>OX457040.1:56840066-56843775 GCA_949752735.1 Lumbricus terrestris | reverse complement strand
GGTAGGACTCCCAAATCAGGGGCGGATCCAGGGGGCCAATCCGGCCATGCTCCCCATCTCAAAGGTGCATAGGACGTGGCCACATTTGGTTTCAACAAGCATTAAATCAATGCAGCGGGTGAGAAAAGTAAGATACGACGACTAGAGAGGTTATAGCATATTAATGTATGTTGCTTGAAGAGATAACTTCGACCAGACGACTGATGACTAAAAAGATCATCAGTTATAAAAAGGTCATCAGATTTTTTCTCGCAAAGATCACCGAAAATTTTGCCCCCCCCTTTCGAGAATTTCTGTATCCGCCCCTATCCCAAATATTATGCATTTAGCCATATAAATTATAATAAGCTTACAACAAAACATAGCAAGGGTTTGTAGTAGTTCAGAAGACGTGTAGTCGTCCGAGTTTCACCTCTGCAGAGACATATTTTAGCATTCATGTACAGCACTCTGATCATCTCACAGTACTGTATATGCATAATACTGTTAAGAAACGAAGCGGATCACTTTGTAAACGATAAGATTTTAATAAGATTAATCGCCATGATCCATAACTGAACTAGCTGTCATTCTGCTGTTACCGGAAAAGGAAGAACTAAACGCGAGAAAGAAGAACTGACGACTACATAATGTTAGGATAATCATAGTCGTTATATAGCGCTAGATCTATAAAGTCCAACACCCCTCCTTAACGACTACTTTACCATAGCATCATAAAATAAAAAAATAAACTGTTCTCTCAATTTAGCCCAATTTCACTAGTAAACTTCCTAGTTTTAACTGCTTCCAAAGGCTTTGTTAAGAGATCAGCTATCATGTGTTCACTAGGACAATACTTAATGTCTAGTTCCTTCTTTCTGTACATTTCCCGTACGAAATGATATTTAGTTCCGATATGCTTTGTTCTGTAACTGTTTCAAAACACCCGGATCTTCATGACCATAGTTTTATTCATAAGTTCTTCAAACTTCTTTAACATTGTAGATTTTGTCGATGCTACAATCAGGTCATCCACATGAATTGAGATGTAAATCCATCCATCATCGTACTGTTTTGAATATAAACATTGATCATTGTCACTTCTCTTGTATCCATCAGTGACAAGTACTTCATTGAGCTTTTTGTTCCATTCATTTGCTCCTTGTTTAAGTCCATATAAATTCTTTTTCAATTTACAGACTTCTGTAGTGCCTTTCTGATATCCATCAGGTTGTTTCATGTAGACTTCATGAGATAGGTCACCATTTAGGTAAGCTGTTTCCACATCATAGTGTTTTACTATCATGCCTTTAGAACCTGCTATAGTCAAGATAGTTCTCAGAGTTGATGGTTTTGCTACTGGAGCAAATACTTCATCATAGTCTTCTCCAAATTTCTGAGAATATCCTTGTGCTACTAAACGAGCTTTATATCTTGTTATATTTCCCTTTTCATCTTTCTTGATTTTGTAAACCCATTTGCTACCAATGGCTGTTTTGTTTTCAGGTAATTCTGTTAAGATCCATGTTCCATTCTCATTCAATGATTTCATTTCATCATCCATTGCTTTCCGCCAGGATTCTTGTTGTTGACAAGATATTGCTTCCTTGTAACTTCTTGGTTCTGGCTCAACTGTTGTTATTTTATTAATGGTTTCAATTAGTCTTTCGGGCGGTTTCGCCTTGTTGACTCTTTCTGATCTTCTTAAATTTACCTGAGTGTCTGTAGTTTCTGTAATTTCCTTATCAGGCTGTGTAATTTCTTCCTCGGGTAATTGATGTGTCGGAAAAAGAAAAGTTTCATCATCAAAATCTGAATTCGATGACAGTTCTTCAATGTCCAAATCAAAATCACCCTCTGTTGACAAATGTGGATCTGTCTCGAGAAAAATTACATCTCTACTGACGTATACTTTGTTAGTATTCACATCTAGTAGTCTGTAACCCTTTGTGCCTCTTTCATAACCGACGAAGGTCAATTTCTTGGCTTTATCGTCCAATTTCTGTCTTTTCTCGGCAGGAATTGCTATGTACGCTTTAGATCCAAATCTCTTTATGTAGCTTAAATTTGGTTTTCTTTTGTTCCATCTTTCATAAGGAGTAACTTCAATCCCTTCAACTGGTAATCTGTTCTGTAAATGGTTTGCTGTCATTATGGTTTCACCCCAAAATTGTAGCGGTAGATCTGCATCCTTTAACATGCATCTTGTCATCTCGGTGAGATAACGATTCTTTCTTTCTGCACAACCATTCTGTTGAGGAGTATAAGGGTTTGTGAATTCTGCTTGAATTCCTTCACTTTTCATGAAATTCTGTAACCTTTGAGCTGTGTATTCCCCTCCTCTATCTGATCGAATTCTTTTCGGTGTTTTACCAAACCTTGTCTGAACATGCTTGACGTACTCTTGAATCTTTTCAGATACTTCAGATTTATTTGCCAATAAATACACTTCTGTATATTTACTGTAATCATCAATCATCGTCATGAAATATCTTTTCCCACCAGGTGTTGTTGTCTGCATTGGTCCACAAACATCTGTATGTATTAAGTCTAGAATCTCATCTGACTTGGAATCTGACTTCTTTGGAATTGACTTTCTTGTCATCTTTGTTTGAATGCAACATTCACACACACTTGAGAATTTACACGGCTTGATGATGATCCCGGATACTTTATTCTGATTCACCATGTTTTGTATGGCTTTTGGATCTCTGTGTCCCATTCTGTTATGCCAAACGTGTATGCAACCTGTGCAACTTTGTGCAACCTGTGCGATATGTCTTTCCTTTACTTTATTCGTTTGGTCAGAGATTCTCAATTCAAACAAATCATTTTTGTCATCTGCAATTGCTATTGCTTCTCCATCCTTTATGATAGTGCATTTGTTTTCCTTGAATCTCACTTCACAACCTTTACTGACGAGTTTCTTTACTGAAATTAAATTTCCTTTCAATTGTGGGACGTACAAGACTCCACACAATTTTGCAACATGTATCTCTCCGTTTTCCTTTATGAAATTTATCATCACATCACCACTTCCAGCTGTTTTAATCTTTCGACCATCAGCGAGAAAAACTTCACTGTTGTACTGTCTGTTAATGTTCAAGAAGAAATTTCTGTTACTGCACATATGTGTTGTTGCACCAGAATCAACGTGCCAAACACTGCTTATGTCTTTTTCGTTTGCTTTAAGACATGTATGTGCTACACTTTCTGTTGGTTTTTCTTCATTGAAATTTTCTCTCAACGTTTTAACCGCGTGGTCTGGATTTCTTTTCTTCCACTGGATATATTTTCTGCAATCTCTTTTTAAGTGGTTAGGTTTCCTACAGAAGTAACATGTGCGATGTTCCTTAGGATTTGTTTCTGGTTCTGTTGCCTTTAAAACTTTCAATTCCTGTCCTTTATGTGTTGAGGAATTACTTGTCCTTCTTGTAAACTCTTCAAGGAGTTTGTTTTTGACTAATTCAACAGTCAAATCACCTTCAGGTCTGCTTTCTAATGCCGTAATCAGTGTCCCGTAACTTTCTGGAAGGCTACTGAGGAAGAAAGCAACTGTTAAATGCTCTGCCAACGTTTCTCCCAACGCCGTGAGCTGGTCAATTAAATTTTCCATTTCCGCTAGATGGTTTTGCATATCACCATGTTCTGTTAACTTTAATGCACACAGTTTTCTCAATAAATTGACTTTACTGGACAGTGTTGCCTTTTGATGATACTTCTTTAATTG
>OX457040.1:56795066-56837566 GCA_949752735.1 Lumbricus terrestris | reverse complement strand
TTCGATGCTGATGACTAAAAAAAAGAAAAGGTCATCAGTTTTTTCGGCGATCCTGACGAAAATTGTTTCCTGTTGGCCCCCATCGAAAATTTTTGCGCCCTTGGCTGTGCGTGCAAGAAAAAAATCCTGGGGCTGGAGCGACTGTATAGCATATCTGTGCAATAGTTAACACAGCATCATATATCAATCTTTAGCATTTCCTCTTATACATAATAAAATCTCAATAATTTTTCTGCATGGAATTGTATTTATAAGATTATGTTATTGAAACTAAAGTATGATGCCGGACAACGTAAATTTCACCTAGTTTTTTCAAGTTTGCAAGTTGACTTCACGTTAAGTTTAGCCACCTTTCAGACCTAGGCCTATTTGTTTACTATTAACAATACACTAAATCAATTTCTTTTATCGTAACCACTTCATCACATATTTGACATCAGATTAGGCCCCCCAAAAATAATGTTGTGTTTCCGGTAACAGAGCTAAAAAAAATTGGGTACACTGTTACCGGCAGGGGTGTAAATAGCGTCGGTTTAGACACCCTAGGGTGTGATATCAGTTTTTATCCACCCTAGCTTTCCCTAGGGTGGGAAGTCGGAGGGCCTGAGTGGGTTTTTATACCCTAGGCCATAGGGTGGAATATTAAGTTTATTCGATGACTAGCTGGGGTACCCGACGTTGCCCGGGAATTTTAGGGTTGGGCCGTTCCCCGCCAATCCCTCCCTCCCTCCCTCCCTCCCTCCCTCCCTCCCTCCCTCCCTCCCTCCCTCCCTCCCTCCCTCCCTCCCTCCCTCCCTCCCTCCCTCCCTCCCTCCCTCCATCCCTTCCACCAACCAGACTACCTCCCTCCCTCCCTCCCTCCCTCCCTCCCTCCCTCCCTCCCTCCCTCCCTCCCTCCCTCCCTCCCTCCCTCCCTCCCTCCCTCCCTCCCTCCTTCCATCCTTCCATCCCTTCCACCAACCAGACTACCTCACTCCCTCTCACCCGCCCTCTCTCCCTCCCTCCATATCTCCTTCCCTCACTCCCTTCCTCACTTCCCCACCATACCCCACGGCACCCCACCACACTCCGACCTCCACCGCAACGCCAGCATAAAAATTTTGGTTATGAAATAAAATTTCTACTCCCCTCCCTCCCTCCTTCCCTCCCTCCCTCCTTCTCTGCCTCCATCCCTCCCAGCAACCACCCTGCCTCACTTTCTCCCACCCGCCCTCTCCCTCCCTCCATATCTCCCTCACTCACTTCCTTCCTCCCTCCCTCCCTCCCTCACTTCCCCACCACACCCCACGACACCCCACCACACTCCGACCTCCATCGCAACGCCAGCCTAAAAATTTCGGTTATGGAATAAAATTTCTACTCCCTCTCCATCCATCTCTCCCTCTCTCCCTCCCTCCTTCTCTCCTTCCCTCACTTCCCCCACCACACCCCACGACACCCCACCACACTCCGACCTCCACCGGTGCGCCAGCCGAGAAATTATGGATTGGAGATAAAATTTAGTCCCCCTCCCTCCATCTCTTCCTCCCTCCCTCGTAGACTAAACGATTTGATAATTGCATTAAAAATGTGTAATTTGATCTTGAATTTGAAAAACATTGGTTTTAAGAGGGAAAAATGAAGATTAAAATATTTGTCTAACACGGGATTCGAACACCCGACCTTGGGTGTCGAGGACCAGCGCCTTACCCCTCGGCCATGCACCATCAGCGATACTGAATGCATGTAAATTGCCTATTAAATTCAATTTGACAAACAAAATCTTCTTGAATAAATATTCAATTTACTCTATTCAGACTTTGATTTATATAGTCAAGAAATATAAAGTTTTGAAATGTATATTATTTGATTCATTTATATATTGACGCCAAGAACCGTACAAATACAATTGACATCCCCTTGTAATAGCTGCCTATAAAATTAACAAATAACTATATCGAGTAACTAAGCATTGTGTTTTATTGTGTTATTTTGTTCCCAAGTGAAAGGTTGAGTGGAAAATAGATATTAGAAGCTCATAACATCCGCATTCCTTAGATCGGAATGCGCATTAATACCACGAGGAAGCTAGAATTCCGAACAAAGGGATGCAGTCTTGGGTTGCACAAAGGTGTAGGCTTACCACATAAAGGATTACTAGTGCAAGCGCATAGCCTTTGTGAGCTAATTTTGTATAGTCTATTTAGTCAGTTGATGTTTAGGCGTACGACTAGACCAGCTCAAGGTCAGCGTCTAGACAGTTAGGCCTGCAGGTGCCAGACTGGCGGGAAAGTTTAGCGCGGCTCGGCCGACCGTCGCCGGAGAGCGCGAGAGAGAGAGAGAGATAGACAGACAGACGGACAGATACACGGAGAGAGGCAGATAGAAGGACAGAGCGGCCAGGGGAAGAGTGTACGCCCAGACAATGTAAGAAGTTGTAGAAGAAGGCGTTGATAGTAGAGAGAGAGTAGAAGACGTTTTAGAGAACAGTGGAGTTTAGATAATAATATAGTTGCGTTGCTGTCGTAGAATTCAAGCGTTTGTCGTCGTTGATCTATTGTTGTGATATCTGCGTGTGTTATGAACGAAGAAGAAGAAAATACAAGAAACAGAGCTTTGTTGTAATTGAACAAGTTAAGAACTTTAGAGATTTATACACTAGCTTTAGATATCGAAACACAGTGACTAGGCTAGGGATAGGCTACGCTACTGAACACAAGGAAAAAAACGGGAGAAAACTTTGAAGGTCAATTGGGTGTTGACATTTTTGGTGGCAGCGGTGGGATTACTGAATTCAAGCAACGGACGTTGGGATAGTGAACTCAATCGGAGGAATATTTTCAATCGGAGGAATATTTTCAATTGGAGGAATATTTTCAATTGAAGGAATATTTTCAATCGGAGGAATATTTTCAATCGGAGGAATATTTTCAATTGGAGGAATATTTTCATTTGGAGGAATATTTTCAGTCGGAGGAATATTTTCAGTCGGAGGAATATTTTCAGTGGATTTTGCTTACGAAGCATTGTCGACGTCAATTTTCGGAATATTCACCGTCCGTAAATTGAAGGTGAATATCGAATTAATCTGAGGAGCCGACCAAACGGGAGAAGGAAACGGAGCATCCGAACAACTGGTGAGAAGATACAACGGGTATACGAATAACATTACGACAACGCCAGAGAGAGGTATACAAAACTCGCTCCTTGTATAAACAAGCCATAAGAAGTAAAGTCAGCTAATAGCAGAAAGCATAGGCCTAGTCACTCCCTCGATTTCTTCACGCAAATCAGTTGAAGTAAGAAAGTAAGATGGAGAAGCTCACGGAACAAAAGCAGGCCAGTATAAAGAAGATGTCTTCTGCTCGATTAATAAAGTTATTAATTGAAGAGGGTCTCGACGTAGAAGAAGTCGAAGAGATGTCAAGGGAAAATTTGATGAGAGCCCTAGCAGAGGTGTGGCTAAAGGAAGCTGAAGAGAAAGGCGCTGTAGGTGGCGTTGAGGAGAAACCACAGGCTATGTCTATGGAGGCGTTGATGCAATTTATGATGATGAAGGAGGAGCAACGCAGACAAGAAGAGAAAGAACGGAAACAAGAAGAGAAAGAAAAAGAGGAGCAACGCAGACAAGAAGAGAAAGAGAAAGAGGAGCAACGGAGACGAGAGGAGAAAGAACAAAAACAAGAAGAGAAAGAGAAAGAAGAAAAACGGAGACAGGAGGAGAAAGAGAAAGAAGAGAAACGGAGACAGGAGGAGAAAGAGAAAGAAGAGCAACGGAGACAGGAGGAGAAAGAGAAAGAGGAACAAAGGAAACAAGAAGAGAAAGAACGGAGACAAGAGGAAAAAGTAAGAGCAGAACAAGCAGAAAGGATGAGACAAGAAGAGATACAGATGCAGAAGCAGCAGTTCCAGCTTCAGCTAGAACAAATGAAAAAAGATCGTGACGAAGCAGAACGAAGAAGAATGGAATTGATGATAGAATACGAGAGGGCAAGGAAAAGTGATGAAGAAATACGAAAACAACAGATTGAAGAGCAAAAGATGCGTGAGGAAGACAAAGAAGCCATGCGTTTGGCAGAATTACAAAGAGCCGAAGAGATTCGACAGGAAGAATTGAAAATGGAGAAAGAAAATTTGGAAAAAGCGGAAAGAGAAAGGGAAGAACAATTAGAATTAGAACAAAAGAAACTCGCTCTTAAGGAAGCTCAGCTCCGAGAAATGGCTATAGAAAAGGAGGAACGTAGAAGACAGTTAGAATTGTTGCAGCAAAAGATAGAACAAGAAGAACTACGTAGGGTAGAAGATCAAAATAGACTGAGGGAACGAAATGAAGACGAAAGAAGAAGTCGTGAAGAGTCAGAACGAACCAGGGTCAGAGAAAGTGAGACAATGGTGTCCAAGATTAAAAAGATAGGTGATGCAATGAAACACGTATTACCTAAGATGCCATATGATATGATGGAGGTGCCATTATATTTTGAGACAGTTGAGAATGCATTCAACAGTTTTACGGTGGAAAAGCAGTTTTGGGTCAAATTGCTGTTGCCACTAATGACGCCAAGAGCAAGAACGGTGTTGAACCGATTGTCTTTCGATGATCTAGACGATTACGACATAGTGAAAGAACATCTACTGAAAGAATTCAAATTGACAGCGAGAGAATACCGATCACGATTTGGAGATGCGAGGAAAACGGCAGAAGAAACATACACGATGTTTACGGCAAGATTAAAGAACCTGTTGAACTATTATGTCAGAAGTAGGCGAGTGGGTAAAAGCTACGAGAAGTTATTTGATCTGTTGGTGGCGGATAAGTTGAAAGAATGTCTACCACCGGGTCCACTACAGTTTGTACTAGCAAAGGAGGGTACTGAATGCTTGGAAGCCAGTAATGTTGCAGAACTCGCAGACGTGCACGTGAACAATCGAATTGGTCTAATGTTTCAAGACAAACCGAGATATGAAGCATGGGGTAATAGTTCGAAGCAACCCAGGTGGAATAGTAATAACAAAGAAACAGGAAACCAAGCCAGAAATAACGAAACAAGGAATGATGGTACTCCTGGAAGACAGTTTGGTCAAGATAGAAGAGAAGCAACGGGTGACAGACAAATGTACAGTCGAATTCCAGTGATGGGACGCCAAAGAGAAAACAATACAGCGAACAATTACAGGCGGGAGAACACTGAACAGAGAGGGATTGTTAAGAAACGTTGCCATAATTGTCAGTCAGACCGACATCTGATAAAGGATTGCAAAGCACCACCAAGAACGACAAATCTGAGAAATAGATTTACTCGAAGTGCAGAAAATCTCAGAGTAAATCAGATACAAGTAAGGAATGCACCGAATCAGTATGAAGAACAAGACAACCGCGAAACGGAAGTGAAGTCAGTGATGAAGTGCACGCCTCAATTTGCTATACAGAGAGAAATAGTAAATTCTACTCCAATTAAAGATACTGGTCGAGAAACAGAAAGCAAAGATGAGTGTCAACGTACGAAGAAGTCTTTACTACAGCATGTCAATGTAGAGATACGTGGAAATGATGACAGTTGTCATCCCGTGCAAGTCAGAGCGCTGATCGACTCTGGTACAGAGATTCCAGTAATCAATGAGGAATTGTTGAAAGGAGCGACAGTGGAAGAAATTGGCAGAGTACATTTGCAATGTGTGGCTGGAGAACCCATTCCAGCTAAGTTGGTGAAAATCGAAGTGCGGATGAGTTGTCATAACGAAGGAGGAGATTGGAAAGACAAAGGAGTAAATATCGCGCCATATTTAACCTTAGTGTGTGCCAGCATTCCGGCAGTCTTGTGCAAAGATAACAAAGAGAAATTCTTGCTGCATCCGGAGATAATCGCAGAACTGAAAGAGGTTCCACCAGTGAATGTATTACAAGGAGAGTTGCAAGCGAATGTGACTACAAGAGCACAGAGTCGGAGAAATGAAGTGGAAGAAGGAGAAGAGGAAAAGTCAAATGAAAGTTTGCTAGATGAGGATACAGAAAGCGATGATGAACAAAGCATTCAAGAAGAAGAAGGAATAACATCCGGAAACAATGAAATTGAAGAAGAGATGGTTGCATGTGAACGTGATAATGATTATGATGATTCTGGAAGTGATGGTGAAATGGACACGAGTATGAGGGATTTGTTTGCCGAGAATACGAGTGATGAAAGACAATTGGCAGACGCAATGAAATTTGAAGAGCAGCAGAGAAATGACGAGTCACTGAGGTCGTGGTGGAAGATAGCTGAAGACAAAGGATCAGAGTTTAGTGTGGTGAATGGGTTGATGTATAAGAAGCATCAAATGTTGGACCAGTTGGTGTATCAGTTGGTGTTGCCGAAGGAAAGAAGAATTCAGGTGATGGAATTGGCACATGAGTCAGTATTTGGCGGACACTTGGGAGAAGAGAAGACAAGGAAACGTATCAAGTTGTCCTTTGTGTGGCCAAGAATGCGTAGAGATGTGGTGAAGTTCTGCAAGTCCTGTGAGAAGTGTCAGCTGAAAGCACGGAGTTTGGTGATGGATCGAGTGCCGATTACACCAATACCAAGAGAGGATGTGCCGTTCAGAAGAATGACCATGGACGTCGTAGGACCGATCGAACCAACTTCAGCAGCAGGGCATAAGTATTGTTTGTGCATCGTGGACTCATGTACAAGATGGCCGACAATATTCTTGATGAAGTCATTGACCGCTAAGGCTGTATGCGAAGCTTTGATGAAGCTGTTCATGGATGTGGGAGTTCCGTCAGTGATCACGAGCGACAGGGGGACGAATTTTACAGCCAGGCTAACAAGAGAATTTCTGAAACTGATGGGGTGTTGTCCTCGATTCGATTCGCCAGGACATCCAGAAGCGGCAGGATTGGTGGAGAGATGGAATCAAACGTTCAAGAAAATGATTCATCATGTCGTTGTGGAAAATCCGAGACAGTGGCATAAAATTATTCCATTTACAGTCTGGGCATTGAGAGAAGTGCCTAACGCAACTACAGGAGTGGCACCGTATTTGCTGGTCTATGGAAAGTTACCGAGAGGGCCACTCACCATCCTTAAAGAAAGCTGGACCAAAGAAATAAATCTACCACCGAACATTGGAGTGCAACCGGCAAAATACCTGAAAAATTTAAGAGCAGACATGGAAAAGGCCTTGACATTCGCCGAGAGCTGTGCTGGAGAAAAGCAAAAACAGTACGCCAGTCAATACAACAAAAGAGCAAAAGATAAAGAATTCGAGCCAGGAGAGAACGTCATCGTGCTGTATCCAACGTCAACCAATAAATTGATCTCACGATGGCATGGTCCATGCAAGGTCCTGCAAAGAAGATCCAAATATTCGTATCTGGTGGACATGAACGAAAACGGTCGACGGATTATTCATGCTAACAAGATGAGGAAGTTCATTACGAGAACATTGTCTTGTGGTCTGATCGTGGAAGAGGATGACGAATTTGGATCAGTGGTAGAAATACCGCTGAAGGAAGATTATTCAGAGACAAAACAGAAGTCACTTCAATTGGATTACGAACAAATTGGACATCTGACCAGCGAGCAATAGAAACAATTACTGGATGTACTGAATCGATACGCTGACAGATTCTCAGACAAACCTGGATTATGTACGTTGATAGAACACGAAGTGGTGCTGAGGCCAGACTTTCGCGAAAAAGAATTCATGGCATATCGAATACCATTAATATACCGAGCAGAAGTGGAAAAACAAATACAAGAGATGCTGAAAGAAAACATTATTCAACCATCGTCAAGCAGAATGGCAAGTCCACTTGTCATTGTCAAAAAGAAGAATGGATCCTTGAGATTGGCTTGTGACTACAGATACATTAACTCTTTTACTGAAAATTGTCGATATCCTATGCCAATCGTCAACGATGTCTTGAGCAAAGTTGGAAAATCCAAGTTCATTTCTGTTCTGGACTGTCGCAGTGCATATTGGACTTGTCCTGTGAAAAAGAGTGACCAATGGAAGACTGCGTTCGTTACACATAATGGACTGTATGAATTTACGCGTGTTCCTTTTGGAATGATTAACTCAGGACGGACTTTTGTAAAAGCGATAAATATGATTTTGCAACCGATTAATGAGTTTACGGAACCTTATGTTGATGACATTGCAGTGCATTCGAATGATTGGGACATTCATTTGAGACATTTGGAATTATTTTTGAAACAAATAAGACTGCATAATGTAACCTTGAACTTGAAGAAATGTGTGTTTGGTAAGAGTGAGGTGAAGTTCATCGGTCACCTCATAGGATCGGGGAAGAAGATGATGAATCCAGACAGGATTGACAGTTTAATTAATTTGAAGAAACCTGAAACTAGGAAGGAAGTGAAGCAAGTCTTAGGATTTTTTGGATTTTACAGACAGTTTATTTGTAATTTTGCTGAAATTGCTAAACCATTAACAGACTTGACTAGCAAGAAAGTACCTGATAACATTGTTTGGACTGATGCACATCAGAAAGCCTTTGATTCCCTTAAGCAGATTGTCTTATCAAATGTGATTCTATATATGTTTGAGGTTGGGAAACCATTTAATTTGTACTGTGATAGCAGTGATTTTGCTGTGGGAGCGGTCCTATCTCAGATGGACGAGGAAGGGATAGAACGTCCCGTTTCATTTATCAGTCAGAAGCTGACAGATACCCAGAGGAGGTGGGCGACGATTGAGAAGGAAGCCTATGCGATCATATGGGCTTTAAACAAGTTGAAAGAAATTCTTATTGGTTCTAAAATCAATGTGTTTACGGACCATAACCCTTTAGTTTATTTGACTGAATCAATGTCGAAATCTGCTAAATTAGTCAGATGGTCTTTATCATTGCAAAATTTTGACATTCTATTGAACTATAAGAAAGGTAAATTGAATGTAGTAGCCGATTGTCTGTCTAGATTGTAGTATAAGATATTTTATGATGTATTATGTTATGGACTATTTGCATTGTTTAGTTAAGGTACGTTCGCTAATTTTTATAGGTAATTAGCTCTCTTTAAAAGAAAGGAAGGAGGTAATGTGAGCTAATTTTGTATAGTCTATTTAGTCAGTTGATGTTTAGGCGTACGACTAGACCAGCTCAAGGTCAGCGTCTAGACAGTTAGGCCTGCAGGTGCCAGACTGGCGGGAAAGTTTAGCGCGGCTCGGCCGACCGTCGCCGGAGAGCGCGAGAGAGAGAGAGAGATAGACAGACAGACGGACAGATACACGGAGAGAGGCAGATAGAAGGACAGAGCGGCCAGGGGAAGAGTGTACGCCCAGACAATGTAAGAAGTTGTAGAAGAAGGCGTTGATAGTAGAGAGAGAGTAGAAGACGTTTTAGAGAACAGTGGAGTTTAGATAATAATATAGTTGCGTTGCTGTCGTAGAATTCAAGCGTTTGTCGTCGTTGATCTATTGTTGTGATATCTGCGTGTGTTATGAACGAAGAAGAAGAAAATACAAGAAACAGAGCTTTGTTGTAATTGAACAAGTTAAGAACTTTAGAGATTTATACACTAGCTTTAGATATCGAAACACAGTGACTAGGCTAGGGATAGGCTACGCTACTGAACACAAGGGAAAAAACGGGAGAAAACTTTGAAGGTCAATTGGGTGTTGACAACCTTCGTTGACAGATTATAAGACAAGCACAAGCCAATTCATTCGTAAACAGCGGACATTATCTACCGCTGAGACAAATTTAGCGTCTAGTAGCAGTAGGCCTATGAACCTTCAAAGCGGGTTTAGGATCGGTTTTCAGTCATGTGCATCATAGCTCAACTGGTTAAGATGCCACCAAATGATCAAAAGTTGTCGGTTCGAAACCCATGGCAGGCTACCAAACTAATTTTTAAAATTTATTTTGGCAATCAAACGTAGCAAACATTAATAGGCCCTGTTTTATTTTTTCCTCAGATATTGGCCTACTTTTAACTTATGCCATTGAATTTTATGTACTTGAAACTGAAAATAAAATTGGAGAAAGAACAAGCTTTTAAAGAGCCAATTTATAGACAACTTCTTAATAGCCTAGCCTACATGGAGCGAGCATGAGCCCTGGAATTAATGAGCATTAGACAAAGTTTACCTAAGCGTAAACACAAATTATGGTTGAATAGTCGGACATTTCAAGGGACGCCATTAGGCTAAAACACGTCTTTCAAAAGTTTCTAGCGTTCGGTATAATGTTTAACTATGACTTTAATGTTCGATATACCGTGTGCCATTTAGCTCATCTGATAACGCAGTGCATAGCTTCATGCAACCCATAGGTCGCAGGTTCGAATCCCAGTAGACCATAAACTTTATTTTATTAAATAGGCTTATGTCTATACATTGTTTTACAAACATATTTCAAGTGATTATTCAGTTGATTTTTTCTTTACAAAGAGTCGTTTCGATGCTTAAACTTAATGTTTGCTTCGTAGGCCTTCAGCTGCCAACAAATTAATATCTATGTAAATAGCTTTTTGTTCTCAGCATCTGACACGTTCACAGCATCCGACACTTTAACGAGCATTAGCCTAAATAGGCCTAACAAATACCTCGGAATACAAAAGCAAACAAAAACCTCGCTTCTTGCCATCTCCCCCAGGGTATGTCACTAGAAACTGAAAACTGTTTAAACAATCCAATCCCCCTGACGCTTTGGATCTTGACCTGGAACTGATTTTCACTCTGTCGATTCTGTTTTGACTAAGTGTCTGTAATCAAGATCTAGGCCTACCTTGCCAACAGAGAGCTACCTTCTGACTCAACGCAGCGCTCGTGAATAAGCTGGTGCCCCGCGCTTGGCTTTCGAGTGGCGCTTTAGAAATTTCGAGTTTACGATTACGATTTACGATTACGCTTTAGGATAGCCTATAATATATTATTGAAAAAGAAAATAAAGAATGGTGGTTGACATCAACACACGATAATAGGCCAACGAACAGGGCCTTTCAATTGCAATGTATAATAATTATTAGCCGGCGAATTAATAATGTATTTGCAAAAATTAGGCATTGTCAATAATTAATAATTGAAATGATTTAGTTAAGCTAATAAATGTAAGGACTTATTGCTGAAACCTTCGAGGAGCATTTATTGACAATCACATGAAATGTCTCATTAACCCTTGCCTTTGAAAACCATTGGTTTAAAAAAATGGTAAAAAAATTAAAAAGTTATTCTAAGGCAAGGCTTGAACCACCAACCTCTGACACCAAGGGCCAACGCCCTCCCAATTCGGCCACCCGGCTATAACGATATAGGGTGCACAAAAGTGATCCATGAATGAAAAAATATTTGAAATCGAAACACACAATTTATTATTCTTTAATGAATATTTGATTTTAACTCGTAGGCCTATATTAAGTCAAATGTGGTTCATATAGTTCACCTTTCTAGTGCACTGAAATTTATGCTTATTTTATTCATTTACCTGTTGACAATTCTTGTACAATACAAAGCGTTGCTACATAGCACCTAGGCCTTCGTTATATTTTCCCAGTACAATTTCACTGCTGCTGACGCTTTAGGATAGCCTATAATATATTATTGAAAAAGAAAATAAAGAATGGTGGTTGAAATCAGCACACGATAATAGGCCAACGAACAGGAACTCGCGATTGCAATGAATAATAATTATTGGCCAGCGAATTAGTGATGTATTTTCAAAAATTAGGCTTTATCAATAATTAATAATTGAAATGATTTTGTTAAGCTAATATATGTAAGGATTTATTGCTGAAACCTTCGACGAGCATTGACTGACAATCACATGAAATGTCTCATTAACCATTGCCTTTGAAAAACATTGGTTTTAAGAAAATGATAAAAAAAAATTAAAAAGTTATTCTAAGGCAAGGCTTGAACCACCAACCTCTGACACCAAGGGCCAACGCCCTCCCAATTCGGCCACCCGGCTATAACGATATAGGGTGCACAAAAGTGATCCATGAATGAAAAAATGTTTGAAACCGAAATGTGCACATTGTTTAATAAATATTCAATTTAAACTAGTATATTAAGTAAATTTGAATTTGATTAATATAGTTAAGATTTTCAACGCTTTGATATGTGTGTTAAATTTATTCATCCAAGCTATTCATAAGCTAGTGACCTTCAAGCAGAACACAAAGCATGACTCTCTAAGCACGTGTTGACCTATGACCTATATTTTCCAGTAAATTTCCACTGCCGTTCCCTATAGTCAATTTAGGCTATAGGCCTGTAGTAAATTATTGCAAAAAAGAAATAATGGTGGTTGATATCAACACACGTTAGCCTAATAGGCTAGACCAAAATGAAAAAGATCGCTGGATTGCGATATTCCCATTTTGAACGATGGGCCTATTCGAAATATTTCAGTAGGCCTAGGCCTCTATAAATTATATAGTCCTGCGTATGGTAGGCTTATTAATATTAGGCTGGCCTATATTTCAAATTACATGACCTTTCTTTATTTTGTTTGTATGTGCACTTGTTATAGCGCCCCTTCAAGGTTAGGCCTACTTCTCAGAAGCGATCCCGACTACTGTAGCACGGACACTGAATCGGAGTTTCACGCTCAAGCGCTGAGCAATTACGAGTGAAGAACTGTTTTATTTGGCCGTGCTGGAGTCGGGAGCGCCTCTGAGTAGTTTCCTTGGAGAGGCGCTGGCCTATATAAATACTTGAATGAATGAATGAATGAATGAATGGAATGAATGAATGAATGAATGAATGAATGAATGAATGAATGAATGAATGAAATGGAATGAATGAATTGGAATGGAATGGAATGAATGAAAGGAGTGAATGAATGAATTAATTAATGAATTAATGAATGGAATGAATGGAATGAATGGAATGAATGGAATGAACGAATGAATGAATGAAGGAATGAATGAATATGGTGTGACTTGACGTAAAGCCACATGACATGGCGCAGCGTGATGTGACGAGACAGATTTGATATGTAACGACATGACATGGCATGATAAACATAACATGATATGCCTCGTGCGTCGTGCACAATAACATGTCATTGCTTAAATTACATGTCATAACATATAATAATAATTATGACCGGGCAATAGGTGGAATAGCATAACTTAAAACAGCATAGGCCTATGCCCTGACATTACATTAGCCTACATGAATAGGCCTGCGCCATATATTGTCAGGTGAAGTGACATGAGATGGCATGACATGAGCAGCAACATGGCTTGGGATTGGACATGGCAGCAATAAACATCCATCTCGGAGCCTACGCCTAAGTCTTTTTTCTATAATTTTTTTTTATCAAACTTCGTTAATGAGTTAAAAAGAACTAAGATGGAAGACAGAAAATGTTTCTTTGTAGCCTGTAAAATTAGGCCGCAGTCTAGTTTAAGAGTTAGGCTAAACAAAGAACTGAATATCACATTCATTACAGACTCGAAGTCATAGCGTCAATAACAAAATTATAGTTAGCCTTTTATAAAAAAAAGCATAGTTCCTCTGCAGTAATTAGAATCGATCGTGGCTACGGTTAAATTTGACAGCTGTGCATTTCCATTAAGACGATTACCAAAAGACATAAGACAGTGAAATAATTGGTTACATTTAGGCCCAGCCTAGGCCTACATATGGTGTATCAAGCATTCATTCACTGCACAGGCCTAGTGTGTGCCATTATTTACATAACTCGACAACATAACTTTCATACACTGTGCTACTAACATTAAAAAATAATTTTATAAAGGCGCTATCGAGTAAAACGTGGAATAAAATAATATAGCCTATTTGACAGTGATGAGATTGCTGCCATTTGCTGCTTACTGTTAACTGCGGTAAAACAGGGAACTAGTCTTTTATCGGAAGCAGAGTGCCAGCGTTTAACGACCGGATCCGCTCCGCCATTATTTTGTCTCAAGTGAAATGGACCTCGTGCTTCTATTGATCGTAGAAATTGAAATGTTGTAAGTATACGCATTTCGCGTTTCTGTTTCATAATTGTTCTGACTGTAATCTAGCATAGCTATAGAATCTGGGACATAAAAGGCTATAGTTTGCAAGTCTGCTTGCGTTGTGAGGGTCCGTTAGATTCATGTTAAGGGTTGGCGGCAAATCGAATACCGCTGTTTCCCGAAAACAGTTATATAGAAAGCGGCCGAACTCTCGAAAACCATTCAGAGCTAAATTAAGTGTACACACGACATCGCCGTGGCTGGGCTGGGAGCGCCTTTAAGTTTTTTCAAGGAGCGCTATATAAATCCATTGAATGAAGGAAGGAATGAATAATAATGATCCTGGTAATGTTGACAACAGATTAATCAAGTTTAGTGTAAAAAATTTGAGTTGCAATTAGAAATTCGACTTAGGGATTCTGGCTGATATTCGTAGAGATTCAGGCCTCACCCTCTCGAGGCGTCGTAAAGGTTGGTTAGTCAGTTTAGGCGTCGCGCGGTCAGGCTATGGTTACCTCGGTAAAGTTAGCAACACGAAAATATTTTCCGTTCCGTAAAGCCATCCGGGTCCGTCTCTTCGTAATATACAGAAAACGCACCATATGAGTTGCATTGTTTATATTGGGTTGGCCTAAAGCCTCCCCACCCACTTTTATGTCTTGCCCTCTATTCGCCTGCCTGTCTGTGTTTTTTTCTCTTTCTGCCCTTCACAATCCTTATTCATTCAACTGCTCAAAACACTTATCCATCAAACGAGTCATCAGAGGTGTGTGGAGGACGTGGGGGTGGCGGGTGGGAAGGAAATTTTCCCGAAAACTCAAATTTCACGGGTGGCGTATAAGTGGAGGTCGGAGCGTACAAGTGGAGGTTGGAGTGTTGTGGAGTGCAGTGGGGTGGTTGTGGAGTGGTGGGGTCGTGGCCGGGAGCGGGTCGAATCCTAAATTTCCCGGGCAACGCCGGGTACCCCAGCTAGTTGCTTATATTGACAGTGAACTAAAGCACCCCACCCTCTTCTATGTCTTACATTCAGAGGGGAGGGAGGGGAAGGGGTTAGGGGAAGGGGAGGAGAGAGGGGAAGGGGATTTGTGGAAGGGAGGGGAGGAAGGAGAGAAGGGAAGGGGAAAGAGATCCTAAAATTCCCGGGAGGGAAAGGGGAGGGAGGGGAGAGGGGAGGGGAGGAGGACAGAAGGGAGGGGAAGAGAAAGGGGGTTTGTGGAAGGGAGGGGAGAAGGGGAGAAGGGAAGGGGAAAGGGATCCTAAAATTCCCGGGAGGGAAAGGGGAGGGAGGGGGAGGGGAGGGGAGGAGGACAGAAGGGAGGGGAAGAGAAAGGGGGTTTGTGGAAGGGGAGGAGAGGGGATAAGGGAGGGAAGAGGAAGGGGTAGGGGGGAAGAGGGAAAGGGATCCTAAAACTCTCGGGAGGGGAGGAGGGAAGGGGAGGAAAAGAGGGAGGGAGGGGAGCAGAACAGAGGGGAGGAGGACAGAGGGGAAGGAGTTGTGGGGAGGGGAGGAGGGAGGGGAAGGGGGTTGTGGGGAGGGGGATGAGAGGGGAGTGGAGGAGGGAGGGGAAGAAGGAGAAGGGGAGGGGTAGGGTGAAAGGGATCCTAAAATTCCCAGGAGGGAAGAGGAGGGGGGAGGAAGGGAGGGGAGGAGGAAGGGAAGGGGAAAGGGGTTCCTGAAATTTCTTGGGCAATGCCGGGTACCCCAGCTAGTACAAATATAAACCTTAAATTATTCTTACAAGATTGAAATAGTGTCGCATGCATAGATGTTCACCTTAACATAGGCCTATTCTAATATTTTTGCGTGATTTTTTAATAATGATATTATAGACTCGGGGCGTAATATCCTACCGCAGGAGCGGATGTGATCCCGGGGGGGAATAATGTCTATGGGGATTATTCCGTTTGCCGCAATCCATGCAGAACTTGACTTGGGTTACACAGGATCGCAGAGAAGAGTCAAGTCCCGACTTTATTACCACATTTGCTGGCAAGATGAGTTATTGCGAGGTAGATCACGCAAACGGAGCAATTTCTAAGAAAATGTTGGAATTTGTTCCTGTCGTGCATCCAGGTAAAACCCCACCATGCCAATGCACAATAGTTAGAGCAGACCTGCACCGTGGATCACATAGAAGAGCTTCAAGTCAGAAAGGCCACAAGCTGATAGCATGCACAATGCATGAAAAAATTGGTTGGCCTTTTTCTTAGTGACAATGTGCTGCTAATAACCAAGAGCTTCTGACTTCTAATAATTTGAGGCTGCTCACCCTAATTGCTCTTGGGATTGCAGCCAAATGAACTAGGCATATAACGCTTCTAATCATTATTATATTTTGCCCTCCTGAAACTTGTCATTTTGCTTTCCAGATATCAATCCGCGCCTCAGATTCACATTTCGGTGTGACATTGCGCGCGTTACAAAATTTATTTAATAATAATAATGATTTGCAGCAACACTCTTTACAGTTAAGCCCCCATACTGATTTACCATTTTACTGCTGTGACTTTTATCATAAAACTGAACTAGTGATTTTTGTTTTGCATGCTTTGGTCATCGAAGAAGAAGACGCTTTGGTCATTGAAGTGACAGTGAATGTCACTTGAAGCTGTTCCTGACGGGCATCCAGGCAAAACCCCACCATGCCAATGCACAATAGTCAAGTTTGAGGTTGGATTCTAAATTTTGTTTTATTTTTCAGTGAAATTCCTTTGAATTTCTCCACTTTTCTTTCATTTTCATTCTAATAACCTACTTATTTATTGTTTTTCCTTGGATTCTGAATATTTGTAATCTGACATTTATATAGCACCAGCGCTTCAAGAATGGACTTGAAAGATGTGTTATGCATGCTGTCGGTTGGCACCTGTGGAGCAAGAGTTTAAAACTGACTATGTGACATAAGCCTGCTCTCTTCAATAATTCCTTCTCTAATCTATTCGATTCTCAACCTAAGCTTGCTTGTCCTCAGGAAGACTAGTAGTTCTGATTCTATCTCTGGCTCCCGGCCTCTGCCCTTCACTGGATATTGTTTTCTCGGCAACTTCTCGGTTATGGTGCCCTGTATTCGAAATGAATAGGCCTCAGATTAGCACCTCAGAAATTGAAGATTATTACAATGTTTCTTGAACTGTTGTCAACACCTAATTGTGACATCTTCTTTCCTCATTTATATTTGGTATTTTTTTTATTGCATTTCCAAATATGTGACTGAAGTTCTATTGTCTTCTGGCCTTTTGCTTCTAATACAAGGTACTGCTCTTAGTTTCAGGAAGTCAACAGCGACAAGCTCCTAAATATCTTTGCGAATCGATGTCTTCTGTCAGTGGATGAATGGACATGATCTAGTTCTCTGAGGAAGGTTTGGGCCCTTTTCATGTGGAATGGCATCACACTCAATCCTAAGTAAGACCTTCATCAGGGCTGCACTCATCCCTTTGCTGTTTCAAGAGTTTACAATTTCCTTTGGGCTGTCACTCTGATTAGGAAAGCACTGTAGGAGGCATATTATAAGTCCTCGTACGCTGAGATGCGGTTTATAGAAATTTGACCAATGAATATTTTAAAATGCTTTTTTCATTCGTTCATTCCAGAATTTATATAGTGCTTCTTCAAGAGGACTACTCTGTAGCGCTCCATGCTCTGGCTTGGCAAAAACAGTTTTGAGTTTACTAAAAAATTGCTTCAGTAAGTGACCCAGGAACCAGACAGCTCCTGTGGGAGCCCATTCCATACAACCATGTCCACCACAGAAAAGCCTCTATTCTGCATGATTGCAGTTCGTGCACAGGTGCCGAGGGCACTCCCTTCTGTGCACAATGGAGGAGCGGTGGCCTTGGATACTCGTGGAACAACAGAATCATTGCAGGTAGTCTGGGGCAATACCAAGCTGACATTGCCGAACCAAAGCAGCGATCCTATGTTCAATTTACTGCCAGTGTAATGTCTCCAGCTACATGTCAACCAAATTTAAGGATATGTCCAGTTGGATGTGCTGCAGAGCATGAGACTCGATTAAGGCACATTTTTTCGATTGTGTGGATGTCAAGAGTAGAGTGATTAGCAGTGTCAAGATGGACTGTAATGAAAGGTGGGACGGAGGGAGTGAGGGGAGGGAGTGAGGGATGAAGTGAGTGGAGGTAGGTAAGTAAGGTGGCGACATCACTAGACGTTGAGACTTCAATGCTTTTGGTTTGTTCATGTGAATAACGGCCATTGCAGACATGATTATTTTTTTAGTGTATTTGAAATTCAGTGAACTCTTTTTGCTGCTGTTTCTTTCATCTTCCATTTTGTTTGAAAGCTTTTCTTATTGCATACAGATTTGACAGTTTCAATATTTTTATATATTGCTAATGTTTTGTTTGTTTCATATGCATATTCTGTCAAATTGACATGCATTGGCGATTCCACGTCAATTCAACCAACATAATTGACATGACTGACTCCAACTGCCATGATATTTGGTACACCTGTTGGGCTACGTGAGACGTGCCAAAAGCTGCTAACAAATTTGTTGAAGTCAGTTACTTCTCGAGATTCGGGTCATCGAAATTTGACCCCAACTGCTCGACCTCGTTCCCTTGTAAGTCTGTATCTCGGCTTGTATGAGAGCTATAAAGGTGTTTTGGGGGTCAATATTCAGCACTTTTGATGACATATTTGAGTAGATTATTTGTTGCTGTTTACAAGCTTGACAAACCATATTTGACAATTTAGCACTTTAACCTTGACCCTTTTGTGGTCTTTTTTAAAAGTGAAAACAAAGTAACACTTGTAGACTGAACATCCTCTGAGGTAATCAGAATGGGATCTATATATTTTAATTGAGCGCCTTGAACAAGTTCTTCGTTCGGCTGCTCGCCTCATTGGCCGCTTTCCTAAATATGCCCCCGTCTCTGCTTATGTGCGTGACACTCTTCACTGGCTCCCTATTTTACAGCGCATCTCCTACCGAGTTGCTGCACTTGTTTGGCGATGCCTTTTCTTGTGCTTCATTGTACTTGTCTAGCCTTTGTCAACATGTCTCGGACTTTGCAGCCCGTCGAGCTCTTCGTTCTGCGGCAATTGGTGAGCTTTTGGTTCCGCGAGCTCGCACTTCTATCAGACAGCGCCGAGCCTTTTCTGTTGTGGTTCCCGCTATCTGGAATGGCTTCCCGCTAACCTGCGACTTATGCCTAGGCTAAATTCCCCTGCATTTTTTAAGTATCTCAAATCCTACCTTTTTAGCTGTGGCTGGGCTGGGAGCGCCTCTGAGTAGATTTTCTTGAAAAGGCGCTATATAAATTCTCGAAATGAATGAATGAATGAATGAATATATGATTCTCTTGCTATAATTATTTTATCTATATCTACGCCAATTTGAATATACAGTTTTCTGAAATTGTAATCACCCGATGTTCAACTTTAGTTTAAGCGTAATTGTAGAAAATAATTATAGTGAGAGAACCATTAGAGATCCCGTTTCTGATTACTTCAGAGGATATTTTTCATATAAGAAAGGGACAAGGTCAAGGTTAGAGTGCTAAATAGTCAAATATGGCCTTCATGTTACACTTTTAAACAGAACTTTATAAATAATCTACTCAAATAGGTCAACAAAAGAGCTGAATATTGACATCAAGAACACCTAGGTCTCGTGGAAGCTGAGATACAGGCATTCAATCATGCGAGGTCGAGCGGGTCGGGTTTCACACTCCATTTATATCAGCATGTAATTGCAAAAAGATTTTTTCTTGAGGTTACAGGTGTCTGCAGTGACTCAACAAGTGTGCCAGATTTCAAGTAAATCCGAGTCGCTGATGTCACTTTTGGTCGTAAATTTGGTAGAATCGACACGGAGTCACCTGTATGTTTAAAAGTGTTTTGTTTCATAGGTCTATTCTGTCAAATCAGCTTGTATTTTAAAAAGCGTTTTGTCTACATTGTGCAGGTCGACCAGTATTCAAAGCGTTTCTGCCGGATTCATCTGAATTTGTGGACGTGTTTTCATCTATGATGTTAGTAGTACCAGTAGTCCATCCGAGAATTCGGCACACCATATCTTTCTTGGTATGTACAGAGTGGGCCAAAAAGTAAGTCAAAGTATTAATGCTTAAATCAAGTTTTACAGTTATATGTATTTTATTCACGTATTGTATACCAGCTGGGGTTCCCGGACAATCCCTTACTTACCCACCCTCACTTCGCCCCATTCGCTCCCTCCCTCAATCCCTCCATATTCCTCCATCCCCTCACCTCCGTATCTTCAACTCCCGTCCTTTTCCCTCTCTCATTTACTCCGTCCCTCCCTCTCATACACTCCTTCCCCTTACCTCCCGTCCCCTCACCTCCAATCATTCTCCCTACCTATTTTCCTCCGCTCAACTCCTGTCCTCTTCTTCCATCCTTCCTCGCTCACTCACTTCCTCACTCACTTCCTCCCCTCCCAGCCTCCCACAGTCTTCCTCACTCCGTCCCCTCACCTCCGTCCCTTCACCTCCCGTCCCCTCCTTTCCTCGCTGCCTCCCCCTCCGTCCCTCCTTCTCACACACTTCCTCCCTCCTTCCTCTCACCTTCTGTATCCTCAATTCCAATCACTCCCCCACCTATCTTTTACCGCTCACCTCCTGTCTCCTCCGTCCATCCCTTCCTCACTCACTTCCCCACTCACTCCCTCCCTCCCTACTTCCCTCTTTCTTCCTCCCCCTCACCTCCCGTCTCTTTCGTCCCTGCCTTTCTCCCTCACTCGCTACCTCCCTCACTCACTTCCTCTTCTCCCCCTCTGTCCCTCCCTCTCACTCATTCCCTTCCTCCCTCCGTTCCTCATATCCCGTCCACTCACCTCTGCTTTCCTCACCTTCACTCGCTCCTTCCCTCCCTCTTTCCTCTCCCTCCGTCTGTCCCATCTCTCCCTCCTCTTCCTCTCTCCCCGTCCACCCCTCGCTCTCACTCCCTCCGTCACCTCCCTTCCCTCACTCCCTTCATCCCCTCACTTTTCCCTCCCTCTATACTTATCTACCTCCGCTCACCTCCTGCCCCCTCTGTCCATCCCTTCCTCACTCACTTCCTCACTCACTTCTTTCCCTCCCCTCCCTCCGTCCCGCTCACTTCCTCTCTTCCTCCCTCCGTTCTCTCACCTCCCGTTTCCTCACCTTCCCTCCCTCACCCGCTCACTCCCTACGTCCCTTTCTTCTTCATTCCCCTCCGGTCCCCCTGCATCCCTTCCTCTCTTCCTCACTCCCTCCGTCTCGTCACCTCCCTTCCCCTCACCTCTCGTCCCCTTTCTCCCTTCGTTCCCCTCACCTCCCGGCCCATCCCTCATTCCGTCCCCTCACCTCCCGTCCCCTCCCTCTCTCTCTTTCTCGCTCCCTCTTTCACTCACACACTTATTTTGAAAGTGGATTTGCCATAACACGATGATTTAGCACCACAAAGAAAAAAGGTTTTTGGCCTTGATGCTTTAATTTATGTTACGCGAAGTTAAAGTACAGCCTTTGGTCCACGCCGCGCGCCTATGTCGGCGCGCTTTTGTCCTGCGCGCTTTTGACGGAACACCAATTTAGATATCTCGGGCTAGCACGTGTGGGATGCAGGGGTGCAAGCTGCGGAGCGACCTTGGGCAAGTTGCTTACCCATTATTGTTTGTGAGGAAGGCAACGGGAAACCGTTCATTTACGGCAAATCTCTTAAATCTCAGCTTAAGTCGTAATTTGTGTGCTCTCAGTGTTTATCACAATAAACGTTGCTCATAGCCTTCTAGGGTCTTGCTCAAGAGGTGTCTGAAAATACATTTTCTCTGTCGTTGACACCTTGGACATTGTCTTTTATTATAAATATGAATTTCATTGCTTTGAAGCAAAATTATGAATATGACAGATTCCTTATTTACCAACTTGATTGTCATCTTGCTAAGTGACTTCTCTTTTAACCTGACGAGCGTCTACACATATACCCTGTTTCTTTTTAAAATAGTAGTAATAATGATCACTTGACAATATCAATGCTATTTGATAACAATTATTTGAGATGACACTTAATAACTTTGTGTTTTTGTTATATCTTGTTGCGTTACTTTTTGAATCGTCCAGAAACGGTGGGTGGCCTCTCTAAAAGTGGTATAACTTTTGTTCTGTTTGAAATATTTTGATGAAATCTGGCCATGATGTGTAAATATGAATTGTCTTTAAGACTGTAAAATTTGATTTCGAAATTCTTACTTTTGGCCAAGATATTGGCAAGAAACCTAGTGGTGGTTTTTTTGTGTGCACCCTGTATACAGGGTGCGCCAAAAAAAAACCCTAAGATTTTTGCCAATATCTTGACCAAAAGTAAGAATTTCGAAATGAAATTTTACAGGCTTATAGACAATTCATATTTACATATGATGGCCAGATTTCATCAAAATATCTCAAACAGAACAAAAGTTATACCACTTTTAGTGAGGCCATCAACCGTTTTTGACGATTCAAAAACGTGACGCAACAAAAAGTAACAAAAAACCAATCTAATTATTCTGGCCAATATCTTGGCCAAAAGTACGAATATCGAAATGAAATTTTTCAGGGTTAAAGACAATTCATTTCTGCACGTGATAGCCAGATTCCATCGAAATATTTCAAACAGAGCAAAAGTTATACCACTTTTAGGGAGGTCACCCACCGTTTTTTCACGATTCAAAAACGAAACGCAACAAAAAAAGTAACAGAAACACGATTTTTTTCCTCATCTCAAATAATTGTTTTCAAATAGCCTTCATATTGCCAGATGATCATTATTATTACTGTTTAAAGAAGAAACAGGGTACCAGCGTAGCAGCGCGTCACTGAGAAGTCACTTAGCAAGATGAAAAAAAATTGGTAAATAAGGAATCTGTCAGATTAATCAACAGGTCCATCAAGAACTTTGCAAAGAGACTCAAACGAAGTTTTGGCACTGGTGGTGGGCACATTGAACACAAGTTGTGAAGCACTACCAAGTCATTTGAAAACAGTTATTTGAGATCAGACTTAATAAAATCGTGTTTTTGTTACTTTTTGTTGCGTTTCGTTTTCGAATCGTCAAAAAACGGTGGGTAGCCTCACTAAGAGTGGTGTAACTTTTGTTGGGTTAGAAATATTTTTATGAAATCTGGTCATCATATGTAAATATGAATTGTCTATAAGCTTGTAAAATTTCATTTAGAAATTCTTACTTTTGGTCAAGATATTGGCAAAAAACCTGGGAAGTCATTTTTTTGGCGCACCCTGTATATAAGATGAGAATTTATGATGCGCCTCTTACGGTACTGGTTATTCAGAACCGCTCTCAGAGGACAGCCCGAAGGGAATAAGAAAGACTTCAAGCAGTGAAGGGCTTTAGAATTTAGATGATTGGTTCTTACTAGCGATACAGGGAGGGAAGTCATTCCACATGGAAAGAGCCTTTCTTTGGAAAGGCATGGTTGTCCTTGCCCAGGGAACTCGGGCATTGATCAAGACGATCAGCAAACGAGAGTGGGTGGACGAGACTGTGGAGAGGATTTTGTGTATCAAGTCACGAAGGTATTTATGGGGCATGTCATTTTGAGTTCTTGAAACCAAGAGCAGTGCCTTGCATTGGATATGAGGTGCAGCTAGTATTGAACTTCACTCATGTGGGTAGAAATGTAGTAGTAACGAGGAGACATGCATTGAGCCTGGCTGCCGAGTTCATGACTGCATGAAGGGAGAAAAAGATGGCCCTGGGAAGCACAGGAAAGAGTGAGTTGCAATTATAGTCGATTCGACAGCAGATAAAAGCATAAACAATGGTTGTAAAGACAGAAAAGGAAAGAGGTCTTCTGATGACTCTCAGGCGCCTTACGTGAGAGTAACAATGCACATGTCAATTGCAGAAGGTGCTCAGAGACCGATGAGGTGGAATCATGAGTGACAACCAAATCACGGATACTGGATCAAAATGTGAAGTCAGGATACATTGTGGTCAGGAGTGAGGTCAAATTTAAAGAGTTGTTTTGTGCCAAACTAGATCTAGTCCAGGAAATCTAGCTCAAATATACCGTCAACCTGGGCAAAATTGCTTCAGAAGCTTTTTAAACGGCTTCCTGATCAGAATCTTTTGCTGAATAACATATCCAAATTCCGACCACGGGGTCACCCCCCAAAATAGGGGGGCAAAATACAGAGGTTTTTCGTATTTGTATACATGTATCGGATTGATGATGACTTCAACGTGCTAGAAATTGATGTCCTCTAAGAACGTTGTTTATGATTTGCTTGATTGTCACTTTCAGAACATTAATAGGTATACTTATATACCCTCAGTAGATTCTGATGGCAATTGGGGCGCTTCCCACATGATGTTCTAAGCAAAATGCATAGCGACCATTTATTACATTTAAATGATGCAATTCAAGTAAAATAGATCTTTGAGTTCTACATCTGGTGCTGTTCATTGCAGTCATGGGCATACGGTGGGAGGGGGTGGGGTAGAGGGGCAAATACCCACAAAAAAATTTGCACAGAAAAGAAAAGGAATTCACGGTTTCTTGACTTCGGAAATTTCTACTATCCACAACCATGGCTATAGGCATGTACAATAATCTTTCGATTAACAACAATGAATATGCCTTTACAAATGGAGTTCTGCAACTGCAGACGAACGTGATTGGTGTTACGTTTGGCAGGTGCAAGCAGGGTCGATAAATGAAATTCCTGGGCCCTATGCAGAGCAGTCACTAGCCCCTAAATTGTGTAGGCTCTGTGAAAAAAGGATAGAAACAAATTCGTATCGTATGAGTGCTGGCTATTTAGGTCAAACTTTAAGACTAATTAATTTTTGAGTTGTTATGCTGAAGTTGAAACTGATTGAAGTTAAGTGTAAGTAATAGGCCTATACAATGAATTGAAATCATTTGACTAGCCAGACCTGACCCTTAAGTGTAATATCCAGGCCATTCTCGTTAAGAAGTAAAATCTTGACCTCCTACCACCGATGTTTCCCTTAAGTAAATGATTACAGGACTGATATTTGGTGAAAGATGGACAAAAATTATGCTGGAGATAATTTTCAGAAGTGACCGATTATGAGGCCGACTTGACACAGACTTTATGATCTTATGGGCCTGCCCGACCCTGTTCAGTAATATATATATATATATATATTCATAAGGTAGGGCCCCCAGAAATTTGCGCCAAATAATTGAAAAAATTGCGCACCAAAAACAATAAATTTGCGCGAATTTTGCGCAAGTTAAAAAATTAAAATGTTCATTATATTTCCATTGAATCAGTGTACCAAAGTATCTAACAGTGTTTTTGTCATTTAGTGTAAAGCTTTGGCGTTCTAGAAATTAGACAATCAAGCCAAAAATGCAGTTATAAAGCTCCTATAACTATAAGATTAATGTATTCAGACGATGAAATTTTTTTTTATTTTGCAAAATTAACGCCCACCGAAATCTACACTCAACACAAATGTAACTTCAAAATAGTATTATTGTCCTCAATGTACCCTGACTTTACATTTTCATCTAGTGTCCGTGATTTGGGCGTCACTCTTGATAGCACCCTTTCGTTCTCTGATCGCCTTTCACAGTTGACACGCTCATGTTATTATCACCTGAGGCGTCTGAGAGCCATCAGAAGATCTGTTTCCTCTTCTGTATTTAAAACCATTGTTCATGCTTTTATTTGCTGTCGAATTGACTACTGCAACTCACTATTTGCTGGGCTTCCCAAAGTTCGCTTATCCTCCCTTCAGTCAGTTATGAACTCGGCAGCTAGACACATTGCTCGTCTACCTCGCTACTCCCACATTTCTACCTACATGACTGATGTTCTACACTGGCTTCCTGTTGCTTCTCGTATCCAATTCAAAGTACTGCTCTTAGTTTCAAAAACTCAAACTGGACAAGCTCCTAAATACCTTTGTGACTTGATGCATAAACCCCTCTCTGCAGTCTCTTCCCGCCCTCTCCGGTCTGCGGATCGACTAGATCTCTTGGTTCCAAGGGCAAGGACTGCTATGGCCCAACACCGTGCCTTTGCCATTGTAGGCCCTTCTATGTGGTATGACCTCCCTCCCATTATCCGTAGTAAGATCTTAATGGGGGTGTCATCTTCAGCTCTTCGTTACTTGAAGTCTTTTTTATTTCCTCGGGGCTGTCACGCTGAGAGCGCCTCTGAATAGCTAGGCTGTAAGAGGCGCTTTATAAATGTTCATATACAATACAATACAATATGCCTATATTAAAATAAATCACCAAGTTACACAACGTGCTGAGTGCTAGTCTTCCGTCTTCGTGTGCACTCCTGACGCCTATAGATTAAATGCGCTCGTTCTGTCATAAACCGAGACAGCAAGCGACGCTAATGTGTGACCGCTTTGAGAAACTTCGTTTAACACATTTTATTGTGTGGCCGTGAAGTTTTGGAATTCTTTATACTATAAGTTTGTGCGTTACTACCAAAAATATCGATATTTAACTAAAAATTCATCTATAATTTCATCCCGTTCGGCGACCGCCATTTTGATTATCGCCCATCGGTCGTCGTTACTATGTTTGAATGTCATGGGCCGCGGTGAATTTAAGTCAATCAAAACCCAATTTAGATAAATTAGCAAGATTTTGTTAAAATTGCGCTGATTGCCAATTTTTGCGCTGTTGCGCTAAACCTGGAAATTTGCGCTGCGCAAGATCGCGAATTTCTGGGGCCCTAATAAGGTCAAAATCAGATGGACAAGCCGCAAAACGGTTACAAGAGGAAGTTTCATGCAGTTAAAAAGTACAGTGAATCACTTTGCTCATCGTTCTCAGGTTATTTTTAGTGAGCTCTTGTAGAGCACCGTACATTCACAGTAGTGGTATGTAAGTAACGGCAAGTGACGTAGAGGTGCTTGAGGCGATTCGATCTTACCAGGAGGGTCGGCAGAGGATCTGGAGGGCTTTAGGCGGGGTCATTTACTGGTTCACAACGGGATGGAGCACCCCCTTATCGAGGCTTTATCGGAATTCACGAACCTGCTGCTCTGCATCAACTCCCATTGACCAGGACATGGTAGTTTAGGATGAGCTATGAACATCTGTGCGAGACGTGGCCTGCTTCGTAGGCATCTCTCCGTGTGTTCCACCAGAGCAGCTTGAGTTGGTGGAAGGCCATCCATGGGTCTGTCTTTCTGTGCGAACAGTTGGTTCCTTGCCTCGTTGTGTTTCTTTGCCGAGTACAGAGCACATCCTTCTGGCAAGTGGCTATGATCTGTCTTCCTGTATACTCTTTCTAGTGTTGCTATTTACAGACTCGGGGAAACAAAACAACTCTGACTTGTTTTCGTCGTTCCTCAGTAATTCCTGACAGTTTCTATGGGAGGCATACTCTGAAAGGTGCATTCAATGCCAGGCTTCAGTATGTTGACTATGATAGCTCCATCCAGTTTAAGAGCGTCAACAATTGGAACACCCAGTGAATGGCATGGTTGGATATCTGCCGTGGCCTCATTTGTTTAAGTAGCATTAGTTCTTCTAGGCAGCTCAATGTCTGACTTAGTTCCTAACCGTAATTAGCCCATAATTTGAAAATGATGGTGGGTATGCCTGGTTTTCGTGCGCAAAAAATTCATCTAGGTCTCCTCGTGTCTGACAGGAAATGTGCAGTCCTTATTTATAGATGACAAAATGTTGTTTTGCTCCTGACTTGTCCCGTACGGGTGGACGACTGAAAAGAGGAAATTGTTTCTTTTTATTGGATCATTGACAGGTCGTGTTGATTAATAAGACTTTCCTTGATAAATGTTTCGTACTGCTCTTGTCCAGTTTTCCGAAGGTTGCACATGGTGTTTATGACTGCTCGGTCGGCCAAATCACTGGTAGCCAGGACAAGTAGGTCATTGCTGTCGATGGCAGAGATATTGAAAAATTCGTATTTTGTTCGGCCATTTTGGAAAATGGCCACCACTGAAGTCGTGGGGAACATTTTCAATGGCTCTGTTGGAATCTTCGCACCTAACTGTGTATAGTTAGTCCAGTGGTTAAAGTGGTGTGGGTGAGCAGTGGGAACGCCAACTGTGAGCAGTGGGAACGCTGATGAAGTTTTATTGGGAACGCCTATGCTTCAAGGGATCCATGCATGTTGAGCAGTGGGAACGCAAGCCAAGAAATTCGAGAGCAGTGGGAACGCCGTTCTCACGCGTTCCCACCCACTTTAAGCCCTGATAGTTACTGGTTAGACATCAAGATGACTATTCTAAGTGTACTGGAAGCTGAGATGACTTAAAATCTGTAAACCAGAGGCCATTTTGAAAAATGGCTGCCATTGGGACCAGGGGTAAAATATGCGATGGCCCTATAGCCAATCTTCTGATATGTTTGTAGAATGTACAAAACATCATACTTATATCACAAAATGAACAATTTTTAACCAAGCTGTTGTACTTGCAATCCGATATTCAATGCAAAAGTGCTCGAAAAACCTTCATATTTTGAACCCCATTTTTGGGGTGAGCCCATTTTCGGTGTCAGCTTCGTTTGCTATAGTTATCTGAAAAAGTGCTTCTGTCATACTAATAACACATAATTTTATGATTCTTATTTCGCACATTTAATGTGATTTTCGGAGAAGCAAATAGCGAATATATACAGGGCCTAGGCTTGTCGGTTAAAGATAGGCTGCTACAGATAACTATATGCTTGGCTCAGCCTTTGCATTTACCGAAAAATTTGAATATCCACTACCTCTGGATGGGAAAAATAACTGGCTCTTCAAAATTATAACTGATCAAAAGAGGAACTATATTACGAACTAACCAAAAAGTCATTGGCTGAGTGCTCATCACATTCTGTTAAGTCAGAACAGATCTCGAGTGTCCAGATAGTTTAGACTTTAGACTTTAGAACCATTGATAAAAATGATTTCTAGCCTCTAGATTCCAATTTTGATGCATATACATGCTTTCCGAAAAACAAGTGTTGAACGACATAATTAGCCACACAGTCACGTAATAATGTTTTAAAAGCAAGAATGACTGAAGACTGGGAAAGAATCTACTCATTGCAGATACTTTTAGGATTTCTATCGGTGCACTAACATTTCTACCAAACTGCCGCGGAACCCCTGGCCGACGCCCACGGAACCCTTGGGTTCCGCGGAACTCCGGTTGAAAATCACTGCTGTAGGCTCTGTGAAAAAAGGATAGAAACAAATTCTTATCGTATGAGTGCTGGCTATTTAGGTCAAATTTTAAGACTAACAATACAATTTTTAAGTCATGAACTCTTTAGAGGCGCTTTCGGAAATCGAACTTTTTTATATTTATTATTTCTTGAGTAGCAAACAATCGTGTTGAATAGAAACATGAGAACCATCACAAGCCTACGACGCTTGTGATGGCTTGAAAACAGCGTGGCAATAAAATAATCACACGGCGCCAAACAAACATTCTCTGATCTTCGAGACCATGAATTCCAAAACTCAAACTAGGCGACTGAAATCAGTAGTTAATGCACTAAATTACCAACTTATAGGCAGCTTAATTAAATCAATGCTGTTTTCTTACCAACATAAGTCCTATTCCTTTAAGCCAGATAGTCAGGCTTCAGATCATTAGTTAAAACATTATTATATTTTAGTGCAACTTAAGTTCGTAAGCCTAGCTTTGAGATTAGTTAAAATGCGGTTTGTAAAACATTTTTTGTCCATTTTGTTTGGGTTATGTTTTTGGATCGTTGAAAGAAAGTGGGTGTGCTCACTTATAACTTTTCATTTGTTTAACATTTTGGGCGAAATATGCTTATTATTGTTACTTTTAGCCTTGAGCTTGGCCTATCCTGTAAGTATGTTAGTGTGCCACTCAAAAGCAAAGTTTTTAATTTCTATCCCCTCCACCCTTCACTTGTGTTTCTAATGTTAAAATACAAAACGTGACAAATGTGAATGTGGCATCTGTCCTTATTTGCCGGGTCAACGAAATGCCAAGATGGGAGAGCATGGGGCACTGGTCTAGGAAAATGAAGTGGCTAACACGTTAAATGCATGGTTGACGTTTGGAGTACTTTATTTGTGAGTACTTTCTGATTGATGTGCAGCTGGCTACTTTGTTGTAGCTGTTCTTCAATATGAATGTGGTTTTGTGTACGACATTGGTCTAAATATGTTGACTTATATTCTTCATTATAGACTGGAAAGCCTGGTGCTGTATGCAATGCATAGACCATCTACCAAGAAATGGATTCCAAGAGCTAAGACCTTGCCATGTCTTTGTGGAAATGTTCCTGTAAGTACATCACTTTGCTCATTTCTTCAATGCATAGCTGTTTGAATGTCTAGAAAATGGTTTGCTTTGTGTGTTTGAACTTGAACTACTACTTGACTACTGGTAATTAGTGTAATGTAGTTAGTGATTTCTATAGCGTTTCTCACAGCCAGGGCCGTTCAGTAGGTGTCCTTTTGTGAGCCCCTGTGAAAAGAAGTACCCCTGTCCTTATTTGACGAGTCTAGGAAATGTCAAAATTTATGGCTGTTTCAATGTCTAGAAAAGGTAACTACTTGACTACTGGTAATTAATATAATGGAATTAGTAATTTCTATAGCCATGGCCGTTCGGTAGTTCTCCAAGTGTGAGTACTCAAGAGATAAAAAATTCGTCTTACGAGTTGAGGTATGTAGATAACGATCCAGATTGGAGTTCCACGTAGAATCTGTGTGAAGGGAAGGTCATTCCATAAGGGGGGGGGAGCAAATGACTAGGTTTGAATTATAGTACTCCTGACTCGGAGGACACAAAAGTCAGTCTGATCTAGAGAATGGAGAGGCCAATGAGAAAATACAGAAGTAAGAGAATGAATATAATTTAATGAGATATTTAGGCACAAGTTGTAGTTTTGGCTTGAGGACCAAAGCAAGGAATTTATATGATAAGTTAATGTACTGCTAACTGCTTTACATTAGACACGGCCTTAATAAGATAAGAATATTCTTGAATTGACCAATTGCTATCCGCATTTTGGTGTACAGGCATGTTATAATAAACAAACGTACATCATTCCTATATCCAATCAATGTCAAATGTTTTAAAAAGCACAAAATCCCAGGTAGAAAATCAATATGAATATATGTTTTTTTACTGACCAACAATTTATACTGCTCTTTGAATTATATTGTAAGAAATTTAAATACGATAAAGCGTTCTCGTTAAAAATGATTTCTTCGTTAGGTTATCCGCCCTAGGAATAATTCGGTCATGTAGTCTTGGCCTCATGGAATAAGGCTGGGGCCTGACTACACTGTTGGTGGGAAGTTCTAGATGATTCAAGAAAGGAATGGCCTTCTGGTGTGATGTATCCCAAGACTAAGAAAATTATTTGCTAATGTTTGCTAACCTATGGTTGTCTCTCAGGCTTCATTCAAGACTGCTGATTCTAACTGCTTTATCTTTGCCCTAAATTTTAAATTGTAGTCTATTTTATTCTTCATATAGGATAGATTTGTCTTGCCTCACTGCAAAAGGATTACTGAAATGCATATGACTACTATTAACTATCATTTGTTTATAACATTTAAGTTTTATATCAAAAATCAACACTCTTTTGTCTGGTTGTACACAATGTGCGACCACGTAATTCAGCAATGCTTAATGAAATTTGGTTTTGCTTTTCATGTTAACAGGTCGTTTCATCACTTGACAGAGTCAGCTACTAACCCAGCTCCATCTGCCTGAGCTCCTCTCCTTCTCGCCCCACAGATTTTAAACTTGAAGTTGAAGTCTCACCTCATTAAATGGAAACCTCTTCTTCAACAAGATCCGTTGTAGCCTCTGCTCGGCCTCCTGTCTGGCAAACGTTCTCTGACCTCCAATGGACATTGATCTCTGGACAATTACTCTGTTACAATACAGTGCTCAGCTGTGGACTAGTGCTTTCGAAATTTTGAGTTTTCAGCAGTTATGATTAGGATACACAACTGTTTATTCAAATTTGATGCTGACTTAGCAGTTGTTGAAGGCATTGAATGCAACACTGTTTAAGGTTTTTAATATGGTATTTGCTCGTGCTTTTTGAGCGGCTGGAACAATATCCTCTTGTTATTCGATCGACCTGCTCACTGAACTGTTTGAGCATTTACGAGTTTCTGGAATACATTTCTCAAACGTATCAGGCTTTCAGCGAGTATTTAGCCTAATAATGTTGACTCGTATTTTTCAAAGCTAATAATTTAGATGTTGACGTTTGTTTTTTAACTTTCATGTGTGTCTCTTATTTAAATTTTTATTTTGATACTTAAAAAGTGACATTTTTTATGTATAATGTTCATGTGTTCTTAAAATAGCAAGAATGGTGGTCTATATATTATTTGCAAAGTATTATGATTTTGAAATTCCTACCTGACACTTGTATTATAAATTTTTTATAAATCACTTCGCGAAGCTGTTCCTGAGCACCTGTGCGATTGCTGTACTGGATCTCATTCCTCTGCGTCCATTCTTCGGCTCGTCATATAAGAGAACTGATGTATTTGAAGGATCGGGATGCACTTCGCTTATCATGCTTTCTCGGCTACTGGTCCTTGATGCTGGAACAATTTTTTTACTCGAGCACGCTTGTTCCCTAGTGCATATAAATTATGAGGAGCCATATAAATTGTTGTAATTATACAGTACAAGTAAAATATATCTGTAAATACTTAACACAAAGACATTTAAATATTTATGAAGCTTTATATGTTGCATGTATTGAAAATGTTTATGTAATAAATACATCTTTCATTTTATGGAATAATTTATATGTTACAATATACAGTATTATATGCTAATGAGTTAATTGTTTAGTGAACTAATGTATAAGTGTGTGTATACAATTTGGTATTTTGTTATATCTACACCAATATAGTGAAATATTTACTGATGTGTTAAGATCTGTTTAGTATATTAATACGAATTTGTAGAATGAGCTCATCCTAGAATGAGGGATGGTCTGATTCTTTAGACTTGGGTGTTTAAATACACCCCTAGGGTGGGTTAGAGCACCTTCGTTGAGGGTGTATTTATTACGCCCCTGGGGTGGGTTAGAGCACCTTCGTTGAAGGTGTAATTTTTACACCCCTAAGGTGGGTTAGAGTACCTTTGTTGAGGGTGTATTTATTATACCCCAGGGTGGGTTTAAGCACCTTCGTTAAGGGTGTATTTATTACGCCCCTAGGGTGGGTTTGAGCACCTTCGTTGAAGGTGTAATTTTTACACCCCTAAGGTGGGTTAGAGTACCTTTGTTGAGGGTGTATTTATTATACCCCAGGGTGGGTTTAAGCACCTTCGTTTAGGGTGTATTTATTACGCCCCTAGGGTGGGTTTGAGCACCTTCGTTGAGGGTGTATATATTTCACCCCTAGGGTGGGTTAGAACACCCTCGTTGAGGGTGTATTTATTACACTCTAGGGTGGGTTAGAACACCCTCGTTGAGGGTGTATTTATTACACCCTAGGGTGGGTTAGAACACCTTCGTTGAGGGTGTATATATTTCACCCATAGGGTGGGTTAGAACACCCTCGTTGAGGGTGTATTTATTACACTCTAGGGTGGGTTAGAACACCCTCGTTGAGGGTGTATTTATTACACTATAGGGTGGGTTAGAACACCCTCGTTGAGGGTGTATTTATTACACCCTAGGGTGGGTTAGAACACCTTCGTTGAGGGTGTATTTTTTACACCCCTAGGGTGTAATGTAGTAGGGTGGGATTCCCCACCCTGTAGAAGGGGTGTATTTTCACACCATTCCCAAGAAAATAGGGTGGTCTATGGAGACCACCCTAAAAGGTGGTTTTACACACCTTTTACCGTTACAGTGGTCTCCTCTTTAATCTCACTACCTTTCTCTTCCTCCTTCCAATTATCCTTCTCTCTTTCTCATATTCATCCTATCAATTCTCTTCCTCATTCTCATCTTCTCTATTCTCCTCCACCTCCTAATCATTTTATTCTCCTCTTCCATCTTCTTTTTGATCACCTTCTTCTCCATCTTCTTCTCTTACACCACCGCTATATCCTCGTCCTTCTCCTCTTCCTCCTCCTTCCCCTCTGTCTTCTTCGTTTTCTTCTTGCTATTCCTCTGTTTCCTATTCTTCCTCCTCCTCTTCCTCTTCCACTTCCTATTCTTCCACTTCCTCTTCTTCACATCTTTGCTGCATCATATTTTCTTCATTGTTCTTCTCTTAGACGAAGCGCAAGCATCAAGCGACGCCATTCATTCCAGTTGTTTTCATCATGCATGGGACGCATAGACAGATGTAGATTTTTTCCATATCATTCTTCTTCTTCCTTGAATTTGTTTTATCTCCAAACGTGAATATTCTCAATCGTTCATCCTTCTCGCCACTTGACACAAACATATCACAAAATGATACATGGAACACAGACATATCACGAAATGATACATGGAACACAAACATATCACAAAATGATACATGGAACACAAACATATCACGAAATGATACATGGAAAGACAAAAATATCACGAAATGATACATGGAACACAAACATATCACGAAATTATACATGGAGATACATAATTTCGATTGCACATGAAGACCATCACATATTTTTGTATAGAGTGCTTGTGGGGAAGTTCGACACATTAAGCATTTTTGCGAAATTTCTAGGCTAAAACGAGATCATAAAATTATAACAAAAATACTTTAAAGTAGTACTATATCTCTTTAATCAAAAGCAATAACAATTTATTCCTTGCAGTTTATTTCTTGAAATTACAAACACCTTTTCTGAGGGCACCAAATTGTCGAATTTCCCCTCACTGTGGGGGGAATTCCGACAGTTACTGTCTGTCACTGGAATCAGTATTTACAACGTGTGCAGATTAGATAAATGTCATTGACAGCATATGTACACGTCTCATGAAACCAACGTCCACCCATATGGCACCTTATCCATTCTTCTTCCTGGTTCTTGGGTGGATCAAAGTATGAACAACCACATTGAGCAAAGCGTAATTACATGGATCACTGACATAGTTAGCATTCGTGTCATAGTCCATACACACATAGTCTACATGTACATAGGTCTACATAGGGTACATACATACATACATACATACACACATACATACATACGTACATACATACATACATACATACATACATACATACATACATACATACATACATACATACACACAATGCATACATACATACATACATGCATACATACATACAATGCATACATACATACAATGCATACATACAAGCAGTGCATACATACATACAATGCATACATACATACATACATACATACATACATACATACATACATACATACATACATACATACATACATACATACATACATACATACATACATACATACATACATACATACATACATACATACATACATACACACATATTGTACACATCCGAAGTAAGAACTGAGGTCTTCTCTCTTTGGACATTTTGTTTATCTTTTAATATTGGTTATAAAGTCTGTCTTCTTGAACATCTATTTTAGGCACCAAAAAATCAGACTTTTATTGTGTAGACATTAATTTTTGCATCTACAGTAATGATACACGCATAAAACGAATCACATAATCCCACGTATATGCATGATTCGTACACTGTCGAACTTCCCCCAATCAGAGGTGTCGAACTTACCCGAACTTGGGGGGAAGTTCGACAGGTCACTTACTCGGCGACCCACTGTGTAATGAGCACTATGCATCCTACCAGCCTACTTTTCATTGCCATTAGACGTAGTTCAAGCATTGACAACAATAAAATCTCCCTCGAGATGAGCGATATGCAAATAAACTCTTAGCATGATTTTACATTGCGCAGTCGGATGCACTGATTATATATCGGGTGTATTGATTTAGCTCAGGGTTTCGCGGATTGCATGTGGTAAAATTTTAATCCGAGTTGGCCAAAATAACAACTAAAGAATGCTTTATTAAAAAATATATTCCCAAATGACGTGTCATTAAAGTTCGTGAGTAAATAAGCAAAACAGTTACGTCTGTCGAACTTCCCTCCAGTGTCGGACTTCCCCCCAAGCACTCTACGTGCTCATGGTTATGGTCATTAGGTTATGGTTGAACATCGGGGACTTAACGAGAAGCTTCACGTCCTATGATCTTTTATGCATGCATGGATACAAAAGGAAACAACGGAACAATCATCCTTTGTTTATAATAGCCGTCAATTGTTTCAGATGAAAATGCATTTTACGTTTACTGCGTTTGATGAAAATTTACGTCAATTAGATGATAGTCGTGCAAAGAACTTCGCTTCTGATGATGCTTTAAAGGCTATATAATGATTTTGGTCCATTTTATTACATACATACATACGTATACATACATACATACGTATACATACATACATACATACATACATACATACATACATACATACATACATGTACATACATACATACATACATACATACATACATACATACATACATACATACATGCGTACGTACGTACGTTCGTACGTGCGTGCGTGCATGCATGCGTGCGTGCGTACATGTACGTACGTATACATACATACATGCACGCACGCACGCTTACGTGTAGACCTATAAACGTAATGTAAACTGTGACATTACATCTGTAAAAGAAGGCCACCCACTTCAGAGTCTCTGACGAGCGCTCATTACATGCAGCCTACATAGCCTACCTTCATTCATGCTCATGGATTCACATGTGTATATAACTATATATGCATGCATGCATGTAGACAATGTGCGCATGCATTTCATTCCTCCAATCATTTTGATCGTTTGCATAACGCCCCTGAAGAATCTAACGACGTGCACCCCGAGCTCTGCAGCCACAACTAAAGAATGATATACTCAAATTAAGCGACTTGTAAAACTCTGTCTGGTAAACCACGAGTAAAGAACCGAGTTAAGAAGCACTAGTTAAGAAGCACGAGTTAAGAAGCACGAGTTAAGAAGCACGAGTAGGAAGCACGAGTTAGGAATGGAGTTGAAACGTTGAATTCCTCTTCGTCGACTTTATGACCCGAGTCACTGATGACGTCAAACGGAAGTCGTTTCCTGACCCTCTTAGCATTCATCATCGCTCAGTGGCAGCTTAGGTGCAGTACAATTTCAGCCGTCCCTCCACTCCTACCACACCCTCCACCCAGCACCAAAACGACCCCGATGACCTCTGGAGCCGCGTTATCTGCCTCACTTTCAGTCAATTTAACACTCGAAGGAGAATCTCTAAATCTGATCGATCGATCGGTGGCCAAAGTGTTCCTATGGCAACCGTGCTGCCTTCCAGAAAAGACGCCATATTAAAATGGCGATAAATTTACGCAACCATGCGATCATTTTAAAGTTCCAGAATAGCGCCGTAATTATAGGCCTATAAATAGACAGGGTATACGCATCTATACATGCACGCAAGCACGCACACATATACAGATACACATACTGTCACTCAGACACACACACGCAACCATACATGCATGCATATAATTAGATTCACATAGATATAAAACACAACATACATGTATTGTAGGCTACATCCACTCGTTAGCTACATTCACAGCCTTGGTCCTTTAGAGAGCGACTGAAATTCCTATCTAAAGTTTTTAGATCGTCCCTAAAATAAGCTAAAATGTCTTTCATCAGAGACTTAGGTCTTAAGGTCTTGAGGTACCGGTATCCGAACCTTGAGAAAAGACGTGGCCACGCACTGAGTTACCTTAGTGGTCTCACTTACAAATGACTACCGAACACTGTCTTATACGCAGTGTACGATTGCGGGCTATTGAAGTTCTCTTACGAACGAATAGAACCGGATGCATGATTTGGCAGTTTGCGATAGGCTATTGGTGGACGGTGGTTATAGGTTAGGCCAGGATTGGAAAGAATAATTAAAGAGTTGGTGAGATAGAATAGGTTAGAGGTGGAAGCGGCACGATAGATAAGAGGACAGACCTCTTCAAGAGATCCTAAGTGGTCTCCGGAAGAGGCGCTATATAAATTATCGGAATGAATTAATATATAATAAGGTGGTCCTGGCGAGTCATCTATGTACACTTTATACAGTCGTTCATATAGTCAGCTGATGGCTTTTCCGGCCTAATTTTTTTTTTATATGCATATAATCTATAGGTAGACTTTAGACTTCCTCTACTTTAGACTCAAAACAGATCTATCTTCAATTCAATACGAAAAACTCTATAATTTATTTCTTGAAGCAAGGTATCCGACCCCAAAACAAAACAACCAATTCTTTAAAGTCATTTTCACAAAAGCCGTATGCATAAGTACAAAATTTATTCAAGTCTTATAACAAGTCTTCAAGTCAACAAGATCTCCATTCTGTTGCCAACATAGCAGCGCATTTCACCAACCCAGACGCAGACAAAAGATCACATAACAATAATTATTGTAACAATGTCTATCAGATTTCCATCGGTCATCCACTCTTGCATAATAATAATAATAATAACCGGTTCTGATACTCTCCGAATGGTCGTGCGCATGCGGAGTAAGCCTACCAGTCTGTCGGCCCAGCCTCCATGCGCCCATTCATAAAAGCAGAGCAGTGCCTCAATGGTAGCCATTAGCAACGGGATCGAACTCACGCCCGTAAATAATTAATCCCTTCGTGTATACAGCCTTTCATGGCGCCGCGGCTGCGATGGATCGTACGCATAAGAATCGTCTGCCATTAAGAATTTTACGTTGCTGCCGCCATTCAGAACCTGACCGATCGTGGATTCCTAGAAAAGAGCAGATGGACGCGAAGCTCAGCCTCCAACGTGTTAACGCTTTGTCAATGGCAGGACGCCCCCACGATGGAGCCTTGCCCAAGCGAGGCGAGTCTTTGTCGCTGCTCCCCAAGAGGGAAGGGGTGGCTATAAGGTTTGAGTCAACAGTGGACTGATGGGTGAAATGGGGGAGTGTGTTTACCTGTGCTTCTTTCCTGAGAAATAATTAACGATGTGCGTGCGTGATGTTTGTGATGATAATATAGCTTTGGTTGTAAATGCAACTGAATCAATAACGTCGGCGCCTTCGAAAGATAGAAAGATAGGGTTTGCATCTGAATGTAAGAAGAAAGAAATCAAACAGCCTCTTACGAAATTAAAGAGAATTTTGTGGTTATTCTCCGAATGACCAAACTAGATTCTATAGAATCTGCTTGTGGTGTCAGTACCGTAACTGTTATTTCAACAGAGTATTAGAGGATAAGTACGAATTAGTAAGAATTAGTAAGTATTAGTAAGTATTAGTAAGTATTAGTAAGTATTAGTAAGTATTAGTAAGTATTAGTAAGTATTAGCAAGTATTAGCAAGTATTAGTAAGTATTAGTAAGTATTAGTAAGTATGTATCGACTCTTATAATTCTCAGTTGCAGATCGCATTCTGAGCTACAAAACGACATAAGCATGTACAATTGTGCATTAAAAGTTTTAAAACACAAGAATAAATCAAAGTATGAAATACGAATGAGAAACGTACTTCACATTTGATCGGTATAGTCTTCGAGAGAATCATTTCGTGTACCCTGGTATCAATATGCAAACAGTCACATGGAAAGCTACAAAGGACAAAGCAACTGGCGGGACCAGAGGTTGGAACAAAGCAATTGCAAAGCTCCAAGTCGCTGAGTACAAAACTTGCGATCACGACTTAATATGGAAGAAAGAAGACAGTTGCAATGCGTTGATAGAAAAACGGACGGTGGGGCACATATGGATAGACGACAGATGGACAACTAAGGTTAGAAAGACAAAGATACAGGCGAACAAAGCGAGATATGTACCATTCAGACACAAAAGTAGAGACAGGACAGAAAATGCCAAAGCAAAGAGAAAAGGATGAGATGAATGCTAGATGAAGGGAGAAGGGAGAGGGGAGGGGTGAGGAGTGAGAAGGGAAAGAGAGGAGGGAGTTGGTTTGGACAAAGCGGACAGTCGTTTTCATTCTTTGTAGGTCTACTGCTGTCTGTGCATGCCCTCTGTGCGTACATCCTACTGTATATGTATAGCTTTGTATGTTCCAGTGGCAGTAATGCAAATCTGTATATAATTATTATGTCCGTATTCGCTTGCTCGTCCTCCTGTCCATCTGCTCATTTGTATATTTTGTTTGGTACATATCTCGCTTTGTTCGCCTGTATCTTTGTCTTTCTTCGCTTAAATGTTTTTTAACTAAAGCATCAATGACCTATGCTAAGCAATTCTGACTTTCATCTATACTTTATGAGAATTTCTTGGCTTTAACAGTATTCTTTAAAACCTGCTAAACTAATTCCACAGAGTTTCTTCATTTGTTTAATTATCAATAATCTTCATGACTTTTGGTATTCTTGACCTGCTTGTTGACCTGCCAAAAATAGTCCACACCAGTTTATTGCCAACTCAATGGCCCTAATTATGAAATATGGGGACAGGGCCGGTTGGTCCTCCACCCAGATTCACCAAGGATCTGCAAAAGAATTGCACGCAAAGGAGAGCGAATCTCGAATAGAATTTTTACTTTGTATTCTGCGCTCTAATTATTGAGCAGACGACATTAATTGAGCAGACGACATTAATTGAGCAGACGACATTAATTGAGCAGACGACATTAATTGAGCAGACGACATTAATTGAGCAGACGACATTAATTGAGCAGACGACATTAATTGAGCAGACGACATTAATTGAGCAGACGACATTAATTGAGCAGACGACATTAATTGAGCAGACGACATTAATTGAGCAGACGACATTAATTGAGCAGACGACACTAATTGAGCAGACGACATTAATTGGCCAGACGACACTAATTGAGCAGACGACATTAATTGAGCAGACGACACTAATTGAGCAGACGACATTAATTGAGCAGACGACATTAATTGAGCAGACGACATTAATTGAGCAGACGACATTAATTGAGCAGACGACATTAATTGAGCAGACGACATTAATTGAGCAGACGACATTAATTGAGCAGACGACATTAATTGAGCAGACGACATTAATTGAGCAGACGACATTAATTGAGCAGACGACACTAATTGAGCAGACGACATTAATTGAGCAGACGACATTAATTGAGCAGACGACATTAATTGAGCAGACGACATTAATTGAGCAGACGACATTAATTGAGCAGACGACATTAATTGAGCAGACGACATTAATTGAGCAGACGACACTAATGGCGCGGGAAGCTCCTTCTTCTCAATGCGAGAATGATTAATGATGGACCGAGTGCTGAATAATCTGCATAATTCGACTTGAAAAGAACGTCAGACTAGAGAACAAATCTATAGGAAAATGAGGTCATCAAGAATGCTGAGCATCAGGGAGCCGACGAATTGAGGGCATTGCTTAAAAATAATCCTTAGGCCGCTTGGAGAGCTGCATTGGTGCAATCTCATTTGTTCAGTGTTTGTTTAAGTAATTCGAGAGCAGCGAAGAAGATGTCTTTTAGTATAATATATTATACTGTTAGATAAAAATTGCATTGATATTAAAGTGAGATTCCCATTGGTGGCCACACCCTCACTGACAGCTGTTCACTAAAAATTTGCTGCGAACCTTATTAATGACTTTGACATCCGCAGTTGACAAGCAATTGCGTCCCACAAGATAAATTGATGGCAGGCTTATATAGTTATAACAATAATAACAGTAAAATTAATAATAATAGTAGCAGTAGTAGTAATTTTAGTATCAACAATTATAGTAGCAGTAGTGGCGGCAGCAGTAGTAGCAGTGGTGGTGGTGGTAGTAGAAGTGGCGGTGGTGGTGGTAGTAGTAGTATTAGTTGTTGTTGCTGTTGTTGCTGCTGTTGTTGTAGTATGGTAGTAGTAGTAGCAGCAGCAGCAGCAGTAGTAGTAGCAGTTGTATAGTAGTTGTAGTAGCAGTAGCAGTAACTATGATAATAAAATAATAATAATAATAATAATAATAATAATAATAATAATAATATATAATATATATATATAATAATAATAATAATAATAATATTAATAATAATAATAATAATAATAATAATAATATAAGAATAATAAATAAAAATAATAACAACAACAGCAATAATAATAAAAACAATCACAGCCATAAAAATTATAGTCGTATTAGCAAAAACAGCAATAATGATAATGATAGCTATAATGAGAATGGCAATGAAAAGAATGATAATCATACAATAACCGATAGCAACAATAATGGTCTATTGATAATATAAAAATACGGCAAGTTCTACAAAGTGCAAATTGTGTACTTTAGTAGACCCGACGTTTACTAAGTACACGCGTACATGTATAAATGTATAGGATTAATCTGTTCCACAGGTTGGACACATGATTAAAGGAGCCGTATTTTTAGGCGCAGTCATGACCGCTTACAATAGCAGCAAACACGGTTGGGATATTACATGCACGCACGTGTTCTCACATCGACTTGACGCTTCTTCTCAAAAGCGCCGTCCTCCTCCTCCTCCTCCTCCTCCTCCTCCTCCTCCTCTTCTCCTCCTCTCCTCCGCTCTACTCACCCGTGCTGCCGAGGTCTAAATGCTGCTGGTGCTGCTGCTGATTGATTTCTAGGATAGCGCTAAGAGACTAAAGTCATGTTGGCGCCTCAGCCAGTCATCCTTGATACATGTACGTCAACCTTGA
>OX457040.1:56770066-56792566 GCA_949752735.1 Lumbricus terrestris | reverse complement strand
TATAGGCTGGCCTAGGCCTATAGGCTGGTCTAGGCCTATAGACTGGTCTAGACCTATGCTGTGCTTTCTAGGCATTTCAAGGATACGCCGTGAAGTTAGTGTGCAATAATACTAACTGATCAGCGAAAGACAGAAGAGATTGATTCTTATTATATAACCATGCAGACAATTCTTTCAAACTGACTGTATATATACGCAGGCCATGCATGCACGGATTTGTAATTCATTCAAGATATAATTATCTATATCAAGATTACACCTTGAAGATGTCATTCAAGAATGCAATGGAGTGGTTTCATTTAATCAAAGTAAAGATATAATTAGACAAATTAGTGATATTCAGAAGGGCAGGAATTGGTGGCAAGTCATAGCCTATATAATAGTGCATGGGCGCCCGCAGCATAGGTCAAGGGGGGTCGCGTGACCCCCCCTGGAAATCCTGACAAAATATTAACAATGACACTCTCTGGAATAAATGTCAGTGGACAGTGGTAAAACGGGACAGGATGCCAACCACGCGGCCATTGTGCTCTTTTACTTCACTAACTTTGGCATAGGCCAATATATCTCTTGGTTATCTCTACATATTTGGTACTACTGGAATTCGTTACACAGTCATTATCAGGAACGTCAGTGGGGGATGGGGCGGATCAGTCTGCCGTCTGAACTAAATTCTGTAGCCTGTGTTGGATATACGATACACAGGGTCACAGACGCATAATTATAATTTATGTGGTGTGTGGCATTGTAATTAGAGACGACCTGGGGGTGTTTGGAGATATCTTGGGAAGAGGTCGGCGGTGCTGGCGATGGACTGGGACGAGTGGTCGGAGTGGAGGAGTGCGTTGCCCGTTGAGCAGACCTGCAAGGGAAGGGCTGTAGTAAGGCAGTGTGTGCCCAACTAAGCAATGACCTCTGGATTATTAATATTCAAGAGACGTACAGGCTATTTTCACCCTCCCACTATAATATTTATCTATGATGCTCAAGTCAATATAGTTTAAAATTATATATTATATATTATATATGTGTGTATAACTGTTTATATAGGCTACATAGTCTATGAACCGTTTACCCGTGGCCATCCTAGCGCGAACGTCGTTCACCGCGGATTAGGTGAGCTACCCCAACCACCGTCTGACATGGGAGCAGAGCGCATAAATTATAGGCCCAGTGGAATCGTCTGTCGTTCCCCCAAACACCGGCGAGCTGTGAGGGCGAATAGGGCCGCACATGTCGGAAGAAGATGAGAGAAATTCTTAATGGAGAGAGGTGAAAGATGGGAAACACAGGACTGACTGTGACGGATGAGGGGAGGGCAATAAAATTGGGTCACAGAGGAGCGGACATTAGCAGTGGCTTCAATCCCTATACAGGGCGGCCGCAACTTGAGCCAAGTGAAAAACGGGGAAGGGGGTTCAGAAATAAGCCAAACTCACTTCGGGAGAGGAAGGTCGGCCTGAGAGTGGAAGACCGGTTCATGAGGGTGAGGGTAGGAGAGAAATCGAGTCCGATTGTTTAGAAGGATATTAGCCTCTGATATAATGATTAGAGTTCCTTAGAGCTGGAGATTGGATAAAGTAGGAGAACGAGAGCCGGTCGGAATGTTAATCGTTACGAGGTCCGCATGATCTGACGCAGTGGCGTAGCCAGGAATTTTTCATGGGGGGGTTTTTATGGCCGGAAACTCTGTTTTTTGCTATTTTTTCTTACTTAAATGGAAAAATAACCTTAAAAAATCTTTTTTCGGAGCCAATGGGGGGGTTTTAACCCCCGAAACCCCCCCTTGCCTACGCCACTGATCTGACGACAGCGGAGCAGTACCACTGTACCCGATATGACACACTGGGTTTACAGACAATATTTTTGAACTGCCATTAATGTACTGCAGAAGACTACGCCAGTCGTCGCCCTCCAACCGCACACCACTACGCCACTGCTCTACGGTAGGCCAGGACTAAATTATGTGAGGTCTATTGAACTGGAATTCACACTTAGTAATTAGTTTTTTTAATGTATAATGATTAGGTAGACTTCACTTGTTGGACATGCATGTCCTAAACTATGACAAATTTCTTTTATTTGAACATGTTTCCTTCCTTGTGGATATTGGCTCACCCATCATTATCTGCTTGCTTTTTCCAACTGAAGTCCTTCCTGTTTAGCCTTGGCTCAGTGGACTGGGAGCACCTCTGTGCAGGCTTCTTCAAGAGCCACTAAACAGCTTTCTAGAATGAATGCACGAGTGAATATAATAATTATATATCAATATGATTAAATACGGGACAGATGTGTTGCATATCGACCCATTTCAGTTGAATCTTCATATTTCCATTTCAGTCTTTGATAAAAGTGAAAGCGCAAAGTGACAAAAGATCGTTGGTTGACAAAAGTTCCATTTTGTGGCATAACAGTTTACAAATATTGCTTGGCAGACTGTGTATTGTCAGGGACCATATAACTATGGGCTTTCAACATAAATAATAATAGCCAAATACTAATTATTTCACGCCTAGTGCATGCAGCAATTTTACAGCATGCAATGTTGCTCTATTAGCTGTTGTTAATGACAGATGAAAGATTTTTTAAATATTTTAGTATTAAAATAGTACAGAGTACATACTACTCAAAAAGAATTGGAAGTTAAAATTATAAATAGGCCTACAGACCCCAGTACGGTAAATCTAATGTAGGCTATCATAAATACAAAATACTGTGATAGCATTTAAAATACTATTTTAAATACTGTAATGTTTAAAATATTTCCCATAACTGAATCAAACATAGTAAGTAATAAATAAAAACAAGAGGAAAACATGTTTGATCATTAACCGCACTTTCTTGCACATGTATAAGAAAAAATTCAACAAGATAGCCAAGTTTTCTGTGCCCTGGAAAAAAGAAATGATGTCCCTTAGAAAGGCTTAGACCGTTATTAGTGTTATAGCTTAATTTTTTACAATGAATGTGTTGCTTAGTCCTTACTGACATATTTTATAGCTTAACTCTACTGGTCACGATCGACTGACCCCCCCTGCAAAAAATCCTGCGGGCGCCCATGTAATAGTGTACGCTATAATATGTCTAGACTGCGCGAACGTGTCGACTTTCAATTATACCGGTTGCATAATATAATTAATTAATCAATAAAGTCTGCGTCGAAAAGAAGGTCTGATGACGGCAGACACTAATGAACGCAGAAAACTTAGAGAAGTAATTCTCTTCATCAGATTCAATAACTTATATAGCGCTGTTGTCATATGACTTCCAATGCATCATTCAAAGGTCGCGAATTTGATTAGATCTTGGCAGGTCTCGAAACGTCCACAGGATTAGGACAAAGGACAAATTCACTGCAATGTTTGTTTGTTTGTATGTGCACTTGTTATAACGCCCCTTCAAGCACTCTACTCAGAGGCGCTCCCGACTGCAGAGCGGACACTGCATCGGAGCTTCACGCCGAAGCGCTGAGCAATTGCGAGTGAAGGACTTGCCCAAGGTCCCTATACGTGACGACTTGCGGTGGATTCGAACCCGAACCTTCCGGCTTCAAGGCACTGCACCACCGCGCTCCACGTATGCCTGTATAGTAGGCCTACCTGACAAAATTCTATTTTAATTCTGAAAGTCAGCAATTATGTCTGATTGAGGGGAACTCGGGTCGTCAATCCGACCTTCGACCCCGTTTGCTTTATAGGTTTTACCCCTGGCATAACATGGAATGGTTTGGGCGGCCAGGATTGTTGTTGAAAATGCGTGAAGGACGTTTAGAAAGTCCATGGGAAAAACCCAGAAGACAATGGAAGTCTGTGGATACGGTTGAGACTTCGTTATAATAAGACCTCTGGCTGATTATATAGCATTTTCTGGTAAGCTATAGGTGCAGTCCCTTGCAACTATAGGCCTTCACTGTTTCTATCGTGTTGTTGCTACCATAAATTACACAGATGTCACAGTGACACGGATACATATTCATATACATGTATATACATGTACAATGTGTCGTAATTCTTATAGCATGAGCTCAGTCTTCATCGTGGCTTAATAGCTTATTAATAATGCAATACAAGTCAGAATTCGCAACTTCAAATTTTCTGTCTCCCCCGTTCTTAACGTCTAAGTGCGTTAGTCTTTTTTTACAGACGATATACGTTGACTTTAATCTATTACGAAAACCAATTGACCCATGCAACCCATGACTCTCAGTGCACATAATCAGTCTTCAACTGCAGGGATCGTATTAGTCATATAAATTATGGTTCCGATCGTAATCTGTACCACCTGCTTTCTTAAGTATAAGCGCAGCATACGCGTAGGCCTACAGGTGTATAGTACAGAAGTTGAAATATAAGCGCATAATAATTTACTAAGTTAGTTGGATATCCAATTATCTATAATTTTTATGCACATATAACTGTGGCAAAGTCATATAAAGTCGTGACGCTGCATTACGTTCTCTTTCGTCGACATAAAATTCCAGTACAGGCCTACAGCGTTACTCTGCAGATTTTGTAATAACAAAGACTATGAATTTAGGCCTACATCGGGACAAATAAATAAATAAATATAATATTAATAATAGAGCAACGATGATAATAACAGCAACAATAGCAATGATAACAATAATAATAATAATAAAAATAACAATAATAACCATAATATCAATAATATCAATAATAACAATATTAATAATAATAATTAGAAGTGCACGAACCAATCTCGTCAATGAGATGCTGAAGTCTCTGCGATGGGCTTCAGCAGCAGAAGCAATAATGATAATAATGATGATAATAAACTGAGTTCTTTAGCTTGATGGTCAAGATGCATGCATGTTGTTGATATACAGGGTGCGCCAAAAAAGACCCCCCTCTAGGTTTTTTGCCAATATCTTGACCAAAAGTAAGAATTTCCAAATGAAATTCTACAGTCTTAAAGACAATTCATATTTACACATAATGGCCAGATTTCATCAAAATATTCCAAGCACAACAAAAGTTATATCACTTTTAGTGAGGCCACCCACCGTTTTTTGACGATTCAAAAACGCGACGCAATAAAAAGTAACAAAAACCAATCTAATTATTCTGGCCAATGTCTTGGCCAAAGGTAAGAATATCGAAATGAAATTTTACAGGCTTAAAGACAATTCATATCTGCACATTGTGGTCGGATTCCATCAAAATATTTCAAACGGAACAAAAGTTATGCCACTTTTAGTGAGGCCACCCCCGTTTCTTGACGATTCAAAGACGTAACGCAGCAAAAAGGTAGCAAAAACACGATTTTATTAAGTCTCATCTTAATTAATTGTTATCAGATAGCCTTGATATTGTCAGATGATCGTTATTATTACTATTTAAAAAAGAAACAAGGCACCAGCGTAGCTGCGCCTCACTGAGAAGTCACTTAGCAAGATGACAATCAAATTGGTAAATAAGGAATCTGTCAGATTAATCAACAGGTCCATCAAGAACTTTGCAAAGATACTCAAAAGAAGTACTGGCACTGGTGGTGGGCACATTGAACACAGGTTGTGAAGCACTACCAAGTTCATTTGACAACAGTTATTTGAGAGTGGACATGATAAAATCGTGTTTTGTTACTTTTTGTTGTATTTCGTTTTTGAATCGTCAAAAAGCGGGGGGTGACCTCACTGAAGGTGATGTAACTTTTGTTCCGTTTGAAATATTTTGATGAAATCTGGCCATAATGTGTAAATATGAATTGTCTTTAAGCCTGTGAAATTTCATTTGGAAATTCTTACTTTTGGTCAAAATATTGGCAAAAAACCTAGGGGGGTCTTTTTTGGCGCACCCTGTATATATATCCGCTGTCAGATGTTGTTTTGTTGGGTAAGTTCCGTCAAAAGATATTATGAGCTAATAATAGTCTTTGTGGAGTGAAATTCGAGAATAGACGGAAGCGTCTGTGAAGGAAATGAATCGAGGATAAAGAGATGAGTTTTAGGATGCCATGCAATCGGATGATGATGGCCGCGTAGACTCTATATATACAGAGCGAACATTAGCAGAACAAACAGAGTCTATATCACAAATGACATATATATAGAGAGCTCTGTATATAACGGACAATTCAGCAACTGCTGCAGACCGACGAACGTGCTACTTTGTCTCCCATCTTCAGACCATGATTATAATTAATCATTGCAATGATGACTGCAGCATCGTGTAAAGAAAGTGCGCCTTTCGCACTACACTTCTCATCTCTTTCAGAATTCAGACGAAAGCGAAGAATTAGGAAGCTGGATATGGCATGTATTTCTTAAATAGACCTGTGATCTCTGAAAATGAAGACTGAGATTTCTAATGTAAAAACGAAGGTGCAATTTGTCAAAATAAAGATGCAACATGTCAAAATAAAGATGCAAATGACAAAATGAAGATGCAACATGTCAAAATGAAGATGCAGCATGTCAAAATAAAGATGCAACATGTAAAAATGAAAATGCAACATGTCAAAATAAGGATGCAACATGTCAAAATAAGGATGCAACATGTCAAAATAAAGATTCAACATGTCAAAATGAAGATGCAACATGTCAAAATGAAGATGCAACATGTCAAAATAAAGATGCAAATGACAAAATGAAGATGCAACATGTCAAAATGAAGATGCAGCATGTCAAAATAAAGATGCAACATGTAAAAATAAAGATTCAACATGTCAAAATGAAGATGCAACATGTCAAAATGAAAATGCAAATGACAAAATGAAGATGCAACATGTCAAAATGAAGATTCAACATGTAAAAATAAGGATGCAACATGTCAAAATAAAGATGCAACATGTAAAAATAAGGATGCAACATGTCAAAATGAAGATTCAACATGTAAAATAAAAATGGAACATGTCAAAATGGAGATTCAACATGTAAAATGAAAATGCAATTTGTCAAAACTGTATGAAGCATTGCGTGTTATCTACGCAAATATAATTGAACAGAGGACGGCAACAAAGATGATGATAAGGTACTGATGATGACAGCAATGATGATGACGACGACGACCAACTATATCACGACGATTTGCTGATAAAGGCTTCGATGATGACAACGATTATGATCATGATGATGATGAACAACGACGACTTCCATGGTGATCACAATAATGATGATGATGACAAAAAAAGATGCAATGATGATGTCATCGGCGTCGGATTAGCATCATAATTATTATTGCGTATAAATCGTTGCTTTTGCTGCACTGGTAAATAGCATAATGTCATGATTACAATGCATCATCACAGACTAACAAGAACATTGTTAAACATTCGGAACAACTGCTAACAAAAGTATATATATTTGCGCACATCTATGTATAATATTTGTATATATATACGCATGCATACATGTAGGCCTAATATATAATATAAAACATATACATATGAATAGAAAGAACGAGTCCGTTGGACGTGTATACCATTACCGCGTTGGCGTGTGCTGCTGACTGTGCATTCAATGCACTAAGTCAATGAGAAGAAAGACAGAGGCTATTCTTTACAATCTGTTTGTTCCTTTCTCAAGCAGCAGAGAGAGGGAGAGAGGGAGAGAGAGAGAGAGGGAGACAGGGGGTGGTTGGACTGCGGATGGCGTGGGGTAAAGTATGCATACAGGGAAATTAATCCTCGAACAATGTTCGTCGTTGCGATCCCTTCGTCTGCCGGGGGTGGGGTGGTGGGGGTGGCAGTCTGTCCGTCCAAAGGATCTTTGATGGTCGATAATACCCAACCTAACCTAACCCAACCCAAACCAACTCTCTGTCTGTGTCTCTGTATATGTGTCTGTCTCTTTCTATGTCTCTCTTTCTCTTTCTCTCTCTCTCTCTCTCTCTCTCTCTCTCTCTCTCTCTCTCTCTCTCTCTCTCTCTCTCTCTCTCTTCCAGTATATCTGTCTTTCTGCTGTCTTCTTGGCGCTTGCATTTCTGCCTTACTGTCTTTGTCTGCCTGGTTCTGTACGTCTACCTGTATGCCTATCTCCTAGACACAGGATACGGTCTGCATGTCTATATCTGTCCGTCTGCCTGTCTATCTCTGATTCCCATTGTGCAAGCTATGCTTCTGTCTGTCTGTGTGTGTGTGTGTGTGTCTGTGACTGCGCGTCTGTTTATCCGTCTGATTTCCTTTCATATCCGTCTGTTGCCAAATGTCCTCCCTCGTCCATTCATTAATCTCTGTCGCTCTCCATTCATCCTTTCCTTCTCCTCCTCCTCCTCCTTTCCTCGACCTCTCCGGCCTCCAACCAACCAATCAATCCTTCCCTCTCCATGGACCTCCATTTATTCCTCCTCGTTCCTAATTTCGTGCTGAGCGGATTTTTGGATTTCCTTCCTGTCAGCAGCAGTTGAAGGCAGCGCTTAAGCAGCCTTGTGCAGTTTTAATGAGCTTTCATTGAGCGCTTGCAGTTAGCGCTCGATGCAGACAGCCAACGTCCATGAAATATTGAGCGTCTTTGGCTGGACGTCGACCAGCTCAGCGGTTTGAAGAGTTCAAAGGTCAATTCCTTCGACTTTCCTTGTCACACGGTGAATGCTGATTAAAATGAGAATATATTCGTTTCAATTCAATACAGACGGACAAACCTCAGTAAGAGTACAGGAAATGGTAGGAAACTCGATTACATGTCTGCAGTGTTGGGGATCGATCTGTCACCGTTGCCATCACCCCCCCCTCTACGGAGTGGAAGACCGAGTCAACCTCACGGTGGTGGGGGTTAACGGAAAACTAGGGAAACTAACTCACGTCCTCTGTTTTGCGTTGCTGTGCATTACCATATAGACATCACTCTTCCCCATTGGTTACAGCTATCGCCTTGCAACGCGAAGAGTACGGGGTTCGAGTCCTCTGCATGTAAGGCCGTTACCGTGTTTAAATACATTGACTTTGACTCACATTAATTTACTCAGTCACTGGTTGTACTCTGCCAGTGCCAGTCCCAAGCCGGGATAAAGGAGTAGTAGGGCGACACTAATCATCTTTGAAGTGGCAGTGTAAGTAAACAGTAACAAGGCTCACACTAATTATTATGGTGTCCCGTCAAAAGCGCGCAGGACAAAAGCGCGCCGACAAAAGCGCGCCGACAAAAGCGCGCTCGGGACAAATGCGCGCCGACATAAGCGCGCGGTGTGGAACAAAGGCTGTACTTTCACTTCGCCTAACATAAATTAAAGCAATACCCACCACCTATACTTCTCACCTACATGTGGTCAATATTCAAAGCCTTTCATCAAGGCAATGATTAAACCACTCATTAGCATGTTAGCATATTAATTTAGGGGGGCCCGGTAGAGTTATGGATAACACGCTGGCCAAGAGTGCGAGAGGTAGTGAGTTCGAGCCCCCTTTGGGCGGATATGCTTTGTAGGCTGCTATTAGCGCCGTGTAATTGCAAAGCTATCTGTTCTCTTAGTAGTTAAGTTTAATTAAGATTACTGCATAACTTGCAAATGTAAAGCGCAGTGCTTTGCAGGCGTTGAATTAAAGAAAAAATATTATTATTATTATTATTATTATTATTATTATTATTATTATTATTTGATGTAGATTAGACTAGGCTCTTAGCAATATGATTTTCCCAGAAATTTTGCCTAATTTTTAGACATTAGACTTTTTTTCGTTGTTTGCATATTTGACAGACAATTACACATGAGTTTGTTCGTGAGTTAGTTCATTTTTTGTCTGTTTATGTTAGTCTATATTATGGTTGACTGCGCGCTTATGTCGGCGCGCATTTGTCCAGCGCGCTTTTGACGGGTCGCGCTTATGTCGGCGCGCTTTTGTCGGCGCGCTTTTGTCCTGCGCGCTTTTGACGGGGTACCAATTATTATACGTTTGTGGAAAGTTCCGATTTCGGAAGCAATCTTATTGTCTTCGTTACCAAGGTTCCCAAGTTAAGTTTTTCTTAGCTTCCTTACCCCAACGACAACTTTTCACTTGTAACTGGAGAATGATCTGCCCCAAACTCCCATGGCAACGGCTAAAACACTGGGTAAAGAAGATCAAGGCGCAGAACTGTGCGTCTGTATGCGGGCATCTTGCAAGTAGAATAAAGGCGCTTGAAAAAGCCACCTGTCAGATCGAAACAGGATTATAAAGAAATTTGACTGCATATTAGGACATAATAAAAAATTTGAACGTTGAGAGCCGTTAAAAATAATAACAGGCCACGACGACAGCAGCCTTTGTTGGTATAAGAGGTCGTTAAATATGAACCTATCAGCCACCTATTATTATGGACAGGTAACAGATAAAAACAGTTTAGAAACCAGCGAACCATGTCTTCCGACTCGTGTACCGTCGTGCGGTCGGGTGGCCTACATAGTCGACAAAAGATCGGACTGCTTCGGTTGAACTAATTCCATGGTCCGCTGAAGCAGCTGAAGGTTGCTGGGTCACCAGGTCAATGTCTCTGCTCTACCCATTCCTCTAAACGCTCGCAAACAATTTCTGCTTTAAAGTATCTTTGTGCAATCAGTGAGCGTCGTATATCTGAAACAATTCCCTTGTTTTATATCTATATTATATAGACATTACATAGACACAGTTGTCTGTGGACCAGTTGTCGTGACGCCACATTACATGGACGCGGTTGTGTCTGCTATGGTTTAGACACTAATCAAACAGAGTCAGATGACTGTAGGATGAACAGCATGGATCGAGATCAGGTGAGCGTCCAAACCTTTCCATGTTTCCATTCCTTTTCATCTTCCTAAGTTTGCTCATCCTTCTTAAGCAGCGGCCAATTCCAAGTTTTCCAATTGACTTGTTTATGATTCTCTGTTTATGATTCTCTTATAATTAATCAACGTCTGACCAACCTGCCCGCTGCGCTCTTGCCGACAATAATTTTCCCCCCGTGCCTCCTCTGAAGTTTCAAGGCGACTCCATTGGCCCAATGCTTCTGTTCTTATGTTCTTCTATTCTTATGTTCTGCCAGTCTCACTAATCCACGATATTGCATTAGACTTCCCGATGACTTTCTCTTTCTCTCTCCCTCTCTCTGCCTGCCTGTCTCTGTCTGTCTGTATCTCTCGCTCTCTATCTCTGTCTGTCAGTGTCTATGTCCGTGTTTGTGTTTGTACTTTGTGTTTGCGTCTGTCTCGCTCTTCCTTTCTTTCCTCACTCCTCTCTCGCTCCTCTAGATACTTCACTCGAAAGTAACATAGGTTTATCGGATAGCGAAATCTGTTTCGTAAGTCCTCCAAAATTCTCCGAAACCAGCGTAGTGTCTCAATCCATCCATCTTAAGCCTGAATAATAACCAAGCGGAATTGGGTCCCAACAACAACAACAACAACAACAACAACAACAGCAACAACAACAACAACAACAACAACTGCTGACCATGCATTCCGATGTCACCATTATAACCATCAACCACAGACGCATATATGCGACGCACGCAAAAGTGAAAACGTTACCTTGATGTCGTTCACAAAAAACCGAATCCTTTTTTAAAAGTCCTATTAGTTCATCAGACTAATCATGTCTAATCAGACTAATCAGACTAATCTGTTTAATCGTTTAATCATGTCTAATCGCTTAATCGGATCATCGGCGCCGTTTGATCATCGTGAAGCAATCCGGACTAGGTCCTCTTTTCCCCCGGCAGAGAATGATGGGTCGGGGGCTGCAGCCAATCTCACTATCGTCGCCTCTTTAGCAGCAGCAGCAGCAGCAGCAGCAGAAGCCTCCTCTGCCTCTTTGCGCGAATCGTGGAGACGCGAGAGGAGTGTGTTCGTTCGTCCGTTCGTCCGTCGGTTGTGGAAGAATAAGAAGAAGAAGAAGAACGGTAGCTGCAGCAGACGACCAACGACGACCGACCGACGACCGACGGTTGCATTCCACGGTTATCGATTGCCAATCGACGTCGTTTCTCTCCATTCACACTAGACAAGCCTCACTTCCCGCCCACCATTTCTCCCTCCTTCCATCCTCCTCCTCCTCCGTTGCCAGACTCCGGACCAACCGACCAAGCCGCAGCGAGGGGAGAGAGCCAGAAGGCACTGTCGGACGAACGGACGATCTGCATGCTAGCAGCAGCAGCAGCAGCAGCAGGCGGGCAATAGGGACAGCGACGCTGCGGCATTGAGGTTGCATGGGAGGAAGCACTCTCGTCCCTTCGTCCCTCCGTCCCTCCCTCCGTCCATCCGTCGCTTGATACCCACCGTCGTTGTCGTCGGTCTAGACTTGCAACGACCTGCCAACTATATAGTCTGATGATGGCGGCTGCTGCTGCTGCTGCTGCTGCTGCTGCTGCTGCTGCTGCTGATGCTGATGGGGAGAAGGCAGGCAGGCGACTGATGCGCGTGTCGTCGTCAACAGCGGCATCATGAGCATCATCATCATCATGATCATCATCATCATCATCATCATCATCATCATCATCATCATCATCATCATCATATGTATAGCTTATTGTGAAGAGGTTTCATGGGATCTGACGAAGATACAGATGATGATGGTTGACAGCTACACGGCTAACCTCTGATCTATTTTTAGATCCTAATCAACGACAGTTCTCACGAGCACACATGTAGGTCAATGTAAACAGCTCTCTGCATGCATGTCTCTGTTGCTCTCTTTATTTCTCTGGTTATCTGTCTCGCAGACGCTCTCTCTCCCTCTCTCTTTATCTCTCTATATCTCTCTGTCTCTGTCTCTCTCTCCTCCTTCCCTACACCTAGGGCCGAAAGTGGTTTGGAAAAGTTGCCGGGTCTGACTTTAGCGAGATTTTTGGCTGAGTGTCGCAGGAAAAATTTCCCATCTTTTACCGGCAAAAAATTCTAACGACCTTTTTAGTCATATCACTGAAATATCGATGAAACTTCTATTTTTCTGTGTAAAAAAGTTGACTTGGAATATATTCTGACGACCTTTTTCTCCGTCATAATTGTGAAAAATCTTATAATTTTTGTCTTCTGTTGGCACCTCACAACCTTTTTTTAAAGTCATTAGCAACTGATTTTTGGTAAACAAGCGACCAGGCTGAGATCCGGCAACAGCGGGTCTCGAAAATCGATGCCGGGTCGCCAACCCAGACCGACCCGGCTCACTTTCAACCCTGCCTACATCCCTCTCTCCCCTCTCTGTCTCTGTCTCTGTGTCTCTCTTTCTTTCTCTGTCTCTGTACCTGCCTCTGTCTCTCTGTGTCTCTCTGCCTCTGTCTCTGTGTCGTCTCTCTTTCTTTCTCTGTCTCTGTACCTGCCTCTGTCTCTCTGTGTCTCTCTGTCTCTGTCTGTCAGCCTCTCTCTTCTCCGTCGGATTCGTTGAATGGTTGGAGCAAAGAAGGAATAATGGGAAAATATTAGAAAAAGAATCGCATTATGCATAATTGCATAGGATTACATGACTTTGTACTTCTTCTGATCAACGTACACACGCAAACCCACGCAAACACGCACACACACACACATACGCACAGACCTATAAGCAAACTGTACACGTCCAAGTGGATGGAGAGTTGGAGGGAGAGAGGGAGAGGAGTATAGGAGAAGGCGGAGACTGCCGGAGAGAACTGTCTCAATTGCATGACGATATTATACTCTCTTGACATAATTATCTAAACTGTTTCTAATCCTCTTTTTAACGGACAGCCAAGTTTTAATTGAACAATAAATTCTATACAGACTGTAACCGCAATAAAGTGCATGATGTAACAATGCGTCGAGCGGACTAAAAATTCTTACGGAATTTCAATGGAGTTAATGTCTAAGCTCTTGATCTTGACAAGTTGGCATGCTATCATTAATTAAATTTATCAATAGGTTTTAGACCACTGACGAGTGTGTATACATATCTATGGTTATCGGAATAAACTTGCTATGACAGACATTTGCAAAACACTTTAGATTGCAACTGGCACTTCGCTGGGCCTGCAAGATATTTCGATGACCCTTAAAGACACTTGATTCTGAAACAAAAACCATTTACTGACTTCTACACATTATTAAAGTAGCCAGATGGGCTACAACACAACTGTTCTCATTATTATAATTCAAAAGTACTTAGAGAGCGGATGCGCAAAGGTTGAAATGATTTGGGAGAGCAGTGAAAACACCGAATGTGTGAGCAGTGAAAACACCGAATGTGTGAGCAGTGAAAACACCGAATGTGTGAGCAGTGGGAAACACCGAAAGTGTGAGCAGTGAAAACACCGAAAGTGTGAGCAGTGGGAAACACCGAATGTGTGAGCAGTGAAAACACCGAATGTGCACGTGAGCAGTGAAAACACCGAATGTGTGAGCAGTGAAAACACCGAATGTGTGAGCAGTGGGAGACACCGAAAGTGTAAGCAGTGAAAATACCGACTGTGTGAGCAGTGGGAACACCGAATGTGTGAGCAGTGAAAACGCCGACTGTGTGAGCAGTGAAAACGCCGACTGTATGAGCAGTGAAAACACCGACTGTGTGAGCAGTGGGAACACCGAATGTATGAGCAGTGAAAACACCGAATGTGTGAGCAGTGAAAACACCGAATGTGTGAGCAGTGAAAACACCGAATGTGTGAGCAGTGAAAACGCCGACTGTGTGAGCAGTGATTCGCAGTGAAAACACCGAATGTATGAGCAGTGAAAACACCGACTGTGTGAGCAGTGGGAACACCGAATGTGTGAGCAGTGAAAACACCGAATGTGTGAGCAGTGAAAACGCCGACTGTGTGAGCAGTGAAAACGCCGAATGTATGAGCAGTGAAAACACCGACTGTGTGAGCAGTGGGAACACCGAATGTGTGAGCAGTGAAAACACCGAATGTGTGAGCAGGGAAAACGCCGACTGTGTGAGCAGTGGGAACACCGAGAGAGTGTTATTAGAACGCATGATGCTGCATGTGTTCCCAGGGTTACAGCATGGTGAGCAATGGGAACTCATGCCAAGAATTTCTACAGCAGCGGAAACGCCGTTCACACAAGTGCCCACCAACTCTGTATACCCGCGGATGCAATAGATCTTAAATAAAATAAAATTTATAAAATCAAATCCAATTGGTTCTTCATAAAAATGTAGACCTACAGGTTAGAACCGAATTTTAATAATAACAAGAAGTTCCATACATTGTTCAGTCTGTTACGTAGCCTAGTAAGAACATTTAAAGAAATTAAGGCACGTGACACAATAACTTATCAAGTATAAAAAATATTATAAGAAGCAGTCTTTGAATAAATTAATCTCCTGAATCTCTTTAACTGCTCGGTTTAATTTGTAACGAATTGCACCCCCCTACATGTTGAAGAACTTCGTGACATACATATATAGACAGACAGGCAGTCAGTCCTATACATGATTGTACAAGTGGGGGGTCGGGGGGGGGGGGGGAGAAGAGAGAATGTTTGACGACACTGCCATAATTATATCAAAGACGAATAGTGGATTAGTGTCGCCCTCTTCTTTATTCAGGCCTCGGACTGGCACTGACAGAGTGCAACCAGTGACGGAGTTCTAGTACAATGTAAGTATACGTATGATCATAAGTGGGTTCTTTATATCTGTATAAATATATATTATATATGTAAAGTATATATGTATATAGACCACCATATGATATGCCATGGCAACGTGAACAAAGACTGTTATGAGTGTAGAGGGATGAATACCGGGATGATACATGTATATATGTAAAATAAATTATATATAAAATTATATATATATAAAATTATATTTATTGAGAGAAGTCATGTGAAATATTGTCTTGGTCAGATTTTTTCTTTCAACAGACGACCATAATTATGATGTGTCAACTATATATATATATATATATATATATATATATATATATATATATATATATATATATATATATATATATATATATATACACTATATGTATTATGTATAAGGACATTTGCCGGAAATTTGGCACAAAAGGCTCTCAGCATGGGCACTGCATGCATGGTGGTAACCATCAACGCCCACGACAACAATAATTGCTTATTAGCAGATTGTCTCATTGTCAGAATATTCAACATCTGCAGCTGCATATGCATGCAATTACATATATATATAAAACATAATGCTCACATAATGTATATTCTTTACGGTTCGTCATATATATAATTATATGTGTGATGATAAGAAGTATATTTATATAAAATAAATACGTGGCTCTGCGCATGCGTGCATGCATGTGCGTCGCCAGTATATGTATTACTCGTACATGTATTATGTATAATTGTATATATAAGCATTGTATATACAGTACTGTTGTAGGCGTATAGACGGTCCGTTTTACAAGTGCTACTAAGGGAGCACAAAGGTGGCTTTGTGTTGATATATGTGTATGCATACAGGGTGGTCCAAAATAAACCGCACAATGATAAATTGATAGTACTTTATTCAGACCAATTCAAATATAACCGTGAACATTCACAAAAACACAGCAATTATTTTTACTGTAACGTTACATGGATGGATTTCGTTACATAAAATGTTCAACGTGTCCTCCTTGCTGCTCGACCACGCATTGAAGCCGACGACGCCATTGATCAATTGCGCGGTCAATGAAACGCTGTGACAGCTTGGTCCACTCTGTGACGATTGTTTCTTTCAGCTGATCCACTGTGGTGAAACTTCTACGACGGTATACCATCTGTTGAAGGGCGCCCCAAACAGCGTAGCCGACTGGATTCAAGTCCGGGCTGTTTGGGGGCCACATGTCAGGCTCAATGAAAGAAATGTTCTCACGTCGCAGATACTCCATAGTGTTCTTGGCGGTGTGTGATGGAGCGCCGTCCTGCTGTAGGGTCCAAGTGTGGTGTTGGCATATTGCACGGATGTCAGGTAAAAGACCATCACCAAGAACGTGCTGACAATAATATTGACTGTTCACCTTCGCACCTGGCTCAATGACGACAATGCGTGATTTTCCCATTTTTGATATGGCGACCGAAACCATGACGTTACGGCTGAAGTGCTGGCGCTCACGGATAAGTCTCGTTGATGAAACATCACGTTTCTTCCTTGCTTCTGCGTATACGCGATCGTTCTGTGTATTTACAGGTGTAGCAACAGTAAATGTTTTTTCATCAGTGAACCAGATGCTGCGAACTCTACGATCAGTTGGAAAACGTTGCAGAAGTTGCTGACTGCGCTGAATCCGTTTCATCTTGCAATCGCTGTTCAACTGCTGTCCAACTTTGCGCCTGTACTGGTTAAGTCCGAGATCTTTCTTTACAATACGTTTAACAGTTGAACGTGAAATGCCGGTTTCACGTGCGATCTCCCGTGGGCTCTTATGGCTTAGCGGTTTGTCTTCCTGGCTACAGATAAGGTCGCTTACCAACTTGATATTTGCATCTGTTCGAGCTGATTTCGGACGTCCGCTGCCCGGCTTCCTAGCTGTGGTACCTTCGGTATCAATTTTTTTAATGAGGTCATCGATAGTACGACGTTTCAATGTCTTATTTGGAAATTCTTTCATCATACGCAACGACCCCCAATGTTTCTGAGTTCGTAGATTCCAAATTAGACAACGGTCATTCTCAGTTAAGCGTCCCATGATTACAATCTCTTATAAACAACAACTTCTTTACCATAAACTATGATAAACAATGATGAAGTCAATAATGACGTCAGAGAAAATATATAAATAAGTAAGAAAAATGGCATTAAACATTGAATTGTTATACATTATATCAAGAAAACTGTCACTGTGCGGTTTATTTTGGACCACCCTGTATATGTGTGTGTATATATATATACAGTGTTCTGACGATTGTTTGGTCCAAAAAGGACAAATTGCGCACATCAGTTGATTCATATCTTAACAAAAAAACAGAAACAATTGAGAGAGAGACAGACAGACAGACAGACAGACAGAGACAGATAAAGAGAAAGAGATAAATATAGACAGACAGAGACAGAGACAGAGAGTGGGAGGGAAGAAAGCGAAAGGAAGAAAGAGAGATGAAAATGAAAAAGTGAAAATAAAGCAGAACGGAAAAAGAGAGAAAGGGAGCTGGAGATGAGAAAGGGAGAAGAAAGAAAGAAAGAGCACTGGTGGAAACAATTTGATTGTCGACCATGCATAATAATAATAGTAATAGTAGTAGGCTAGTAATAATAATAATAATAATAATAATAATAATAATAATAATAATAATAATAATAATAATAATAATAATAGTAGTAGTAGTAGTAGTAGTAGTAGTAGTAGTAGTAGTAGTAGTAGTAGTAGTAGTAGTAGTAGTAGTAGTAGTAGTAGTAGTAGTAGTAGTAGTAGTAGTAGTAGTAGTAGTAGTAGTAGTAGTAATAATATTATTATTATTATTATTATTATTATTCTTTGCTACAGGTTAGAAATTGTAAAATGTGAGTTTTCGTTAAAAAGTGAGATCTGGGAAGCTAGCTAAACGTCTAAACTGGCTTCGTGTTCTACCAATGCATTCATCATCACACACAAAGCCGTATACCCAGGATTTTATTTCGGGGGGTGTTTCACCAATTTCCTTTCCCAAAAAACTACATTTTCCATTTCGGGGGGTGTTTTCGTGGTTTTATTTCATGGTTTTTACGTCATTTGCTCGTAAATGCATTATATTATATTTCACATTTTCCATTTCGGGGGGGGGTGTTCAAACACCCAAAACACCCCCCTAGCTACGGCCTTGATCACACATTTGTTTGGCGCCACAACACAACGGGCGAAAGTATCTATCGATGGCACTGAAGAGCAATTGCAGATCAATTATAACAATATCATCAGCGTTTCAGCGACGTTTCTAGATTTTCGAGAATTTAAAGCATTCGAAGTTTTATTCAGTGATTTTATTATTGACATATACATGTAATTAACCTTTATGAGGGAGAATGATAAGATCTGTTGATAAAGACGTGTGATTTTATTATTGACATATAATTTACCTTTATGAGGGAGAATGATAGGATCTGTTGATAAAGACGTGTGATTTTATTATTGACATATAATTTACCTTTATGACATAGACTGATAGATGATCTGTTGATAAAGACGTGTGATTTTATTATATTGACATATAATTTACCTTTATGAGATAGACTGATAGATGATCTGTTGATAAAGACGTGTGATTTTATTATATTGACATATAATTTACCTTTATGATGGAGAATGATAGATGATCTGTTGATAAAGACGTCGCCGCTGTGTATATCATTCGAGATTTTCTCTGCGACTTCAGTTTAAAGCAGGAATTCAAAACTGATCAAAACTGAAAGATCAGCTGTTCTTATAAGAACACACTTCAGCATCTGCAGCTGTATGGATGATGCAGAGGCAGAGTATAAGAGGGTGAAGGGTCAATTGGAGGATGGTGCAATGGTTGGATGCAGAAATGATGATGTCAGCCACTGCAGCGAAATAACCTCAAAATAAGATGCTGAACTTTTCGATACGAACGTGCAACGTCATTACAAGGATTCATACTGTACATTGCATAATGGCAGACATGCACAAATGTATACATGCATGCATGGATGCATACACACATACATACATACATACATACATGCTTGCATACATACATACATACCTACATACAATGTCATACATACATACATACATACATGCTTGCACACATACATACATACATACATACATACATACATACATACATACATACATACATACATACATACATACATACATACATACATACATACATACATACATACATACATACATACATACATACATACATACAAACAAACATACATACAATGTCATACATACATGCATGCATGCATATAATATATATATATATATATATATTATGTCAATACAAATACATACAATATTCAATAGTTACTTTAAGAAAATAACTGGTTACAGTAACTATACTTACTGCAAAGGGCAAAATCCGCAAAAAGTATATTCATCCACAACTAGTAACTCAAGTTACTATACCTTGCGTGGGAATGCTAGCCTGAATTTTCTGCCCCCACCCCCTTCAACCTGCAGTGACGAAATTGGACTTTGATATTGACGAGTAACAGAAGATATATATATCTTCTATAGACGTCAGCACAAACCCGAAATAGACTGCAGTCACTTTAAAGCGTCTGCATAGGCCTACTCATGATGAACCAAAGAGTTAACAGTTTGAAAATAGGGTGCCTAATAATTTTTATAGCGCCACGATGAGACTTAACGAAGCAAACTTTAGGCTGATTTAAACTCTATTGCGTTTCGACATGAAACTACGATGCTGTAGTCCGTAGCGCCTCTGAGTAGTGAGCTTGAAGGGGCGCTATGGCAAATGCGAGAAATAAATAAATAATAAGTTAACTATATAGACACCTGTTGCGCTAATCCCAAGTGGTCAGTGTTATTTATAACGACCTTAGCAAGCAAAACAAGCAGAAGAACACATACACACACACATAAGCTATGCATTACATGATTTACTGCGTACATGTGTATACATAGGTACAAACATATACAATAATATTATACAAAGATATACCGGCACGAACTGAAGCATATGCAAGTAAGGCCAAAAAATAATGGTGTTTCCGGTAACCCGACGGACCCTCTTTCATTGCCGCGACTCAAATAATTTTTTAAAATTTATTTTAAAAAAAATTTAATTTAAAAAAAAAATTTGTTTAACTTTTCACTTTAGAATTTTTTTATTGACATAATACGGTGACATTGCCTTCCGTATAGAGTTGGATCTTAGGCCAAAAAATGTTGTGTTTCCGGTAACCCGACCGACTCACTTTCATTGCCGAGACTCGGAAAATTTTGTGTAATTTTTTTATTGACAGTGACATTGCCTTAGAGGCTTATAGTTTCACGCCTGCCTAACTACTTCCTGGTGCCAGTCTTGAAAAACTTCTAGTCTTATCATTCTCACTTGAGCCACCTCTAACGGTGACTAGGGAAAATATATCTAGCAACCTCTAGATGCAACTAGTCACTGGCTCTGCCAGTCTGGAATGACCCCCTAGCAGTGATGTTCTGTTCGTACTCATCTTCCCCTTCCCTTCCCACTTTATCTTGCCAGAAAAGATGTCAACAAAATGAAATTAATAGAATTGTTTTCTAGAGCAATTTTAGGAACAGACAGTCGGGAAATAGGCAGTTTATACTTGCTTAAAACACGTACTTTATTGCAGCGTGTACCTTTACGCAAAAAAGAGTAGCTGGGTATAATTTTTCGGATAGTCACTGTATAGTGTATAAAAATATTTTATCAAAATAAAAATATTTTTCGACCTACCTGCCCAATTTTTTAGAGCTCTGTCACCGGAAACACAACATTACTTTTTGGGGGCCTAACCATGCGATCATGCATGCATAGTCCTATACACAGACGAACAAATACAGCAGGTGCGCATAAACTCACAAACAAGCAACAAACACTGTAAACAATTATTATAGCATTTGTTCCTCGATCAATCAGAAGCAACCAACAAAACGATCCCACGAACCTGTTGCAACACATCTCAGGCAGTGCATGGTAGATCAACGTCCGTCTGTCTAGAAAATGTCTCTGTCTGTTTCTCGGTCTGTCTGTCTGTGTTCCGGTCTGCCTTAAAATAGCTGCCTGTCCGATTGTCTTTCTGTCCGTTCGTCTGCGGGTATGTCTGTCTGTCTGCCTGTCTGTTTAACTGCTGACTTCTAGGTCAATAGCAATACGGTTGAATTTGCTGATGGTATATATAGAGTTATAGACCCAATACAAAGTATATTGTAGCATAATAAAGAGCTTATTATTACATCTTTATAGATACATTCGTATTTATGTATGTAAGTAAGTATGTATGCATGAATGTATGCATGAAAGTATGTATGTGTGTGTATGTATGTACGAATGTGCGTATGTGTGTATGTATGTATGTATGTATGTATGTATGTATGTATGTATGTATGTATGTATGTATGTATGTATGTATGTATGTATGTATGTATGTATGTATGTAAGTATATATGTATGTATGTATGTATGTATGTGTTTTTGTATGTATGTATGTATGTATGTATGCATGTATGCATGTATGTATGTATGTATGTATGTATGTATGTATGTATGTATGTATGTATGTATGTATGCATGTATGTATGTATGTATGTATGTATGTATGCATGTATGTATGTATGTATGTATGTATGTAAGTATGTATGTATGTATGTATGTATGCATGTATGACATTGTATGTACGTGTACATTTTTTAAGTGTGTGTATGTATTGCATGCATGTTCGTTCGTTCGTATGTTATGCATGAGTGGCGCTGATTATTGTGACAACCGTTGACCTGGGCACGGGTCTCGCTTCTGTTGTCAAGACAAAGGTCAGCCAGCACCACCCCCACCACCCCCCACCGCCCCACTCTCCCACGAGAGCTGCAGCCCACCCGTCGACAATGCTTGGCGCACACCAACGCCTCCGCATTTTCATGTATACAAGTATCCTATATAATATATATATATATATAAATGTACATATGGTCTTTATATATATATATTTTCAGCATGGCCTCAAATGTATCGTAGGCATCTACATTTG
>OX457040.1:56210066-56765066 GCA_949752735.1 Lumbricus terrestris | reverse complement strand
TTGGAGAATTAACTAGCGCATGAACTGGACAGTGAATTCGAAGACCGATATCAAATCAGACCATGGCCACGAAAGAACGTCCCAAACTCAACACTGTCCAGATTTTCGTTGATCGAATGCAATAATGAATCGCTGGCATGAGAAAAGAAAAATTAGAAGCTGAGATTTTTGACTGACTTAAGTGCAAAATCGGTGGAAACGTCCGCCATGTCGTATTGTATGCATGTATGCACCTAACGGGAGTCAGAACGTGTATAGGCCAACCATGGCAGCCACAAGTACAGGTAGGTCTTATTTGATGGCCTCCAAAGTTTTATATGCGTTGGTCTCGGCAACGTAATTATACAACTATCAGATTTCAAGCCAATCAATTCCTAGGTTCCGGTATTGTAGAGAATAAACATTAAACAACCATGCTCTGATCTTATAGGCCATAAACACCGATAGTTGCTATAGCATTTTGGCGGCAGCATAGATATACCGCTCAGTTCGTGGTAAAGTCTAGTACTGTAATAATGCGAGCATCATAGGAAACATTAATCTGCGGAATAATGTCCGTGAGATAAGATACGACTCTTAAGGGAAACCGTTATTAGAATCCTTTTAGTCGGTCAAACGACTCAGTGAGAGTGAGAGTAGAGCGTACATAATTATACGCATAAAGATCGAACAGAGATCGAAAACAAAGAGACGAGGAGGAGGAGGAGAGTGTCGGCGAAAAGATATCATAAGCCTTAGATCGATGGGAAGAGAATAGAGGAGAGCAGAGCAGAGCAGAGCAGAGCAGAGGAGAGAAGAATAGAGGAGAGGAGACGAGAGGAGAGGAGAGGAGAGAAGAGGTGATGATGATGATGATGATGATGATGATGATGATGATGATGATGATGATGATGATGATGATGATGACGACGACGACGACGACGACGATGACGATGACGATGACGATGACGAAGATAAGGTGAGTTATGTGAGCGTAGTACGTGCACCTACAGACAGATCGACATTTTGCCATCAACTCGGGAACTACAATGTAGCTATCGATCCTGCGGATCTCTTTGTCGCTGATGACAAAGACTAACTTTGCATTGGTTAAACCTGCCTGACTTTCTCTTGAATGATGTATGTCTGGCCGTCTGTCTGTCTGTCTGTCCGTCTGTCTGTCTGTCTGTTAGTGTGCATCATATGCATAGGCCTACTTGTGTAACATCATCTGACAAATCGGCGAAAGCCATTCGCTATTTTTTTAATTTTTAAATAAAGATGCCCGAACAGCCATAGGCGTACGAGGCGGGGGTCCAGAGGGGACAAATGCACCCCAAATTTCGGGCAAAACTGTTTTTCTGGCAAGCAGACCCGGGAAATGACTAAAAAAAGTCATCAACTTTTCGGGCAATTTCCGGCAAGGAAATGCCTCGCATTTCTCGTTTTCGGGCAAGCAGACCGGAAAATGACTAAAAAAGGTCAACTTTTTTCTGGGAAAAGTTTTATTTTCCACGAAATTTCAGGATTTTTTCGGGCAGAAGTTAAATCTTTGCCCCCCCCCACTGCTGAAATCTCCCTTATTCCTATGCGAACAGCCTATTAGGCCTACATGTATGTTTAAAGAACGAAACACTAAACCATCTTTTCACCTCGCCTTTCTCACATACTTCACAACACCTCCTCTTCTACAAAACCTCCCATCTACAAAACCTCCCCATCTACAAAACCTCCCATCTACAAAACCTCCCCATCTACAAAACCTCCCCATCTACAAAACCTCCCCAACCTCACTTTCCTCTCAACGTCTATAGACCACCTCACCTGACCATATGAACCCGCTGCCGCTACCCCTATTTCTGCTTAATGTGCTAATTAATTTTTGAAGAAGTCGAAACGATACAATTCCAAGCGATAAGACAATAATTATCACCGCAACAACTACAACATTCATGTAATAATTCTCTTAGTAACCCAAACCGTATAGGCTACGTGTAGATCTACGATACGCGTCAATGGAAAGCAAACAAAGAAATGACGCCACCATCAATAATTGAGATCAGTAGATACAATTGATATTATATGATACATATCTTATGTATATGAATATATATGCTATGCAATAAGAAGGCACGCTAGTATGGAATCAAGGTGTGGGCCCTCGAAATTTTCAAACTCTGAGACGTCATGTGTTATTTATGACAAATTAGGCCTACACAAATTATACAATTATGAGCTTTGGGGACCTCTAAATATTTTAAAATGTCATAAAATTTGGCAGGTGTTAATTATAGGACCATAAGGAAACTTTTAGGAGGAGCTGCATATAAAGTCTGAAGAAGATATTATTCCTGTGCAATCGTGGGACACCCTAATATACAGCCTACATATATAATATATATATACGTTGCCGATCAGCGGTCTACAACAATTTAGACGGAGGCAACAAGCAGCTGAAGCCCATGCATGCATAATTGCATATAGACTCAATATAGTACATTATACACATTATAATATATATATATATATATATAGAATTTTTATTATGTGGATACATAAATTCTGTGAGATGAGTGAATAATACATATATATACAACTAATTGTATCTAATTATCGAGTAGGCAGATGGTTAATTGTTGGCAGGCGTGTATATTTAGCGCAAAATACATAATAAATAACAGACCTGTTGTAATTATTCTATATTTCTTACATGAGCCAAAAGAAACCTTGTACTCTCGTAAATACAACTGTCTGCCTTGCAGACTTGTAGTAGGCCTATAGCTACCAGCAAATGAACGATAGTCGGAAGAGAGGGTGCAGGGAAGGTGGTAAAAAGGGTGATGGGGAGGGAGGGTTCGAGGGAGGGTTGGAGAGTGAGGGAGGGAGCGAGGCGTTGCGGTGGAAGAAGAGTTGGTGGCCTTCGTTCCAGGCACGAGAATATCTCCGAGTCTTCACACGATTAGATAAGCCATTTTGCTAAAGCAACACTCTCTTGAAAGTAGCGTCGTCAGAGGCATTGAGACATATTTGTCTGGTATACGCAGCACAGTCTTTGTGGCGTAGGCTTTCCAACTTCCAACGAGACACTTCTGCCTCACTGCCATTCAAAGAGAAATAATCAACACATCAAAGTTTCTATGGTATGCAATTATACATGTGACGGTTATTGTAGTTACAGCTCCTACCTCTACAACTTCTACTAGAACCACTACTGCTGCTGCTGCCACCAATTCAATACAAATGTCAATCATTTGTATTGAATTGGTGGCAGCAGCAGCAGCAATAGTGGTTCTAGTAGGCATATGATAGTAATAGTAGTAGTTGTATTTGTAGTGGTAGTAGTAGTGGTAGTAGTAGTAGTAGTAGTAGTAGTAGTAGCAGTAGCAGTAGTAGTAGCAGCAGCAGCAGCAGCAGTAGTAGTAGTAGTAGCAGCAGCAGCAGCAGCAGCAGCAGTAGTAGTAGTAGTAGTAGTAGTAGCAGCAGTAGTAGTAGTAGTAGTAGTTGTTGTTGTAGTAGTAGTAGTAGTAATAGTAGTAGTAGTAGTAGTAGTAGTAGTAGTAGTAGTAGTAGTAGTAGTAGTAGTAGTAGTAGTAGTAGTAGTAGTAGTAGTTGTAGTAGTGGTAGTAGTGGTAGTAGTAGTAGTAGTAGTAGTAGTAGTAGTAGTAGTAGTAGTAGTAGTAGTAGTAGTAGTAGTAGTAGTAGTAGTAGTAGTAGTAGTAGTAGTAGTTGTAGTCGCTATAGCAGAAGTAGCGATAGTACAAATGTAGTAGCATCATTACTGCTGGTTACTAGTGAAGACGCTTGCAGGAGCATTGAACTTAGGAAATGGCAGAAGGCCAACTAATTCATCGAAACTGCTAACAAAAACGCCCCTCTCTGTTTAGACCAACCCTTAGCAAAACTTCATACTAAGCAGACTCGATTTCTCATGATAATTAATATTTCAAACCGTCATACCAATTAGTATATGTACAGGCCTAGCAGACTGCAATCGAAATTTTGTATCTTTAACCCTTGAGCGGCCAAGGCGCAATATAAGCGACAGGGAGCCAGCGCAGGCTGTCGTTTGACTCTGGAGACGTCATCATTGATTTTGATTGAAGCCCTAATTGATTTTTAACGAGGGATGTTGACGAAACAAAAAGTTATCGACAATAGCCTATAAATCAGTTCAAGGAAACGTTTTAACGTTGTCGAATTATGGCAGAATTGTAGTAAATGCATGCTACCCGTACACAGAGGCAAGAGAAGCAATTTTTCATCAGCTCTGAAGATGGGAGTCTCCTTTTTAAATATCACCGTTGGGGTTTTTAACAAATTTCCTTATATACCAAATAGCCTACTAATGATAGGTTGACTAATTATACACAAAGTGAAAACCGAGAAATTTTACATTTTTTATTTCTCAGTTTCACTTTGTAGGCTATATAATTAATTAAATGGCATATGGAGGCCTCCATGAAATGTTCTAAAATTACTGTTTTGCTATAGAATATGATGCCTAGCTCTTGCTCTAAACATGTGACCGCTATAGTCCATGGCCATTGTTGTGGGTTTTATCCTTCTGCAATGATTGCTGTCGGCATGCATGAGTGCACGTGAGCAAATCTAAGAAAAGAAAACCAGGGATATTATGTGTAAAACATGGACTCAGTCCCAGAAGATCGTCCCAAATTACTATAGAAGACCAAATAGGAGATCAAACTTGATAGTTAATAGAAAAAAATGGCCGCTTTCTGTCTGGCCTCGTCCTTGGTGAAATGAAAATGATCGCTTAGTTGGTCTCGCTATTAAGGGAAATTACATATATGGCTCTGTATACTTGACTGCGCTCCTTCTTGATATTAAAAGTGACTGCTTATGTAATTGGCATCACTACTTATAGTGGCATTAAAATGATTGTCTGCTTGGCCCCGTTCCTGAGCGAAATAAAATAATAACTGCTCAATTGACCTAGCTTCTTGTTGAAATTATAAATGACTGCCTCCTGACTTCGCTCTCTGGCGAAATAAAAAAATGACTGCTGGCTTGTCCTCGCTCCTTGGCGAAATCTAAAACGACTGCTAGCCTGCAGGCTGCGCTTCTTTAAAATATTTTCTTTTTAATAACTCAATCTGACACACCGCAGAACAATCACAAGTACATGTTATACGAAATACGGCACAGAAAGACAACTGCTTTCTTGGCCTCGTTCCTTGGCGAAATTTAAAACGATTGCTAGCTATGGCCTCGCTTCTTGACGGCACAGATAGACAACTGCTTTCTTGGCCTCGTTCCTTGGCGAAATTAAAAACGATTGCTAGCTATGGCCTCGCTTCTTGATGGCACAGATAGACAACTGCTTTCTTGGCCTCGTTCCTTGGCGAAATTTAAAACGATTGCTAGCTATGGCCTCGCTTCTTGACGGCACAGATAGACAACTGCTTTCTTGGCCTCATTCCTTGGCGAAATTAAAAACGATTGCTAGATATAGCCTCGCTTCTTGATGGCACAGAGACAACTGCTTTCTTGGCCTCGTTCCTTGGCGAAATTTAAAACGATTGCGAGCTATGGCCTCGCTTCTTGATGGCACAGATAGACAACTGCTTTCTTGGCCTCGTTCTTTGGCGAAATTTAAAACGATTGCGAGCTATGGCCTCGCTTCTTGACGGCACAGATAGACAACTGCTTTCTTGGCCTCGTTCCTTGGCGAAATTAAAAACGATTGCGAGCTATGGCCTCGCTTCTTGATGGCACAGATAGACAACTGCTTTCTTGGCCTCGTTCCTTGGCGAAATTTAAAACGATTGCTAGCTATGGCCTCGCTTCTTGATGGCACAGATAGACAACTGCTTTCTTGGCCTCGTTCCTTGGCGAAATTAAAAACGATTGCTAGATATAGCCTCGCTTCTTGATGGCACAGAGACAACTGCTTTCTTGGCCTCGTTCCTTGGCGAAATTTAAAACGATTGCGAGCTATGGCCTCGCTTCTTGATGGCACAGATAGACAACTGCTTTCTTGGCCTCGTTCTTTGGCGAAATTAAAAACGATTGCGAGCTATGGCCTCGCTTCTTGACGGCACAGATAGACAACTGCTTTCTTGGCCTCGTTCCTTGGCGAAATTAAAAACGATTGCTAGATATAGCCTCGCTTCTTGATGGCACAGATAGACAACTGCTTTCTTGGCCTCGTTCCTTGGCGAAATTTAAAACGATTGCTAGCTATGGCCTCGCTTCTTGACGGCACAGATAGACAACTGCTTTCTTGGCCTCGTTCCTTGGCGAAATTAAACACGATTGCTAGATATAGCCTCGCTTCTTGATGGCACAGAGACAACTGCTTTCTTGGCCTCGTTCCTTGGCGAAATTTAAAACGATTGCGAGCTATGGCCTCGCTTCTTGATGGCACAGATAGACAACTGCTTTCTTGGCCTCGTTCTTTGGCGAAATTTAAAACGATTGCGAGCTATGGCCTCGCTTCTTGACGGCACAGATAGACAACTGCTTTCTTGGCCTCGTTCCTTGGCGAAATTAAAAACGATCGCGAGCTATGACCTCGCTTCTTGATGGCACAGATAGACAACTGCTTTCTTGGCCTCGTTCCTTGGCGAAATTTAAAACGATTGCTAGCTATGGCCTCGCTTCTTGACGGCACAGATAGACAACTGCTTTCTTGGCCTCGTTCCTTGGCGAAATTAAACACGATTGCTAGATATAGCCTCGCTTCTTGATGGCACAGAGACAACTGCTTTCTTGGCCTCGTTCCTTGGCGAAATTTAAAACGATTGCGAGCTATGGCCTCGCTTCTTGATGGCACAGATAGACAACTGCTTTCTTGGCCTCGTTCTTTGGCGAAATTTAAAACGATTGCGAGCTATGGCCTCGCTTCTTGACGGCACAGATAGACAACTGCTTTCTTGGCCTCGTTCCTTGGCGAAATTAAAAACGATTGCTAGATATAGCCTCGCTTCTTGATGGCACAGATAGACAACTGCTTTCTTGGCCTCGTTCCTTGGCGAAATTTAAAACGATTGCTAGCTATGGCCTCGCTTCTTGACGGCACAGATAGACAACTGCTTTCTTGGCCTCGTTCCTTGGCGAAATTAAAAACGATTGCTAGATATAGCCTCGCTTCTTGATGGCACAGATAGACAACTGCTTTCTTGGCCTCGTTCCTTGGCGAAATTTAAAACGATTGCTAGCTATGGCCTCGCTTCTTGACGGCACAGATAGACAACTGCTTTCTTGGCCTCGTTCCTTGGCGAAATTAAAAACGATTGCTAGATATAGCCTCGCTTCTTGATGGCACAGAGAGACAACTGCTTTCTTGGCCTCGTTCCTTGGCGAAATTTAAAACGATTGCGAGCTATGGCCTCGCTTCTTGATGGCACAGATAGACAACTGCTTTCTTGGCCTCGTTCCTTGGCGAAATTTAAAACGATTGCGAGCTATGACCTCGCTTCTTGATGGCACAGATAGACAACTGCTTTCTTGGCCTCGTTCCTTGGCGAAATTAAAAACGATTGCTAGATATAGCCTCGCTTCTCGATGGCACAGATAGACAACTGCTTTCTTGGCCTCGTTCCTTGGCGAAATTTAAAACGATTGCTAGCTATGGCCTCGCTTCTTGACGGCACAGATAGACAACTGCTTTCTTGGCCTCGTTCCTTGGCGAAATTAAAAACGATTGCTAGCTATGGCCTCGCTTCTTGATGGCACAGATAGACAACTGCTTTCTTGGCCTCGTTCCTTGGCGAAATTTAAAACGATTGCTAGCTATGGCCTCGCTTCTTGACGGCACAGATAGACAACTGCTTTCTTGGCCTCGTTCCTTGGCGAAATTAAAAACGATTGCTAGATATAGCCTCGCTTCTTGATGGCACAGAGAGACAACTGCTTTCTTGGCCTCGTTCCTTGGCGAAATTTAAAACGATTGCGAGCTATGGCCTCGCTTCTTGATGGCACAGATAGACAACTGCTTTCTTGGCCTCGTTCTTTGGCGAAATTTAAAACGATTGCGAGCTATGGCCTCGCTTCTTGACGGCACAGATAGACAACTGCTTTCTTGGCCTCGTTCCTTGGCGAAATTAAAAACGATTGCGAGCTATGACCTCGCTTCTTGATGGCACAGATAGACAACTGCTTTCTTGGCCTCGTTCCTTGGCGAAATTTAAAACGATTGCTAGCTATGGCCTCGCTTCTTGACGGCACAGATAGACAACTGCTTTCTTGGCCTCGTTCCTTGGCGAAATTAAAAACGATTGCTAGATATAGCCTCGCTTCTTGATGGCACAGATAGACAACTGCTTTCTTGGCCTCGTTCCTTGGCGAAATTTAAAACGATTGCTAGCTATGGCCTCGCTTCTTGACGGCACAGATAGACAACTGCTTTCTTGGCCTCGTTCCTTGGCGAAATTAAAAACGATTGCTAGATATAGCCTCGCTTCTTGATGGCACAGATAGACAACTGCTTTCTTGGCCTCGTTCCTTGGCGAAATTTAAAACGATTGCTAGCTATGGCCTCGCTTCTTGACGGCACAGATAGACAACTGCTTTCTTGGCCTCGTTCCTTGGCGAAATTAAAAACGATTGCTAGATATAGCCTCGCTTCTTGATGGCACAGAGAGACAACTGCTTTCTTGGCCTCGTTCCTTGGCGAAATTTAAAACGATTGCGAGCTATGGCCTCGCTTCTTGATGGCACAGATAGACAACTGCTTTCTTGGCCTCGTTCCTTGGCGAAATTTAAAACGATTGCGAGCTATGACCTCGCTTCTTGATGGCACAGAGAGACAACTGCTTTCTTGGCCTCGTTCCTTGGCGAAATTAAAAACGATTGCTAGATATAGCCTCGCTTCTCGATGGCACAGATAGACAACTGCTTTCTTGGCCTCGTTCCTTGGCGAAATTTAAAACGATTGCTAGCTATGGCCTCGCTTCTTGACGGCACAGATAGACAACTGCTTTCTTGGCCTCGTTCCTTGGCGAAATTAAAAACGATTGCTAGCTATGGCCTCGCTTCTTGATGGCACAGATAGACAACTGCTTTCTTGGCCTCGTTCCTTGGCGAAATTTAAAACGATTGCTAGCTATGGCCTCGCTTCTTGACGGCACAGATAGACAACTGCTTTCTTGGCCTCGTTCCTTGGCGAAATTAAAAACGATTGCTAGATATAGCCTCGCTTCTTGATGGCACAGAGAGACAACTGCTTTCTTGGCCTCGTTCCTTGGCGAAATTTAAAACGACTGCGAGCTATGGCCTCGCTTCTTGATGGCACAGATAGACAACTGCTTTCTTGGCCTCGTTCTTTGACGAAATTTAAAACGATTGCGAGCTATGGCCTCGCTTCTTGACGGCACAGATAGACAACTGCTTTCTTGGCCTCGTTCCTTGGCGAAATTAAAAACGATTGCGAGCTATGGCCTCGCTTCTTGATGGCACAGATAGACAACTGCTTTCTTGGCCTCGTTCCTTGGCGAAATTTAAAACGATTGCTAGCTATGGCCTCGCTTCTTGACGGCACAGATAGACAACTGCTTTCTTGGCCTCGTTCCTTGGCGAAATTAAAAACGATTGCTAGATATAGCCTCGCTTCTTGATGGCACAGATAGACAACTGCTTTCTTGGCCTCGTTCCTTGGCGAAATTTAAAACGATTGCTAGCTATGGCCTCGCTTCTTGACGGCACAGATAGACAACTGCTTTCTTGGCCTCGTTCCTTGGCGAAATTAAAAACGATTGCTAGATATGGCCTCGCTTCTTGATGGCACAGATAGACAACTGCTTTCTTGGCCTCGTTCCTTGGCGAAATTTAAAACGATTGCGAGCTATGGCCTCGCTTCTTGACGGCACAGATAGACAACTGCTTTCTTGGCCTCGTTCCTTGGCGAAATTAAAAACGATTGCTAGATATAGCCTCGCTTCTTGATGGCACAGAGAGACAACTGCTTTCTTGGCCTCGTTCCTTGGCGAAATTTAAAACGATTGCGAGCTATGGCCTCGCTTCTTGATGGCACAGATAGACAACTGCTTTCTTGGCCTCGTTCTTTGGCGAAATTTAAAACGATTGCGAGCTATGGCCTCGCTTCTTGACGGCACAGATAGACAACTGCTTTCTTGGCCTCGTTCCTTGGCGAAATTAAAAACGACTGCGAGCTATGGCCTCGCTTCTTGATGGCACAGATAGACAACTGCTTTCTTGGCCTCGTTCCTTGGCGAAATTTAAAACGATTGCTAGCTATGGCCTCGCTTCTTGATGGCACAGAGAGACAACTGCTTTCTTGGCCTCGTTCCTCGGCGAAATTTAAAACGACTGCGAGCTATGGCCTCGCTTCTTGATGGCACAGAGAGACAACTGCTTTCTTGGCCTCGTTCCTTGGCGAAATTAAAAACGATTGCTAGCTATGGCCTCGCTTCTTGATGGCACAGATAGACAACTGCTTTCTTGGCCTCGTTCCTTGGCGAAATTTAAAACGACTGCGAGCTATGGCCTCGCTTCTTGATGGCACAGAGAGACAACTGCTTTCTTGGCCTCGTTCCTTGGCGAAATTTAAAACGATTGCTAGATATAGCCTCGCTTCTTGATGGCACAGATAGACAACTGCTTTCTTGGCCTCGTTTCTTGGCGAAATTTAAAACGATTGCTAGCTATGGCCTCGCTTCTTGATGGCACAGATAGACAACTGCTTTCTTGGCCTCGTTCCTTGGCGAAATTAAAAACGATTGCTAGATATAGCCTCGCTTCTTGATGGCACAGATAGACAACTGCTTTCTTGGCCTCGTTCTTTGACGAAATTTAAAACGATTGCGAGCTATGGCCTCGCTTCTTGACGGCACAGATAGACAACTGCTTTCTTGGCCTCGTTCCTTGGCGAAATTAAAAACGATTGCGAGCTATGACCTCGCTTCTTGATGGCACAGATAGACAACTGCTTTCTTGGCCTCGTTCCTTGGCGAAATTTAAAACGATTGCGAGCTATGGCCTCGCTTCTTGATGGCACAGATAGACAACTGCTTTCTTGGCCTCGTTCCTTGGCGAAATTTAAAACGATTGCGAACTATGACCTCGCTTCTGGATGGCACAGATAGACAACTGCTTTCTTGGCCTCGTTCCTTGGCGAAATTTAAAACGATTGCTAGCTATGGCCTCGCTTCTTGACGGCACAGATAGACAACTTCCTTCTTGACCTCGTTCCTTGGCGAAATTTAAAACGATTGCTAGCTATGGCCTCGCTTCTTGACGGCACAGATAGACAACTGCTTTCTTGGCCTCGTTCCTTGGCAAAATTTAAAACGATTGCTAGCTATGGCCTCGCTTCTTGACGGCACAGATAGATAACTGCTTTCATGACCTCGTTCCTTGGTGAAATTTAAAACGATTGCTAGCCTGGCCTCGCTTCTTGACGGCACAGATAGGCAACTGCTTTCTTGGCCTCGTTCCTTGGCGAAATGAAAAATTACCACTGCATGGCAACCGTGAATGCGAGGCCATAAAAACAGTTGATAGAATAGATCGTTCCCTGACGAAATAAAAAAATGCCTTTGCTTACAGGTCTCGCTCATTGGCAACCTCCGACAAAATCTGCCGGTGGTTAATCAACTGACAGCAGCTTCTGCGAATTCCGGGAAGAAGAAGGAGGAGGCGGAGAAGAAGAGGAGGAGGAGGAGAAGGAGGAGGAGGAGGAGGAGAAGAAGAAGAAGAAGAAGAAGAAGAAGAAGAAGAAGAAGAAGAGGAAGGAGGAGAAGAAGAAGAAGAAGAAGAAGAAGAAGAAGAAGAAGAAGAAGAAGAAGAAGAATAAGAAGAAGGAGGAGGAGGAGGAGGATGAGAAGAAGAAGAAGGAGGAGAAGAAGAAGAAGAAGAAGAAGAAGAGGAAGGAGGAGGAGGAGGAGAAGAAGAAGAAGAGGAGGAGGAGGAGGAGGAGAAGAGGCGGTTGATCAGGGAGCACTGACGCTGACAATAGATCGTTGTTCTTCCGTCTATAAATCGTCGACGAATAAAACACTTCGGAACGTACATTGTATTTCACTGAAGAAAACCGATCCTGGTTTCCAGAAAATAGATCTGTTTAGGAGGCATGTTGATTAATTGGAAAGGAAGAAGAAAGCGACTATGGATTAAACCGGTTAATCATCGAAACAGAGGAGGCGGTTAGTGGCTCGAGGCCCCACAGCAGCAGCAACAGCAGCAACAGCAGCGGCGGCAGCAGCAGCAGCAGCAGCAGCAGCAGCAGCACATCGACTCTGCATGATATGTTGTCAGGATCTCCGCAGTCCGGAAGTTAATAAAAACTGCTTATTAGTAATTATAACCACGAATTTCTACAGTGTGTCTGGTTTCTACAGAAAACGGATGATTTCATACGACCTGCGTACATGTATATATGCAGGAATTCCAAACGAGAACTCATCGTGTGCACATGATATAGTAGGGCCAGTAGGCCATACGTGTGCAGATACACAGATATATAAATATATACAATTGCACACATAATTATATGCATAAATAAATTAAATATGTATACGCGTAGGTGTGTGTGGATGGATGGGTGCGCGTGTGTGCGTGTGTTTACGAGCGTGGAGATGGAGAGAGAACCATATATTGTAACCACACACGCCTTGGATGCTCCGTTGTTTCTAAACCGAAACGTCTCGCTACATCAATAGCGATTATCTTATTTTCACCACCTACATTGTACTGTGTGTGTGTGTGTGTGTGTGTTTGTGTGTGTGTTATGTGTAAAATGTGTGTGTGTGTGTGTTTGCGTGTGTGGGTGTTTGTGCATTTATTATTTTATTTTATTTTCGCTCGTGTAGGCTATACGAATCAGCCAGACCCACGCATACAATCACGCATAGGCCTACAGTCACACATACAATCACGCATACAATCAGGTTTATATATATGTATTGATATATATAGGGACGCAGTCCTATGCATTGGAACGGATATATGCAGCACAAAACGTGATTCAGATAATCAGATTACTTGTTTTTAACCATTCAAAGTGAAACTTGAGCTAATTGGCTAATCAATTAAATCCGCCCCAATTTACCAGACCAATGTTTCCCAATCGTTTTTAATCATGAAACAATTTGATCAGCAAAATTGCATTGACAGAATCTCGATATAAACAAGTCTCTGGTTGATCAAAAGCGCTGACCCTCATGAGAGCGTTTGTTTGTTTGTAAGTGCACTTGTTATGTCGCCCCTCATGCTCTATACTCAGAGGCGCTCCCGACTGTAGTGCGGACACTGCATCGTAGTTTCACGCCGAAGCGCTGAGCAATTGTGAGTGAAGGACTTGCCCAAGGTCCTTACGCGGCGACTTGAGGTGGATTCGAACCTTCAACCCTTCGGCTGCAAGGCCATGAACATACTCACTACACCATCGCGCCCCATTGACAGCATATTTATGAATAACCGAATTCTCTTTTACGTAGACCTAAGTAGATTTTAGACAAATTGTGCATATACAGAGTATAATGTTTAACACGGTTATTGGAGTAGATATGTCGCTATAGTTCATAGTTATTAGATTCTAAAATGTTTTAAATGAAATCCAGATGATTCTAGACGACTACAGATGCCGTCACCCGCCCTGTATACTGTATAGTGTATGTATTATATAGGCTACTCTTCGCCATGCAGTCACTGTCTACGTTCAGTGCTTATACGTATATATATATATAATATATATGTGCGTGTAAATAATATATATATATATACAATTATATATATATGCAATTATGCATGTACGTATCTAAGTAAGCATCTGTTTAAGTTCAACGTTTGTCTGTCTTATGTTTCTGTCTTTGTATCTGTATAGTTGTGTCTGTCATTCTCTCTATATGTGTCTGCGTGTTTGTCTGTCTGTGTGTTTCCTTGTGTCTGTATCTGTCTGTGTGTGTGTCTGTATCTGTCTGTGTGTGTTTTATCTGTCTGTGTGTGTGTCTATATATGTCTGAGTGTGTATGTTTCTGTTTCTGTCTGATTTCTACCTGTGTGTCTGTTTCTGTCTGTCTGTGTCTGTTTCTGTCCGTGTGTATCTGCTTCTATCTGTCTGTGCATCTGTATCTTTCTCTCGATATCTGTCTGCTTCCGTGTTTCTCTTGTACCTCTATCCCAACTCAAAATGGTTGACAATCGTCATGATGCTGATGACCAATAATTATTCGAAGACGATGTTGAAATCTCCTCCTCCTCCATACATGCAATGTATGAAGATCGATTCTTTCCTCAGAACATCCATCGCTTCCCACATGTTGTTTCCACTCCAGTTCAGTACATGCACGTGACTACTGTCATGGCGTCGAATGGAATTGTATCTGCATGCCAGTCAAATTATGCTGCCCCTTTTCAGAATCACAAAGGAGGCTAGACATAATAAAAGTATAACATATAGCTATAGACATAAACATAACACAAAGCAGTAGCAGCATCAGAAGCAGCAGCAGCAGCAGCAGTGCATCTGGCATCCCATCAAAAAGCGGAAGCTGGTAACGACATCTCGCGGACACACCCGACATGACTAAGACAACTGTAGCATGCGATCATGGGTTTACAATCATTCATATATATATATATACATGTAATACACTTGTATATATATATAATGCACACTTATACATGTATATATAATCAATATCATAACGATACAACGTATGCATAGTTATATAATATGCATTGTATGCATACTTGTATAAGCTTGAGCGTGTATACACTCATACATACATACCTATATACATACATGGGCCTAAATGCATTTGTGTGTATATATATATATATATATATATATATATAGCCATATAATGTGCACGCATAAGCTCAAATGGCCCATAAGCGCAACACATATAAATATATATGTTATATACATATATGTATATAGCTATGTCTGACTCGTTGATCTGTGTTTATAGCTAAGAGATATATGTGCATCAACACCGCCGTGAGAGGTATGAGGCACTTGATGCTTTGACGCACGTCGGCCATAGTCTGGACACCCGCTAGACAATTCCTCCCTCTCCCGCAAAAACACGCACTTCCTCCTATTTGCTGTATATATATATATATATATATATACACACACACACATATTAATCTCTAAGAATCATTGTGAGCCTGTCCTTATAATATCATAATTATAGAAAATAGACCAACAGTGCGCATGTTCAATAGTGTAGGGCTAGACCTATTCGTGCTTAAGTGTTGCGACGTGTGTACTATATGACGTAACGGATTGTTGTGGGTAGTGGAGGGGTGGACCTTTCGTGTGTGTCAATGTGGCTTTCGTTTAACGAAGGATGCTGCATCATAATGTTGTGACGTCATCCTCTTTCTTTCATTTATCCAGACTTGAGATATGAATTACTAGACTGTAATATGCCAAACAAATTTCTGTCGAGGGCAACGGCCACTGTTGACATAGGCCCTCGTCAAATCTGGATCCATCCAATTACTAGACTTTCGCCAACAGAACATATGTGCATATATGTCTTCCCGGACCTGGAACTAGGCTCGGTGGGTGAGGGCAGGGTGGGGCGAGGCGGCGGAGGGGAAAGAGAAAAAAAAAATTACCAGGCGACAACTAATTCTTACTTGACCTCGGTCCTTGGCGGAATGGATAAATAACTGCCTGCATGGGGTGAAACGGGTGGGGCCGGGAAAAAACCGAAAATTACCGGTAAACGCGGGTACCCACTAACCAAAAAGTTAGGGGCTGGGTGGGGTTAGAAATTGAAATTTTCCGGGCAACGCCGGGTACCCCAGCAGGTATATATCTTCATCTTTCAATGTCTTCAAATCGTCTTTTCTTGAACTCTTCCAAAACCCAGTTGATTTGGTTTGGCACTCCCACGCAAGTGACGCAACTTAAAAAACTCGATTATATACAGGGTGGGCCAGCATAAATGTCCCGACTTTGCACGCGTATAACTTCGCCAATTTTTAACATTTATTTATACTTTATGCATCAAATTAAAGGTATTTCACTCTAGTATTAACTCTAAAAAAGTCGATCTGATACTAGTCTCTGTTTTAATTATATACTTGGATCAGCGCTAGCTACCGTTTTTTGTCATTACTGACGCATTATGACGCCGTTTCCCGGGAAAATTCTATCGTTTTTTGCTAAAACGCGTGTAGACACGATAATTTTGAGTGTTTGTAGGGTCCCTACCATGAGTATATTCTAATCGCAAAACCGCGTCCTTTCAATTTTGCCAACAGCCGTGCACTGCCATGCGCTGCTTCAGACGCTTGCACGCTGCCAGTCGTTTCTTTGCGTAAGAGCTGGAGAGTTCGTGGGACTTCTCGTCGACAAATTACTTTAACTTTAGGTCTATAATCTTTTCCAATACGCTATTCAGTGCTTCTAAGACGGCCTGTTTTGCGCTGAATTTGCATGCAGGGCCTGCCCTGGTCATTGTCTTGACTGCAAATGTACGCGGACACACGAGCAATGTTAGCGGATGTGAGCGCCGTGCGCTCCGATTCCCATGGTTTGCAAGTAGAAAGTCCTGTTTTATTAATTTTCCGTAGCAGATAATACAATGTATTGTTTATTCCATCCTCTGTTAGAATATTCGTTAATCATTTCAAACGAATTAAATCCCTTACCAGTTCGTAAAATTAAGATCGAAACGCGATCATCGTCTGTCAACGGCGCCAGGTTGCGTCACAAATGACAGCAAAATATGGTAGCTAGCGCTGTTCTGGGCATATAATTAAAACCGAGACTAGTATCAGTTCGACCTTTTTAGAGATAATACTAGAGTGAAATACCTTTAATTTGATGCATAAAGTATAAATAAATGTTAAAAATTGGCGAAGTTATACGCGTGCAAAGTCGGGACATTTATGCTGGCCCACCCTGTATATATGGTGCGCCAAAAAGACCCCCCTAGGTTTTTTTGCCAATATCTTGACCAAAAGTAAGAATTTCAAAATGAAATTTTACCGGCTTATAGGAAATTCATATTTACACATGATGGCAAGATTTCATCAAAATATTTCAATCAGAACAAAGGTTATATCACTTTAGTGAGGCCACCCACCGTTTTTTGACGATTCAAAAACGTATATAACGCAACAGAAAGTAGCAAAAACACGATTTTTAAAAGTTCCTTGTTGAAAGTACCCTGCGAAGTTAAGAGGTAGAAGAGCATGGGTGAACCGATACATAAAACTCCTATCTGAAAGTCGTCATTTGGTGAAACGTAAGTAAATTACACTTTTGATACAGTGGACTTGTGTCACAAGTTGTGTGAGTAAGTGGCTTAACTCCAGCAATAATATACGCATTGCGCGTTTTTCGAGAAGTAGGCCCACTAATTTATGGGGCCTGGATTTATACGTAGAAGCCCATACTAAATTACAATACGAAAGATAAAGATATATTAGTGAATAATAAAGTCTAACTCGAATAGAGGGAGGGAGTATGAGGGAGGTTCGATGAAGGACGCCAATATTTTTGCCGTCAATTTTTTTAAATATACTATTTGACTATGAATCTCTGATCATTCACATAGACCTAATGTGTAGTAGAACTGTAGAACTGTAGATCAATACACCAACATAATTTAATTTAGTGGCGCTAACCTGCGCTGTGGAGGTGACATTAATAGACAGTCGCAGTGAGGCACTCTGGGGCACATTTGGTTATGAGATCGAAACAGTATAAAGTTAGTTTCATCCTAGTTTCAGGAAAGCCTATTTGCAGATAACCACTCGGTTATGAAGATAAACTCATTATTTATTGTCTGTACGAGAGTATGCTATAATTTATCAGAGTGGAAGACATTTGTGTCGTCAGCAAACCAAGAGTCAGCAAACAAGATGAATGAGAGAGTAGAAGATACTATATTATATTAGATAAGTCATTGATGCATATGAAAAAATCAAGGGTTCGAGATAAAAAAAACACCTTCCGGTACTCCATATTTTACCACTCTATAAAGGTCTGGGAGAGCTCCATTACAGGAGATACACTGGAGACGTCTGTCGAGATAACTTGCAAACCAGACAAACTGGGTGACCACCGATGCTGCAGACTAATTAGCTATTTTTTTCATAAAATAGGATCTCATGATCAACGTTATCGAAGGCCTTTGCTAAATCGAGAAAATACCAATAGAATATTCACTGTTCTTAAAAACCTTAAAGATTTTTTCAGACATGTCCATTAGAGGCGTAAAGGTGGTCGGCACGTTGTTCAGTAGGCTAGTCTTTATAGGTCAACATCCTTATGTATCAATAGGTAGGCTAGTTTAAGATCCACAATGTCTACCGTCTTCATAGGACAGTAGATTGTATGATGCAATAGTATCCGTGTCAATAGTCTTTATAGGTCAATAATCCTTATCTGTCAATATCTCTCAATAGTATGTAGGGTATACAGGTCTGTGGATCTTTTGACCATGAACACTGAACAGTGCCCGGTGTAGGCTGCTTTATGTAAATAGTCTTTTAGATGGATAGATTGAAAGTTCTTTGTTTAAATGCCAATTGAGAGCCGCACTTTAAGCGATTTTATTTGGCAGACTGGGCAAAAACGAAGGACTCTCTGTTACAGGACTGGAATCTCGTGAACGCTTTGCCTACGCCCATTTCACTCTAACCATAGACGTCGCTCCACTTAAAATTCCGTTTCTAATGCTAAATATCATGTTTTGAATCTTCAAAGGCAATTTCTACTTTGCAGACATAATTAGTCGTCAATCTGCCTTCATAAACGTAATTAATTGAATGCTTTTATTCTGTAAAAAGTATGTGAAATTGCCGGAACCCCGATTATTGTCCAAAAACATGTACAACGACGTAAAAAAAGAAAATTCCAGTCCCGTTCGTGTGTAAACAGTCCTTGAAAACGGGTCTTTTATGTCAGTATATAGAGAGCAGACAGCTGTCATATAATGATTTTATAGTTTATGGCCTACTATAAGTAGACCTAAAACGTGACATGTAGTAAGTTATTGCAATTATTGTTGGCGTGTTATAAGTGTGTGAGTGTCTATGTGTCTACAAGTGTGTAGACGCAGGCGACTAGACAAGTTGATAAATGCGCAGTTAGACCTCTTAAAATATTTAACACATATTTTAGTGATACTTTCTTCGCTCATCCAACTTCTGCTTCTACTATATGACATAATATTGTCATTCCTCATCCAGCTTCCACTTGTAGATCGACTGCAAATATTTTGATTGCTTATCCATCATTTATTTTTTCCTCAGCAATTTGGCATCTTTGCTTCAACCGGTTGCTACTCCTGTTTTTAATATTTTAATCGGTTATCCAACTTCCACTTCTACTATTAATATTTTGATCCCTGACCTAATTTCTTTTTTACTGGAACATTGAGCATGGAGGTTGCCATTGCTAATCCAACTTCCAGTTTTGCTGCAGCGTAATTTTCACCAGTCATCCAACTTCTGCTTGTCAAATTATATGTTTTCATCGCGAATCCGACATCCATTTTCATTTCGATAATTTATTTGCCTTGAAAAATGATTACACGTTTAGCCTTATAGTCGCAAAAATATGCAAATGATCAGGGCTTTTTTAACGTGCAGTTGTACACAAAATGCGCAGTTCTAAACGGATTTGTGCAGTTGTAGAAGCACTTCTGTATACAGTTAAAATTACCAAAAAGGTCATTGTCCTCCGATTGGAAGTAATTTACCATAGATGGAGGATGGGAAAGGAAAGAAGGAATTGTGCAGTTAAAATTTTTTCTTAAAAACAGACATGCAAATGATTATTCTTGCGCATGACAGATGCATCTAATTCTAATCCTCAATCAACGCGTTCGGTCACCTACCTATTGCGTCTAAGCGCGTCAGAATTCAGAAACCTCTTCGTTAGGCTCGATGGTCGCCCTCCAAGTGATTCTTTAGCAACAGCTAGCCTTCATGGGACTCCGAGGCGGAGTAGATACTTTTCTGGCTACAGCGGTAATAATTACAGACTGCATGTCTGGTACTGCCTGTGCATATAGTTGCTTCAAAGCATGCTTCAAAGGTTTACGGTGATGCATTGCTCTAGGGCTCTATGTCGTAGATTGGCAACTGTTGTAATAGGCCCACATTGCTTTAGATTGCAGTGCGTAGCCTACTGTGCGGTTTATAATAGGTCAATGCCACCTCTGATATATGCTCAATGAGGACCTCTTAAAAATTTCAGCGCACTCGTGCCTTCACCTCAGCCTCAGGTAAACAGTATAGCGCTATAGTAATACGAGAAAAGAAAAAAAACTGCTAGGCCTACTATCGCCAGAGTATACGGCTTTTCAAACGCTATCTTGACCAAACATCGCCTCAGACCAGGAAACTAAGTCGGTGGAGGCGAATGCAGCGATACGGATATCTCCAGTTCCCTGTTTTTTTCTTCATTTCATATCGCGTTTCTCGCGGCTCGAATCTCCTGTTACGCAAATGATTAGCTACACTTGACGAAGATAGTCGGACCAACGCTCGAAGCGGCAGCTAGTGAAGACCTACAACTGGTGATGAATCTGAATGTGGCGCATTGCTTTCTTGTAGGGTCTATACCAGGATTTCGTCGTTGCAACTGTATTCCTATGTTCCTGCACTATGCTCCGTAGTACTTAGCACTTATCTCCTCTCTCTGTAGTGGCCTCGATATGTTGTAAACTCTATGGAATGGGTTAACATGTTCATGACCTTTTGTAGGCCTACTATAACTAGGCCTATACGAACGTTCTTTGATTTTTTAGTCTCCAAAATTTTCCGTGTCTTTTCCCTATTCATCATTGTACTCTATTAGTCTATTTCACGATCTTCTGCAGCCATCTTTCAGTGTAGGCCTATATTTTAAAATGTGCTTCGGCTTGCAGGGTAGAAGTTTGTTCCTTCTTGTTATTCTTGTTCTGCATCTCGTATGTCGTAACTGAGCTGAAAAATTCGGCAGTATTGGAAACAACATATCAATGGATGTTGAAAAGGTTTTGCACAACCTCAAGTGAACCTATATACAACATAATACAAGAACTCCTTAACATTGCGGCTGCAGTTATGGATGATTCCTAAAATGTTCGGTTCAGGATCGAGAAGTCAGCGACGCTACTTCTTCCAGCCAAACACACGAGTTGATGTCTTTTTAAGTGAAACTAATCTTCGTTTTTATTATTTTTATTACTGTATAATTTTTGTGTGATTATATCTCCAACAGTGAATGCCCAAAATGAATGTTTATATAATGGTGTATAGCCTACTGTATAACTGTGTAGGTCTATAGCCTACCGCGAGGCAAAGTATCCAATTTGGCATCCCAATGAAGGATTGCTCAATTAGACCGCTTGCGTATCATTCCACGAAAAAATCTGGTACTGATTTGGACCCAAAGCAATTGTCTTTCGTGTTCATAATTGTGCTGATGGCTGTGAGGCCATAAGAGGTGTAGGCCATAAACTTTGGGTAATCAAGACGCACGATGTGTCCGAATATTATTTTATTTCTCTTTTAGTTTCATCCTAGTCGGTATAACTTCGCAATAAGTTATACTATACAGCGTGAGCCGAAAAAAGTGATCCTATGCGGTTTTGCCTATTATCTTGACCAGAAGTAGAAATTTTTTAATCGGGCTCTACAGACTTAAAGGCAATTCACATTTACGTACAACGGCCAAATCTCGCCAAAATATTGGAAACGGAAAAGTTCTATTATTTTTATAGCGAGTCCATCCAACCTTTCTTGATGATCCAAAAACAGAACGCAACAAAAGTAGCCTAGCAAAAAGCAATTTCATCAAGTCACATCTCCAATAACTGTCATCAAACTTAATTAACTTGATACTTGATAGTGCTTCACAACTCGTGTTCGATGTGTCCACCACCTGTGCCCACACATGTTCTGAGTCTCTCTGTGAAGTTCTTGATGGCCTTGTTGACGTGCTCTAGAGGTAGGCCTACATTATATCTTCCCATATCAACTCCAATGCGACAATCAATTCTCCTATCGCTCTTGGTTTTGGCCGCCATAGATTGAGTATTCGCATATTACGAATATTAAGATTTTCAAATATTCACGAATATCAACGAATATTAAAACTGCCAAAGAATATTATATTCGTAAAATATTATGTTCTTTCAGAAAATTCTTTATTCTTAGTTTTTATTTAGTTATTTATGAAAATGTTTAACTTTTACTGAATGAATTGTACAAAATTGAATTAGCCTACGCATAGACCTATATCAGTAAGTTACAATAACTTTAATAGATTTATTGTTAAAAACGTCCAGGTCTATGCTAGCTGGGTCTGGCCAATATGGCCATGCAGCATTCATAGGTCTATCACATTCGATAGTTAGTCACTTTATCTGACATCTGATCCCAACAGAGAAGATCCCAACAGAAAAGAGACAGAGTCACCGATGGCAGTTGGCAAGTAGCAGCAATAGTAGGCCAAATTAGAAAGAAACTTTAACTGCCTATAGGCCTATAATAGTATGCTAATTGCAAATTGATAAAGTAGTTTTATATCAGCGTAGCAGGATGAGTAAATATAAATGCCAATGCAGGAAATAACAGTGCCAGATTACAAGTAAAAATTGTCCCGATTTCAGCATATTAAGCCCATCGTATATTTTGATTCAACCTTGCCCTGCATGCGAGTGAATGTCATGGAGACATAGGCCTACAGATTACAGAAACTTAAACTGCTTTAGCGGGTAACATTGCGGTTTCGATGGTTCACTTTAATCCTTTAACGAATATTTACGAATATTAAAAAATCTTAATATTCACGGATTTTTACAAATATTAAACCCAAAAGTCACGAATATTCAATCTATGTTGGCCGCTGATTGGGGTATAGGCTATCTCCAGTGTAACTCTCCACATTTGATAATCCATCGGGTCCAAATTCGGAAATTTGGGCCATTGGTTCTTCTCTGTGTAACCAGTGCAATAATTTTGACGTTGAGACCAGTGCAATACTATTGACGTTGAGCCGATCTTCTTTTACCAACGACTTATTTCTTAACTCTCAATTTAAATCTTAATTTCTCCGCTCTCACTGTTTATCAGAGTAAATTATGATTTTATAGCTGAACTCCAAGACCCGGCTCATGAAGTATGCGAATAAAAATGTCTGTCATTGAAACCTTGGCCATTTTAATCTTTTATAAATTCAATGTCATTGTTTTTAATAACAAAAGTGTGAGGCTGAAAAATTATTTGTTTACAACTTGATTTCCATCTTGCTAAATGATGTCACAGTGACTGCATCTATACGCTGGTACATGTTTATTTTCTAAATAATAATATTAATCGATATCTGGCAATATCAAGTTCATTTGATAACAATTATTAGAGATGCGACTTAAAAATCGCCTTTTGTTACTTTTGGCTGCGTAAAATGTTTTTGGATCGTCAATAGCATTGGGTGGACTCACTAAAAGGTAGTATAACTTTCGCTGTGTTTGAAATGCTTTTGTGACATTTGGCTGTTGTGCGTAGATATGACAGGTCTTGAAACCTGAAAAACTTTGATTAAAATCTCCTACTTACAGCCAAAATATTGGCAAAAACTAAAGGGATTGCATTTTTTGCCCACAATGTAGAGAAGCATTCGCCGGGACCGCAAAATCGGTCGCAGAAGCAACCGGATGGTGTTCCCAACTTCAAAATCTGATAAACATGCATGACGAAATTGGTATCCATGGACAAGCTATTATTTTACTGATTTAATCCATGAATATTAAATAGATTCAGGGTACATGTATAATGATCTAGGCGCAGGTTCGAGGAACGACGACCTCGGAGAAAGATGACCGCAAGCAGGGCTGTAGTCGAGGGTATAGCTAGCCTGTATACGCGCGGGTATACAGCGTGTACTCACCTCACAAATATATTTGTGTTTACTATAATTATTCGTAAAAATGACCTACAGACAGGTCTATGCAACTGCAGCGTGTATAGGCTTACTACTCACCTCTGATTTTACCAGTATATGCAGCCCTGATCGCAGCGCAGTGAATGGCCACAAATCGTGTGATAGAGCGCCTCTGTGTAGGTTCCTTCTTCAAGGGAGGCTGCAGCTTTCTTCAGCAGCCCGCCATGTTTTTGCCAAATATGGAAAATAGACCGAAACGTCTTTGCGGATCCTCTGGTTCCCAGCTGCCTCACTAAATCCATTATTTTTATTGTAATTATTTTGTTGCAGGATGTTTGACCGATCGTGATGATATATGACCGTTGTTTCCGTGATATATGTTGCTGCGTGCACTCACATGTGACCATTAGCATATGTTTTAGCAAATCTTGCAGCAATCGTTGTCGTTTATATGGTCTCCTCCTGACAGACTCAACCTCTCATCATCAGCATAGTTAGGTCTATGTATACAGTATACTGTATCGTTGTACATCACTCACTATAGTCTCACTTCACGTGATCCAATCCATCACTTTCTACGAAGGCCATTGCAGTCGATTATTGCAATCGTCGCCAGTCAAAAGCCAATACCCGCTAACGCATTCCCATAATCAGTAATCCATCCTCAGTAACTATGCGTCATTGACTAATCCTTGAGAATCATCATCGAGGACTTTTTAAAGGATTTTTTAAAACTGCATGCGCATTGCACAATCCCCTTTTCCCCTGCTCATCCTCCATGGTAAATTACTCCAAGCGAAGGACAGTTTTAAAAATAGTTTTCACCGTACACCGGCGCTTCTACAACTACACAAATCCGTGTATAGAACCATTGCACAGTTTGAGTACAACTGCTGCACTGTAAGAAGCCCTGTTTAGTGTTTACGCCACTGATACAATGACGCATGATCCTCCTCAAACATAAAGAAAACTACCCAACCACCCAAGGTCAATCACAAATTTCTGAGGGTCAGTGAACCATCTCTTCAGGGTTAGTTACCTATCCACCGAATACAAAACCATTCTAAAGGGGCCAAGGTCCAGAGAGCTACAAACTTCGAGGTTTGTAGCCGCTGGTTGTTGCAAAAGTAGGCCTAGGCTATAATTATGCAGCCCATATAATTATTTCTCATCACCACCTCTTGTCTTTTTCATCAATCGATCGGTCTATCCTGCTGACGACAGATCACAGATCCGCAGAATCTCAAATTTTAAACCAGTAATAAACATTTGCAACAACTGATTCTGACTGTACGCATATCCCAACTACAAGATCGGCTTCTTCTTCTTCTCGAGATTTTAGACACATTGCCTCCAAACTTTTTGCAGTTCAATCAAATGATTTTCTCCGTCATTCACTGTTTTCCGTATTTGCTAGTTTTCTTGTAAAATACTCGTATAAAATGTCAACAATGCTATTAACTACATCCGTTTATGAATTACATAGTCTAAGTATGTTGATGATAGCCTATAAATTATTCGTTTTATTGAGCTTCTACTGACATAGCCGACCGCACCCTGCAGTTATGGTTTCGTAAAGATGGAAGTAATTTGCGGTTCAATTTATTGATCCGCAATAAAAGTTTATGACTCATTTGGACACTTCTGTCTAGAGTATACACTTATACATAGCCTATATTTAAACAATCTGGCAAATTAGACAACATCAGAGTGTGATGATGATTCAAGTGAGATATTTTTCAGTTTATTGCATGTCCGCCTCGATCATTGATCAAACAAACACTGTAATAGTGCCGTATACAGGCTAACTAATACCGTAGGCTATATGGTCCACTTAGAAGTTTTCACTTCGACTTCACGTTATGATAATTATATTATTATGAGTTACCACTATACTTTCTCATATACACGGTGAACGGGAAAAACCGAACCTCCACAATAAATGGAGAAATCAACATCAAAACCTTTAAAATATTATTGCGACTAAGATTATTTTATTCCCAAGTATAAACTTAACCACAGATTTCTTTTAATTATGCACTATTCCAGTTACAACTTGAAGTGATTAAAATGTTTCAAGGAGCGTACAGTGCAACTGAACTAACGGAAGTCAACAACAGGCGCACATCGAGCGAGAAATGCAGTTCTTAAAGCGCTATCCTGCAAACTTGATACATTTTATTTGGTTTGTCGACGTGAAAATGTTCACTCTTGTTTCACCTTCGAATTGCCAAAATGATCGCCTGTATTCGTTTTCGGCTGAACGCCGAAGAAAAACATCCGTGGGAGTCGTTTTCTACGGACACGAATTTGATCAAGCTATCATCGATTCAGTAAGTGGTCAGTGGCGAGCGCGTCTTTGTGCATGCATGTGTTGAGGTCTAAGGAGGATATTTTGGACACTCATTGTAACTGACACTGATAGTAATCTGATTCATGTCCTTTAAACTGAAGTTTCTCCATGTTTTATTGAAATGTACAAATTATTACGCAAGTTATCGAAGCAATAATATTGGAGAGGTGAAGTTTTTTCCGTTCACCGTGTAGGATGGAGGAAGTAACATTATGAAAAGGTTTACGTCTATAATTATAGGATCTCGGTCAACTTAGACTATAGGTGGGCATTAGAACTGACCGGACTTCAATGTCACTGTCACGGACAATAATCATATAGCACACATATTTATCGGTTATATACCTACACGGATCCTTTTTAGCTGCAATGTGGGCTCCACTGAGGGATTTTTCACACCTTCATGGGTCCCATAGATGCCATTAGCTTTGTTATCTACAGATAGACCTACGTAGTAGCCGCATACATGTAGTAGGCTGTAGCAGTGGATTACTGCATTGCTATACCACTACTGCTACATCTGTTGCAGTGCCAAGGGCGGATGCAAAAATTTTCGAGGGGGACCAAAATTTTCGGTCTTGGGACAGGGAAAAACTTGTTCGCCGAAAAATCTCATGACTTTTTTTAGTCATTTGTCTCGAATTTTCAAGAAAAGATACCATTTTATCCGCCAAAATAGTACTTGATATGACCTTTTTTAGTCGTACCGAATTCGTATGCGGACCTCGTGGGCGTCGGGAGGGTCCTACAGAACTACTCATGGGGGCGGGGGCCACGTTAACTTTCCACGCCAGAATAGTTGGTAAAAAATAAGGAAATTTCTAAATGGGAGCCATGGCCGGATTGGCCCCCACCCTGGATCCGCCCCTGCATGTGCAGTGCCAAGTCTGAGTGAAACATTTCGCTGCAATTGACCAGATCGAAACTTGAGACAGCAGCGAAGGCGCACCAACTATACGAGAGACACAGACAGGCAGACAGACAGACAGACAGGCACATTGACAGCGTCACAGAGAGACAAGGACACAGGCAGACAGACGCAATAATAGAGAGACAGAGAAACGAAGGGACGGAGATATCGAGTGATGGAGATATGAGAGAGAGAGAGACAGACAGACAGACAGACAGGCAGGCAGACAGACAGACAGACAGACAGAGAGAGAGAGAGAGAGAGAGAGAGAGAGAGAGACATATATAAAGACCGAGATGGGAAGAGCCAGAGGTTGAGAGAGACAGAGACAATGACAGATATACAAAGCGGGAGATATGGAAGGAGGGAGAAAGGGAGGTAAGTGTTTGTAGAGAAGAGGTGGCCAGTGCATGGGCGTGAAGGACTGCAAAGGACAGACCCCTATAGATTACTGGCATTGTAACTGCATAGGGCAACAGAGAATGTGCAGACACACCGACACACACACAGACAGTTGTCCGTCTTGTTCTCTCTCTGAAGTGATGTCTGTGTGTGTGTCTCTCTCTCTCTCTCTCTCTCTCTCTCTCTCTCTCTCTCTCTCTCTCTCTCTCTCTCTCTCTCTCTCTCTCTCTCTCTCTCTCTCTCTCTCTCTCTCTCTCTCTCTCTATCTCTCTCTCTCTCTCTCTCTCTGAAGTGATGTACTATGTTTGACCTGCTGCCTATCAGTCAGACAACCAGAAGCCTGGGTGAAGGGTCCTTACAATTCTCGATTCAGTGTTCTCCGCACCGCAGCAATGTCACTTGAAGAATAAAATTACGAGCTAAACGTTTCATTCCTGTATACAACCAATTCATTCTCTACGTTTAAAAAAATATCGGACCGTCTTTAGTACAGTAAGCACAAATAATAATGTCAAGCCGGATGAAACTTTAGCAGAATACAATAAAATATGGCGGATGGCGTGACTGCATTGAACAGCATGGGGCGATATTGGTTCAAACTTAAGAAAGATGCTATAGCCTATATAGTGCATAGAAGAATGTCAGTAATTCAACATCAACTGTCCATTTTAACATCAACAACTTGACGGTTGACTGCCAGATCATGGCTACCGCAATTTTATTACATTATTATTACTAAACTTTATTATTACAGTAATTCAACATCAACTGTCCATTTTACAATCAACAACTTGACGGTTGACTGCCAGATCATGGCTACCGAAATTTTATTACATTATTATTACTAAACTTTATTATTACAGTAATTCAACATCAACTGTCCATTTTACAATCAACAACTTGACGGCTGACTGCCAGATCATGGCTACCGCAATTTTATTACATTATTATTAGCCTACTAAACTTTATTATTACTTCTGTGTATTATTTTACATTTCTGACCTGTAACCTGGTGCGGTTTGTCACCTGGAATTGTCATGCATTTGAATTAAACGAATATCATCAATTCATCATCAAGAACTAGCCGGCCGTTCTCTTTTTGCGCCCTCTACTTCTTGTAAAGACAGGACAGTATAGGATCGGATGCGTCGTCTAACAGAAATTCTGCAGCCGAGATTCATTCAGAGGAGTTTTTTAATTTTTAGGCCTATTAGTCAATTTAGGGTAGGTCTATAGGCCTATCCTTCTTACGGGTGCGTTTGAAAAGCCGTATACGAAGAAAATTCACGGGTGACCGACCTGCAGATCAACTTCATCCACACCAATAGACAGATTGCAGCCAGGCTACAGATTGCAGCCAGGCTACAGATTGCAACCAGGCTACAGGTTGCAACCAGACTACAGGTTGCAACCAGGCTACAGATTGCAGCCAGGCTACAGATTGCAATCAGGCTACAGATTGCAACCAGGCTACAGATTGCAGCCAGGCTACAGATTGCAGCCAGGCTACAGATTGCAACCAGGCTACAGATTGCAACCAGGCTACAGATTGCAGCCAGGCTACAGATTGCAGCCAGGCTACAGATTGCAACCAGGCTACAGATTGCAGCCAGGCTACAGATTGCAACCAGGCTACAGATTGCAACCAGGCTACAGATTGCAACCAGGCTACAGATTGCAACCAGGCGAATCCAGGATGCGATTACTCTCGCCACATTTGTTCAATTTAATTTTCATGTTTTAAGCACATTGCCAATGCATGCTTTGACTTTCCACAGTAAGTTTTCCTGCCCTATAATACACGGCTAAGAATACACCCACCATTTGGATTCGACGATTTATCATGCCATTGCGAAGTGCAATGATACTTAAGTTTCACTGGACAAATCCTACAGGTATCATGGTGGTGGGCAGCGGTCATTCGCCACAAACCGTAAAGCTGCTTCATTAATTCTTCCAACTGCTAAGTGGTATGCAGATGGTTTTTAGTATCGACGATGTTTGTATAACCTCGGCCTACGTGAAACCACTTGATTGTCTGCCTCTATCTGTACCGCCTTCGCCTTCTGTCTGTCTATTTGTCTGTCTGTCTGTCTATAATGTGTCTGTCTGCCTGCCTGCCTGTCCGTCCGTCTGTCCGTCTGTCTGTCTGTCTGTTTGTCTATATGTGTGTCTGCCTGTCTGTCTGTCTGTCTGTCTGTCTGCCTATCAACACTCCACAGAGTTCCAAATAGCAACGGACTGTTATTGTTAAGAGAGCCTCTTTCGATCAGTCGCATGCAAATGACCATGCATGCAGCAGTATAAGCCTTTGATGTGCCCGCACTCGATCACAAGTGGTGCTATCGACCAATTACAATATTAACGACTCACGTGGATTATTACACCACACGCAATCACACCAACCAAACGACGACGACGACGACAACCGGACAAACAGGAAGCAACACCAGTCACAGCCTCAAAACAACCTAACAACACCAGCAACAGTCTCACAACAACTTAACAACAGCAACAACAGCAGCAACAGCAGCAACAGCCTCACAGCAACTTAACAACAACAGCAGCAGCAGCAACAGCCTCGCAGCAACTTAACAACAGCTTAATAACAACAGCTTCACAACAGCCTCACAACAACTTAACCGTTCACCTCGCAACTGCTCGAGAAAAACAACACAGTCCACTTACCTGCTTCATATCCGTCTCAGCTGACTCTTCATTCTCAGCTGCTGTAAACGTCCTCAACTCTCTTTCGATTGATTCGCTCTCTCCAGCAGAGTTCTAAACCTACAGAACGACTGCACTGCGGTCTCAACGGGATAATTATCTCATCAATCTCGTTATTATTGATCAACCATGCTGTCTAACCGAGTCATTTCTATAGCGCCAGTAGATTACTTGATGCACGTGACATCGTTAGACGTGAACCAGTACGTAGGACCCAGATTCATAATCCATTGAGGCTGTGCGAAATCCGAGACAGGTCAATGAAACGAGACTCCGACTAATTATAATTAATTATAATTATCATGGGTCTATAATTAGATTGGATCGCTGCTTGCGAATGGTTCGTCGTCGGTGGAGAATAGCAAAAAGTCTCACTGATGCGCAGGTCACATGATTCACACCAGATGTCGTAACAACCATTCGCCACCGATAGATGGAGAAAGCAGCGGTCGTCCTCTTGTTGAGGTCACAAAAAGTCAGACGAATCCATCAGACAATCCAAAACGATGACTTAAACGGATTCCTTGAGCATCAGCAGCAGCAGAAGCAGCAGCAGCAGCAGCAGCAGCAACATCTCTCTTAGCCTATACTTTGTTGATGCTCCTTCGCTATCCGTGCTACAGCATCGTATACGATCTCAGTGGGCTCATCGACCTATCACTGTCTATGTTGTTATGTCAGTGCCCACCGTACAACAACTATTTGTAGGACATGATGCACAGCGGCGCTCCCTAGCGGCGGAGGCGGTGGCTGCTGCTGCTGACGATGGCCAAGGATGAATCCAACTTCCTCGATCAATGTATACTTAAGAAGAAGACACTGCAGTGAGTTCGGTCGTAAAATCTGTCGAAGGTCTATGAGTTATTACGTGAGTAAGCTAGTAAGTAAGTAAGTCAATCACTTAGTCAGTGGTTTGGTGAATAGGTGAGTAGATAGGACCAGTCAGTCAGTCAGTCAGTCAGTCAGTCAGTCAGTCAGTCAGTCAGTCAGTCAGTCAGTCAGTCAATCAGTCAGTCAGTCAGTCAGTCAGTCAGTCAGTCAGTCAGTCAGTCAGTCAGTCAGTCAGTCAGTCAGTCAGTCAGTCAGTCAGTCAGTCAGTCAGTCAGTCAGTCAGTCAGTCAGTCAGTCAGTCAGTCAGTCAGTCAGTCAGTCAGTCAGTCAGTCAGCCAGTCAGTCAGTCAGTCAGTCAGTCAGTCAGTCAGTCAGTCAGCCAGCCAGTCAGTCAGTCAGTCAGTCAGTCAGTCAGTCAGTCAGTCAGCCAGCCAGTCAGTCAGTCAGTCAGTCTGTAAGTAGATAAATAAGTCAGTCGGTCTGTAAGCAAGTCAGTCGGTCAGTCTGTAGATAAGTAGGTAGGTGAGCAAATGATTATGTAGTTCAGCGACTCTACTATATATGGGGTCCTAAAAAGACTGGGGTTGAACCCCAGTACCGTACTCCGATTATTCTCACACTGAATTTAACGTTTTACGGCAGCCGTGCAAGGTGTCCATCTCTACTCAATTACTATCGCCATATAGCAAATGACAGGCTGAGTGGATCTTTGGGAGAGGGTTGTGAGAATCGATCCCGATTCCAACTTGATGTTCTGCTCGTCACGCCAATACTGTTGCCATTAGACCTACGCCATGAGCCCCAATTAAGTCGTTGCATTCTATGCATCGCAAATTCGTAATGCATTGAACCAGATAGAGGACATCTGTGTTGTCATTCGCGGAAAGAGAGAGAGAGAGACAAGCAGCTCTTCCTCTTTGGACGAACAAACTGCCTCTCAAGAAAAAGACGATCCGAAAGTGAAATTAGATTGACGCAACCGCATTTATACAGCAGACTCTCCCTCCCCCTTCACCCTCCGATCACCCTCCGTCACTCTCCGTCATCCTCCCTCCCCTCCGTCACCCTCCGTCACCCTCGCTCTGTGACCCAGACATAATAATAATAATATTAATTATGTGTGTGCATAATTCCTCGCCGCTCGCGTCCGCAGGAAAACGAATGTTTATCCTGATCATCAGTCAGTTATAAAAGCAGCGGCAGACAAGACACATGCGCTGCAGTGAATCGCATATAAATGTAACAGTCTGCTATAACTACATGCATAGTAAATCTTCTAGCTAATAGTTTGATAAGAATTAACTGAAGAATGCGTTCGCAATAAGCCAGGGAGAGGTATACGCCTAATTTACGACCCGCAGGCCGAATCCGGCCCCAAACAGAGGTGCTTTTTAACCCGCCCTTGACATATGTCTTCGTTATTATAGCATACTAGCTGGGGTACCCGGCGTTGCCTGGAAAATTTAGGATTCGACCCGCTCCCGGCCACAACCCCACCACACCACACCCCCAACCCCACCCCACAACACCCCGCCACACTCCGACCTACGCCGGTGTACACGCCACCTGTGTTTTACCCTCCCACTCACCCACCGCTCACCCCAAATTACCCTACCACCCCACCCCTCCACCCTCTCATCCCTCCAACCACCCCTGCACTCCGACCTCCATCGACCACCACCCGTGAAATTTGGGTTTTCGGGAAAATTCCCCCACCCCACCCTGCTTTGGGGTGGGGGCGGAAACTCGCAATTTTAGGTGTACCTTTTCTTTAGTAGGCCTATAGATCTATTAATATTATATCATCTAATTTTATCATCAGTTTCCTAATTCTACCATTGATCGATAATAAGCAGAATAGCTCTTTACTTTACACGTAAAAAGCAACTGTTAATATTCCAGAGGAATCTCGCTCTGGGGTGGACTCCCTCCCCATAGACATGGCATAGAGAAACCTAGATCAAAAACTCGGCGACGCCGACTTATAAAGTTAATATTCGTTCAGGAGCGGTGATTATGGCAAGTTTGGCCGCGGAACAGCAGCTATAGGGAAGAGCTTCAGAGGTTCGAAACTAGGCTACCACCTCGAGAAGCCTCAAGGACAGGGTCACTAAGTCACCTTCTCATTTGTGACGAAGCGGAAATATTGACGAAAGCTCAATATAAATAGGCGTATACGTTGATGATGTGGTTGAACAGTCATGTCAGGAAACTGCACACGGTAGGCCTATTGCAAGGGTTAAACTAAAGTAGCTAATCAGTTGCGCAATGGCATCAAACTTTTCCAACAAACGGGATTTTTTTTATAAAGCCCCAAATGGATGCATGGTGATCAAGAGGAATCTGCTGCTTGAAGATGTGGCTAATTCTGGGCGGGAACCCTCCATAGAAACGATCGGGTCGTCGCGTATTATATTATGTGCAAACATTTTGGGGCGCAGTGGTGTGCGGGTATATGTTTGGTGCATTGTAGCTGGAAGGTTGCGGGTTCGAATCCACCTCAAGCCGTTGCGTGAGCAAGTCTTTCTCTCGCAATTGATCATGCGCTTCGGCGTGAAACTCCGATTCAGTGCCCGCGCTGTAGTCTGGGGCACCTCTGAGTGGAAATCTCTTGAAGGAGCGCTAGTCTGTGACAGGCCTGTGCATCATATAATATAGATGCATGTCACGTTTCGTAACCGCGGTAGACCAAGAATATGCTGGCTCGATAACATCACGTTGTGGACCAGTCTATCGGGAGCGGCGCTATTGAGGACAGTAAAGGACAGAACTTGCTGGAGTACATTGGTCCGATCATGCAGCCATGCAACCGTCGCGAAGCGACGTCGGCGCAATGACATGACATGTCACGTGCTGATATTGGTTTCAAACTCCACCAGCAGCCATTGCTTCTAAGAACCGAACGATCTAGTGATGCTATGTCCAGGGGCGGATCCAGGAATTTTCGAAGGGGGGCCAAATTTTTTTAATCTGATGAACTTTTTTAGTCGTTTTTGGCCGAAACCAGAGTTTAATTTAGCCCCCACCTCTGGGGGGATTGAGGTTTCCGGAGGGGTAGATAATTGACCGTCTGAAGACAATCGTGAGGCGCGCAGCGCCGAGAGGGGTAGGGGAGGGGTGTGGGGAGGGGATATGCCCTTCCCCACCAGAAACTTTTTGAATTTTCAGATTGCAATGGTAGCATTTTAAGCTGTTATCTTTACAAAATAGCTGTACTTTTCAGTGCTTATAAGAGTGCCATAAGGTCTCAATAAATATAGACTTTACTTAAAAACTTCTTTCCCGAAATGGAATGAATGGATCCGATTTGACCAGGGTCTATGACAACAGAGGCCGTTACCCTGGACAGAAATTTGCTCGGCGTATTACAGCACTTAAGAGCAAGGTACTGAACCAGTTTTTCTTAAAACTAGATGTTCTTTTTTAAGTAATCCGCCTGAAATCTTCAAAAAGGGTGTTCAATTTTCCTTCCCAAAAAAACTGATGACACTTTTTGGTCATCCGTGCGAATTCTTAAAAAAGGTGTTTAATTTTCGTCTAAAAAGAGTGATGACTTTTTATTCTTCCGAGCGAAATTTTCAAAAAAGGTGTTTAATTTCGCATCCCCAAAAAACTGATGACTTGTTGTAGTCATCCCTGCGAAATCTTAAAAAGGTGTTTAATTTTTCGTCTAACAAGAGCGATGAGTTTTTAGTCTTCCGTGCGAAATTTTCAAAAAAAGTGTTCAATTTAGCATCCCAAAAAACTGATGACTTTTTGTAGTCATCCGGCGAAATCTTAAAAAAAGGTGTTTAATTTTTCGTCTAAAAAGAGCGATGACTTTTTATTCTTCCGTGCGAAATTTAAAAAAAGGTGTTCAATTTCGATCCCCAAAAACTTATGAATTTTTAGTGAACCGTCAGAAATCTTCAAAAAGGTGTTCAATTTTCCTTCTAAAAAACTGATGACTTTTTAAGACTAGAATAAATAAAATACTTCCCACTACTGAATGAAATATAGCAAGATATAAATAAAATCAAGGAGTAAACATGTGTTATCATTCACCGCATTTTCTTGCACATATAGACTAAACTCAAAACTTAACATGTTTCGGCCTGAATTTTATTTGGCATCTGCAAAAAATAAATTACATCCCAAACACTGTTGTTAGTGTTAACTTGATTTGTAATTAATAGTTAGTTGTACTTAGTTATAATTGTGTTTATTGGTGTTAATGTTTTTACAATTTACTACGAATATATACACGAATAACATACATTGCATGCCATAAATCATAGTTGGATAGGCCTACTGTTGAAAGATTGTTTCATTTCGATACTTTATATAAAGACAATGCAATTGCGTGAAAGACTTAGATTATATTTTAATTACATTTATGCATTATTTTTATTATAGATTTTAATTACATTTATACATTAATTCTCCTGTGCATGACTGACACCCTGACATTTTTTTTGGCCACCATGGATGGGGGCCACGTCCCATGGTGATTTGAAATGGGGGGCCATGGCCGGATTGCCCCCCCTGGATTTGCCCCTGGCTATGTCCTCTCTTTGGACCCACACGACGCTCTTGCTGATGCCCCAATGACAACCTTGGAAAGTTTGGATGTTGTCATCTATGGTATTTGAGCTGTTGGTATACGCTAAAGTTTCCTTCACAATGATATGTCAGTGGAAGAGAATTGGTTGATTGTATACCAATCCTAATGGACAATTAAGGAAGGTTCTGAAAAACCTCCAACACTCCTACCAATCCTTCTTCTTCTTCTTCTTCTTCTTCTTCTTCTTCTTCCTCTTCCTCTTCTTCTTCTTCTTCTTCTTCTTCTTCTTCTTCTTCTTCTTCTTGTGCCATTGTCTTTAACGCTACAATTATGAGGCGGAACGAATTGCTGGAAGCAGAAAGGCACCGCGTACCAGTGGCGGCGCCAGGATTTCAGTTTCGGGGGGGGGCTGAAGCGATCGCGGCGAAAATTTCGCATTTTCATCCGTCAAAATTTCTGACGACCTTTTTTTAGTCATCGACCGAAATCTCATGAAAATTTTCCATTTCCGCCGCCAAAATTTCTGACGACCTTTTTTTTAGCCGTCAGCCGAAAATCGTGGATATTTCAATGTAAAAAAAATTCGGATGGCCCTTTTTTAGGGGGGGCTGAGCCGCTTGTAGGGGAGCTTAGCCCCCCCCCAGCCCCCTAGCGCCGCCACTGCCGCGTACAAAAATGCTAAGAGACTCTTAGAGTTGGAATCACGTTGATACCCTTTTCGGGCGTGTCTGTATTCTGTATATATGTATTCATTGCGAGTTTGCCCATGTGTCCTTGTCTCTGTATGGCCAAATATCCGCGCAGTAGGTCTGTACGTGCCAGTCTATGGACGTTAATCAACCGTCTCCTCCTTCCTGCTTCCAAGCGTACTGCACCTGCCGCTGCTGCCACGCGGTGCACGATGCGTTGCCACTGCAGCGGAGTGCATTATGGGAACTGCGGCCTAATCTCGTCCAATGCACTTGACGTTCCCATTAGCCAACAGACAAACAGACCTACCGACACACAGACTGTCAGACCGATAGACAGACTGACCGACAGACAATATTTCATTTAGGCCTAGAACAATGCGGTAGGCCTATAAGCGGTTGGTCATAATAAAGGACATACTCGCTTATCAATATTATTTGCCTGTAAAAGAACTGCTGGCAATGTAGGCCTACTGCCAAGAAAAAACCCCGACCGCTCGATAACAAAATTATAGCATATGGTCTAAAGACATAAAAAAATAATTTTAAAATAAACCTAAGCCTTTCAGCAACACCAAGCCACCAATCACAATGTGTTTTTTAATTTTCAGTAGAGAAATTTGAACAGTTCTAAATGGATTTGTGCTGTTGTAGAAGCACTTCTGTACAGTTAAAACTAGCAAAAAGGTCATTGTCCTCCGATTGGAAGTAATTTACCATGGAAGATGGGAAAGGAAAGATGGAGTTGTGCAGTTCTAAAAATTCCTTTAAAACAACCCTGGTCCAAGTTGTGCATGTCGTTCAATGTGTTCAAGTCATTTGTTCATTTACTGTTAAATGAAGATGTGTGAAAGTTAACGAAATGTACATCTGAAACATATTTCTATGGTAATTATTCAAACTGCCGTAAACGTGAAAGCACATTTTGTAAAGCGACTCTTCAGTGAAACTGCTCTGAAGTGGCAGTTCGGACAAACTGAACCAGTTCATCAAATGAAATGAAATTCCAGATGCCTACTTTGAGATCAAATCTCCACAGACAAGACTTCAACTGCTGTACCAAGTCTTGGGGATTGTCTATTCAGAGACCGCCTCACATGAGGGGGGGGGCGGTGGCGCATTGGATAACAGATAACAAGAGATGGAAACCGAGATAGAATCCAAAGACCCCGTAGGATATGCATACTTTGTAGGCTGCTATAAGTGCCAATTATCACAGGTTGTCTGTTCTGCAAGTAGTTAAGATTTACGTATAATCTGTGATCTGTGTTGTTTCAACTGCGTAAATGTATACTTCAAATGGTTACGGTCTGCCAACCGGATTGTTAAATAAAGAAAAATTATTATTTAGTTTCATTCTCTTCAGAAGCCTCTATCGATTATAGATTATAGAACGTCTACTGGGCATTAAGTAAAACTTTTAGCACCAAAAGAAGGGAGACTATTTGTGTAAAGTCCGGGACTTTCAGATTGACTTTGTTGCACGCAACATTGGCGACCATCTTGTGCATTAGATGAACGCTAGAGAAACAGAGACATTGACTTCCAAGTCATAGAACTACAGTCAAATTCTACAATCTAGAGAAAATACATTGTTAATCCCAAACTTTTCACCGATGTAACTCCATTTATGAGGCGAGTGTTTTTTAAGTTGGCGAGCAACTTTCGTTATCACCCATTGTTAAGAAGATCGGATGAAGTGCAAGGGTGATTATTGAACATCTACTGAAGTCAGACTTTGACTAAAAAACATCATAGGACAGAAATTTATTACATTTTATTATATTTGCAATCGGCAAATGCCTTCCGCTGTCGTAAAGTACAATGAGTCAATAATTGAGAAAAAGAAGACTCTCTCATCTGCAATGTACTAAAAACCAAATGACGTGACAGACTGATGGCAAATGAACAAACAAAAAAACTCTTGTAGCAATATATTCAGTTCGTGACAGCAGATCTTCTTTGTGATGTTTCTGCTGCAAGACCCGAGAGGTGGCTGAGGAAATGTACCAGATTCTGAAACAAAGGAAGAAAAATTATGTATGTTGAAAAAGATTACTGGTAATGTAACTCGGCAGCTTACTCCTCATCTCTTAAAAGAGCAAGCTAAATACACTGCTAATCAGCACTTAAATTGCGGGAAATTAAGTGCCTGGACGCCCCTTACCTTTCAGGCTCTGCTGGCCAATAAGGGGCAGGACGGCGTTCACATTTTAAAATAAGTGCATGGACGCCGTCCATGACCATCCAGCCACACTTTAAGCCCTGCTGCTAATGGAACAACAGTAGCACACGATGGATAATATAGCATGAACATGTGAACCGAGGTTGTACACACAGTGTTGGTGCCAACACATAAACAGGCAAGTCTTCAGTTTTACCTGTGCTTGGACAGTACATGAAATTGACACTACTTGACCATATAACCAACTTACTTACCTAAAGTTGAGTTTTACATAGCAGCAAAGCAATATGTATGGGGGATATGTCCAGGAGGGGAAATGTCAGGCGATAGACCTATAGGTCTACTAAGTAAACCGCAGGTACATCGGAATTATTTGAGCAAAGATCACAAATCTCGCGCAGCCATATCCGATTATTGCCGATCTCAAGGTTCTCGGAAATGGATTGTCAGACTTATACAGATGTCTGAAAAATCATCAAAGTGTCATAATTTTCGTTCTGAAAATAATTACTATTTCTATTCATATTTCAGTTCTCTGAGGCCTATTTCAGTTCTAATTCTATTCTCGTTCTCAAAATAATTCCCAATTTTTCGTTCTTATTCTCGTTTAAAACGAAAATATCACTGGGTCCAACCTGTAGGGGCATGTTCTTGTACTGCTGATCAGAAGACAATTAAAAAAATGATAAAAAATATTTTCTTTTAAAACACTGTGTCTGTATTTATTCTTTTGTTTCATTTGAATAATGTGCCACTCCACCACCTTTCGCCATTGCATGTCCATTGTTCTTGTAAAGGATGACCATTGTGTCTTGTGATAATAAAGATTACTTACTTACTTACGTAATACTAACTATATCATAATACAAAAAAACATAAGCTAATAGATAACCTTATGACTCGTCTTTTTGTAGGAAATTTGAGCTTTGCATCCGTGCCAACTACAGACGTTTCTGCATTTGCCGTCATATATAATTGGCAGATTTGAGCCGCAGTGGTCCTCTCGGATGTGATCCTCTAAATCGCCCTTCATCAGAAACCAGTCTTTACATCCCATGAACTGAAACACCCAACACCACACAACTGCGTTGTAACACAACTTAACACACACACACAAACTGTAACGCAACAGATCAACTGCTTTACACCTTTTAAGAACCTCTCACAGGTAACAAATTCTCACATCCACAGAACTGAAGCCAGTGATCACAAAATAGCTGTGCATACAACACAATAAAATTTTGTACATTCTGTACAACTCTGAGTTTGACTGTCAAAGGCAGGACCCGCTGCCTAACACAACTACAAAATGACTTGGGCAGAGCAAGACAGGAACATGTAAACGAAACTGATGAAAAGTTCTGTGGAAACTTAGAGGTCAAGGCAGCGAGAACGTCAAAGTCGCCAACTCTTCGCTACATATTTTAAGTCATGCCGGTGATTTTTCTGGGTTCTGATCCTAGATTATTTTGTAAGCTTAAAATTTAATATCATTCACAGAAGAAAGAGATAATGTGCAAAAATATTGTCAAAATAAAAAAAAACACCAATATGACTTACTTATCGGCTTGCATTTTAGATACATCACAGGCATACAGTTGATGACGCCTCTGAGTAGGTGTCTTGAATCTGAGGCAGTGCTTCAGACTACTTTAGCATATTAGAAAATAATAAAGGCCATATACATAATGGCCACCTACAGTCCTACATACAAGCACAATTGCATATCCATGAATGCTCTTAACTCAGAAATATGACAATACGGTGATCCTAAAACCCGATTCCAGTAACGTACTTACCCCACACGACCAATGTCTCCTCATGTCGACATCAATGTGATGCACCAAGCCGTTATTGCATCCAAAGTAAACCTAAGATATGACAACACGTGCATAAAATCATCTGTCGGCGACTGCACGGTCTCTCAGGATGCTAAGTAAAATGACAGACGCTAAAATCTACTTGCGATATGTGATGCAAGCTTTCTTTACCCGTCATTTGTCGCGATCTAGATAGAGAGATAAAAGGCAAAACAGGCGACAGGGGTCAAAAATATGGAAAATTGTTTTATAGTGTATTATTATTTAAAAATATGTCTACTTTCAATATCTACAATAAAAAATTTTGAATTCAAATGATTAGTGGATGAAAAGTGACTTTTGGCGCATGTGGTGTAAGAATTCGCTTTGAATCTTGGTCCCAAATAGCCTATTTTCAAAGCTGAAATTCGCCATGAACGACCGAGTTTTCATAAGCGGACCTGACTATTTCTTGTAGCCATATGTACCGCGTGATAGATTATACCCTAAAATATGATATTAGACGGTTCTGGTAAATTTTGCCACCTACTTGAACGTGACAAAGTTTGGCTATAAAGTTTAACATCTGTAATGGACACCTGACAACTACGCCTCCGACCCAGTTTTCTGAGAGTCTTATTGGTTCACGAGACTGACTTTTGATACTGTGCATGCGCACCTACCCGAAAATGTTCTGTTGCTCCTTTTCTTACTCAGGTCTACAAGTAGCGTTAGCTTTGGAAAGAATTTGTATAAATATTATTTTACATCGTCAAATAGGAAATAGCGAACGTCTTGTAAACTGCTCAAATTGTGATAAGCAGTTGATTGTTCGTTAGGGGGTAGTTCATTGGATAACACGCTGAACACGCTGGCTTGTAGAATGAGAGGTACTGAGATCGAGATCAACGAAGCGGTCAATTACTTTGGCAAACATGGCTAAACTGGCAATCCACGCATCCACAGCCCACCTTTCAGTGGCCACCCAGCATAATAATTATTATAGATCTATAGGACGTTTGATTAGCACTGGCTTTTGGTAACTTGATGCAAATTGAATCGGCTCTGATCTACTCTACCTACAGTGTTTGCGCGTTTCGAGCGATGTGTGTACGAGATAATAAATAGGAACAATATTAGTGTCTATGTGTGCAGATAGTCCTAATTAAAATTCCTTTTAAGAATTGAAAAGACTTGCATGAGTTATCATACTACGTTCAAATTGTAGGCTAATCGGACGCAATGCCTTGTGTTTTATTCATGTTTCTCTCTAGACTAAGCTGTTAGGTAAATATTTCTTTGAGGAAGCCGATCGATAGGGTAATAGGCCTACTTGTAAGACGCTGCTTATCAGTTGCAATGTTTACATTAATTACATTATAAATGGACAAAGGTCCACATCTTGTAGTGCCTGGTTGATTGTGTGTTTGAAATATTACACTCATAGGGTTCGATACAATTATGTCGCTCCTGGCCGAGTAGGCTACTCGATCTTGGAAGCGTTTGTTTGTCCTATGTTATTTCACTGACTCATTCATGAATTCGTCTTCGGTAATTCAGCATTTGCCTGTAATTCAGTCCCAATGTGGAAAGTAATTGCTCGAATTGGATGCCGCTTGCTGTATTCGATACATAATATACCCATTTATTGACCAGCAAAATTGCAGAATATTCAATTAATGGTTACTAAGGACTTTTATGACACAAATGTGCTGAAACTTTGAGCTCAATTTTCTCCCTTGTTGTGATTCTACAAGTTACAGAATCGAACGAATATAATTTCAGATATCTTCAGTTAGGAAAAAGATATTTTCATTCTGTAAAAAGCATTTTGAAGCAGAATAACTGTAGAATATAACGGAACAAAAAAGTCAAAAACGTCAAATGACGGATTTGGAACGCATGTGTCACATATGTGGAAGGCATCTTATTCAATCAAATGTGTGCAGTCATAAAATTAGTGCATTCCAAGATACCACTCTGACAACCTTTTAACAATAAGAATCCATCAATCATAGTAATAAAAAAACCTGTTTAAATGAGAAGCTGACATTTATCATTTCAAAGAAAATAATAAAGTAACTGAAAAAGAAAGCTACTTGGTTTAGAACATAGTATGTGCTCCAGTAAAAAATTCCGTCTAATGAGCACCTCAATAAATTAAGACCATCAGAAAAGAATTCCTACTAGTTAGTGATATCTAACTGCTAGCAGCACAACACATATTAACATCTGGGATCTATATTTTGGCAGCGTTAAATTGCATTACATATGCAAACAAATTCTCTGAAAAGCTGGTAAACAATACGAACTTTGTAAATTATTTGCGAAACATATAACAGACAAAAAGAGCCATACCATGTGATGACTTGCTGCAATACACGTAATTGGAGGTTCAACGGTTGATAAACGTGTGACGTACCGCAGGTTTTCCTACAGCCAAGACCAAGTAAAAATACACCACGACAATAAATCTCCCACCAAAACAATGTTGAATATAGAATGCAAAGAATCATCTCATCATAACTGGATCAACACATCATATTCGCTATACGCACTCTTATTAAGTCTTAATCTGAAAATGTTGCACTGCCATGCACATGTGTCAGCCAGATAAACCTATGAAAAAAACCCCATCATTAAAGTCTTTCAAAGAGTGTAATAACTTAAATAAGTAATCGATTAATAGAAACAGTACTTCAAAAAGAAGTTGTCTCACGAATGGACAGAACTGCAAACCTTAACGTCGATGAAAATCAGAGTTTTGTCACGGCAGGCAACAACAAGAAGCTCATGTTTCGCTTGAATTGTCATCGCCACGACTGGAGATGGCAAGTGTAACATGTTCACCAAAGTATTAAAACTCTGTCAAATAAAGAGCAACAAAGCAAGTTACAGATCTATTGATTAATTTTACACTGCCATTTACTTAATGCCTTAGAAAGGTTTGAAGCACATGCGTGTTAGTGTTCTCCAATGAAATGCTGAGCCATAGAGCTGTTGCAATGCATTCTCTAACCAGTTTCTCTAAAAAAAGAATTTCATTTGTTTTCTAGAAGCATCTATTAGAAAATGGAATGAATCATATCATATGGCAATCATTTATAAACAAACTGTCATAAATGATTAATTCTAACCAGTTAAGAATTCAAATATTTTTTGTAGCCGCCAGTGGCATAGCCAGGAATTTATGATGTTTTTTTTGGTTTATGGCCTGGCCGGATGCCTAGGAAGGGCATCCGGCCAGGCCACACCAACCAAACAGGATTACATTAAATAAAAAGGGAATAAAGTAACACAGGGAATAAAATAAGAAAAACAATTGTTACTACAAAAAGTTGTTCTGTTTTTTAATTTTATTTTTTAAAATTTTTTTACCCCCTTGTCTACGCCACTGGTAGCTGCCAGTTAGTTGGTTAATATTTAAAAACTTATATAGCTCACCCTCTTCAGCACGTCATCGAAGCTTGGCCAAGATTAGTCAAAACAATGTTTAAGTAATTAAAAATGCAGTTTTCATCAGCAAGGAACATTCTATGACAAAGTAAGCTTATGCCACACATAAGCAGAGCCAAACCGCTTGATTCTTTTGGAACCATCTTCAAAGCTCAAAGCATAGAGCACATCCATCTAATAAATGCAATGAATAGACCAGCCTAGATTTTTCACTGAGTTAACTAAATAATATCACTTAAATAAAAACCAACAGAAAAAATAACAGAGTCTGCAAAAAGTCGCAAGCGTCCTTGTGAAGCTATTGTAAGGCACTAAATAAATTTCCATACACATACAAACATACATACATGCATACATACATACACATACATACATACATACACATACACACACATACATACATAAACATAGAAACATACAAGAAGATGCCGTTAAGAGAACAAAATACCTACTTTCAGGCAGTGAATAAATATGCAGCAATCGCCAGATGAACTTATGATTCGATCGTTCAGCGTCTAAAGCGGCAAAAACAAATGTACGTCAAACGATACACAAGCACTGGAAACGAATCATGGATATCAACACACAGAGCAAAAGAAGCAGATATATAAATGCAAATGAATTGCTTCCATTTCTCATTGACCTCGTGCGAAACTAAGTGTTGCAAAAAGTTTTCTTGCTGAGCAGTGATGATTCAGTTTAGACCGTAAACGATTGCACAGGTCACAGACCAAAAGAAGCGAAGATGAAAAAATGCCAATGCCGTAAAAAATCAAGGTGCTACAGAACTCGTCATTTTTCCTTTCAAAGCATGCGCGCACACACGCACACACACACCGCTTTCTTCACATCTCAATCAATAAATTCATGTTTAAAGAAAACAGATGTGGTGTAAGAAAATGTTTCAGTACTCACAAGGATGAACCTCGTGGGACGGACATGGCCACGCAACGTCTGAACAAGGAAGTTGGTCGATGCATCCCGCACGGATATCGTGCAATCGCCAAAACCAACGAGTAACAGCGATCGCGTGTCACTCGTAAAACTCGTTAGTGCGCTGATTCTTGAACCCTTAAAGACAAATGGTTCTTTGGCCACAAAACTCTGAAAGGAGAGAGCAGAGCAGAACGTCAGAGAAAAACTCTGATAGCAACATTAATCCAAATGGTCAATATCTAAAATTTAGAAAGCAGCCAGAAAACTGGCAAAACTTACATTCTCTTGTACAATAAAAATCTCGTCAACGTTTTATTATTTAACTAAAAGGCACGGATGAAAGTCTGCTAGCGGCAAAGACAGATCTATAGTTGACTACTGATAACGATGTTATAACCTTACACAGAAGCATTTCTTTAAAGTGGCAAAGTACAGCGCATGCATTAACCCTTCAATGACGAGCAGGTTCTGGTTTCCCAACCATTCTAGCACATGTTCATCATTAAAGGGTTAAGAATGTAACAAAAACTCAAAGACTTCAGTTCATAGGCATGCAAGAGTTTCAAATTCATAATATCATCAACATACTACTCAAGGAATTTCCTATCCAGTCTTATCATAACATTTTTCAAGCATGGTTCAATGCACGACTACCCATGTATTGACCTTATAGAAGAAGATGCAGGTCGAGAGGTATGGCCATTCTAACTCTTATATAGCAACCTTGTGGCTTAAACCCCACTCACTATTCAGTGAGCTTTGTTGGAACTGATTGTGTGAGATCCTTCATCACCATTGCCTGTTTGAATGCATTGGATGCCATGCTGTTTAAACACGCACTGTGCAAGGAACATGCTAGTCCGCGATTCAACTCAGGAGGTCAACCGGAAACCATAATGCACAAAGATGCAGGGAACATAGGTTCCAGCCAACGTAGCTAACGTGGCCAACCAGCAGCACTGTTGTTGGACTGCTTGCAAGGGAACAGCCACTTTCTCATTGATATTATATTAAAGCACATCTAAAAGATAGTGAGGTTAAGGGCCAGCTAAAACCTGATCAATGCAAAAAGCAACAATGCAAGGCGCTAATCATGTATGCCATCAATACTAAAAAGATGTTACCTAATAAAGGAAGTAGTGAACTTGGGAAAGCTCAGTTAACTACATAGCTATTCTTTCAACAGTTGACAGCCAGTCATGCCACATAGACATTTGTTTATTAAACTCAAAACTGTCCTTTTTTGCCGTGCTAGAGTCGGGAGCGCTTCTGAGTAGTCCCCTTGAAGAAGCGCTATATATAAATACTTGCTTGAATGAATTGACAGATCTGCAATTTAATAGATAGATCTCATTCAAGCAAAGAGCAGAAGGACAAAGAGAAATCCAACTCACAGATGTTGTGATTCGTGCTATGCTTCCATCGTCCAACCCAACATAGACCGTGTCATTGGCTTCACAGATACAGTCAAAGCAAAGAATCTTGTCAAACTTGTGCGTCATTAAAACCTTGCCCGTCTAAAAAAAACAGTCAGCATAAAAAAACTTTGCAACTGTCTCAGCATTCCAACTACTTCAAACTGAGAAACTAGACATGATCAGAATAAGGAATCACAGCTCGTTACAAAGGTTCCTACTGATTCGAGCAAATCTGTTGTCTAATCTATTTTAACCTTTAATGTCAGAAATTTATATCTAGTAGACTTCTCAACTTGCAACAAGTAATCCATTACTGGAACGATACGCACAACTACGAACTCCTTCAACTGGACTAAAAGAAGGACTAAAATCAAAATTTAGCGCAGTTAGGACGACGGACCCAACCGAATCCAGTGCAATACAGTGAGTGTCATGCTTCTCCAACTCTTGACTCTCAGCATGCAGCTCTTAGAAATGTGTCTAAGACTGAATAGTAATTTCAAAACCGGTTTCCACCTGAACACAGTGCATCTTGAGGAGCTGGTCCATCCCAATGGACAGAGCAACGGACCGGCCAATGTCCCGAGTGACCGGGACCTTCGCCGTTATCATACCCATGACTCCTCTCTGGTGTCCACTGAATGGCTGCTTTTCCGCCAGTCCATACACCTACAGAAAACAGAAGCATCAATTCATTTAAGCCAAGCAAGATCTGCAGGCCTGGAACATCAAATCATCCAATAACAGATTCTGATAGACACTTCTGCAGCAGTACTGTTCCTATACAAACAGGAACGATATAATAGGATTTCCACAGCTCTGCTGAATAACCTCTAAAGCATGGAGGCGGTGCCAAGGACCTGCGAGCCATTTATGATCCACCAACCATGTTTTCTGGCATTCTTGCACAAAGGCCATACAATTTGAAAATGATAGTTCAAATTTGTCATTTTTAAAGGCATAACAAGTTTGATGTAATGTTTGTGAATGATAATGAAGATCATATCAAGATTTTTAAAGTCTAGAGCAAAAGTTTGTATGTTAAACAATGCAGCATTCAGCATTTAGTTTTGCCCTCCAAAATTACTATGGTCCATTCCAGTTCAGATTGCTACCCACCCCATGCAGCCATGCTGGCAAAAATTGAGATTGACCTGCCATTAAAAAAGGTTTGACACTCCTGACTCCTGAGCACTGTAAAGTAAACCCATCATTTTATTTAATTTTTTTATTCCACCAATTACACAAGTAACTTAACGAAACTACAGATTTTCTGTCAGCACACTCGTCTGTGTAAGCTTTAGTTCAGTGCTGAATACACATTAAAATTCAGCACATATTTTGGTAGCAAAACTTCAACTCTACATGTACACCACTGTACATCAGCCTTAATAAGAAGAATGCAGCATCACCTGGCGCGCCAGAGGGTGTCTTACAATGTGACCATCATCGCTCGCAGTAATGACCACTTCATCACCTACGACAATACTCTGTGCTGAATCAGCATGCCGATAAAGAACACTTGGACAGGTTCTTGGATAAATGCTGGTAATTGCCGCTCTGGAAAACAATTTACACGTCGCCATCAGGAGGCAGTTTTTGCACACAGCAACTCAAAAAGTCTCAGAACAGATAAAGACAACTTATTTTAACAGAAGGCTGCCCTAATATTTTTTGGGGTGGCTCAGAGGCAGTATGCCAATCTCTGGCTAATATTTGCAGATTCATTCATCACAGAAAATGAGAAAATGTTAACTTTATTCGAACTAAATAAATAGCAGAATAAACACCAAAGAAAATGAAAATGATTGATGAAAACTTAATTAGATAATACATAAAGTGCTGTACTAAAATAAAAGCAAGTATACTTCGAGCTCATTCAGATACTTATAAAGAATAAAGTTTCCCAAAAGTGCCAGATGCAGTGCTAATACGAAAGACATGTTCAAAGGTCTTCAGTGGTCAGACTGGACCCAGTCCACAGGCTATATGCTGCCCATCATTGTCTTAGAGGAAAGTTAAATAGAAAAAGAAATATCTAGTTTAAAACTAGGCTTGTGTGCAATCAGTCAATAGTAGTTGTAGCAAATTTTAAGGGAACATTTATGTCAACAGCTTAACATCATTGTGTAATGTGTATTGTTCATTAATGCAACAGACAGATCTGTCCATGTCTTCATCAAACTTGGCCACCAATTATCTTAGAGCCTTCAGAGTACCAGTGGAATATAACAAAGTTAGCCAGTCCCTCTTTCCAAAACAATGTATAAACACATATAGCGTAATGACCACATACAACTAATTACAGTTCATGAGGCAATGTAGTATTGTAGTAACCAACTAACAATAGTAGAAGATGTACAGGTTAACTCATGGAGTCAATTACTACAACATCTATCTGGAAATACTTGACAAATTATAAATAAATACCCTTTTCGTTTCCCTGTCTTCTTTTGGCTAGGGTTTTCAACAGGCCAGGGTTTTACTCGCTTGACTGATGACGGCGCCTCGGGGCTGATGGCACTTTTTCTTTTCCGAGCGACTGGATCGTCAGTCGACGGATGTTTAGAAGCATCACTTCTTCCTCCTCGGTCAGCACCTGGCACTGGACCATCCCCAATCGAAATGGCAGCCAGCAATTGTGCAACAGACGCAGGTTTTACTGATTGCCTCACTGGCTGGGGGACGATTCTTCGTCTTACAAACACAGTATCTGAGGACACCGCTTGAGTTGCGACGGGAATGGCTTGAGATGCTGCTGCTGATGCCAGCCTCTGAGCTCGGGCGACAGACCTCGGACTTCCTCCAGAAGCTGATCTTTTACGAGAGGGGACTTTTCCACTTGCAGCAGCCGCAGCAGCAGTCCTTTCCGAACCAGGTGTCTTCTCGCTTTCACCGACGCCACGGTTCGTCTTTCGAGCGACTCTTTGCTCCACTCTGCTTATCACGCAGTCGTCCGACTCCCTGATGACAGACTGCGATGGGCACGCTGGTTTCAGCACAACGGTTCGCTTTTCAAGAACTGCATCTGGTTCCGGAGTTCTTTCGTTAGTTCCACTTTGTTCCACAGTTCTGTCGTTTGAAACGCTTACGAGCACCGCTTCATCGTCGTCGTCGCTACACGAGAATTCATTGACCGATGAACTGGCAACGCACGATGAACGAAACGGAACACGCGGCGAATCAAGCGGCTGCAGACTCAGAGCAATCTGCTGGAGCACTTCCGGCTGAAGGTTTGAAGTGCTCAGCGTCCCCACGTATTCCATGTGCACGGAAACTGTGTTATTCAGTTCATCTGACGCTGTTTGGACCTGGTCTGCATCATTGTCACATTGCGACGCAACAGAGGACTCTGTCGCCTGTGCTGAGATGACGCCATTCACAACAGCAGCTGCACGGCCACTCGAATCTCTCTCCTGTCTTTCTTCGTCTTCACTGAATTCGCCTCCATCTGTTGGTGCAATTGTGATGAGTTGAACTGTGCCGTCATTTTCATACTGAGGACAAACTGGTTCGTCGTAGCCGAGTCCGCTCTCGTAGTCGTCATTTACAGGCTCGATGTTTATAACGCCATTTCTCAAGACAGAATCAAAACCAAAGCCGCTGTCGATCCCTGAAGGGTTCATTTCCATAATGGACTCGTAAGGCACGCTGCTCAGTCTTTCTGGTGTAACTGCGCTAGAATCCTCCGGCTGATGATTAACGGACTCTAGATAAAGGCAAACAACACATATTATAGCATATTCCCCATATTTTCTTATTCTGTTCTAGCAGCAATAGGCTATCAGTGAGCAGCAAAGCACAAACTGACCTGCATACCCTAACACTTTTAGAGGAGAATTCCAGTCAGAACAAGGAAGCCATTAAAATGAATATCAGCTTAACAAAACTGACAAATAGTCTGAAATGTCAATCCTTAAAAGGTGTTGAGATTTCAGGGATAAACGCACAGCACAATGTTAAGCATAGAACAGAAATTTCACAAATTTTGGCTGTAACTAGTTCTACAGATTTTTCTTTGCCAATAGTTACAATACGCCCGGTCTAACATGGATGTAAGATGTATGGAATACCTTACAAAAACAACACTAATCTAATCTAATAAAATCAACCAATTATGACTTAATTGGCTTCATAATTTACACAACATATCAATTTATCATTGAATTAAACAGACCAATTGCCAGAATTGTGATCCAACAGATGCCCTGCATTTTGAAGAGAACAAACCTTTAAAAATTAGCAAGAAATATGATGGTTTACTGCATATACAATGGTCTTTAAACATCATGTTCAGGGTTCAATTACAAAGACACCAAGCAAAACCATGAAATTTTGCTTACATCGTTAGCTACTGCAATGATTGTTCTTAGTCAAAGCTCCATTAGTTGTAAGAGAATGACTGCACATAACAAAGGTATTTAAAAATAGCAAATAACTTCATTATTACTTGTAAACTGCCACTTGTCTACAAAACATTTTCCAACAATTTTATAAGTCATACAAAGTTCGGTGCAAGGAAACAACATTAATGAAAGAACTCCAGAACCAGATGCAGTTCTTTAATTGCAAATGGATTAAGAACGTAGATCACCTCTCAATATCTGAAGACGCAGGGATCGTAGGCGCACTTTTTCTTCAGTCAACTACAGAAATATCACAAAATATAACCAACAATCAACATGGATGGTTTAAGCCAGTGGTTTCCAACCCGTGGCCAGCGGGTAAAAAGTGGCCCGCCAGGCCTAAAAAAATCCCTTATCTTTCAAAGAATTAACAAAAATATATGAAATAAATTGACATTTGCACAGGACAGAACACAATTATTTTCTAGTACAAATTATTTTATTTTGACGTCTATAAATAACATAAAACATTATATTTTGAATCAATATAAAATTTTATATGCTTTTAGTCAATTAAATTTTAGCCTTGCGGTCTCCTAATGTTCTTCAACAAGGAAAGAGTGGCCCTCATGTCCTACAACTTAGAAAAAGTGGCCCTAAAGTAAAAAAAGGTTGGGAACCACTGGTTTAAGCAATCAATGTCAGACAAATGATTAGGTAAAAAATACTAAGGCAAAGTACCAGAATATACAATGGGTGAGAATTTGAGGATGGTAAAAAATTTAGAGAAACTGATTTTCTGCCATAAAAATCTGTTTTATAAATACGTTAATCTCTTCTGACGACGTCACTTGTACTTCTAAACAATGAAAAGAATACACAGATCTTCAACTTAGTAATTGTGTAAACTGCATAAATATTGCATAATTTGATTTGATGAAACCCAGCTAAGTTACATCTAAATAGCTATTTCTGTATCACGAATGACGTAAAGTTCAGAAGCCATCAGCACAAAGTCAACCAATCTTAGTTTAATTATATCAGTCATAACATTCAAATACCTTATGCTTTAAGATGAGCTTAACGCTCAGCTGTTCTTTGAGCTGCCTCAACTGCTCTTCCAGACTTGTTATCGCGCTTTCCGTTTCCTTAAGATTATCTCGTATCTCTTCCTCGTGGAGGGATATCTGGAGCAGCGTCCCAAGTGACTGCACTCCACCTGGATCATTTCGAGATTCTGCAGAATGCATTCAAGAAATCAACTCTTGTTTATAATCACAACTTATGTAAAATCCTGTTCACAAAAGTTTATAAACAAATATCAATAAACTGACAGACTTACAAGTATCAGATTAAGCAATTAACACAAATTTAAAAAAACTTTATACATTCCATTGAACCCGAACCTCATTTTCAAAACCTGAATATACTTAAGGGGTCATTGCATAATTACGTAACGCCGAAAATGACCGTTTTTGACCCACCCACCCACCCTGTAACGCTTGGTAACGTTGCCCTTGATCACCCATTTAACGTCTCGTAACGTTTTCAACGACCCCACCCACCCTCGAGCGTTACGTAATTATGCAATGACCCCTAACAAGGTTCAGGATAAAGATACAAGTTTAATTCAGCTTTAACAGAAACTGACTAATATCACTATAAAACCTCAACAGGCACAGAGAACTTTGCAAATGTTTCCACCACCAAAGATTGTGTAATAAGAAGGTTTAAGTGCACAAAATATAACTCTGCCTTTTCTGTATAACAGAAATACAGAACCATATAAAAATATAGATGCCTCACTTGCTAAAAAGGACATTTTTTGGCTCTTTCACTGATCCCTCAAATGCACAGTGGGTTTAACATATAGAGGTCAATTCTAATAAATCAATCAATCCATCAATCAATCGTCAATCAATCATCAATCAATCAAACAGTTGAAATTTACTCATAGAGTGCCCCTTCAAGGTCTCTACTCAAAGTTACATTACTTCCATTTGAATAAGAAAATAAATGCATAATGCATAACATTGCATATACCATTGACAATGTTCTGGTTGTCGGTTGAGGCAACAATCGAACGGACTGTCGAAGGAGAAGGTGATTGGATCGTCTGAGTTAAGCGAGTGCACGATACGGTCACCCCACTAGCAACAGCAGTAGATGTCATGCTGCTTTCGGTGACAGATAGATTGGACGAGTCAGCACGAGATCCTGTCCCACTTGTTGACACTGAATGACTGACATTCGGTTGGCATGTAATACGAGAAACAGACGGCATGCTGAACGCGCCTGGATTCTCCTCAACTGTGACTGAACGACCCGAACTCAACACTCTACTCCGCACTTCGGATGAGCTACACTGCGGCCGTGAAACGATCGGCGAATCGCGACGCACAGATGCATCAGTGTGTGGACGCAGCGGAGCATTGTCCTGCAAGCGGGCATTTGAAGGCGTGTCCATGGACACCGGGAAGTCTTCACCTGCAATGTCACTCAAGTCGATGACGTTGGTGGCATTATTCGAACGTTCGCTGTGATTAACGTCAGTGTTGCCCTGACACAAGATGTCGATTTCTCGTTGAATTCCGATTGGCAAAGCACTGACCTCGATCTCTTTAAAGAAACCGTTGGCGTCGAAGGTCGGGGGCTCAACGTCTTCGAGTTCCTCCGTCTCCGATGCTGTCGCCGTATGCTGCACCGACGCCTTCTGCTTTTCAGCATGCGCATGCAGAATACGGTTGAGCTGCAGATGCTCCTGGCGCGACCTTGGAGACGAAATCAGCTTCATCAGCTTCTCCTTCGAAAGATTCGGCTTTTTCTTCGGCATAAAAATGTCGACTTTTGGTCGGACTCCGACTTGAGAAGTTTGCACATTTCCATTGTTCGAATCTTGATTCCCGGACGATGATACTTCAGCGTTTTGTGAAGCCGTGTGGCCCATGCCGTCGCTCATTGATGATTCAGACCTCTGCCCTACGTTTGGAACTTTACTTAGTTGCTTCATTCTTGAACATTTGGAAGCGATAATTGCCGCAATTTTACTATCTCTTGATTTATTATCAGGTGGCCGTCCTGGTAAGTCACCAAGACTCATCAGGGAAGGAATCTTCTCCTTTTCAGCAGCCGCTTTGGAATTTTCAGACGGTGTCCCAACCTTTTGATGATCATGACGTTGCTTCTTTGATGCAGATTTCAAACTGCTCGCTTTGAAATTACTTCTGCGATTATTTTCAACTTTGCTGTGCACGGCAGGATGATTTGCGGTGTCCGGACCTTGGTTCTGTGGTCGTGAAACGATCGGCGAATCGCGACGCACAGATGCATCAGCGTGTGGACGCAGCGGAGCATTGTCCTGCAAGTGGGCATTACAGATGCTTGCTGTTTTATTTCCCACAAAACTCAAACCAGGTTTGAAGCTTTGAAAGCCCACTGGAGATGCAACTTCTGAGTCAGGTTTCTGATCAGGTTTTTTGATCGAACGATTTGCACTGCGATCACCGCTTATATCAAACGAACAAGGTACATTTCGCAGGTTAGAAAACTGATTATTTCGATCTTTGGATTGACTTCCTTTGGATGACCACGAGCCGCCACTTGACGGTTCAGTTTTGTGAGAAATGAAATCTGCATTCATGGAAGGCTGCCAGCGTTCGGACATATCACCAGATGCGTCCAGCCTATTGTTTTGGAAGCCATTATAACCATAGCCAGATCTCCAGCTGTTTTGTGCATTTCCAAAGTCTGTATAATATGGAGCAATAAAAATGCCAACTCCTGGTGTTGTCCTACCTCCGACTACACCTCCTTCTACAACAGATGATCCGGGATAATTTCTTGAATAACCATATTTTTGGAAGTCTGATCGACGCCAGTTACGATTAGTATATGAGCCTCTCTGATTGGCATAGCCCTCATTGCAAGGCTTCTTTGATTGCCATCTGTTTGTTGATGTCGAATTTTGCCATTTCTTTTTGGCAGAACCAAAGTTTTGTGACATTTCTGTAAATGGAAAATTAAAAAATCATTCACAACAAATCTGTCAATTCAATATTAAACTCATGAGTGTTCAATGTTCATTTATTCTGAAATTAACACCATGTAAAGTAGTAGTTAGTGCAGAATGATTTCATTTCCAGCTCTTCAGTTATTAAGCCTAAAGTTTACAAATCCCACATTCCAAGACATAGAGACGTTCATCACAGGTTGCAACAATAACTTTCAAGTTCTACTGTAACAATTACATCCCAGTTATACTTTCCCAGGGCACATACTGGTCTTAGACAGTGCTTTCTCTGCTGCTGTCCTCAAGGTATGGAATAGACTCCCATTGGCTTTACGCCTTATTCCTAGGGTTTACTCAGATGCATATGTTGCAGACTTAAAAAGTGTTGGTCATTCAGCTGCAGTTGGACAGGGACCGCTCCTGAGCTGCAACCTTGAAGGGGTGCCATTGAAATCTCTGCAAGGAATAATGAACAAACAAACAAATACCAATTTCTTCCCAGCTCAACTTATCTTATTGAGATGGGTGCCGTTATGGGAGCCTGCAAGTTTTCTTTTCTGTACTTGCAAGAAAAAACCCTGTTCATGTACCTCCATGATCTATTATTATTACTTCTATGTGTCATATATTGCATTAATTATTTGTTATATTGTCCCATTGTGAATTTGAAAATCGAGCAATAAAGGCTATACTTACTTACTTATTTACTTACTTAACTGCACGACATACAACACAGCTTGAACTTGCACTCAGATTTATGCAAACCACACCACAGACACATGCAGCAGCTAATATAATTTAGAGTTAAATAATTATTGCAAATTCATAGAACACTGGTCACTTAACTCTTTAATGCGGGAGTGTATAGGATTTCCCATACCATTTACTACCATCTTGGCATTAAAGGGTTAAAGACATGAAAAAGATCAGATGCACTGAGTTCCTAGAACTTCCTACAAACAATGAACGAATAGAATGGAATTCAAAACTTATATAAAAACGAGGCAGAGACCAAACGGCTGCAATGCAGTTTATACTAGAAACGAGCAAACAGCAAAAACTTTTATGATCTGGACTGCATCAGCAGTTCAAGTGAACAGGACACTCAGACACTCATGTCGTCTAGCACTGCAGAGCAAAGCAATCTGCAATCAGATTGGATGAGATGAACATGCAGGAATCTTGGATGGACAATATACAAATTCTGATCAAATCAAATGTATTGCTCCGAAAACAATCGCACGTTCTAAGGCCAATGGGAGCCCACGTCATGCATCATACGATGTGATTAAGATAATAGTCGCAGACCTGTGTGATTCAATGTGCAGAGAGCAGGAAGTAAGGAAACAATAGATTGATTCATTCATTGATTCATAGCACTCAAAGGTAAGATGGAGCACAGTCCACAAGATAATTACACACAAAACACTTAGAACTCTATCTGTTTTGCAGAGGTAATCGGCACAGTACCTCCTACTTAATGTCTACTTCCCAGATATAAATACCAAATGCCACTATGGTGACAGAAAATTTCAAATCAATTACTGATAGCACAAAGACTAAGTTAGCATTTACTGTTGTTCTCTGATGCTGCTGAAAATAAATAAAAATCAAAATAGATTTCAAATAGGTTCAATAAGCAACCATTTATTGGGCCTGAGCGTCATGCCCACAGCTTTTGGGTAAATGATTACATCAGCTCAGTTGTTGATATGCAGTGAGCAAACAAATATGGCAGCTGCAGAATGGGGCAGAATAGAGCGCTCTGACCTACAGCCTAATATCTTTGCCAAATTATGTGAGTGAGCTGGTGTCCATGAAAAATGCATTCGACAGGAAAATATCACTTTTACTAGAAACAACAAACATAAGGATAAACATTTTTTCTGGTCATACTGTGAGGGAAGTTTCCAATGACGAGATTAACCTTAACTGACCCTCACGGCACTTGACCCCCGACCTTAACTTACACTTGCAATGCTAGCAAAATTAGACACAATATCCTTCAGTGCTTGTATTTGAACTAGTTAAGTCTACATACACTAGCTCACTCACTTCGGCAGAAAAATTAGGCTGTGGTCAAAACGCTCATTTCAGGGCCAATCTGCAGCTGCCATATTTGTTTACTCAGTGCATATCGGCAACAAAGTCGATGTACTTGTTTACTGGGCAGCTTTGTATGATGCCACAATTGTCATGCTATCCGATCTCAGCTTAAATTGGGGCCAACCCGAATCCTTGAAACCCGAATACGCTGAAACACACAAACGCCCGATTTCAAGAAAAGTTTTATAGAAAGCGGTCGTACTTTCGAAAAGCACTCAGAGTTAAATAAAATACATGATATAATGGACATGTTAGTGATGTTAATAAACATTTAGTGTCTTAAAAATCATTAGGTTGTGTGTGAAAATCGATTTGGAGGATCTGACCGAAAATCGTTTCGGGGGATTCGAGTTTTGGGGATTCGCGCCGCATCCACTTTGGTACCCTACCTACAGATAACAATTCTCTGCACTAGTGGGCCGTCTTTCAAAATATACTGTTGCACAGTGCTGTTTTAGAACAAATTATATAAAAACTCAACTAAACAGCCAAAACTAAGCGACGAACCAATCGAAACGATTGTAATTCTCGTAGATCTTTGATCACGCTGATTCAATTTAAACTTGACTGCTTGACCGGTATCACTTAAGCTTACGAGGTCTTAGATAAGCTGAATTTGCACCACGTGACTATAATCAACCTGCATCATTCAATTTATAAAACCTTCAACTTTAAAAAGAGTAAAATTTAACATTACAATCAATTTATTTTACCTCAACAGTAAAAACTGCCATCAACGGTTAAATTTATATATTTAACTTTTCTTCAACGACTTGTTTTCCTTCCAAAACTGCATTTCCTGTCTACACATTCATGCAGATTCAATTCTCTTTGTATGACGTCATAAGTCGTATTTCCTCGTGCAACACTATAAATAATAGAATTTGTTAATGTCTGTAAACAAGTCTTTGAGATAATTATAATAGACTTGTTTCAGGGTTCATTAAATTGAACTAGGTGTAAAAATAATTATTTATTCGACTACAGTGGGTTTACAACGTTTGGTATTATTATTAACCGGTGCCTGCCAGTACTTACTCACGCACTCTCGTAAGATCTCGCGAGAAATTTTCATTGCGATTTTGGATCCGTAGTGTCGCAAAGTTATAGTGTAATATAAAGCAGAGGTAATGATGACTTTCAAGTAAAGGTATTAAGTGAAAAGAGATACTTATTTTCTGATATATTGTCGTATGTTAAGTGTTTGATATTTTGATATAAAACATACACGATCAGTTCTTTTGGAGTTGTACCTGTCCTGTTATTTAGAACTGATGAACTGTTTGCGCCCTTCTGTTTACAAGAGGGGTTTATCGGCTTTGCCATTCGATTGTATCTACAAACGTTACAATAATAACCACCCACCGCCCACAAACTGTAGGCTTTTGAAATGATTGCATCTGAATCGTTTAGTCGCACTTACAGCATGTCATCTAGCGGACCCAGTATTCGTGAATAAGCTGGTGCCCTACGCTTGCCTTCGAGCAGCGCTTTATAAATTTGGTGAATACGATTTTGATCGTGCGTTTTCTCATCTGTAATCTACGTTAGCGCACAATAAATGAGTTCAACCAGTTCATTATGCGTTCAGCAAATTGATTGCAACTATTGGGGGAGGCTACTACTCGAGCAGTATGTATAGGGCGGACGTGCTCTGTAGGCTCCTATTAGCGCTGATTATTGCAGGCTGTCTGTTCTGCTATTAGTTACATTTTATGTATTCTGTAATCTGAGTTCATGTAAACGGTTTCAATTGCATAATTGTACACTGTAACCGTTTGCGGTCTGTCAACTGGATTGTTGAATAAATGAAAATTATTATTATTATTATTATTTTGGTTTACACAAATACAAACGTTTATAGACTTGCTAGTTAGGTAATTACAGATCACTTTTCCTAATGGAGTCAACCCGAATCACATAAAATGCACAGAATCCCGACTCCCAAAAAACCCAATTTGGTAGGAAGCGGCTGAATTTCCGAAAACTATTTAGAGTTAACTTAAATACGCAACATCCTGTTAGTGTTGTTGATTACACGGATAGTGTCTAAAAATCATTAGGTTCTGTGTGTTGCACTTTAAAAAATCAATTTGGGGTCTGGCCGAAAGTCCTTATTCGTACTGGCTCCTCTCAATGTAGCAGTATATTGGTCCACTAGATGGCAAAAGATGTTTCTAAAGGTTAAAAAATTGTTCTGGTAACATGTTTAATTGCATATGTTATTGTAAATACTCTCCAGAATCATAATCCTGGTGTTTTAAGTACCTACCTTGTTTATGGGTCTGCGTAAATGAGTCTAAATGAATTTATGGCTTTAAATAAACAATTTTATATTAGCCGAAGTTCTCAGCCATATTTGGTTTTGCTTAGATATCCCTAATGACTCAAGTAACAACACTTGATCTTCAATCCCCTACACTTTCCTCTATTAATTGATAGCGCACTAAATAGTTGGCTGGGAATAGCCAAGTGCTGTATTCACGGGTGTCTTATACTGGGGCTTATACATACTGGCAGCTGGGCAACATGGCAAGAATCTGTTTTATTTATTGTTCAGCCTCAATACGGGTCCAGTTGCTTTATGTGAGCTTTAATGCGAGCATATGTGTAACATTTCTATGTTTTTTGCAGCACGCTACAGCCAAGAGAAACTTTGATACATGTACATTGGTTCTTCAATTTTGAGTTTTTCTACACTATCACCTCTGGAAACTGGAAATAGTAGCAAAGTTCTATGTGTTTGGCATGATGTCAGAAGGAGTCTAGACTCAATCATTCTCTGCTACTGGATCTGTGATGCGAATTAGTTCTTGTTAAGGCGCTTCCATGTCTTCGGAAAGTGATGTGGAAGAGTTCTTTGACGCCCAGGATGTCACTCCGGTCGTCGGAAGAACTGTGGCTGTCCACTCCTCTGAAGCAAGGTTAGTGATATAATAAAATGTTTATGTAGTATCTAGAACTGTGAACAGAGTTTCAAAGGTAAAATTTACAAGTGTTCGTAAAGACTGTTGAACATAGAGCTGTGAGAGGTGAATGAATGTGAGAGTCTTGTGGGTAGCTTTGCAGAGTAGATGTTGTTGGGGTTGTAATGGATAGAACGCTTACTGATGACTGGTGGGTTTAAACTGTATATATGTCCAGAATGGTATTAGACCTAGAAAGTTGTGGATTTCTATGTGATAGGTGATCTTAACATAAAATATACTTCACTATGGTACATGAACACATTGGGGTCAAACAGGGTTGTAATTTTCATCATGAAAATCAAGGTGCCTATGATCACTATTGCAGCTTGGCTTCTTGGGCACTGGAACAAGTTCTTGAAAATCTTCAACTTTAATTTTGAACTTTCCTGAAGATTGGCCTAAGCTGCATTTGTTGGATATCCATGTTCCAGCACCTTTGAGGGTTTCTCATTAGGTGATAAAATGTCTACAAGTTTGCATATACAGGGCAGCTGTACATAATGTTCTGCTCCTTCCAAAGTTGAGAAGTGCACACGACCATATGGCAGAACATCTTTCGTAGAGAGTTTCTTGTGAGTTAAGGACTTGCTCAAGGTCCTTATACAGCAATTGCCTCAGGCGAGGATTGAACCCATACTCTCTGTGTTAGAGGCCGAGTGCTTTAACCAATCGGCCACATGTACAATGTACATACTTGCATATTATGTACCTAATGATTTAATGAACTGAGAGGCTGATCTAAACTAGATCAGTTCCTGATATGTATCCTTTGGCATTGATGGGAGCAGATGAATTATCTCAATTCTTTTCTGTCATTTATTAGTTCCAATGCTTTTCTTATGTGTAGTAAATCTCAGTCTTCGGATGCCATTGTCATGGTCTTTTGTGTTTCTCTCTGTCATGACCTGTCATATAGACTCTTATGTAATTAATGTAGATGTGATCTGATAGGTGGCCTCAATATCAACTGTCATTGACAGTTATAATTGACTTCAGTATAAACTGGATATGGTGACAGTGTTAAGTGGATGCAATTCTGAGATGTGGCCTCTAGATAAAAATCCATGAATTCCATGTTAAAAAGTATGATTTTTGGATATGATCCCAGTACTAGAATGTGCATAACTTATAGCTGTTCTCTATGTAGAATTTGAGTTATAGGTGGGAGAGATAGTTGGGACAGAGATACGCGCCACTGTTGTGTGGTATTTATTGTATGAGGTATTTGTGTAGATTTTCAGAACTTGTGGTATACATGTATGCTCTCACCATTGTCATATATGTGCTTGTTATAATTTGAAACTGCCTGTCGCATTTTACTTGCTTCACTACTGATCATATTTTTGTGTTTTCTTTAAGTTTTCTTTCTGTTGAGTTAAAAACTTCGTTATCACAAGGTTGTAATCTAATACGTAAGACAATAAGAGCAATATTTAAAGGTGAACTATTTCTTCAATAAGCAAAAGTATAATTTCCACTTTTAAAATACTTCTTTAAAAGAGAAAGGACAGTGATGATGCACTACTGGTACTTCTGTTAAATGTTGATTCTTTGGCAAGTTACCGGGAAATAGGGCATAGCCGGGGGCTGACCCGGATACCCGGATATGCCGGGTATTTGACACCCGGCAGATAACCGGACTCGGTGATGAAAGGTCTTCCGGGCCGGGTGGTATATATGAATAGCATACCACACATCAAAGGACTTAGAAGCTAACCGGCAAAATCTCTCAACTGCCTTATAGTACAATGAACAGACAATCACAGAACAGACCGCCTGCTGATGACTATCCTATTTCAAACAGCCTACCAGCAAGAGGACAAGGAAAGAGGAGGGGAGAGTTTGTATCACCCTCTTCCATGGCTATATAGGTCGGCCAGTGGTTGTCTGTCATTAATCCCTTATCTCTAAAGTCCGTTTTCTCTGTCAACTCTCATTCCATGCTGTCTCTCCTCCTTCCTCCTTCTGTCTTTCTCCTCTACTACCCCATCTTCAGAGGAACAGTGGTAGACAGTTAAGGAGAAGAGGAAGGGGATTAGTATATATATATATAATACATATAATTATATATATATAATACATATAATTATATACATATATATATATTTAAATATAAGAGTGTCTTCCGGGCCGGGTGGCTCTTTCATGCTTTCTCCCCTCTTCTTCCTTCCTCCTCTTTCTCTTCTATTACCCCCTCCTCTTCCTCCTGCTGCTTGGCTGTTTGAAATAACTAACAGGGAAGAGAAAGGAGGTGATGAAGGAGAAGGGGAGGAACAGTGGTAGAGGGTTAGGGAGAAGGGAGGGGGGAAGAGCGTATATACAGGTGCTGCTTAGGTGGCCAGGCCCAGTGGTCATCTGTCAATAATCCCTTATCTTTAAAGTCTGTTTTGTCTGTCATTCAAGTCAGAGAGACAAGGACTTGTCAGAAGGGATACCTATTTCAAACAGCCTACCAGCAAGAGGACAAGGAAAGAGGAGGGGAGAGTTTGTATCACCCTCTTCCATGGCTATATAGGTCGGCCAGTGGTTGTCTGTCATTAATCCCTTATCTCTAAAGTCCGTTTTCTCTGTCAACTCTCATTCCATGCTGTCTCTCCTCCTTCCTCCTTCTGTCTTTCTCCTCTACTACCCCATCTTCAGAGGAACAGTGGTAGACAGTTAAGGAGAAGAGGAAGGGGATTAGTATATATATATATAATACATATAATTATATATATATAATACATATAATTATATACATATATATATATTTAAATATAAGAGTGTCTTCCGGGCCGGGTGGCTCTTTCATGCTTTCTCCCCTCTTCTTCCTTCCTCCTCTTTCTCTTCTATTACCCCCTCCTCTTCCTCCTGCTGCTTGGCTGTTTGAAATAACTAACAGGGAAGAGAAAGGAGGTGATGAAGGAGAAGGGGAGGAACAGTGGTAGAGGGTTAGGGAGAAGGGAGGGGGGAAGAGCGTATATACAGGTGCTGCTTAGGTGGCCAGGCCCAGTGGTCATCTGTCAATAATCCCTTATCTTTAAAGTCTGTTTTGTCTGTCATTCAAGTCAGAGAGACAAGGACTTGTCAGAAGGGATACCTTCCACCTGTTGATATGATTCTGCAGCCAAGCTTAATAGGCCCCCTCCCTAATATGACCATGTTTACATCTCACAGATTAAGGGATGGTACACTTTGAACTATGTCTACATGTAGTTGGAATGCATGCACCACAGAAGCAGGACTGTTTATCAGGGGTCTTTGACCTCCTCTTGCCTTACTGGACAGAGATCAGCATTTCTTTAATATAGAATGATTGTATCAACAGAATTCATGAACAGATATTACTGGCACCTCTCAATCAATAACCCCCGGCAGAACTCAACTGTAGTAAAACTCTGACACTCAATTCCACCAAAGGTAGCTAACAAACTGAGTGATGTTTGTTTGACAGCATTCAAAGTGGGGACATACTATTCAGTTTAGAGATTAACGATTACTTTTAATACCCGGACCCGGTACCCGGACCCGGCAGATTTTATTCAAACTACCCGGACCCGGTACCCGGTTGAAAAACGGCACCCGGCTATGCCCTACCGGGAAACTGTTGTGTCATCGTTGGATGGCCTTTGAAATACATTTGAAATGAAATGAGGTCACCAGTTGTTTGGACCAAATGGCTGCAGGGCTGTTGCCGAAAGCCACGCCCTTTGACTGATGGAATGAAGAATTTCAAAGGCCATTGAAGAGATGAAGTGCAGTTAGCTTGCAGCTGCATTCTCAGCAGCAGCAGTACTTATATGCATCTTTGGCAGATATTGAATGGCAATATGAGTTCACTGGGGTTTGTTATTATTGTTATTATTATTAATATTATTATTTTTTTTAAAAATATTATTATTATCATGACCATTTTATTTGTATTTTTATTCCTGTATTTATAAAACACTGCTTTCTACATATAATGTAATGAGTTGGCATAGTTGAAAGTCCTGATCACTTGGTATGAAAACTGTTTCAAGTGTCTACAGTGAAAATTTATCAAGATATAGGCTTTACAGGAAAGACTCTTCAAACTGACACTTGCTGTGTTATAATTACCCAGCCAATCAGCAGTGAGCAGCAGAGGTAATTGGTTTGAAATATTAGTTATGCTGATGTTGTATTGTCACTTGAAAAGCAGGACATTCTGGTGCTAGGAAGACCCACCCAACTTTAATATAAGCATATTATAAGCCTATGCATGCTATAATTACACACTGTTTTTTTGCCTACAGAGATAGTTAAAAATTTGAAAATGTCAAGAGATCATGTGATTGATGTTAGTCTTCTCACTACCTCCTCCAGCCCTCCCTAACATCAACCCTCCTTCTCCCCTGCCTCCATCCCATCTCCCTGCCCCAACCCTGTCCATCCCTTCGACAATCCCTCCATCCCTTCCTTCAACCCTAGTCTCTAAATTTGCATAAGACCATGTGGGTCATTCCACATCAAATCAACCAACATTTTCATTTTTCTCTCTCTCTGACTGTGAATTTCTTGATTTTTTCGCCGAAAAGTTCTTGTCAGTTAGTATGAAAAACTGGAAAGTTTCAAGTGCCTACTGTTAAAACTGACCAAGATACAGACTACCCACATTGGTTGGGTAGGACGAAAATTGAACGTGAATTTACCCTCTGTTTCAGGCTTCAGTAGCTTTTAATCTAACTGGTGAGTGGGAGTTATTGTTTGAGTTTGACATGAAATGACCCTGGTGTAAAATATTCTTGTGCCCCTGTAGCGAATGGCCAGTAAGGTCTGTTATGTAAAAGTTTATTTAACTCTTGAACTTTTGTGTAGCAGATATTACTGACTGACATCATTACATTTTGAGTTCTTTTATTATTATATTAATTTGAGTGACACGGTATTTAAAAATATAGATTTAACTAAACGTGATTAATGTTTGTCCTCTCCTTTCCTCACTGCCGGATATGTTGGTCTCCATTGAAATATTGAAATGTTATTTTAAACTCATCAGCTGTTTTTGGCCTGTACTGTTCCTTGTTAATTAACTGTAATTGCAGAAAAACATTGCTTGTTTTAAGTAATAGACTGAAAGATGCATTGTATTAAACGTGACATTCTAACATCTGTTCCATATAGCTGCAACACTATGGCTTCTTGGACTTTACAGAAAAATTGAGGACCTGTTTGTTCTTAGCTACACATACTTTTGTTGTGACTGCACATAAATTAGCATAATATGATGAAGAATAGTGATGCCAGCAATAGTAATAATTATATATTTTTAAATATGCATATATATTACAAGAGCCATTTTCCTGATTGTTAATTTGTTACTGCATCAAACAAGTCAACATACTGCAAGGATTCAAAGATCAATTAATTTGCAGTGCGTTATACTCACTCTGTGCACTGTGAACAGGTAAAATTCTGCTATACAAGCAAATACAAAGCTTGCCTATAAATATTACTAAATTGCTATCATTATATGATTCTTCATTATATTCTGCTAATTTACGCAGTCACGTCAAAAGTATGGTTAGCTATTTTGCTTCAGGGGCTGGACATTGGATGTAGCAAAGGGGAAGTGATCATGTCAGTGTTTACTAGGAAGAACAACAGGAACTCATAGGCCAGCAAATTTTGGCCCAACGGAAAATCTTGGTAGCCTGTGCATGTACCAAATATGCAAAATTGAAATGCAGTTAAGACGGCTGAGGCCTGTAGCTCGTTCAGTGCATATAAGCATGTGATGAAGGCTGAATGAAAAAGGACTACATTTGCTGGTTTCTGCTGTGTGTTAACCACTGGTAAAATTTTGCATTACTTGCTTTAAAACTATAGCTTTTGATGCTTTTCTAACTATATTGCTGTTGACAATCAATTGATTGATAATACAGGGCTCATGCTAATTTTGTTGCAAATAATGCATCTAGTGGCTTAAAACTCGGGTTTTTGTGCGATGGGTAACTTGTGAATAGACTGTGCACAGAACTAATGAGGACAGTTCTGTAGTAATTCTTTGCAAGGATTAGCTGAAATTGGTAAATTATTTACACCTTGGCAGCATTTCTCTTTCGTAAGTTTCTTCACAAAGCACAGGTATGACTTATAAATAAGATTGTGTATGCTGTTGATATTATAAGATTATGTATGACACCAATGATGAGGTGATGTATAGAAATAATTTTATACTTTAACAATGAATGCTAATTTAATATATACCCTTTATGTTAACCTCAAAATATAAGCAAGTGACATTGTGATTCTGTGGGATGGGCACCTATTTGTCATTAGCAATTGACTCATCATAGGGAGATTTATTTGTGTGGGGTGTGGTTAGGGAGATTTATTTGCATTCCTGTTATTGAACATTGAATTATTGAACATTAGTGGCCCATGTGCTGCTAATGTACCTGTACATACATGTGTGTATGCATGTGTGTATGCATGGGGTGTTGTGCAGCTGTTTATGGATGTGCAGATGGAACTTTAACAGTGATATATTATGAGAAGAATTCTGGTTTGTTCATTTTCGATGTTGATCTGGTAATGTTTGCTGTTGCTTTAGGGTGCAGGCAAAGAATGAGGGCAGCATAAAGCAAGGAAATGATCAGGTATTTCATGTTTCAACATGCTTGTAGGTTAGAATTGATGCAGGTACCTGATGTTGAGAATAGGCTGATCTCAGGCATGGTGTTGTATGTTGGGCAAAGTTCCATGCTAGAAATACTGATTGAAAGAGTGGTTGATCATTGAATGAAGAGGCTCTTCTACCATATACTAAAAAAGGTAAAGTTCAAAAGTTTAAACAGAGCATTCTTGTGACTTGGTAGGTTTATTAACTTGTGTAGGTTTTTTATCTGGTTTTTGAATCCTGGTGCATTCAGTGAAATTGGCCATGTGGCCTTGGGTCATGAATGCGTTCTGTCCCTTTGTGTCTGGCTTATTGTTTGTGGATGTTTGTCTTGTAATGAAATATAATGAATGCTGGCTTACATTTGTCTTTGAGTGATGGCAGTGTATTGGCCCAGCTGAGTGTTTTCTACTCCTAATATCTATGGATGATTACAGGTTCTTCTGAGCCTCAGTCATGACTGTTTTCTTATGGTACAAAATGAAATGACCTTGAACTGGAAGCAGTGACAAGTTCCCCAATACACTAACCGTTTAGAAAAGATCTTGAGAGTTAAAAGCAAGATTGAGTTTAAGAATGCAGATTTAGAGTGAGATGAGAGGATAGGGTTATTGGTAAATTTGTGAAACAGGAATCTGTGGCATGTGTTGTTAGGTTCCACAGATTGTGTTTTGTCTTGTGGCTAAAGAGAGGTGTATTGAGGTCATGGCTTTGATGGCTTTTCAGACAGAGTGAATAGCAATTGTTTGCAGTTTTACTGTCTATAATAGCCCTGTTAAGTGTATTGCTGTTTATAATGGCTGTTAAGTGTATTGATTGTGAATGGTGCTGACAACCTGCTGTCTTTGAACAATGTAACAGGATATAGGATAGGTTGGTTGTCTGGCTGTTGTTGTTGAACATTGTGTTTGTAATTCAAGAGTTCAATATCCTTCAACATAGAACTATGTATTAGAAGACTCATTTTAATGGAGAAGGCATGTGATTTATGAGCAGTTCTACCTTATCTTGAGTTACCTCATCTTATGTTTACCTTGATATTTTGTATCTGAAGCCAATAAGAATTTATTGTTACTCGAGTCAGGAACGTCTGTGCTAACAGTTTCGGTTATTTTGTACTCTGATATAATTATGAGTGTTGCTTGTGGCTGTCAGTGGCATGACATAAATACTCGAGTATAAGTCGGACAATTTTAGACAATTTCAAAATGTTTAAGTTGGGGCTCAGCTTATATTTTAATGTGTTCACCAGACAGGTAACGGCCGAACGTGTGCGTGCTAAGTCTATCTATCTATCTATGTAATTTATATAGCGCCCCTTCAAGGAGTCTACTCAGAGGCGCTCCCGACCCAAGCCCGGTCAAAAAGAAAAGTCTTGGGTAATGCTACTTTGCCTCATCTCATCTCATTGCCAATCAATCCTTTGTTGATACGTAGAGTCAAAATATTTTTTATTATACCTACAGATTTATAAGGAAAATTTACTTTTCCATTTATTTAGAACTACTTTTGCCTTGTCAAATGAAATGTGATTTAGAACAGTGACTTGTATCCAAGTCCATACATTTCTGACTTTACAAACCTAGAATTTATGGTGACTTCTACTCAAAGGTGACTTTGTCTCGAGTACGTGTTATTCGCCTGGTGCCCATATCTAACTGTTTGATGTTGCTGATCATAATGATAATATTAATTAAATGTGTGGTTATGTGAATGCATAGAATGGTTGGTTGTCTGTGGTACAGGTTCGGTCTTTGCCGTTAGACGACTTGGAGGAAGAGAGAAGGCGTCTCTTGGAGAAACAGAAACTTGCCGAAGAAAGGTCAGACTTTCTGATGAAGAGTTCTTCCTGTTAGCAGAGTTCTGTCTCTTTCTTTGCACGCATTTATTTCTATGTCTTTCTTTGAATAAATTAGAAGTTTCACAGCAGTCTAGTTGCTAGACTGAGAGGGTGGATTTTGAGGAAAGAACGATGGCTAGACTTCACTAGTTCCTCTAAGGAACCGACCTCAGTATAGGAACGTAGGCTTTATCTAACGTAGGCACAGCAACAGAAAACTGGTCACTTGTATCATATACTAAGGACAAGAAATTGATGTGACCAATACATCAGTTCCGACTCGGTGCAATGCACAAATCATCCCTTGATGGTTACTGTCAGCCATTACATTACAACTACTCATATATTCTCCCCTTCCCCTCCCACTCCACCTTGCCAGAAAAGTGTCAACAAAATGAAATTAATAATATTGTATTTTAAAGCAGTTTGTAGGTACAAACATTCTGCAAATAACAGTTTATACTTGCTTAGAACACGTACTTCGTTGCAGCGTGTACTGTACCTTTGTGCAAAAAAGGATAGTGGCTTAATTTTTTGGGTAGTCCCAGGTATACAAATATTTTACCAAGATAAAAATATTTTTCTACCCTACCCAATTTTTTAAACCCCTGTTTCCGGAAACACCCTATTATTTTTTCCCCTCGATACTTTCTTTCCATTTTTATTAACATGCGGCCTTTGCAGAGTTCATGATCTGACTTTCAATTTGACTGACCCAGTGAACTTCTGTGTCAATAAATTCTCTGTGCTGTATTTCAATAGCAAATGCTAAAATAAGTTGAAGCCTTGTGCATTGTGATGATTAGATTAGATTATATCAGTTGATGTTAGAGCTTCATGCACTTTGCTGCGTAGGAGGAGGAAAGAGGAGGAGGAGATACGCAAACAGTTGGCTGAAATCGAACGAAGGAAAGTCGAGGAAGCGGAACGGAAGGTAAGGAAAGTAATTGATTACCATCTGTTTTACAAAAGAATAAAATACTCTGATGAAGTCGTATTGATCTATAATGCTTATCAGCAATTGACAGTTTTGTTTAAGATTGTGGTGTTGAAGTAGTAAGGGGTGACACACCCCATCAATAGCAAGTTGCCCCACTAGCTAAATGGGTGTTTCAGTTACCAACTTCAAGCTTAAATTGTCGCTTCCAGCTTACATCAGTAATTTGATGTTAGGAAATTCAAGATTTTTATTCGACTGTTGCATCTAAGTTAGAGTTATTGAAATTATGTTGTTGTATTTGGAGAGTGTAGACTGAATAATCTGTTGGTTGGCTGCCTTGACCATCAGACCATGGATTTGAAGTTTTGATGAGGGTTATCAATGCATTGCTTCAGTTGTACGATTCAATAAAACATTTATGCAGGCTGCTGAATGTGTGAATAATTAGTAGCCTTGCCAAGGATACTTGCATAAAGCTAATAACACTTAACAGCTAATTACCTCGGCTGCCTCTTCGTCCTGTAAACACGGCAATCACCAGCAGGATTTACATAGAGCTATGAAAAACTGGTTGTGTCTTTCTTTATGGCATTCAGCGATCTATGCCATAGGATTGATGCTGTAACCAAGCAAAGCAGTAAAACTGATTTATCTGACATTTTCTTTAGACAACCACAATGGTGTGTACCTGCTAAGAGATGCAAATACTGCTGGCACGATTAGATTGCAGGTACAGTGAATTGAAGGCCTTTATGTACAGACAAGTCTTCCATTCTGTTGCATTGGGTCTCTTTTATTTCCACTTTGTAGAGCAATCATTTACAAATGAGGGTTTAACAGAACTCTTTACATCACTTCCGTCCTCACCTAATTATGTTTTTTTTCTCGTCTCATTTTCTTCCTAGAAGTTGGACGAGAGACGGAAGAAGCTGGAAGAGCTGCGCATATCGGTCGATTCCAATCTAACGCCTCAGCGACCCCAAGCGAGGCAGCTCAGCCCCAGCTCCCCTCATTGTCTTTCGACGCCCCACGTCGACCGCATCGGTCAAGAGACGACGACAACGACCTCTGCACTCCGAAGAAGCAGCGAGGCGGAAGACGTTGTTCACACAACAAACAGTTCCTTACCCGACCGATTTTTCGCGGAGGCGTCCGTTCAGCCGCGTTGTCTTCCAGATAACTTTATGAACACGAACGATACGATTAACCGCAATCGCCCGATGAACATCGAGGTGGACAAGGCGCGGAGCAAGAACATTCCGGAGGTCATCATCGACTACGGATCTCGACAGAGCGTGACGTCTGCGAATGTTACGAGACGTGACAATGATGATGATGATGTTGATGCTGCTGCGATGGCTGATGATGAGATGTCGTCGTTTGAACCAGACATTGTGCAGAGCACGAAGGCGCGGTCGTTGAATAGATTGGGTCAGTTGGCACCAGCCCTGCCAGTGGCGCCACCAAGGAAGAAGAAAGCGCAGTCTGTTGTTGGGTCTGTCTCCGATTCACTGGTAGGTTCCTCAATCAGCGTATAGATTCAGTTGACTTGGATCTGATGATATTGGGAGTTAACTCTGTCTGGCTCTGTTGATTTTTGATTCTCATATCGACCGCATATTTTGTCATGGATGTCGGTTCTTCCATGCTTGTGTATCATTGTGACATTTGACCGTAACAGCCCTCAGCTGCACATTGTTGTATGTGTGTCACCACCTGACTGGGTTGCTGTATGTTTTCCTTGCCTGGTGGGGGCTTTGATGGACTGAAAGTGAGGAATTGACTCCTGGTGGTGATACGTAAACTGGTGTGCCTTTATTACCGCTCCGTGTACTTCTCAACATTTGAACAACTCTACTATAGCACCAACGTTGATATGCCTACCTACTGCTCCAACATTCTCGTGCCCAATGACTGCGTTATCCCCTCCCTACTGATGCACAAATATTTATTGTTGGGATGCTATGTATTTTTTTAACTGTTTTGTTAAATTTCTGTTAATCAATTGATATGCGATTAGCAATTGATTATTTAACGAAGGTTTTACTTAACTTACTTGCTTCGTTATTTTTGGCAGTTAGTTTCCTCATTAACTGAAAAATGAAGTTCGACTTTTCAACTGTTTTTGATATTGAATTATTTCTTTTCACATATTTGGACTTCTTTTGCATATATGTTTTGTTATAAAACATGGGCATTAAGCAATAAACAATTAAACAATTAATGCCTGTGGCACTGAAGAGATTGCTTATTTTCTTGTAACTCATTGTTTCGACGATATATTTTTCAGCCAAACCTTGTCCGACCGCATTCAGAGGGAGACGATGCTTTCACGAAAGTTATCAACTTGACGCAGGAGCCGGAAAGTTCTGTCGGAATGCCAGGAACGGAGGATGGATCGGAGCCAACGCTCGACATCAACAGCGCTACAAAGGGCAACAGGGTGGTTACAGTGATCGAAGTAAGCACAAGAATAAGAAGGTCTTAGTGGCCTGTTGCACCTACAATGTCTTCAGGACCACCACCCCTCCATACCTTCTACTAACAATCCCTTCTTGTTTTCTGCGATCAGGTTGGGAGGAGTTTCTCTTGAGTGGTGTTATATAAATTCACGATTAAGATCAAGTACCACTCTTTTAGCTGATACATGATGCAGAACAGATCCGTGCGTCTGTCCTCAAGCTATGGAACCGATTGTTACTCTTTACGAATAATAAGGGAGGAACCCATCTTGTAAATGTGAATTTGGTTTCACGTAATCAGACAGTTTTGCGAAGGTGGATGTTTCAAATCTGTGGTCCTCATTTCTGAGTGATGTTTTGACTCGCAACATTCGTATACATCTGAATGTTTGCATGGTATCTTTAGAAACTTCATGAAGTTGGTTTTTTTAGGAAACTGGGGCAGAGAACATGAATCCAAAATAACTTGCTATGGGATCTGTTCAGATGGAAATTATTAGCTGGCTTGTTTTATCGTTATTTGAAACCCAAATACAATGTTTAATTTTGTATCCTTTTGACCACATCTCTGACTTTCATCAATGCTGAAAAATCTCTTAGTGTTAAGTTATTCAACTGTGAGTTTTGTTGGCATAAAACTTTATTTCATCTGCTGGAAAGTATGTTATTCCTGGTACACATGTTTTCGTTGGCCAGCGTTCTTTTACATTTGCTGGTCCCTTCATTTGGAACTCTCTGCCTCCTCTTGTTCATAACTCTCTTAGCGAGACTATCTAACTCTCTTAGCAAGACTGTATTTCACTCTAAACTGAAAACCTATATTTTCCAGTCTACTTATGGTTCTTAATGGTCTGTCGAACATCAATGTGCATTGTGCACTTCTGAGCTTTGTAAGGAGGGAATTATCAAATTTCCGTTGTAGTGTTTTGTAAAAGAGCAGAACTTGGGCATATAATTATCAGCTCATGCGAATGCTGCAATATTTACCCATATAGTCATTAGTCAGTAGTTATGTAAAGAAATGTTCGGTCAACGACTCCTATCAATTCATTTTGTAGCATTACGTTTAATTGCTACATTTGTATGTATACTTGTATTAAGGCACTGAATTTAGCACCATTAAATGCAATAGCATGTGCTTATTGAGACACATAGCACAGCGCCATAATAGTATCTCTCCAAAGTGTCGTGCCTGTATTAAGACACTTTGTTGTGGACCTTTTAAAAAGTCGTTTTTATATTTCTAGGCAATAATGAGATGAATGTGTTTGTGGTTGTAACTTTGAAGGATCGGTCTGCCAAAGGTGATCCTGGCAAAGAGGAAGACTCTGATCCTGGAGGTCCGTTGAGGCGTAACTCATCGAAGGAACTGAAGGCGGAGGGTACTACTGGAAAGGAACCGCATATGGTGAAGCTGACGCTTGAGATGATCCGTGCGGGAAAAGTCGACGGCGACGATTACTCGATCAACGTCACTCGTCCGAGATCGAGTTCTGGAAGTCGATTCCTGACGGATACAGTGCGTTGCATATGTTGCGTTTGTTTTAATGACATTGCATATGTCGTGTATTTCTATTCATTCATGTCACATATGTTGTGGTCTTTTAATGTCACTTATGTTGTGATCTTTTTGTGTCACATATGTTGTGTTTCTTCTGATGTTGCATATGTTGTATTTCTATTCATGTCACATATGTTATGATCTTTTAATGTCACATGTATTGTGTTTCTTCTAATGTCAAATATGCTGTGACCTTTTAGTGTCATGTATGTTGTGCTTCTTTTAATGTCACATATGTTGTGTTTCTTTGAGTGATGAATTTCAGTACTGGTGGTTCGCTTCACACCAGTTTCTTGACGTGATATCAAATTGAAGCAAGAATATCGTTACGCTTGTTTTGATTTTGAATCATGGTTTTCATGAAGGCCATTTATACCTGAAAAATACCTAATTATGTTTATGGGTTGATCTATTCACTTCGATTTCGCTTTTCCGCAGGAAATCCTCGATCAAGTCTTTGTCTTAAATCTCGACACTGGCGAGACCGTGCCGTTGAGTTCGGCTGAAGAGAAGCTGCCGAAATGCATCAACCCTTTGTCTCTGCACATTATGAGAAGAACAAAGGAATATTCAAGGTTATTCAGATATTCTGTATGGAGGAGTAATTTCTGTAGCATTCTTTGTGTCAAAATGAATTTGGATAGAGTGGACTTTTTTATGCGATTGACACAGTGATAATTCATACTTTAGATTCTCATTAGCAGGCGTTGAGTGTGCTGTTAGTGTTTTCGAAATGAATTTAGCAATAATTATATCTTGTTTGTGCTCAGTTAGTGAGTCTTGCAATCAGTGATCTATTTTTAAATCAGTTAATCAGACGACGCTGGCAATTCTTTTAGTCTAATCAGTCAACAGAATTTTCGATCAGTCAGGTTTGCTGTAGTGTGAAGTCAAATCAACTGCACAGACTTGATTTGAAATGAATTAAGTGGATCCTAGTCAAGTTGTTTGCCTAGCAGTGTTAATGCGGAAGCAACTATGTTGTACATTCAACCCATATGATGTTCTGATTTTTAACCCTTGCCCTCTCTGACAACTGGCTAGATCATTAATTATCGTTTTAGTATTTGAAGATATCGCTATGCAGACTGTTTATCAGTTTGCTTTCTGATAGGCCTTGAGTGTTGTGTCTGTGTTTGGACTCATTTACACTTCACTTCTCTGAAATGATATGAGCTACACCATTTACACTTCACTTTTCTGAAATGATATGAGCTACACCATTTACACTTCACTTCTCTGAAATGATATGAGCTACACCATTTACACTTCTCTGAAATGATATGAGCTACACCATTTACACTTCACTTCTCTGAAATGATATGAGCTACACCATTTACATTTCACTTCTCTGAAATGATATGAGCTACACCATTTACACTTCACTTCTCTGAAATGATATGAGCTACACCATTTACACTTCTCTGAAATGATATGAGCTACACCATTTACACTTCACTTCTCTGAAATGATATGAGCTACACCATTTACATTTCACTTCTCTGAAATGATATGAGCTACACCATTTACACTTCACTTCTATGAAATGATATGAGCTACACCATTTACACTTCACTTCTCTGAAATGATATGAACTACACTATTTACACTTCACTTCTCTGAAATGATATGAACTACACCAAAATTCTCATTGTTCCAATCAGTTATCACAGATTTAGATTCTGTATAACTGTCAAGATTTGTGCATAACGTTCTGACTCTTTGTTTTAATCGGTGTTTGAAAAACTGATTGCAAGGAGCTGAAGTGCAATAAACGCATTTTCGTAAAAGCAAAATCTCTTTGTTAGTCTAATCTTAAAGTGGTTGCATACTTAAACAAATTATTGATAGTTTTTTTTCTACGTTTTGCTTTTCAGTGATTCAAACCTGTATAAGGGTGACCAGAGCGATGATGAGGGGCTGAAAGATTCGAATGGACCACGGACGGTCAAGACGGTCAAACCGCTGAGGAAGAGAAAGTGAGTTAATGCCAATTCGCTCCTCAGTGTCTATATACTCCGATTTTTATTGCAGTGATGGTTTTTTTCTATAACCGGTCCATCTGTTTTGAAGAAAGTTCTTACTTTGCAACCGTCGACTTAAACATTTTTGCCTTCCTGACTTTCTACAAACTCATGAGGACCATTCTCTTACAGTTTGGAGTCAGGAGGTAAGCATGTAAGCACCTCTGATGAGTGTATTTAGATGAGTGGCAATCTTTATAAATTTGGTAACTACAAATGGTGTTTATAATGCCACCTGTTGAAGTAGTTTCTAGTAAAGCTTTTGTATCATATGTCAGAAGCTGCAAGATGTAGTTTATACAAAGTAATGTAATATGACAGTCATTTCTAAAGCATCTGTGTTGACTCTCCCTGAGAATTTATGTATCTATAAAATGAATGAATTTAGATTGTTGCTGATAGATACCCTTGATGCTCATGTAAAAGAAACTGTGACTTGAAGTCTGGAGAATACAATAAAATTGATGCAATGAGCGCATCCAGAAGCATTGGAATTTTCATTTAAGTTGGGCCACCGGTTAACATGACAGAATGTGAGATGGCTCTTAAGCACACGAATTTCGCAAAAATACAATATTTTGTAATTATAGGCCCAGCACAATGAGGCAGATATTTAGTACCATCTAAGCTTAAACTCGGAAGTAGGAAAACGAAGAATTTATGTATTCCAGCTCATTATACATCTTTTCTTGGTGTTTGATAGGTTAAAGCTGAAGAAATTCTTTAAGACAAAGCTCAAGGGCAAGATCAAATCTGTTGCAGGTTTGTTACATCTGTTCTCTTTCCTTTGCTTTTGTTGGTGCTGTGTCAATGCACCATTCTGTGAGTTCTTGTTTACAAATTATTACGTATGCTCATCATGTGTTCCTTTCTTAGACGTGATTGTGTAGTGCTTCATCTTCTTCTTCATTGTCTGGTCAATCGTTCTTCAGCATTGGACATTTCTTTCTCGCAAAGTTACAGCTTCGATTTTTTCATTCAATGCGGTCATTTGAGTGATTTCTCATCCAAGCTATTGGATTTGAATGAATTTGATTTTATAACAGACTAGCTGAATTACCCGGCGTTGCCCGGGAAATTTCGATATTTGGTCCACAGCCACGCTGACCCCGTTCCCACTTAGCCTTTCTCACCCCACCTTCTTCCATCGGCTCCAACCCGGTCCCAGCCTGGGGTGCCTGGTGTTGTCGGCGAAATGTAGATTTTTCGCCCCAACCCAGCTCCCATTGCAACCGCCTCTGCGGGGCGGGTTCGTCACCCTCCGTTGTGGCCAGCATTTGCCGGCGAATTTTGGTTCTTTTGCCTAAACCCGTCCGCCCTAAATACCGGTAATGTCCAGATGGCCTGCTTACGTACGACGACACGGTACTATATTAATTACCGGTATCCATTGTCATTGTCTTGCGATCAACCGTTCATAATAGCCTATTATTATCAGTGTTTTTAGTATAATTTAGCGAAAGCGCGCGCTATAAAATCGGCCACCTAAAGCGAAGTAAAGAAGTGATGACGTCATAAATCTATGGGGTCTTTGAAAGCGATCCGGCGACCAATCTTAAATACTGCATTATATTAGCTTTCGTCGGATTATTAAAAATTAAATGTTTCAAATTCGGCAAAGGTAAGATTTTTGGATCGCGAACCCCCCTATATTTGTTAATGGGTCCTAAAAAGTATTTTTGTAAATATTGGGAAAAATCGGTCGGGCGGATAAGAAGAAAATTGTTCGCAAACATTGGAAAAGTTTCGCCTTTATAGTTTTAGATAGGTATTATAAGTTGACGCTCATCAATTGGGTTTCTTTGTAACTAGGAGGAGGGGGCCATGGAGAGGACAGTGCTTCTGACGAGGAGGACCCTGGTGACGGCCGAAGCATGATCAAGGTCGGTCTCATGCTAAAACACGTTTTACTCTATCTTGCATTGTGCTACTGCTGCTGGTCACTGCTGTTTTAAAAGGTTTTCACTAAGTTATGAGTCACTTTCATTTGCTGTTTTCAACCAGTTTTTTCTGTAGGGCGACCAGGTAGAACATTTTGCATTAGACTTAGCCTTTTTTGATTCACTTGGTTTTTTACATAATTAAAAGTCCTCATAATTAGTAACAGCTGAGCATTTTGATACACATAGTAAACAAGGCTACTAGTGAAACTCACTCTAGTAAAAAAAGTCGTGATCAGAATTATGAAAATCGTCGTTAGGAATTCATAGGTAATGGCACAGGTAACCAGCCGGCTGACATGAACGACGAATCTCCTGAGTTAGTCAGAACTTCTTGTGTAGAGTTATTTTAGATGATGAATTGTAACGTAATGTAATTAGTAATTTCTATATAGTGCTGCTTGCAGCAGTGGCCATTTAGTATCGCTCCCAGTTTGAGAGCTTGGGAGAAAAAGCAGGTTTTAAGAAGAGACAGAGGGAAAGAATAGAGATATATGACTAGTGTATCTTGTTGCTAGTTCTTGTCAATTTTGGTTTTTGTTGCATTTGATTTGTATTTTGCTTATTAGGTGAAAGCGTCGCATAGTAACAAAGGTCCGTATGAGTTTGATATGCTTGTACCCATCCAGGATCTGTCAGGACAGTGTTCTGTAAGTCACTCTTAATGTACTTTCATTCCTAGTTATGCTCTCGAACGCCTGTTTGACCCTTTTTCTATGTGAACCCTTTTCAATACAGTATAGTGTATATAGCTGCTAGTCAAAAGTCACATAGGTTTTGTGCAGGGCTTTTTTTAACGTGCAGTTGTACACAAAATGTGCAGTTCTAAATGTATTTGTGCAGTTGTAGAAGCACTTATGTACAGTGAAAACTAGCAAAAAAGGTCATTGTTCTCCCGATTGGAAGTAATTTACCATGGAGGATGGGAGGAAAAAAAGGAGTTGTGCAGTTCTAAAAATTCCTTAAAAACAGCCCTGGTTTTGTGTGTTTGGTGAATCGCTATATGGCAACTGGATAACATTCATCCAAGTTTGCCTGCTCTTATCTTTGTACTTCTTTGAAGCACTTCAGCAAATTATTATGTATGTATGTATGTATATACACACACACACACGTGCACACGCACAGTTGAAAATGTTTGCTTGTTTAAATGTTTATTTAGCTGTGTCTACCTAAGACAGTTAAATACTTTTAAGAAGATTGTTCCAGGAGGCTGAGGGTGATGATGCAATACATAGTTTTACATGCACTAATTGATGTGAAAATTGATTGTTCTGAAACATTTAATATCATGCATGATAGATTGGTTTTGTTGAACGCAGTATTCATAGATTGTCCAGCAAGAACGATTCTACCCGATTTACATCCGAAGATTTGCCTCGTTGTTCAATACATGTATATTCTACAGATGCTGATCTCTGTCCATTTGTGTTTTCTTCTTTGTCTTCATACCTGGTCTCGCTTTCTTTGGTTCAATAGGGCGCCGTCTGGACAATGAAATTTTCCCATTGTGGTCGATTGTTGGCCACTGGTGGTCAGGACAATCTGCTGAGGGTCTGGGTTCTAAAAGATGCCTTCTCCTACTTCAATGACATGAGGCAGAAGTACAATGAAGGTAGGCATCATAAAAAGGTGTATTAATTTTAGCATGTACATTCCAGAATATGCCTTGTGTTGGGGTTCCATCAAAAATGTTCAGGTTAGAAGGGTTCGTATGCAAAAAGCATTTGGAGACACTGACCATAAGGTGTCAAGGTAAGTCACATGGAACCATGTCACTGCAGGGCTTACCATTTATCGTTGTGAAGGCTTGCCATTTATAGTTGTGAAGTTCTGATTGTTGGTGGAGGCAACCTCATGCAAGCAGCTTGTCCAGGATTGTTACAGGGTGTCTGCTAGGCAGATGTTTAGCCACAGTTCTTGGCCTGTAGCACAGTACGTTAGTTATTGTGTCGTTCTCCCTCAAACAGCAGCATATTGCTGTAGTTTCACATTTGCAGATGCTAGTTATAAATTAGATGATTAAATTCCTGGTGAGGTAGCCATGTTTGTATTTGTCTTGCAGGCAAATGTCTTGTTGACTTTTGCATTGGTCTCTTTTTATTTCCACTTTGTAGAGCAAACATTTACAAATGATGGTCTAACAGAACTCTTTCTATCACTTCCGTCCTTGCCTAATTGTGTCTTGGAAAATACTTTCATTATCCTGCTGTGCGCATGCATAGTTTCTGCTGTCAATCCACATTCACTTGTGTGTATTTTCATGTATCTAAACATTGATATAACACTTGTATATAAATATCTGCTATAAAAAGGTGTCTTAATTTTAGCATGTGCATTCCAGTTTATACATTTATCGTTTGCTAATTATTCATATCACGATTAGAAAACTTTTGTGGACAGAGGCACTGATTATGTAACAAGCAACTGACAGGATGCCTCTAAGGAATCTTCTGTGAGTCTGCAACAGTTTCAGGAATTCACAGTGACGATTTGGAATAGTTTAACAATAAATAAATCTGTGGTTGTTATTTCAGCTTCAACTCGTGTTTCTCCTGCTCCATCACAGGACAGCCTGAACTCACAAAACGACGGACAAGAGCACACGAAACCAGAGGTAAATACGTTCAAAAACAATCAACGTACTTCGTTTCCATACATTGGCTGCATCTAATTGTCTTAATTTTATGTTTAAAATTGATGATCTTTCTCACAGTTTATTGAGTATTCACAGAACTGATTAAGCACTTGAGGTTTATATTTGAATATTTTAGATGTAATTAGGGCCCCCAGAAATTTGCGCAAAAAAATTGAAAAAATTGCGCACCAAAAACGATAAATTTGCGCGAATTTTGCGCAAGTTAAAAAATCAAAATGTTCGTTATTTTTCATTGAATCTGAGCACCAAAGTATCTAACAGTGTTTTTTGTCACTTAGTGTAAAGCTTTGGCGTTCTAGAAATTAGACAATGAAGCCAAAAATGCAGTTATAGAGTTCCTATAACCATAAGATTAATGTATTCAGACGATCGCAAATAATTTTAATTTTGCAAAATTTACGCCCACCGAAATCTACGCTCATTACAAATATAACTTCAAAATAGTATAATATAGCCTATATTATAATGAATCACCAAGTTACACAACGTGCTGAGTGCTAGCCTTCCGTCTTTGTGTGCACGCCTGACGCCTATAGATTAAATGCGTTCGTTCTGTCGTAAGCCGAGACAGCACGCGACGCTGTTGTGTGACCGCTTTGAGAAACTTCGTCCAACACATTTTATTGTGTGGCCGTGAAGTTCTGGAACTTTTTATACTATAAGTTTGTGCGTTATTATCAAAAATATCGATCTTTAACTAAAAATTCGTCTACAATTTCATCCCATTCGGCGGCCGCTATTTTGATTATCGCACATCGGTCGTTGTTGCTATGTTGAACTGTCATGGGCTGTGGTGATTTTAAGTCAATCAAAGTCCAATTTGATAAATTATCAAGATTTTGTCAAAATTTGCGCTAAAATCGCGCGGATTGCCAATTTTTGCGCTGTTGCGCTAAACTTGGAAATTTGCGCGAAACTTGTGCTGCGCAAGATCGCGAATTTCTGGGGGCCTTATGTAATACAGATTTTATTAGAATGTTTTTGAAATTACTTACTTGTTAAAAAGCATGCAGATTTATATTATTTATTCAGGTTACTTTACTTTAATCGTTCATTTAAATGTCATCTTCTAGTTTTTAGTTTGCATGCCTTTTCGTTTAATTTATTTTTCTCAGTTTTGCAAGACATTTTACATTTGACATTCTGGTGAATGCTGAATTATTAAATGAGTCATTGTGCAAAATGTTGACATTATTAAATGAGTCATTCAGCAACTTTATTATTGGTATTATCATTAATAACCTAACATTTGCCTCACATGGACAAAAGAATTCAGCAAAGAAGTGTGGCTAGCTGGAAAATAGAAGTAGAGCCTTTTCAAGGTTTTCAAGGTTTTCGCTTTGGAATGCTAGCAGCCCAGCCTAGACGCAGAGAACAGTTGTCTAGTGTTTATAAAAAGTAGCCATTGTGTCCGAGGCTAGGAAAGGACGAAGAGCTGTGCAAGGGTGGCCATTGCAAGTACAGTGCGGACTATGCATGGATTTTGTATTAATGCTCCTTTTGACTTTACATGAAGTGGTGCTATGTGCCCATAAGCTATTAGCGAAAAGGATGCCACACTGGGCAACATTAGACGAGGGAGGGCTGAAGTGTAGTACTAAATATTGACTTCTCCTCAGACGTATTCCTTTTTGCACATGACCTGGTTTGCACTTCGTATCATCGGAGTTGTCCCCCGCAACAATGTATTGTCACTGTGTACAGTGTGTATGGCACACCACAGCAGATAGGTTAAGTTTCCTCTGGGGTAGTGAGCACCACAGAGTATGGATCACTGGGATCTGTGGTCAGCTAAACCTGGAACAAGCTGACAAAATCATGAATGATTCAGATATGTTCCCCAAAGTGGCACTTCCAGGCTTGCATCAAAATCATGAATTCAATTGATTGTGAGCCAAGCAAACTTAAATACTTGTTGAACGCAATGCGTGATAAGATCTGTTGTGGAGTTTCCAGCAAACCTACCAGCTGCGTGCACTTTGCATTTTAACGTCCCAAAGAGTAGACACGCACAGACGAGACAGCAGTTGGTCTGTACAGCTGTCAAGTGGAGTACATGAACCCAAGAGTGATTGCCATGCTGCATGATTTCCTCTGCAAGTAGGATTTCCTTTTAATATTAATAACCCACAGCTGGTGCAATTGAAGTGAGAGCAACAAGGACAGACTGAAGATTCTGTATGGTAGGAGAGAAGTCATACAGTGAAATGTCATAATCAATAATGAAGGATTCTCTGCGTACTTCATTTCACAGCAAGCAATTGCAGCTGCTATTCATGCCTGCTGTTTTTTACACTCAGTTAATTATGCAGCTAGGTTTTGACTCATTTATTTGATTGATTCAGCGGGGTTTTTTTTACTTCACTTGACTAGGATTTTGTTTCAATGTCATAATTATAATTGGATAATTGCCATTGGTGATTATGTAAATTAGACTGCAGTGAGCAGCTTGAAACGCATTAAAAATTACTTTAATATTTCAATTTCCCATAGACTGAAAATGGCATGATGTTGAGAGGCTTGGAAGTTGAAGAGGGTGAGATGGAGGATAGCGAGAGGTATGGTAGATTGTTAGCAAGGGTTTGAGCTTGTGCTTATGTATATATGGAACAATGAGAAACTAGATTTAGTTAAGTTGTTGTGGCTTTTCTGCATTAAGTTAATTCTTAAAGCAATTACCTTGTTTACAGGAGGAAGAGGAAGCCGAGGTAATTAGCTGCTAAGTTGTTACATTTCTCCTCCCCGAGAAATTCTTTCTAGCTGCTCTTTTTGGCTTATATAGACAGGCCACTGGTTGACCCTACATGCTATATTCAGTCATCCTTTTCTTCTGTTTGTTTTGCACAACTTCTATGTTATCTGAGTTTTTGTTCTTGCACGCACCAAAGATTCTGATTATGTCAGAGTCACTGCTACCAGTTTAATATATTTCAGTTTCATGGTTGGTTTTAAATATAATTTTCTTCTTCCCTGGGTGTTGGTTTCGTCACTTATAATAGAAGTTTTTGGTGACACGTTTCTGGTTTTCTTCACATGTTTGATGTGTGTTTGTGTGGTTTTGTTGTGTACTTCTGTTACATTCTGGCTTTGTGTGACACTGGTTCCCTGCTTGCCTGTCTGCTTAGTGTATTTGTTTTGTTATTGGGGTTGTGGTTCTAGAAAAACTCTATTTCATATAGATTATGCTTTTTGCTGTTTGCTGATTATGGTTTTTGATTTTCGAATCTTTTGCACCTCATATTTGATTTGTTGCATAAACAGTTTCAAGGTATGTATGATCATGATTTATTGTGGTATACATAACTGTGCAATACTGCTGTGATCAATGTCAGTTGCTGTGGATTATTTCGTAAAGCCATATGTAGACTCTATTACGAGAATTTGAAGTCACTGAAACTGCGGATAGTTACTTTGCATTCCCTGCTTGAGATAAGGTGATAACTGATAAGATAACTGATAAGATGAAACAGTGAGGGGATTATAGTAGGGATTAGTTACATGCACCTGATAACTTTTCTAGCACTTGTTAAGATACCGTAGTAATTACGTTGGTGATTAAGCCCATCTAAACTTTATTAATTTTTGAGGCATATTGAATCAATTTAGTTGTTCATTGTTGTATGATTATTATATTTGTTGCGAAATTAAAAATTGGTATATTGTGACGCTTTAGAAGATTCAATGCTTGTATCTAACCCTCTTCATTACATGCATTGGCTGCTTGGAGCTTTTGGGACTAATCTGTGTGTCATTTTCTTATTATGCCAAATCAATTTTACCATTGCTGTGGTTTTCCTTGAAAACCATTCAATTGTTACATCATTCATTCATTAATTCATTCATTCATTATGAGGATTTATATAGTGCCCCTTCAAGGTTGCTACTCGGGAGCATTCCTGACCAAACCCCACGCTAAAGAGGACAGTTTTGTCCAGTTTGAATTTTTTGGTCACTGATCTTAGTTTGGTGGAATGAGGTTTTGGACTGTGATATATTAGAATTCATTTCTAGACTAGAGACACATTGTAACATGCTTCCTATGTAACATGTTCTGATAGTAATGTGGTCAAGACACCTTCCAAGTAAAGTTATTGCATGCACGTGAAACTTGTGTAACAACGTTCGGGCATAAACTTTTTTTGTTGGTGAAATATTTTATGCATAGCTTCCATAGTTGTTCTATGATTCTGAAAGTTTATCAGCTCAATGTCCTTGTTGTGTTATTCCAGGTACCTGGAGATGATGAGGATGCTGAATATCTGCCATTCATGAAGCAACCTTTCTGCACCTATAGAGGTCACGCTGCTGACCTGTTGGATATATCCTGGTCCAAGGTTGGCAATATACAGATCTGATGGCAAAATAACGTTGGTCCTGCATGTAATCCAGACTCTAAGATTGTATTACAAGTTGATGCTGAATTGTATTTCTCAAATGTCTATATAGCAATTGTTGATTTAACACTGCTTTCTGTTGCTACGTGAAACTGTTTTGAGGATTTGGTGAAGTGCAGAGATTTAACAAGAAGTCCCTTGTTCAGAATCTTATGATGGATATTGAGTGGTCTTGGATTTGCAGTTTAATGTCTTCTTTGTTACCATTTGATACCAGTTTCTGAGGTATTTGAAATGGACTTTCTATAGCGTGTGTGTATCATCAGTACTTAATTTAGGCAGTTAGTTTTATCATTTAGACTAAGTCACATGAGAGAGACATGCTTGCAGTTGTATAAACGTGCTTGCTGCAGTATACGAACCTGCCTTGAACATTTTTGAATTTCGTTGCTTTAGTTTCTCTGTTGGTCTATTGTGTGGAGGTTGTGTGATGGCCCTAGTGGTTAGCACTCTGGACTGTCGACCCAGTGGTTGGGGTTCCAATCCATGACAAGACTGAAATATATTTCAATATTTGCGCTCCATTTGTGCCCTTAGCTAACTTGACTATAAATTGAGTACAATAACCAAATTCTATCGATTTGAAGTCACTAATACTTCATACCCAATTCTCATGGCTGGAAATTCGGATTAGCTCAATGGACTTCTCTTCGTGTTGCGAATTAATCGCCTGATTATTATTTATAATCATGACTAAATCAAGTATGTATAGAATGGCTTTGTAGTTGCTAGGGTGTTTGAAAATTTTGACATTTTCCCATGATTTATCAGTTAGATAAAAATGATTTTGCATTTGTTTGGAAATTAGAATTACTTCATCCTGTCGTCGTCAATGGACAAGACCGTTCGTTTGTGGCACATTTCGCGCAGGGAATGTCTCTGCTGTTTCCAGCACATTGACTTTGTGACTGCCATTGCTTTCCATCCGAAGGTTCGCATTTCATGACAATTTTTTAAAATTTAATATCGGTCTGAGATGTCTATTTTAACTTTACTTAGTTCTACTCTCTTCTTTTCTACTTGTCTTGAACGCTGACACCTTATTTCATCAATTTGTGTCTTCTTCTTCTAAGAAGACAGTTTAAGCTGCAATGGTATTATAATTATAATGGTAAATTGCAGCCAATCTGTTTGAATGAGGTTGCATTGCCTGTCCTGAAAATTGCAGAACAGTGGCTGTATGAGGTGAACGATGCAATGGACTGTGTCTGATTCATTCTAAATGCAAACAAGGATGTGGAGTTTATATAATCGTGCAGTTTAATTGGTCAATCTTGCTAAGTACTTGTTAAGTTGCTTTTCTCATTTGTGTTCTAGGATGATCGTTACTTTCTGAGTGGTTCACTTGATGGGAAGCTACGTTTGTGGAACATTCCGGACAAGAAAGTGGCTCTCTGGAATGAAGTTAGCAGTGGAACAAAACTGATTACGGCCGCTAACTTCTGCCTCAACGGACGATTCGCAGTTGTTGGAACGTACGACGGTCGATGCGTCTTCTACAGCACAGAAGTAAGCGATGGGTTCTTAAAATTTCTGAAGCGCTATTTAAAACCCATTTATTCATGATGCTGTGTCATGTCAGAGGGGTTGTCCAGAGACGCTACATAGGCGTAACTACATTTAGCATAGATAGCTAGAAAGGTACTCCGTTTTTTTCACAGAAATGAAATAAAACCAATACTTTTAAATGTTGAGTATTTAAGTGATGGTAGATATGCATTATGCTTCAAAGAGGTGAGTAACTGTTTCCGAGTTTAAATACATTTGAAAAAAATTGTGAATGTCTCAAAACTTTTATTGGATGGTTTTAATTATTATAAAAGAGGTCGGCTCATCATTCTTTGATCCCTAGATCTGTGCTACCAACCTTTTTTGACACCGAAACATTTTGATCTGAAATTGTTTTTGCACAAATATGACCTAGAAACCATATTCTGATGTAATGGTTCCAGACTGTGACCAGGACACATACAACTTTAATCCTTAAAACTAGATTAGAAATTATTTAATTGAAACTCTTCCACAGAAACCTTGTCTTGAGTTTCACTTGCCATGTAACAACTCCATATTTAGAGGATTTTTGCGGGTTTAAAAAACCAACGTTTGAGCCCCCAAATTGCTGAGAAATTCAACTTTTCTCGTACTCTGTGACCATGTCCAATGGAACACCCTCTAAACGAGACCTTCCTAACAAAAATTTCTGGCTATGTCACTGAAAGGCACATTTAACCCTTTAACGACCAGCATGTACTAAAATGCATTGAAACCATAATGTGGCTGGTCGTTAAAGGGTTAAACAACACATGCAATTTCCTCATGGAATAACCCTTTTCATCCCCTAGAGTTCTTCAGAATTTGCAACACACTTTGGGAAATGCTGTCCTAGATTGTCATACAACCTGCGATTTGACCGTTTCTTGATATTTCGTTGCGTTTAGGTAATTCTGTTCGATTCTGGTTTTATGCTGGTTAAGTACACTTCTGAGCAGCTTGAACAGAAGAGGCTTTGAATTTGTGCTTACTGCAATGTTTAGTTATTTATTTTCTGTGCAGGTGGATGAACAAATAGTGTTTAAAGGATTACTTTTCGATTAGTTCCTCATGTGGTATGATGTTGCGGGGCTGTATAAATTCCAGGCTTTATTATTAGACTTACTTTGGTTTCTGTTTGTTTCCGTTTTAGCAACTGAAGTACTACACGCAAATTCATGTCCGATCAACGCGAGGCAAGAACGCCCGTGGAAGGAAAATAACTGGAGTGGAACCATTTCCAGGGGAAGATAAAGTGAGCTGTTTTTACGCTCACATCCTTATGAACTTGTCTCTTTGAAAATGTAACTGTTTGAAATTTCTTATCCGTGATGGGCTGGGCTGTCTGTCTCTCTTTGTCTCTGTGTTCTGATCTTCTGAAGGTTGACAGGATTACGGCTTGGCGTTGTTGTGCCATCTGGTGATGCATTGTGCTTTATACAGACGGGCTATGGAATTTATTTCCTATAAATTATATTACACCTTACAGGCGGTATTACTTTATTTTATTGTCTGTAGTAAATTACTGGAAATATGTTATTTGAAAGTTAAATAAAAATACATCCTGGGTGTTATACTGTTATATCTTTGATTACAGTATATTTCTATAATAAAATATTATAATTAATTTAATAACCAATGCAAACTTTGCAAGTAATTATAATCACAAATTTATGCAGTGCAGTTTTAAGAAGAATGCCTCAGAGGCACTTTTACATGACTGGATTGGACAATAATGAAACACAGAACGGTTTGCATAAGGAAGGTGTGATGCATGAAAATCTACATCAAACTTGGTAAATTGAGATTGTGGTAACTGTTGCTCAACCAAGATACCAAACGGGATTGCTATGTTAATATTTATTAGTATCTTTCTTGCTGATTTTAGAGCCATTTCTGATAGAATTGTGTAGTAAATGTGGCATAGCTGAACGCTGTGATTGTCTGTTTAGATTCTAGTAACATCTAATGATTCACGAATTCGTCTGTATGACTTGCGAGATCTAACTCTGACCTGCAAGTACAAAGGCTGTGCCAACAACAGCAGTCAGATCAAAGCCAGTTTTAGGTAAGCAGTCAGATCAAAGCCAGTTTTAGGTAAGCAGTCAGATCAAAGCCAGTTTTAGGTAAGCAGTCAGATCAAAGCCAGTTTTAGGTAAGCAGACAGATCAAAACCAGTTACATTTATGTGGTTAAATCGAAACTGGTTGTGGTAACAAGTCTGGTTACATCCAGTTTCAGCCATGTGGTGAAGCTATGTACCTTATTATAAGGTACTTAGTCAGACAAAAGACAGTTGTTGTGTAGAGACAATGGTGCCGTTTCAAGAGAAAACCAACCATTATTCAAATGTTAAATATTTAAGATTGGTTCTTGTTTAACACGTCAACAACAAGATGCGCTTGTCACGTAGTCACTTTTAGTGCGCTCTTGTGCGTTAAAGTTTTATGCTTAAGTTGAAAAGTTACTTGCTGAATTCACCTGATTTTCTGCATCTCTGAAGTCTGTCACTTGAATCAATGAATTCACGTGAATTGACGTGTCACTGTTTGAGCTCCAAGTATGAGACGGATGGGTTTGTAGCGGTATGGCCGTGTTATGGTGCCATATAAATCGTCGTTATTATTATTATTATGGATTGATTGATGTTTTGAGAGGTGGTTGGAGAGCTGCTGATTGTATGCGTTTGACATTCTGTGCTTTGCAGTCATGACGGTAAGTTTATCATCTGTGGCTCGGAAGATCACTATGTTTACATCTGGAAGACACAGCACGACTTCTACAAGTTTCATTCAGCACGCAGAGATCGCAATGACTTCTGGGAAGGAATCAAAGGTACCTTGAACTACTGATATACCCACAATTTGTTGCTACAAGTCTCAGTTGTGCTGTCAGATTTTGTCAAAACTTTTTTTGAAATTCATGTTTTCGAAGATTTTGTTATCTCTTTTTTCTCTACGACAAGTATTTGTAGTATTTGATAAAAAATCTTTTTAGTCAGACTAAACAGGATTTTTAGCCTACAGTGTATAATTTATGCTGTTCAATATCTGTTTTAGTTTAGTGGCTCACCTAGATAAAGTAAATTTTGCAATGGAGGCAGAGTATGTTGTGACAAGATTCTGTGTTGGTAGGATGGCACGTTAGCAGTATTTTAGGAACCACTGATTGCATGATCAGAAAGAAAAATGCATAGAAGTTTATCAAGAGTAAATTCTCAAAACTAATTTATACATTAGAAACCTTTTGTGTTAGGTTCGATCACACGTGTATTAATCATTTATTTTTAATTTGTTATAAGATATTATAAATTTTTCGAGTACCACCAGCTAGTTCCTCATGATGCATTTGAAAGTAATTGTAAAGATAAAATAGAAGAAACTTTGATTCATTTTAAGAACACTGAATCACTCATGTCACCTGTAGCTCAACTGCTATTTAGTTTTAGAAGCTTTTACACAAAATTTAAGCAATGTGCTTGTCTTGTATTTCAGCTCATTCAGCCGTTGTGACAAATGCGATTTTTGCGCCAAACCCTCTGCTCATCATAAAGCCGCAGTTCCAGTACGTCGACATGGACGACAAGGAGAACACCGAGGCCGGACAGGGCGAGGTCCTTGTGTCTGCCGACTACTCGGGTCTCATCAAGATATTCATCAACAAATTCAAACCAGGCAATTGATGATCTTGAGCGGCGGACATTGGAACTGACGTGCCTTTCAGTCGAGACAAGCAGCTTCACTGGTTCTCTGCTGCTGCTGCCTCTCTTTTGCCACTGTTACCATTCTCTGACAGACAGTGCAATCCATTCACCAAGCAGTGATGTATAGCCAAGTATCGGATTGCATGGAAGCTGTGTGTATAATGTATATATAATCAATTTATCTATGTTGAAGTTGGAATGCGTACCATTATGTAAAGTCAACAGAAGCTTCTGCTTAGTGATGTTGGCAATGATGCTGACAGGTGCAGTGAAGTTCAGCATCTTGAATAGATGACCATCCATAAAAATCACACCACCTGTTTGTCCATTCTCTAACTATCCTTCCCATCAACTTTGATCAATTAGTACTGCAGAAAGTTTTTTAAAAGAAAGTTTGTATTGGTTTAGCCACGCTTGTACTCTAGCCAGTTAATCTTTTCTGACCTTTCTTCTTCTGATGATTTTTCTGAAGTAACATGTAAAATGTGCTCCAATAAGGTACATGTTGCAAGTACTCTGGAAAGTTACATGTAACAAGCACTTCGGAAAGTTACGTGTTACAAGCACTTCGGAAAGTTACGTGTAACGAGTAATCTGAAAAGTTGATTTACATCTTGTGAAGCAAAAACCACCTTATCATGAAAGCGTGCCATAATAATCTCTGGGCAAAGTATTTTATCTATTTCTCTGACGACATTCTTTCAGGAATCATCTTTTGCAGAGCATGTTGTAAAAAACGGAATGGTACAATTCGCATGCGTACTTCTTTACCATGTCTTAAATTCATATACATGTAAGGTGTTTTGAAATTCCCATACCCAGATATAGATATGTCTGTTAAACTGTGTTAATTTTGCATCATTGTTTGCTTCTACTTTCCTGTTTGTCTCTTCACTGCTGAGCAACATGTCCGTGTGTGAGCGTGTGTGTGTGTGTGAGCATACATGATTGTGCTTGTGAGCATGTGATGTTGTTGAATGCCCGATATCATACAATGGAACACAATTAGACGCTGATGCCAGAGCAGCCATTGCAAGAGTTGCAAAATGATAGATTTGTGGAATATTGTATTCTTTTATCTTTTATTGTGTCGTTTGGCATAGACAAGGCTCTGGCAAATGTCTAGAGTTAAGCTCTGAAAATCTGCATGACCCAAGTTTACTAGGCTTTTAACGTAACTCTAGTGTTTGAAATGAGCAACAGCTGTATGCACACGTAAATTACTCTAAAGAGAACTCTGATGTTTCTGTTTAAGGAAATGTGATCGGCAATCTGAAATGAAAGTTTACCTTTTGTTTTTCACGTTCGTGCACCAATAATACACTAAATAGCAATTATATTAATACATGTACTGCTTTTAGAGGTTTCTTAATTTTTTGTGAATACTATTACTTTTTTATTGAGCAAAAAAGCATGTATGAATGCTGTGATATAAAATGTACGCTGGAGAGAAGCTTTGCGTGAAATAGACTCTGATGGTTTTAACTAGGCTTTACGTAGGGGACATTGAAATCATAGACTGTTACACCGAATGATTCTAGATGAGCCATCCAATGATGGGACTGGAATGAAATTTTTCTTTGATCATTTTACACATGCGCAAGATAAAGTGTGAGAATTCAATAATACAGTAGGCAAACCTAGTGCTAATTTAAATTTACCAATTTGATGCAATGTATGGGTCAGGGTATGAAACATTATACGATATATACCCGATATGTATTGTACCTTTTCTGCAGGAGTGAATGGAATGTGATGTGATGTGAAGGTGAGGCACTGAGTTGTGGCAAGGAGCACATCCCTGTTGTGTAGCTAGAAGGGGTATGTTTATTAAAGTTTGTACACCTTACAGCCCAGGTGCAGATGACAGCTGTGATAACTTTTTGCAGTAGTTGTCATAAGAGAGTGAGAGGGTGGATGCGCAAATGTTGGTATTCCACTCTTTAAATATTGAGGGACATTTTTCAGGAATAGTTGGAAAGCATAGCCATTGGTACTCCGTTGTCTGTATTTTATGGGGGATACTGCCAAATATCTTGGTCAGATGCAAGCAGCTTGCATAGATCTGCAGTTGAGACATGTGGAATCTTTCCAAGATATATTTGGCAGATGTTACAGTTGGCATCCCTTCCCATCCTCCCGTATAAATATGAAGGGGATCTCCCTTTGTCTCCACCGATTGATAACCATTGCGCTCATTGTAGGCTACTGTTAACTGTTCAGCTGGTGTGCAATCTATACAGCTTTTGCTGTTGTTAGAAATGATTTAAATAGTACTTATGGACGATCTAACTTATTGCCAAGATGTTTATGATTTTTTTTGCGAGTGTATCATGTGAAACTTGAGTGAAGATTTTACTATTGTATGTTGAGATGCTGATGCAGCTTGATGCATGTTCTGCTCCGTCGTTGTATTTGAGTTTATTATAACCATAGATGCTGTAAACCACCTGAAATAAAAACCGAGTCAGCACAGATACTTTGATACTTGTCTGTGGTTGTTGTTGTTTGGAACAGCTGTGTTATGGTCGGCCTCTGTAGAAAACCTGTTTCATTTTGATGTGTCAGTGGAAGTAAGTCGAGGCAAGACAGTTTTTAGATGCTCGTGTATCTTGGGCAGTTTTCCTTCCAAACCATTGATGCAGTTGTGATATCTGCTGAGCATCCATCTTTGAAGCGTGTGCAGTTTTCTGGAAGTTGATTATTTTCGTATAGTGCTCCGGTCATTTCCCTATGCCTACCGTAAGTAAGTACGTCTTGAATACATATTAAATCAGAAGTTATCTCGTGTGTTACCCTTCATATATCTGCGAAGTGCTGCAGTAGGTATGCAAGGTTGTCCGTTAAGGCCATCCAACTATGAGGATGGAATGGAATGCTTTGTGTTGATCACCAACTTGGTTAGATGACAGACTAATGCACTGTACCTTTGCCTGGACATGGTCAAGTCAAAGTATCCTGCAGTGAAGCAAAGGTAGTCCTACTAGATCAACAGGACAACCTAATCTAGGATTCCTATACTGCTGGATGGGAGCCTAATGGAAAAAAGAGGGAGGGGTCATACTTTGTGGACCACCCCCCCCCCATGGTTTTTGAAGTAACCATCACACCTGTTAGATGCACGTTTTCAAAATGTAGTAGTGCCTTAAAATGAATTTTGTGCTGCAAAATGGTGCTGATTGCTAATGAGCAAATCGCCAAGCAAGCGGTACTCTGAGGCAAATCTGGTTGAAAGCCAAGAAGCAGATTGAGAAGACATTAGTGAAGCCGCATTGCTACAAAGCATCATCTATACATTAAACAATTAAACAGTGTGAACACATAATAAACCAATTCACGTCAGGTCTCAACTTTTATTAAAGACATAATTATACTCCAAATAAATCACAGACATTCATAACAAGTTAGTGCGAACTAATAATTAGTCCTATTAAACCGTCTGGATTTCTTACAAAACGGGCAATCATAAAATTGTTTTAGTAAGCCTTCAGGATAACAACAGAGTCTGTTAAGAGGTAGAAAATGTACAAGAATTTTAAATGCAACTTTTAAATTGTAAAAATCTGAAAACGTAGTTATATTAGAGTCATTTACACATCAGAATTATAATTTTACATATTTTCAGCATAATAGTCAGTAATTGCAGAAAAACAGGTAATTAACAATTTAAGGATGATCTGCATTGGTTCCCAGACAATTTTAGTATACACTCCTATTTAAAGTGTTAAACTTAGAATCTAGTGGGTGTAGTTGATTATTGCCCATGGTCAAGGCTGTCCTTTGGTATTTATATGGCAAGAATATATTTGAAATACATGAACATTGATCAGAACAATATATTTGACATAATTTGTAAAATATTTCTATTGCCCACAGACTTGATCCAGTTTTCCAAACGTCATTAATATATAATTACACTTGATACTTGACAACTAAGAATACACAAAGAAGTCAGATTCTCAGACTCAAGGTTTCTAGAAAGACAAATCTCGTTATAAAAAATACTGGCACATTATTGAACTGAAACATTGCTTAAAAATGCCAGATTTATATATATATATATATTCCTGTTCAATTTCTGAATTTTGAAATTTAATTTGTGGTAACGCTGATTTGATGCATACTGTTCCATGAGCAGTTTATTATGTCTCGCAGAATTTGTACAATTTCTGCATCACCATTTCATTAAACTACAATGTATTTATCAGGATGAAACTGGCGCAATAGCCCAGCTTTAAAACAGCGATAATTAACAGCAGAAGTCAATAATTAAATGCAATAATTAACAGCAGAAATCTAATTCAACTAATTATCCATGGCAACCACAGTATGCAACAAACAGCAGCATTGTCTTTTGTTCTGACATAAAGAGGGAACATCCTATTTAAAATAAATGTCGGAATATGCCATTCAACAAGACCTGTCAAGACTATCTTAATCTTGAGATTTCTAGTGTTACAAAAAACTAAGTCACGAGAACCGGATTATCAGCACTAATGCCTCTGTAAACATTCAGAAACAATACTGCCCATGGACAAAGGAAAAGTTCGATTGTTTTGCAATTTAACAATAACATGTTACAGTAATTAATCACAGTCACTAACAAGTGGAATAAAAATCATGCACAAAAGCACAATTGAAAGGGGGAAAGTAATGCTCCGTATTTAAAATCACTGTTCTCACAAACTGGATGCCGCAGTAAAAACGCCTAAACGGAGGCTGTAATCTATCGCTTTAACATTCTAAATTATGCATCTGGCACAGCATAATTAGTTTTCATCAATCCGACTTCTATTTTTACATAAATTCGTTTAATCAATCCAGCTTATATTTCAGTAAAAACTATTTTTTAATCAATCAAACTTCTGTTTAAATAAATATTGATCGTCAATCCAGCTCCAATTTCAGCAATGACCGTTTCATCAATCCCACTTCTATTTAAAATTATTTTTATCAATCCAACTTTGATTTAGCAAGAACTTCTTTTGTCAATCTGAATTGTATGTGACCAAATGTTAAAACTCATGCAAAGGTGAACAATTTAGAATGTTAAAGCGATAGATAACTGAAAATGGATATGTTAAAATGAACCCTTCAAATATTCAACCTTTCAGAATCAAATAATACACCTTCCACTAATTGCCCACAGGTTTTCCCATAGAAATTATTACTATACATATGCACTATTCTCTATGGGCAATTTAGAGCCTAATGAAATAAGAAAAGCAGTACATACTTTTCCATGGCACTTGGTAAATAGGACTAAGTACTCTAATAGGACTAAGTACGCTGAAGGCAAAGTCAGCTGGAACATGCCGACAAAATCGAATCATAAAAAACCAGATACAATATACAACCAAAACGAGCACAATGCAAAGTATGTTTCATATATACATGTAACTTCTGTACAACTTGTTCTCAACACGATTACCACAATTCATTTCTCCAGGTTTTAAACTTTCCTGGAGTGGACGCAATTAACTACCGTGACGGATTTGCTCACTGGCATCAAGTGGACAACTCCGAAACCCCGTCATCCTAACTGTCATTTATTTGCGCATGCTAACCGATTTATAAGACCAGTTGCAGTCCTTTGATTATCCTCATCAGTTGTAGTACATACTAAAGTTCTTTCATCGGAATAACACATGAAGAGTCAATCTCTGCAATGGCTGCCATTAAAAATTGACATCAGTTCACTACAAAATCACCAGTCCACAAAACTGACTAAAGCTACGCAAATACATATTATATAGACACTCTTTCATCCTGGTGCTGTCAATGTCAAACAAAATTCCACACATAACCATCTCTAGTGGAATATTCCTCTCACCTTCTCAACTTCGAACAGCATTTTGTAGGATGATGAATCAATGGACCTTCTTCACTCAGAGTGAATTTGCAGGAATTTCTTTAGTTAGTTGAAACAGTTAGACAAAAAATCTATCGAGAATTATCTACGTCTGTTTCATCATTCCGCCAGTTTAGCATCAGATCTCGACTTCTTCATGTCACTACTTTCACTGAATGCCAACGACGGATAACTCGTATCCATCTCCTGCACATCGCCAATGTACATATCCAGCTTGCGTTTCTGGCCTTGAACAGAGTCGCCCACGCCTTCCGCCGTCTGCTGACCTGCTTCTACTTCACCAGCTGTATCACCTTCATCATACTGTGAGAAGTTGAAATATTCAAGCGTATCTGTGCTGCTGTGTCCACCAACTGTGCTACACTGCGGCGTGAATCCAAGCGAATAGCTCGATGCGTTACGAGGCAGCGACGGTTCATACGGTGAATCGGACCGGCTCGTGTGTGGCGACGAGCCGCGCGAGCTTTTCTCGGACGCGCTGCTACCATTCTGACTGCGTGTACTTGCTGTCGGCGAAATCTCCTGATTCCTTCCGACAAGACCAAGACTTGAATCCTGAGCGAGGCAATAGCCGACAAGATCTTGCATCCTCATCGTCTTCTGCATATCCCCAAGATGTTTCTTCTGCGACGTTGACGATGATCCTGCAGCGTGGATATCTCCTGAACCACTGACCAGTGAACGTGGCACATTACCGTCAACGAGAGAACGATGTGGTGGTAGGTCCCCGGTAGATGCAATGGCCTCTGGTGTCTTCGTTTCATTCAACAGAGGAGACGGGGCCAGAATGCCCTTGGCAGGTGACGTTCGACATGGTGACTGGTTGCGACTGCCGACAGGTGTCGCCGAGCGACTGCTGTCAGTCGAGCCGCTGTTCTTCATCCGACGTCTGCGAGCGAGTGGTGCGTTCGTGACATCCTGGAGTCGGAAGCCATCGCGGTGTGCCTTGTGGAAGGCAACCATTGTGGCGCTGATCAGGTTCTGAATGGCTGTGACGGAACCGCGGTTGAGACTAAGCCGGTCCGGGGTGACGAGAGGTGTCGTTGAGAAGACGGTGTCGTCAGATCCCTTGATCCACTCGTTCGATAGAAGGTCGTCCATGGTCAGACGACCTTTGGGATCGACAGTCAACATCCCTGGAGAAAGAAGACCACAACATCAACAACAGTTGCAGTCAAACATATTTTCATCTAGTAGTACCTACATGGTTAACACAGTAACACACATGGTTTAATCACCTGCTCTGTGATCTGGTCAACCGATATCAACAATAACCTTAAGTAAGAAATTCATTGTTCATGAAGTCAGTAAACTGTACTCAATAAAGTTGTTTTATTGCAACCAAATTAGTGTGTAAAGTAACAAAAATGGTGACAAGGGGAGGTCCAAAAGGAACGGAGATACTGCCATTAGCAATTTCATAAAAAATTGCCAAGAAAGAAATAAAAAAATTTAATCAGTTGGTGACTGGTTGCAGGAAGGATTAGACTGTCCAGAAACCAGTAATAAGACGATCTTAACAAAAAACTAAAATAGAACCTTAAATACACGTGGTCAATTATGTACTTCCCGTGACAGACAGCTGCTGTTTAGATCAATTGATGAAAGAAGAAATTGGACCAAATCTTATCAAAAGCCTGCATATTGCCATAGAAATGGACTTCTATAAGTAACAAGTTCCATGCTACAGTGTCATAAGGTTTCAAAAGTAGGCTAAAGCACCACGTGTTTGAATGAACTCTGACAGGGTGATTATTGGTGAATACCTAGAGACGTATGATGAATACTAGCAAGAGGCATGAGGCAATTGTCGCAACGTGTAGTATTCCACTCAAGTGAACTCTTATAATCTATCTAACTCTTCAGCGCTGTTATCACGTAATGTGTAAGATACCAGTCGATGGTTGATAGAATTTAAGCTGCAGTCAAAAATCAGAAACTGCCAGAGGAGGACCGTGAAATTTCTGATACATAAGAGAAACCAGAAGTCAGGCTATGATGCGTGAGCAGTTGAAACAAACTTTAGAAAAAGTAAATGCTATTTCTTTTGGAATGACATCAACTTCTTTTTGTTAGTATCTAATCAGTTTCATATCTGCCATAAAAGCCATTTCCATTTACCTTTAATGAGCCGTTTGGCTTCACTTGATATATCGTCCCATTCAGCACTGTCCATGCGAAATTCGCCATTCTTAATTCGACCCATGATGTCATTGGCGCAATCATTGTGCAACGATCGACCTTGAAAGGGAGGACTTCCGATCAGCATCGTATACTGAAAAAGCAATCGCACATACAACATTCACTATCTCCCATGGCCATTTATTGACGAGTGTGCACTAAAAGTGACTGGGAAACCAATGCAGGGATTAAACACATTCTGACCATGTATTGCGTTTCTGAGGCTGAATGTTTGCTACATTTACATTCCCACTAAATGCAGGCATAAGCACACTGACCACACACATCAGTGAAAAGATCATGCAGCAGAAATCTATCGTGAAGTCGCTTGAAGCTGCTAACTCTTTATACAACTGCAATTTGATATCACATTTTTACATGCTCAGAAGTGCTCACGCCTTTGACAGCACAATAGTAATTATATTGCAGGGCAATTGTGAGCGAAGAATTTGCTCAAGGTCCTTACACAGTTACAGCCTCGGACAGGGGGTTGAACCGTGCTCTCCACGTTACAGGCCGACCGATCTAACCAATCGGCCACCGTGCCTCACGCTTTATATCCATAGCTGCAGTATCAACATCAACAAAAACCAAGAACATACATTTCAGACAAAAACTACAGGTGTCAATGTAAACCTACATGAGATTACTTTTACCTGTCTGCTAAGCTCAGACCGTTTAAGTTTGAATAAGTTCATCAGCATTCAAAGTTGACAAGGTGATTGATATGCTACTAAATTCCTTGCACACAAGTTTTAGTTGAAAACAACTTGCCATTATAACGCCGAGACTCCAGAGGTCACATGACTCATCGTATTCGTCGATGACCCCCAGCGCCCTCTTGAGGAGCTCTGGTGCAGCGTAGTGAAGAGTAAAGCAAGGAGTCGTCAGACCTTTGTCTTCGGGCTTTAGACGAGCAAAGCCAAAGTCAATAATTCGCACACGGGCATCTTCGTTCTCATTCTCATACAAGATATTCTACGAAACAAAGCAAAAAAAGCTCATTACATATTCTGCTAAAATTCTACTTAAAAAGAACGCAACAATGAGATTGGATTAGGTATAAAAGCCTCTCTAATCTAACCTTGGAACTGCTAAATTAGCTGTAAGCAGGAAGTAAAAGGCATCAGAGACTGTAGATTCTAAAGAAATCAGCATTCTGAAATCAGAGTCTTCGATAGGACAAGTCTATAAAATGTGTACATGGGTTACATTTTGCTTACTGCTTTGACTATGATTCTACCATAATGAAGTGCTGTTTATTTCTGAAAAATTCAGTTTTAGTTTTCAGAATAAAAACCTGAATAACATTACCACTACCTCATAAAAGCTCAACCAACAGAATTAAATCTGTCTACCCAACTGATGACCTGCAAAGTATAAATACAAAATAGCACACAAATACCTCATAACAAGCAGTGTAACTGCTAGTAGCGTCAACAGAGTATCTAAACACATGTGGGCATAGATCTAGCAAACTTACCCGTATGGTTTTTACTAAGTAGAGCAATAATGATAAAGACAAATTCTCCAGTCAGTACGAAGCAACTACAGTAAAGTGATAGAAAAGGAGTTCATGAATATTTAAGAGTTCTGGCAAATTCTTGTAGAGACAGACCTCTGGTTTGAGATCCCTGTGGACAACCCCCTTGGAGTGCATGAAGTGAACGGCGGAGACCAACTGACGCATGATCTGACTCGCTTCTGGCTCCGTGAAGAACTTCTTCTGTCGAATTCTGTTCAGAACCTCACCACCCTTCAGTATGTCCATCACAAGGTAGAAGTGCAACTAATAAGTACACACAAAAAACACACACTTTTACACACAGAAATATATACAGGAAATATCCACATAAGTATAGGCAGCTCTGATCTTCATACCCCAAGTATATTTGCATTTGTATGCAAGGATAATAGACAGGATTGCCACCTTTGGTGCTTAATACACCAATGGTGTTATTTTGAGGAATGTACAGAACTGTAGAAGAATGATGCAGGTCGACTGGAGGGAACACAGAACAAATGCCTCGATTTTAGCGGAGCTGCGGCCGAAACAGAGACTGCTGGAGAGGGTGCAGAAAAGGAAACTGCGATACTTCGGACACCTGATGAGGGCAGACAACATATCGACACTGCTAATACAAGGACGAATTGAGGGTACCAGAGCACGGGGAAGACCAAGGAGGCGTTGGATGGACGATGTCTGTGACTGGACCGGATTACCACCTGTGGACTGTGTTAGACGGGCGCAGGACAGAGAGGAATGGAGGAAGCTGCTGTCGTTATCTCTGGTCTCCGACCCTCAGAAATGAGGATGGACAGCATCATCATCACAGAACTGACCTCATCATGAAAGACGTCATGGAGATGAACAATGTTCGGATGACCTTGACACAACCTCAGCAACTTTATCTCCTGCACGCAGTCTGTCCTACGACTCATTATCTTGACGGCAAACTCCTTTCCAGTTTTCAAGTGAACACACCTTCTGAAAAAGCAAAAAATTTCTGCCTTGTAAATTGGATAAGAAATCAATACGACAATAAGATCTATGGTCTAAAATATGTAAACAACGTACAAAAGGATGAAAGTAAACAGGTTCAGAAAGTAACAAAAACAATACTTGCATCATAATAAACAATTCTTGGTCAAAATAAAAATCTACAGTGCAAAAAAGAATCAATTTTTAGATGATTTTGCTTGCAATCAATTGACAGGAATGTTGATATCTCTAAATTTATATAATATGACGCTCACGAACAAAAAGAAATAAAGTAACATGTGTTATCACGATGAGTATGCCTGGTAAGAAAACAAAGAAGACAATATTTTATATACCCATGTGTCCCTGCTTGTAAAGATGATTAAACAGAAAGCCAACAACGAAGGTGATGATGATGATCATGAGCAACGTTATAACTATGATCATGTTACAAATGACAATGCTAACCTGCAGATTGAAAATGAACCATCACCAAGATGCAACTCCTGAAGGTTGATGCTGTAATTCTGGAAAAATGGTGAATTCTGCAAAAACAGTTGGAAAAAATTCAAGTCCACAATATAGCCGGTAACTTTCAAATAGATCATAACACATACAAATATACAAATCCATTTCCATTGCTGGCCCGGCAATCTGCAATGCGCTCCATGCAGCACTATGCCAAGGGCCTAGAGACCTTGCGGCTACATTCTACTTAAACCTCAAAGACTGCTATCTTTAGCCAGGACTGCGTTAGGAGCGTTCCTGCAATAGATAGTTGTGAAATATAATCAACAGGTACTCAACAGATTCCATTGCACAGGTTTTGTTGTGGTCTTGGGAACATGTAGACCAAATATAACCATCAGCTGAAACAATATGCTAAGTGAACATTTGGCTGATGTTCTTTCAATAAACAGCCACTATACATTTGAAAAAAATACAAAAGGCTTGAGCACTCAATCTGGTCATTTTTAGTAAGAGAACGAACCTTAAAGTGAGCTGCTAAATAGAGATGCTGATCCTGAGGATGGTTGGAATCGACTGGCGCCAAAAGACTCTGAGTGAGTGAATTCTGCTTGAACAGCACAGATGGCGCCACATAAGAATAGCCCTAAAACACCAGAGAAAAACAATGCAATTGTCATTTTTAATGTCAGTTAACAACAGCAATGTATGCATACATGTATATGAGCAGTTGTGCATTGTATGCAAGCATGTATGCGAGTATAGTCAGTATACATGATGCAAGTTGTGTATATACCACCACCTTTAAAAAAGTACTTATTAAGTAGCAAAGCATTGTACATATTTACTAAGTCAGACATGGTGAACCCACTGCATAAGTCTCCAAAGTGGAATGTGCAAAAAATTTGGGCACCTGGAATACAGAGTCTTCAAATATTTCAAACTAAGAAAAATCACTACATGAGTCTACATTTTGTTTTACGAAGGATTTTATTTATCAACTTTCTAAAAGCATCTCTGAAATGTCCTTTATTTTCATTTTTAACGTTTCAATGTTAATTTTAAAAAATCATTATGCACTGTGCAAGGATATTTCTAGAAACTATTTAGCAGCAGTTCTGCATGCAGCCTTAAGAAGGTTTGCCTTATTCTGACATTTATAGAAGTGACCTAAACAAGTACTATTTTGTGTTTTTGCATCTAATTATAATAAGGAAGGCAGATAACCAACAGATTTCTCAACATTTTATGTATGTTACTTGGCTGGTATCTGTTGAAGCAGCAACAAGACAACCAACCAACCAAGGATCTTGGCATCTGTCAGACCAAAAGACTACAGCAAAGTATTTCTAAGTGCTTTTCATCACTCGTGAAATGTTTAGTTATTCAATATTCATTCATTCATCATTCGTTCATTCATTCATTGATTCCAAGGATTTACATAGCGACCCTTCAAGGCTACTACTCAGGATCACTCAGACTGAGTCCTGACAAACCTCAGCTAAAGAGGACAGTTTTAAGATTGTGATGAACGTGCCAGAGGGACCTTGGCAGCGGGTGCAGGTATGGAGGACGTAGCCCATTCCAGACCACAGGGCCAACAACAGAGAAAGTGCATCACTGCCTGGTAGAAGCATGCACATAGGGGACAAGAAGTTCACCCTGCACAGAGGAGCAAAGGGAACGGCAGGCCTGGGTATCCTGTGTAGAGTAAGTTAGATCAAGACAGAGTAAGGTACGCATTAAAGACAACAAGCTGCTGGACACCAAACATCTTGCTTCCAAAATCTAACACAGCAATGCCACAAAATGAAGGCAACTGGCAATTTCAAAGTTTAGTTATTCATTCATTTCAGAAAAAGAAATTCAGCTGAATAGATGACCTTGAATATCTTGTCGCTCTGAAGAGGAATAATGGCCGGCGAATCATTAACGGCCATGTTGGTGAATTCATCGCTGAAATTACTGACATCCATCTCGTTCTTTATCTTTGGCACAAATGGTGCGGCAAGTTTCTTGTTGGCAAGATCGTCCCAGTTTATACCCTGCCAGAGGCAAGAACTTCAAATTTATTTCCCATACAGAAGAGCTAATATCAAGGCTGCAGATCTATTTCAACCTAAATTAATTTTAGTGGTCATCATTTATTCATTGCGTGAATCCAAAGCACCCCTCAAGAGACCAGCAAGAGGTGCTTCCAGTCCCAACATGGCTAAACAATAGAGAAATGAGCAAGGTCAAAATCATTAAAATACTGAGATGTATTCATATAGTCCGTGTGAGTCTGCGAGTCTAGGACAATACCCCCACGGACAAACCCCCCCGGACAAACCCCCCCGGACAAAACCCCCCACTCACAACTGTTGACAATAAAATATTGACTAGGTAGTCTAAATCAGCGGTTCTCAACCTTTTCACACTCACGGACCCCTTTTTAATTTGTGGTCCCGGTCACGGACCCCCACCGAAATTTGGCGCATTATCGTGACTGTGCAACTCTATAATCCTATATAATATTAGGCCTACATGTATGCTATACTATAGCATAGATATGCCCCATGCACTCCGATAGTACAAATTTTATATTGCATATAGGATTATATGAAAATTATTAGAAAAAACTGTATTTTATTTGAATGCAAGTTTTGGGCATGCATATTCGAGCACAACTTAATTATCTGCTCGAGACACTCATGCATGCATCAAGCTAACTCTTGATTGGATGCAGCGTACATTTTCAATGTAGGCCTAATGCCATTTTTAATAGTCATGCACTTCAATGATTTGGTTCAATTCCGATGTTGGTAAATTTCACGAATCAAAGTTTGCAAGAAACTGACTGGATGTCAACGAAAAACTGTGAACGTTCAAATTACCGAATTAGAAGTTGAACTGATCCATCTATGATTGACTGAAAATTAAATTAACAAATTTTGGTTGATTGATCCGAGCATTTCCTTATTTTTATGTGAATTCATGCAATTGATCAAAATGTGCCAAAGTTATCTACCACTAGCCTATCCGTTTTGCGCCAGATATCAAGTTTTTTGTAAAAGCAGACACTTTAACATTAGGCCTAAGGGTGATTAGATTTGTCTGCATCACTTGCGTAGAGGAATTCAGTTTATTCAAAAATGTCAGCTAGGTAAGCCAAAGTTGAAACTCATGAGTTGTTTATTCAAATGAATTACAGGCTGTGGTCTTTTTCTAAGAAATTCTCTCAAAAGCATCTCGAAATCTAGAGTAGGTTACAAACAGACCCATCTAAAACAAATGAATTTGTCATTAATCAGCGTATTATTGCCGGTGGTTTCATGTCGTCATTGAAAAGGAGAAATATTGAAAAAATGACAAAGATTTATCTGTTTCTATATTTTAACTAAGAAATATTTAATTTTCGGGACTTGCTCGCGGACCCCCAGGCAGATGGCCGCGGACCCCCAGGGGTCCGCGGACCCCCGGTTGAGAACCGCTGGTCTAAATAGATTTCAAGCAAGCGGTTACTTCATACTGCAAGTAATGATGCAATGACATGTGTATTGTTTGGACATTTTTTTCCAGCTAACATATTTCGACAAGCAAAATGGTGGAATTTATAGTCAAATGGCTCACTATTATAAATAATTAGTGACGAGTCTACCAAGTGTCCAAGTATTATCCTGTTCTTTTGGCAACGTTATTTCTAATCGTTACTAATGGGTTAAATAGTAATGTTGTGTGCAATCCCACGCATGTAGTCAAGTAGACTACGATTGCTGAAGTCACGTACAATGTTAACAATCCGTTCATTGGATGCTTTGTACTTTTTCCTTTGGGGTTCTGGTGCGTGACCCCCGACCAGTTGAGCAATCTGAAGATTGTTGAAGTCTTGCTCCCGCCTCAGCACATCGAGGTAAAGACGAAACCTATTTCTTTTACAATAAAACATACCGGGGGTGTGGGGTTTATACCGGGGGGTTTTGTCCGGGGGGGTTTTATACCGGGGGGTTTTGTCCGGGGGGTTTGTCCGGGGGGGTATTGTCCTGCTCCCAGTCCATGTTACAGCACCAACCTGTCCTCACAGACAATAACCATAGTTCAGCTGCTAGCATCCTTTTAGAAGGTGCTGAACACTGCACATTGAACACTCATTGTTGCAATTGTGTCAGTGAGTCTTCAATAAAGGAATAGTAGAAGTATTGCAATTTACACAAACAGGTCAGATCCAACTAATCAGAATTTTACAAGAAAATTAATATCAGAAAAGTCTACAGCTAATCTAGATCAAATCTAATCCAGTGGCTGGTCTCCATATCAAAACACCGATGCATCTATTCGTAGCAACAACCTCGACAAATTGTTGAATGCAAATTCAGAGCAACGGAGATAAATGACTGATAAATGACTGATACTTCCACAAAAGAACGATTACTGCACAGAAAATTACCATAAAATACTCACTCTGAAGAACTTGTGTTTCTTAAGTTCCTTTGCACCATTGTAGCCAAGGCGCTTGGTTGGGTCTTTAACCAGCAGCTCCTTGATGAAGCTGGTGGCTGCAGAAGAGAATGTCTTCGACATCAGCGGCTCACAGCGCTGGATGCGTCTACAATATTGGTAGTTACAGACTTACACTCCATTTCCATTTCGAAGCAACAATGACAGACAGACAGGCAGACAGACAGCCGGATAGACAATCATACAGACAGACGTCAATTAGGCCGTCATTCATTCAATCAGTTATCAGCCAACTGGTCAGTCAATTGTCTGCAGACTAATAATCAGCTAGTAAAACTAAGTCAGCCTGCCTCTAATCAAACAGTTGGACAGTCTGTAAATAAACATCAGTCATCCTCCAAATGCAAACCAATTACATAATTTCTATGCAAATCAATTACATAATTTCTTTATTGACAATCAACCATGTATATTGAATAGCTGGTAGTAAACTGCATACAGAAATTTTCCAAAAACAAATTTATCAACCACTCCAATGCAAATCATTTAAGTTGAACTGAACCATACCAAAACGAACTGCAGTTCAAAACATCAGTTAACCAACATCATTGCTATTGTAAGGTCCTTAAAAGGAGCTACATAAACATTCATATATAAATGTACAGAAGCATTCAATGCACAGCATACCTGGCTACATCAGCCTGCGAATTTTTCTCGCCATCAACAGTAAATGGCGAGGCACCAGTCAAAAGTTCATAGGTCAAAACTCCCAGTGACCACCAGTCTACACACTAATGCAAAACAACAAATGTATACATAATTTAGCAGTACTTATAATTTGCTTCCAATGCACAGCTAGCAATTGGAGGAAGTGCTCAATAGAAGGAAAAGATGAGGAGGAGAAGGAGGAGGAGAAATGAAAGGGTGAGGGGATGATAGGGAATGGAAGACTTATCTGCATGGAAAGTTGAATCCTGACAAAAATGTTGTTGGCAGTCAAAAGTTAAAAAAATACCTTTGTCCAGAAATATATAATTGAACCTCTGTGTGAAAATTCTGCACAAAACAACTTAGAACTTATTTTTATACCAATGGCTTTCTAAGTCAATTTCTCACATCTTCAATGTTTCAACTCAGTGAAGAGTTTATCAGTGTCACGCACATATGATGACCATATCAGGAACAGTACTTGTGGGAATTTGTCCAATAGCCCAGCAGGAGTCCTACGACAAATGCTCCAAACCCAGCAACAGCCGCAAAAACCGTAGAAATTTTTTTAAAGAGCAGATATGCAGAAATTCTTACAAAGTCATGTCCTGAGCTGCCACCTTTGACCAACTCTGGTGCCATGTATTCAATAGTTCCACAGAACGAGTAGGCACGCTGCAACTGGAAAAGAGCAAATATCCAGATAACATCTCACCAGACCATAAAACAACTATCGTCGTAATCACACAAAGATACGTCTGTCAACTCACCTGGCAACAGAACTGGGTTGTAGACGGGAAAGCAACTTAGGAAATTTCTGCAGGGCATTTACCCAATGTCTATGACCATAGAGAAAAAAGGAAAATTAAACACCTCTCCTAAGTTTCTCTCCAAGATAAGGCAGCCTTTAACATCGACTGGGAGCTTTCCATCATAAACGAAAACTGCTAGACTGCACTCTAAATGTATTCTGAATCCAAGCTAACTTTGCAATGCAAATGAGCAGAACTTGGATAAGAATAAATGCCTACCTTCTCTTCTGGAAGGAACTCTTTGCTAAGTCCAAAATCTGTGAGAACAACGTGGCCTTCAGAATCCAGAAGAACATTTTCAAGTTTAATGTCACGGTAGATAATTCCAAACTGCCAACAAAAAACAATCCATAATGATAGCAGATGTCCGATGACATCGAAAACAAGCGGCACGCAAAAATAACAATTAGAACAATAAAAAACTACTGCAATAAATACGTCTTACATCATGATTTGTTTCCGTAAACAATATAATTGCAAAAACCACAATAATAATTGCAACAGCGGAGCAACCATTCTGTAAAAAAAGCATGAATGAGACAAACAAGATCCTGGTCAATCAACCACAACATCGAAGACATGAAGAATCACAGTTAAAAGCAAATATTCATTAATCTATTCAATGTTGAGGTTCATCTCAACTAAATGACATTGTTCTAAAAAAGTGCTTGTAGCATAAGATCTGGAATGTCGTTGCCAAACTAAATGCAAATCTAAGAAATGAGAAATTAAACAAGTTCAACAAACTTACAGAAAGATACATTTGCTGTTTGCTGAACAAAACAGAAAATCTAGATGGACAACAGGATGTCCTGCTAATCAATTCACCCCTAAATCAAAAACTAGCAGCGGTGAGTAAACATCATCTTACCTTATGAAGAGTCTCTAGAGCGAGGATAATCTCAGCAATGTAAATTCGAACTTCACTCTCTGCGAATCGTTCTCGCTGATAAAGATGCGTGAACATCTCACCTCCACTCACGTAATCTAACAAACATTACAATAAAGAGAAGTTGTACACATATCCAACTGCCAAACTATAACAGTGATATACATATTGGCAGAGATCGATAAAATTTCTGATTCTGACATGGCTGTGAACGCAGATTTTGATTAATATGTTAATTACACGCTCATACTGGCACCTATTATATGGGGTTCAAATACAAGCCATTATAAACCATCGAAAAGTATCCATCTGACAAAAGCACACACCATGTGGCCATTAATTCACCGAACTAAACTGAACATACAAGTGTTATTCTCATAAATTCTTTCATATGGACTTGACATAAAACATAAATATCTTGCCTGATTTCAAACTTGACAATTTTTCTCATCATATAAAAAAATCCTGTCATCAATAAATTTATATTCTGAAATTTTAGTGTTAGAATACATTAAAACATATAGGTCTAATTACATAATAGTTTACTATCATTATTATTGAATAGACAATTAGACATTTGCAATATTCACAACTACAATATATAGTCGCAATGGTTCAAGCAACAAGCTAGGATGATCTGCCAGATAGACACGCATCCATAACTTATCAGAGAACAAAAGCCATACAACAATGCAGCATATTAAGCAAACAACTAAGCTCAAAGTTTCTTCTTGAAACCATTTAGTGCAGGTATATCACAAATCCTAACCCACAGTCAATAGAGCATAGCACATAACAGGACAACAAAAATACTAAAATCTACAAGGACCAAAGATTTGCTTGAAAATCATTGGAGTGATAAGATTTACGCCAATGGCAGAGTGTAAAAAGATCAACCAGCTACTCTGGAAACTTGAACCGAGAAAGATAGGATAGTACCGATCCACAATAGTAGTTACAAGCAAAGACAGCCAATTTAACTCTTTGTGGAAAACACAACTAATACGACTGCTGCCTCAACATATCTAATGCTTAGCTTGGCAAGCGAAGTACAAGCCATGCAGCAGCACAGAGAACAGAATGAAACTTAAGTGGTACTATATCATAACTGCAAGAATGCCATTAGTTATTAAGTCTCAAACACTACAGCATGTTTAGTCTCCAGGACAGGCAAACAGGAACAACTAGTGCAGCTGATGGATTTGGTAACAACGGACCTAGTCCGAAAATGATATGTGGAGGTCATGAAAGATGGCTTTCAACAAGAACTTCAAGATCACTTAAGCACGTTGAGAGGGTAATCTGAATATCAGATATGGATAACCGACAGGTCAAGCAGTCTTTGAAAAGGTGCAAAAAGATGAGACAGATGCTTTTTGGTTTTTAACTTTAAATACTGTTTCTATGACAATGAGATAGAAAACAGGTCTCTTTAAGAAGGTGACCAGTCAGCCAATCTTGATGCCAACAGGAAATCAAGCAAAAAACCACAATGCAATATTGCTGAAATCTGATTTTAAACGGTTCAGAAGTGGAGGTTGCAGCACGGCACATAAAACAGATGTAGCAAAGGAAAGATTTCAGTAAACTGCAAACGATAAGTCTAAATAAGTAAGCACTAAGCAAGTACCACGGTACTAAATAAGTAATCTTTAACGATCATGACACAAACGTCACATACTTTAAAACTATGCATACAATGGTGAGAACGTAGTACATCAGTAGAACAACAGAGACAAAAATGTGACCGTAGTAACCATAGTAGAATCAATACAAGTTATAAAGTGTCTGATTTACATACAGTTACATATTACAATGGCTATCATCTGAACAACACAAACATTACTCAGGTTGTATCTATTTATATGATAGGCGAAAAATGCCATGGCGTGGAGTCGAACCTAGTATGAGGTGGAGTTTCGCATCTGTCTGGAAGGCATAATGAAGCGTCACTAGGAATGGCGACTCCCGTACTGCCTCCAGAACCTGTCTCTCCGTCTTTGTGTGCTCAGTTGTCTTTGTCTTCTGAACAATGCTCGCCTTCTTCAAGACTTTCATGGCATACAGTTTTCCATTATCAGCACCGCCAATCTTACGCACCAGGAAAACCTTGCCATAGGCTGAAAGACAGGAAGCAAACACACGGCAATATCATTCACGTGCATAATGCAGATAAACGTCAGAGAGAGCAAGCACGATGAAGACACTAACCATACGTTATGACTAAAAACAACGTTTTTCAATCAACTTTATTAATAGCAAATCTACTTCTAATATAGCAGTTCATGTCACTCCCCTATAAGAGAAAATTTTAGAAGGGGGTCATCATTTATAGGATCATCTGCAACCTCTGCCTGCTGCCATCACCATCAATTGAGATCTCCCGAGTTTAATCCATCTTACTCCTTCACTCTGCATAGCAAGCAGTCTGGCATATAAGAGAAATGAAATACAACAGCTGCACAAGCACAACAGTACCGTACTCTTATTATAGCAAGCTTAAAACAAACAATCAAACAAGGAAACAATATATATATAATTATATATATATAAACATTATGCACACATGTTATACACATAATTACATATATACATATAATATACAGACATGCACAAACACACACCCATACATACAAGCCAAGAACATAATGAGATGCTATTGTATATCAAAAGGAACATAGCAAAGAACAATTAGGGTCAGTCACAGAGGAAAAACTGAAGAACTCAATTAGCCAGATCTAGGGAAACCTGGTTTCTTTGTACATAGCACCCTGACAAGGAAGCATTTCAGTCACGTTGTCAAACATGGGGAGCTCAAGGTTATGGGACAGGAACCAAAGAGAGTGGCAAGTCTGCTTCATCGGCAGTAACAATTTATGCGATACATGACAAGGATTGCACAGAATACAGGCAGAGTCTTGCATCCGCATGATCACAACTTCAGCATTCATAGACTTGCATACCACTATTATAATTGAATTCATACTGAAACTGAATGAGACTGAATTTGCTCAAGTCTTGCAGTCCCACTTTACAAGGTCTTCCCACCAGCTTCTGACTTGTTTCATGTGATTCCCTCCTTTGTGTAGACTCCAGCATGAATGGTCCGAGATGAGATGCAAAGCAAAAGCATAGACAACGTAGTGCCCATTTCGTGTGTGAGTGTTTACACATGTGTGTGCATGGCTTGAAAGCCTGAGCACTGGCCTGGATTGATGTAAATATGCAATGGCAGTCTTACCCACCAGAAAGACCAAGTGGACAAACTGGACTAATATGCACTCAAAGTCAGTTTACTACCATGCAAAATGTTTGAGGCATGTGTCCAGTGAGGATCAAGCAAGACTGGCTAAACCTGGCATATAATCTGGTTGGCAGAACCTAGTTATATAGATCTGCAAAGTGACTAATATCTAGGTTCAAACAGTCTAGAACTAAATCATTCAGAAAAATTCATAACAAAGAGTGTTTAAACAGGGTAATAGCATTCACACACTGAAGAGAGATTGTACCTAGCAAGCTCATGAATACATACGGGTAGTAGTAAAAAAGCAAGTGATCTGATCTATTGATAAATTATTAATCATAAAGCAACAACAGAAAGCAACCTATGCATTGTAATGATTGTACAATTTATACAAAACCTCTTCAAGATATCCCTACAAAGCTCTTTAGTATTTAACCAATGCACCGATTAACCTTTGCCTCAATTTTCAGCTGGACACACATGAAATGCATATGATCATTGTAGTTCAAAAGTATTTATTTATACATTGTATAAGAGATAAGAGTACAACTATAGGGTCAATATTGCTGTGGTACAGGTTTATGAAGGGATGGCAACCGGAGTGCCTCACTGTGTTGGAGTGCCATGATGTTTCTGTAGCCCTGCCTGAGCCCAGGTATTGGATAGTTCTGGACCTTCCATATGCTCATCAACTACTCTGAATATTTTCAAGACAAGTCTCAAGACCACCTGTTCCGAAATTGCATAGCCTGACTGTTGGGTTTGTTTCAAAGCGCCCTTGTAACAGTATGTGCCATGTTATGATACTGTAGAAATCATCATATTCATCTTCATTCTGTCTCTTCCATCTAGCAATAAGTTGGACAGTTTAATAGCAATTTAGCTATGCTTTCTCGACTTGGCCTTACAGGCACTTAGGCTTTTGCTGTATTTGTCAGAAAAAGTTGAGTACATTAATACATTCAAAAATGACACTGATCAACAAGAAAATTAGAAAACAAACCTCCTGTTCCAAGTACTTTGAGAAGTTCAAAATCTTGCATCCCAACCTTATCTTTTCCTTGCATGTTAACTAAAACATTAAGTAAAATAAGAATCCATAAGATGCAGAACAACATGTAATGGATATGCAGCCACATCAGCAAAAGAGAAAAACTAGAGGTCAGGAAAACATCATATTAATGTATTATTTAGAGCCAAGCCAATAAAACTGACAAGATAAAACAACAAGGTGTTCAGTGAATGAAGCAAATGAAGGCAGCAAAAAACTAACAAGCATTTTTTTACTCTGATAACAAAGCAACCCCTTCCAGAGCAACATACATAAGATTACAGACCAACCACTGTGCAGCAACCATAGAAAAGAGGTTTGGACTGATGAAATACGTGCAGACCCATGTATGCATGGATATATGGCAACAATACGTCAACCACACATTAACAACCCATGTATGCATGGATAAATGGCAACAATACGTCAACCACACATTAACAACCCATGTATGCATGGATAAATGGCAACAATACGTCAACCACACATTAACAACCCATGTATGCATGGATATATGGCAACAATATGTCAACCACACATTAACAACCCATGTATGCATGGATAAATGGCAACAATACGTCAACCACACATTAACAACCCATGTATGCATGGATATATGGCAACAATACGTCAACCAAACATAAACAACCCATGTATAGATGGCAACAATATGTCAACCACGCATTAATATGGAGTCCTGCATTAATGGACAGTACAAGCTAAGCAAGTCATGTCAAAACACAAGAGTGATCATTTAATTCTTAGCATGGCCATTCAAAGACAAAAGCTGTTTGATGTGAAGACACACGCACTGTAGTTTGCTACCACAAGATTTTTTGTACAATTTAAAATTTTACTTTAAATGCCTGGATACGGGAAAAGTGATCGTGATTTAATGCTGGACAATTTATTTCTCGCTATATAGTAGCATCTAATATCACCAGACATTATTTCAGAGTACAACTTTGCCTGTTAACTGGATGGCATATCCGTGCACAGCTGCTGTAACCTTGGACGAGATAGCAGTTCAGCTCCGGCTCTTTAGCCAGGCTAGTAATGGCAGGTATGGTTACAAGTACCATAATAATTTGAGTTACAGAGCTCTTCTACCAGTATATATGTTCAGATTGGAGACAGAACTAAGTTCTGGTATCACATGCTATTGTGACTCACATGCCAAGCAGGTAGCTTCAGTAAGCATGATACAGCTGCGTATTAAGCGGATTTGCATGTAATCGTTGTCAAGTAAAAGGAAAGAGTAGCAGACAGGGAACCACAGAAGCCTCAAACTTCTCACACAGCAAGTGAAAAGTAAATGTCTGGATGAGCTTACACCTTTAATAAATTTTTTTAGTAAACTCCACATTTCTTCAGTTTATATATATATTGGAGTGTCAGAATTAGGCTTTCGTTCTTTCAAACCATTTATACATTATTGTTGTTAAAATTATAATATTTACGGTAATAAACATACATATGCTGCATGCATACGAGTCTAGATGCTGTGAAAGATATAAAAGAAGAGGCTGTTATGTTTCAACATTAAAAATTATTGCTAATCAAAGAAAGATGGACTGAAGTCCATAAACTTGCATAAAATTCATATTTCTGGAATTTTTTGCATACACCTTACCGATGCCTGGTGTACCACCAGGGGTATACCACTATACCACAGTTTGAAAACCTCTAATCTACATTCTACAGGTCTCTGTCTCCAAAGGAAACAATCTGAGATTCATTACAAGTTCATTTAATTTAAAAATTTGAATAGAACCCCTTCAAGAAACCTACTCAGAGGCAGTCCCAACCCAACCACAGCAAAAAATTTGACTTCAGCATGGTAAAATATATTGGCATTATTTCAAGGGAGTCCATTCCAAGTGGATGGGCCAACAATCGAGAATGCGCGATTTTGCCTAGTCGAGGTGCCAGCGTGGAGTACCATAGTTCCCCATTAGCAGAAGAATCAAGGGCTCAACGGCCGCCGGGTCTGAGACCAGACGACAAAGCACACAACAGGTTGGCAAGGGTGCTACCAGGAAGGCACAGCCATAACAGTACAGCAATCCTATAGGAGATGTGCCGAGCAACTAGAAGCCAGTGCAGAGTGTAACGCAGGTAGGCTGAGACACAGGTATACTTCTGGATGTGCCAACAAGCAGAATGGAGCACCTGGTCAAGGTGGGCAATTAGACTAAGGGGAACCCCATTAGAATCAGCAGCAGCAGTGGTCCAGTCTGCTGGTAACAAAGGCATGGGTAAGGGTGGCTGGAGCGTTGCAGGTCAAGGAGAGGGAAACAAACTGCAACTGGCACAGCTAATAATTGCGTTTAAGGATGAGCTGATTTATGTGTAAAGAAAACGTAAGCTAATTGTCCAGAATGATCCATAAATCTCAGACCGAATCAAGGAAAGTAATGTGTGGGAAGGTCTCAACGACCAAACACCGGTTAATGCCCGCCAACCATCTACCACTGCTTGGCTAGAAAAATTAATTTATTGGAAGTGTTACGAAGCAGGTGGTTAGATGCTAATAAAACAGAGAGGGCATCCACAGCTTGACACATCTGAGCTACTGAAGTCCGAGCAATCAGATGAACAGTGAGAGCTGCACATCGTCAGCATACAGCAGATCATGCAAAAACTCCAAGGACGTCAGTAAGGCCCCAATACCTGATGCATACAATATGTAAAGCAGGGGCCCAAGCACAGAACCCTGCAGGACACCAAAGGGGGCAGAACCAGTACCTAAAAAGTGGAAAAATAAGTGCCTGGACGCCCCTTACCTCTCCAAAAGAAGTGCCTGGACGCCCCTTACCTTTTCAGTCTGTGCTCGCCAATAAGTGGCTGGATGGCGTTCAGATTTTAAAACAAGTGCATGGACGCCGTCCATGACCATCCAGGCACACTTTAAGCCCTGGGCAGAATCCCAGGCAGACATAGAGGAGCCAAAGACAACGCAATCTGTGCATTCTGACAAGGAGCAAAGTCACTCCAGAGATATGCCTATTATGCTGCATGTTTTCAATCTCTCGATGTTTTAGTATGGAAGAAATCAGCTGAACCATGATCCACACGCACTTCAAGATGCTCCCTTCTGCAAAACAGACTAAATCTAAAGAGTTGCAGTCTGTCAGCATCATATGGTCAATAAGTGAACAAAATATGCAAAATGTTAATGCCAATTGAACCACCAAGATCACAAGTATACAGGACCTAATCACTATTAAAGGGTTTCAGTGGCAAGGATCATCACTACAAACACCACATTAATTTAAATTCAGGTACACAGTTCAGGGTTATTGTGACTAACCGCTCGGTAGGAAGTAAACAGTATGGCGGTCACAGATACACGCAAAATAGAGCGGCCTCAACTCCGGCGATCGATAGCCCAATGTTTCCGCGCGAAACATTGGGGTCCCGCTTCAGTCAGTGATGTTGTGTGAAGTAAGTAAGTAAGTGATGAAGGTATTTCTAGATCTGAAATAGAAGTCGGATTGATGAAAAAACGCTTAAGTAATGGAAGCTGGATGATGGTATTCTTATATTTGAAATAGAAGCTGGGTTGACGAAAATAACAAGCGAGAAACAGAAGCTGGGTTAATAAAAATATTACAGCTTAGATTGGAGCAGGATTGATGAAAATGTTCTTGATTAAATTAGAGCTGGATGGATAAGGATCTTGTTAATTAAATAGGAGCTGGATTGATTAAAATGTTTCCGATTAAATTGGAGTTGGATTGATGAAAAATAATCATTATTGAAACAGAAGTTGGATTCATAAAACAGCTGATGCAATTGAAAAGCTGGACTTTTACTTACTTACTTATTTTTGCCTGCTGTCTTATTGCACCATTGACTATTAAGCGGAAAATTGGGCTATCGATCGCCGGAGTTGAGGCCGCTCTATTTTGCGTGTATCTGTGACCGCCATACTGTTTACTTCCTACCGAGCGGTTAGTCACAATAACCCAGTTCAGACGCAGAGAAGCAAATATTTATCAAAAAATAGTGAAAAAAATACAAATTTAATCCATTTAAAACAGCAGCTCTTTGGAATAAATCAACTGATGATATTGTGGCGTGACGGCTAGGTTACTGAAATTGGATTGTACTCTGTAACATTTTGATGGACATTAGACAGGGCCCACCATATGAAATTAAAGGCTCCAGGTGGGCATGCTGGTATGGTAACAAACAAGAAAGCAAAGCAGGAGGTACACTGAGGAAACTGACTTCCGCTGCAAAAATGATGAAGCCTTGGGTCAATATAGCACCGCCGTTTAACTGAACTGCGTTCCGAAAACAGTCAAAAAAACAAAGCCTTGGAATTGCGCAAAATCCGGATGCTTTGGCCGTCTTCTAAGACAACTCAGAACTCGTCCATTCTCAGGCGACATGCACCTCCCATCCTGTTATGCTACCAAAGTACAGCTCAAGAAACGACCTTTAGCGTCAGATGACTTCAACTTCCGTCGACAACATATTAATTCTGGACAATTTCGAAAACTGAATCCCGCTAGAAATCGTGTGACATCCCCACCCAACAATGACACAGAAACGAACAAAACCATGCCACCACTTCCAGCCGATCATCTAGGGCATCAGTTCAATCGCGACCACATCCTTGCAGGCTACGGCCAGATTCTACCTACCTTCCGTCAGTTCGTGCGTTACCACGCCTAGTCCGCTTGTCGTCTGTTCCTGCATCGTTACGATTTCGCGTTAAAATCGCCGATCGCACAACAAAGATCGATTGTATTAATCGGCGACGACTTTGTTATTAATTTTGCGTCCGATTCATCGCCGCTTCTTCCGTCGTTGTTTCGCAGAAGCACTCCCGGTCGAGTCTCCCCCACGCCTTCGAAGAGACGAAAATGGCAGCCGCGCAACTCTGCTTCTAAGTAAGCGCGCAGTCGAAGTCATAACAATACAATGACCGGTGCATTGTTTTCCAGTTTTGCTAGTTTTACTTTTATCGGAACATCTTCTAGGGAAAGGTGCAGTCCAAGTCACTTTGAAGACAAGTGGGCAGAGCATTAGGTCACATTTATAAGTATTATTATCAAGTCGATAGGCCTATTACCAGTAGTCTGTCTCATGCATAAAGAGTAGTCTCAAACAATGTCTCCCGGCTTTCAGGTCGCAGAAACAATGCTACACCATAGGAAGCTGGTCATCAGCATGAACTGTTTTATCCTATGGGTCATCAGGCTTTTGCAGGATTGTTTTCCAGTCCTCTTTGTAATTGGGTTCGCTGGGTTCGCTAGATGGTGCTAATGGCGCATCAAATGCTGCTGTCCTGAGATAGTAAGACGAACCAAACCACTTCCTTTTTCACTGCAAAAACTATGATGCGATTGGGTATTCGATAACTTATATTAGGCCTAAATAAGGATCTTCTTTAATAGAATTAAGCATGCGTTGATTGTAAAGTGTCTAAATGCGTGCACTCTTAATATAGAGTCAAACGAATAGGCCTAGTATGAAAAACATAACTAGACTATATGCTAGGACAATATGACAACGTTTAGGCCTATATAATTAACATGCCTACCAAACACAAATAACCTACATGGCCTAGGCCTAAGCGATTAGGGCGCAGTCACAAAGCGTGAACGTTTCGGCGGCTTTTCGAGACGGATTATCGCACTAGGCCATATGTAAGAAAGCTTTGTTAATTAATTGTGTACCCGCTCCTCAAACGCTGCATGGTAGCCTATACTATAGGCTAGCATTCTGGCAATGCTGCAACTTTAAGATAGGCTGTATTTTGCTAAGAAATTTCTGTTATCGAACACTGAGGCCTATCGGGGATCAAGTCATTATTACGGCATTCTGTGCGGTTTTTTCAGCATAAGCTATAATAATAATTATTATGTATAACGTCGACCATCATTCTTATTATTATAATTTAGAACGCGGTTTCCGGGAAGTGGGTTTATTGGCGTATTGGTTGCAAATAGGCCTATAGGCCTACGCGGTTTTCTGCCTTTCCAAGAAGAGAAATTCCTTTTTGACACGCAGAACTAAAAACGCTATTTTGTGAAGCCTTTATATAGTGATGAAGATAAAGTCCAAAACCGCAAAGCATTGTGCATTTTGTGGATAAAAGCGACAAATATTTACAGCTTCAAGATAAACATAGCCTATAGGCCTAGGCATATTTTAAAACTTTTCAGCCAGAGTCAAAAAAATTCACATGCATGCTTAAACAGAAGGTTGAAAGTACGCTAAAAATGCACATGCGCTCCAGAGTTGATATGTATAGCTCTATATTGCACTTAGATGCAGAATATGTGGTCCTTCTGCCAGCAGGGTCTCCATAAAAATAGCCTAATCAGTGGCGGCGCCAGGATTTAAGTTTTGGGGGACTAAAGGGGGTAAGTCGTCCAAATTTTTTATTTTTACATGGGGAAAAAATGGATGGCCTTTTTTAGGGGGTTTAGCCCCCCTAGCGCCGCCACTGAGCATATATATAATTATTATTCAAATTCAAATTACCTGTTCTATTCGACCAAAGGGTGCCACGACGTACAGGGAGTCAGAGACTGAGGAAACAGAAGTCCATACGGTAGACCTACATTTTAGGCCTACGTACAGTCATTATTACGATGAGTCGATGACGGTTCGTATGCCTAATGCTAACAGGCCACAATAATGTTTTTCTTTATGCCAGCCATAGTAGCCTAGATCTTAATTAGTCTTCCATTGTTCCAGTCAGCGAATCCGATCATCCACATCATCAATAAAATAATGACGAGTGCTTAAATAAATCCACCAGATTTTAATCAAACCTTAATTGTCTTATAATGTAGATTGCCAACAATTTATCCTCTGTAATTGTAGTCTGTTCACAATTATCAACTTACACAATGCAAGAAAAGTTCAATTTGGAAGACACGAGCGAAAGAGCAAGCGGATTTCACCGACATTTTATTATGTCGTTTGATGGGCTCGATGGTAGGAGTCTTAGTCGGAACAATTCTAGGGTTAGGGGATGGCTAGAGCTGTTTTTTCACAATGACCCGTGTCATGATGTCCGATATGAAGACTCATGACATATATTGTCACCCGAATTCCCTAACGGACGTTGTTTTGAGACTTGAGTGGGGTAAGTAAGTGTCAGTTAGTGGGTCACTAGGGACACCTGTGGAGACCATGATGGAATCAAGACACACTGCTGTATGGGTCGGACATCACAATAATTTACGCTTACACCGAAACACGAAGCGTAGACGAATGTAAAGCCCTCTTGTAGATTTTACCGTTTTTTATTATTTATTTTAACACTTTATGACGTGCATATCATGAGTGTGCGTGCTTCAATCTTACATTTCTGATCTTCAAATATCTGTCTTTAACAACTAGTGCAAATAAGCACATAATAATTGAATATAGGAACATATGCAGCCTATAGTAAAAATTAAAAGATCTGATCGGACTTGCCTATATATATATATATATATATATATATATATATATATATATATATATATATATATATATATTCCGGGCGGAATGCCCGTCCTACACGAGGCCGGTGAGGCTGCTGTTGAGTGGCTCTGCGTGAACTGCAAAAGCTAAATAAATAAAATAAATATATATATATACTCTAGGCCTATATTAACTCAAACTCAGCCTGGATTCCGAATGGGACATTTCCCCCCACATAGCTAAGCTGAGGCAACCATGGCAGACGTAGGCCTACAGACCATATGGTTGTCCCAGCTCAATGGGATATTTCAATTCAGAGTCCAGGTTTGCGTTTCAGGCAATCGATATTGACTGATCCCGCAAAACTTTGGCTTAGATGTAGCCATTGCCTTATTTGCGATGTAGCACAGAAACTTTGCGCAGAAAGGTGCTGATCAACTTGATCAAGTCATCCTGTAAACCGTTACTTCCGTTACTTTAGAGCTAGGATTAACGTTAATCCATTTCGATGCGATTCCAGTTCTTCACATGGTCCTATCCATACAATATTCATAGGCTACAATAGATTTGAAAGAAAGGAGAAATACTGATAAAAAATTATTATAGTTCACCTCGAGACCACATTAGGCCTATACAGCATATTCGACTGTAGGCAGTGGCGGCGCTAGGGGGGTCTGGGGGGCTAAGCCCCCCCCTGGAAGAGGCTCAGCCCCCTAAAAAAAGGCCATCCGAATTTTTTACATTGAAATATCCACGATTTTCGGCTGACGACTAAAAAAAAGGTCGTCAGAAATTTTGACGGATGAAAATGTGAAATTTTTGCCGCGAGGCTTCAGCCCTCCCAAAACTGAAATCCTGGCACCGCCACTGACTGTAGGCCTACAGATCAAGGATTACAAATAATATATTCAACAAATAAAATTCATGAATAAAGTGCTTTGCGTTAAATTATTTAAACTTGCAACGAAAATAGTGCAAATAATGCACACTGCATTTCTCTAAAATTAAGACAGTTTTTCACATAGCATACATAAACAATTAGGCCTAGCCTAACCCTTTCGTTACTGAATCCGTCGCGCCAACCAAAACCACCTGCTGTACTGCACCCATCGCCGTGACAGGTCTACAAGCTGAGGCTTATAGTTGGGCCCAGTATGCTGCATGGGTTATATATAGCTGGGGTACCCAGCGTTGCCTGGGAAATTTAGAATTCGACCCGCTCGGTCACAACCCCACCACACCACACCCCACACACCTCCCTCCACCCCCACCCCTCTCCATAGGCGCAACCACCCTATGGGACCCACGGGACGCGTCCCCCAACTTTTGAGTGGTCCCCTAACTTTATTATTATGGTCCCCCCAACTTTTAGGACATGATTCATTATGGTTCCCCCAACTTTTAGGACGTGATTGCACCTATGCCCCTCTCCACCCCACACACCATGACCCCCAGCCCCACCCTCCACCGCCACTCCAATGTTGGCCAATTCAAGTAGACCAGTTCACAAATGGGATGGTTTTAAATTCGGGGATGGAAGATAATCTAGAGAAGTAAACCAATTATGCAGTTTCGATCTTCTGTATTTGTGAAATCAATTTTTTTAACAGAAGAGGTAGAATACAAGATATATTTTTAAAAATTTCATGCAAAACGTCCGGGTAATTCATGACAGTTATTAGTTAGCAACAACATAATTCCACACTTCAACAAAATTTAATATCACTCAGAAGCCAACAATTCAAATTGAAGTATATATAGATGGGACTTGTTTTGCAAATAGTACTTGGGACTTTTTACCTGAAAACTAAATTTAAAATTCTGTAATTTCTAAAAGATGTTCATAAAAGTCAAATGGAAATTTCAAGGGCCTGTTTTACTGCCAATTAACTGATGTAAAAAAACTTGCCAATTTCCTGCAACTTTCAGTAAACGGACATGAGTATAAGATGCAGGTTGACACTTGATAGTCAAGGAATTTATAAATACCATAGATAACCAATATCCATTGTTCAAAGCTAGTATCTAGTTAAAACAAAATCAAAAGCGTATATGATGAGAATCATGAGCTCAGAATGGAGCAAAACATAAATACTAAACTACACCATAACAGCTGAAGAGCACATTAAATTTTATGCAAATTAACAATTAAACATACATTATTGCATTTAATCTTATGCAGTAATTTCTGGAAGCAGTTGTATAGATAGCAATAACAATGGTAACCAGCGATTAGTAATAAATATAAAACACGATTAGCACACGCACTGTTAAAGAAAATGTAAAATATGAACATATAGTTGCCAGAAACGTAAAGTAAATCTCCTTAATTTAATGCATGTTTACATGTGTACAATAATAATAAAGAAATTAACAATCTTAACCGAAACTAATAATACTGATGTGCAAACAACACAGATGAGCTGAAGGGCAGTTGTTTGCTTTGCTTTCTTAACAGTGCTTTCTCATCTGGTGTCCAGCCTTACTTCCGCAGCCATGGGTATTTGGTGATCTTGTTGCCATCAGGCCATTCGTATCTCGTCGCATATTCAGTGACGCCGCGGTAGTAAGCAGGCTTTGCTAGAACACGGCCGTCGACATTGTAATTTGGCGAAGGGTTTATGATGTAGTCGGGGTCTCGACTGTCACGTCGTGGTTCTTTGTAACGGTCCGTGTATTCGGTGATCCCTGGGAAAACGGTGTTGATTCCACACTGTTCCTGTATACTTCTTTCAGGACGACTGGTCACAGCACCTGATTGACCTAAAACACATGCAGAAAGAACTTCAGTTATGACCAGGGCTGTACTGTCAAAATTAGAGGTGAGCACACGATACAGATGCCTAGGTCTGTCTGCAGGTAATTTTTCCCCGTATACGACAAACAAATATATGTGATGTGAGTACACGCTGTATACCTGCAAGTAGTCCTATACCTTGATGGCAGCTCTGGTTATGACAAGCTAGAGTACAGATGCCTCTATAAAATGATGGCCCTGTTTCTAAACTGCAACATAATCCATCTAACATTGGTTTACTGTTGATCAGTCATCAAGGCAAGTTGAAGTTTCCATGGGCAGACGTAAGGCTCAGTGATGGGATTGGTCAGTCAAATTCGATGCTACCCACTTCTTCCATATCAAAATAGCTGTCATGTGCCACCATTGCAAATCCAAACAAATTGGGCTTCTTTGGAACAGGCTAATATAATAGTAATATAGTTATATAGTGCAGTACTTAAAAGTTGAAGCAGTATACTATCAGATGCTCAACATAAACAACACGTTGGGCAGGTTTGCAAAAGAAGATATTCTAAGTGAAAATAAATAGGTCACACTAGTAGGAAAGTCAGGTACAATTATCCAAAGAATATTGAACTCAATTTAGACTGTTTAGTTTAAGCAATCATGTATTCATACCGTTTGTTCCATCCTGCTCCAAGGGTCTTCCTGTGCCTCCAACTGCAAAAAACCCATAAATATATATAAATAGACATAGGTGTTTCCATGAATCACCAGTTGAGTGTAGTATCAAGCGTTCTACACTATGCAGTCAGACCATAATCATGTTTGAGAATAAGTATCTACTCATGTAAAGTAAAACATCGCGCAAGATTACATGCACTCATCAGGTGCTATATAACTGCGATTACATACATTCCAATGGTTTACATAAATTATAAACAACATTTTATAATTATTGCAATCAATTCTTTTTGATTTGAGCATCCAGGAGTGAAGAACAGCCTGGGCGAGGTTCCATTCTAGGATTAGTTTGATGAAATTACGACAATTAAACCTCAAAACATTATGATTTGAATATCAAATCCACTTTAACCATTCTCGAGATTTACAGTGCTCGAAGATACCTGGGTCATAGAAACACATTCATAGGGGTTCAGTCAAAACAGAACTGCTATGTAGATATGGCCCGGTTGTGTTCCAGGTCTAGATCATGGAGACCGGACCGTACACAATCAGACCGGGGGACGGAACACAATGAGTGGTTCTTAGAAGCTGTGATGGATCGAGCACTTACCTTGCGTTTTTCTTAGATCACTTGCAATTGTAGCATTTTAATACAGTCTTAATAAACTCACTTTAGTGACCTAGTTCTAAGTCAATTTTCAACAATGATTCACACATTCAACTAATTTATCTCATGTCTATCTTTAGTACAGCCACTTTGCTGACTCTGTATGCTGTCTCCCTGCTTTTTAATACAGTTAGAATAAGTGAGTCTTGAAATTTCTTGATCCGGACACTCACGTTGTGCTTTGCAAAGGTCTTTGTTGTAAGTGCCAGAGGTACTTTTCACTCGAATGTTCGTGAAGTGCGGCTTATAGGTGGGATTATCAAGCCAGCTGAAAGCCAGTACCACTGGATCTCGGTTACCACGGTTGAGGTTGTTACGGTAACCTGTGTATCTGTCAGTTACGCCAACATGATTGCAGAATTCTTTGATTCTGAAGACAGATTCGTGTGCATACGGACGCATGTCCTGTAAATAATTAAAGACAAATGCAAGCACAATTTTTTCATGAACATCACATTTGAAAATGTAGAATACCAGAAAAATACCAAATGACTGTAGGTGCAGAACTTACATGGTACTACACGCTGCCAGTTCATATTATATTACCGGTAAATACCTGGTGTAACACAGAACTATACAAGCGAGTGCAGCTAAAGGAAAACATCATGCAGAAGCTGATCAGAAGAAAACTAGGATTGTTCGGGCACATCTGCAGAATGGATAACAGCAGGAAGATCAAAGCACTGATGTTCGGACGAATGGAAGGGACAAATAAGAGAGGAAGTCCACATAGGGAGTGGCTCGACGATGTATCCGATTGGGGCAAAGCCTCGCTTCAGGAGCTGAGCAGAGCGGCGCTGGATAGGAGAAAATGGAAGGACCTGGTGAAGAAGGCATCGGACACCTACGGGCATTGAGCCCACGGTTGTTGATAATGATGATGACCTGGTTTATTACACGAAATTATTTAATTTCTAAATGTTCTGATATGCTAAAGCAGCACCCTTTTATTACCATAAAAGACACCTGTTTCGAAAAGCATTGTACCGGTAATAGTAATGTAAGCTAAGAATGTGTGCATAGGGTTCAACTATTAAATTACAGTATTGGAATTGGGATTGGTACGTTCTGTAACTAAATACAATTAAGGCAGTGGTTCCCAACCTTTTTTGACTTGAGGGCCACTTTTCTAAGTTAGAGGACACGAGGGCTACTTTTTCTTAGTTAAAGGACATTAGGGGGCCACAAGGTTAAAACTGTATTAACTAAAAGCATATAAAATTGGTATAATTGATTCAACATACTTAATGTTATTTATCGACGCTAAAATAAAAGAATTTGTAATAGAAAATAATAATGTGTTCTATCCTGTCCAAATTGTTAATTTTTTCATATATTTTTGATAATTCTTTGAGAGATGAGGTCCATTTTCTGAGGCCTGGCGGGCCACTTTTGGCCCACGGGCCACGGGTTGGGAACCGCTGAATAGGCTATATGCAACATTTTTTTCACATTTAACAAATAAAATGCTCACTGCACTCAAAAATTTCTTGGTAAACACAGGCATCACTTGCATCAGTTGATGAACCCTATACATGTAAATTAAACCTCAAAACATATATGAGCAATAATGTGTCCTGCATCTTTGCCAATGCACCATTCTATCAAAAATGGCACCATGTAACATACTGTCCAACATAGTTTGACCCACTAGCCTGAATTCCCAGAAGCCAGCTCATAGAACTTTTGCTTGGGTTAGACTCTGTTTCAAGAAACAATTGCCTAGTAAACTGCAACATGATCTCCTTGAACTGTCTCTTCTTCTATATAAATGTACCTTGTAACATAGCATCCTGCAGATGGATGTTATGAGCAAAAAAGCTAGGGCAAAGTAATGCAGAAAATGTATATCTTCTAATGACAACCTGAAACGATTGTGAAACGGGAGATCTTATTGAAACCTACAATTTAGGTTCTGAAATGGTATAATAATAACTGTACTACAGTGTGTAATGTTTTGGCCTCCAAGGACCTGTCATGAGAGCTCACAACATTTCTCCAAACCCATCAAATCAGTTGCAGAAGATTAGCCATCCGGTGAACAAATATCAAGTACCTGGTAGTACAAAATATGAAAGTATCAATACAACATTCTTCCAAATAAAATTAAAATTAGAATGTTTTCTTACATGGCTTTTAGGTAGTGCTGAGGAAATGAGACGTTCATTATATTGCTTCTAAAATAATTCATTCAAGCTCTCATAAGTACATTGGGAATCTATTTTAAAAGAAAAAAATATTAAGTACAAAACAGCGATTTGTTGGTTAAGCTAGTAGAGTAATGACAACAGCAGTTACTAACAGTCTGAATGTCTTTGATGTCCTGTATAGTCAAGTGATGTTTCTCTCTGGCCTGGTTGTCCATACTTAAGTGTATCTTTCTCGCATCCATGCGATCCTTAACATCCTGTAACCGTCCGCGTGCGCTATGCATCACATCAACTGAACCTGTTTGAAAATTAAAAATAATGTTTCAATTTGCATTTGTTACTTTTGAAGACATATGTAGACCATTATCGAATAGTGCAACAGTAGATGCGTAATTGCAAGCTCCAAATTCCTAGAGTTAATTATTTGAAAGTTGTGCTTCAGCTTATTCATGCCAGAGTGGCTGTCCAAACTCCAAAGGGCAGTTCCAGTCATGTTCTGTAACCAGACTTAGCAGCTGAGTATAGCCATGTAGCCAGTGCATGACGCGATTTATGTCCCAAACAAATTCTTGGCAGGACCAACATTCTGGCACCTCGGTAAAGGTAGAAACACGAAAACCGTTCCATTCCGTAAACATGATTCCGTTTCCGTGCTTTTCCGGCATAAGTTACATAGAAACCTTTATTTATAGTATCTTCTAACATTTAAAATAAATGAAAATAATTTAAATTTTGTACCTTCTGCCTTTATGAACATAAACTCCCTTCTATTTTATAGGCCTTAAACACCAAATCAGAAAATAAGTAATATTTTTACCTGTATAGAAAATAGCCCTAAAAGAGGCCAAATACAAGCCGTTGTCATCATATTCATATACCCAAGGCCTCCCTCCACCCACTTCCACCTTTGTGTCTGTCTTAATTACACTCTGTCTATGTCTCTGTCTCTTTTATAGGCCTTAAACGCCAAAGTTGGAAAATAAGTAATATGCTTCCCTTTATATAAAATAGCCCTAAAAGAGGCCAAATACAGGCCATTGTTGTCATATTCATATACCTAAGGCCTCCCTCCACCCAATTCCACTTGTGTGTTTGTCTTAATTACACTCTGTCTATGTCTCTATCTCTTCTATAGGCCTTAAACACGAAAGTTGGAAAATAAGTAATATGCTTCTCTTTATATAAAATAGCCCTAAAAGAGGCCAAATACAGGCCGTTGTGGTCATATTCATATACCTAAGGCCTCCCTGCACCCAATTCCACCTGTGTGTTTGTTTTAATTACGCTCTGTCTATATTATAGGCCTTAAACACGAAAGTTGGAAAATAAGTAATATGCTTATCTTTATAGAAAATAGCCCTAAAAGCGGCCAAATACAGGCCGTTGTGGTCATATTCATATACCTAAGGCCTCCCTCCACCCAATTCCACCTGTGTGTCTGTCTTAATTACACTCTGTCTATGTCTCTGTCTCTTTTATAAGCCTTAAACACGAAAGTTGGAAAATAAGTAATATGCTTCTCTTTATATAAAATAGCCCTAAAAGAGGCCAAATACATGTTGTTTACTTCATATCTATATAGAGAAGGCCTCCCCCACCCACATCCACCTGTGTGTCTGTCTTAATTACACTCCGTCTATGTCTCTGTCTCTGATATAAGCCTTAAAGACCAAATTCGTAAAGGAAGCAATATGTATTGGTCACTTTGCATTTTATATTATTTCTTTCTCTTCCTGTGTTTGAATTCAATATTAAAGGAAACTGTATTATTGAAAACACTTTGAACAATGCTCTTTAAATTCTGCCTTCTTCAATTTAGCAAATACATTTTAATCATTATTACCAAACTATATGCACAATTATTTTTTCACATAATGCTTATGATAACTGTTACAATTTTTTTAACATGTTTCAGCTCTTAAAAACTTGCACCATGTTAAAAAATAGAAAAATTAATACACAAATGTTATGCATCTTGCACCATCTTATAAAATATAAAAATTTTAACAAATGTTAGGCATTTTGTTTTAAATGAAATAAAGGAAAGCACTGTTTGGCACGCACTGTTTTATGCACACATTTTTCATAGAATACCCTTCACCACATATGCAAAATATATAATAAAGCTCAACATCCATTTGCAATAGAACTTTTTTTATTTATTCCTAATTGCGTAGTAACAACAACTATTCAATTAAGCAAATAGAAAGTTAATAAATTAAATGGCTACCAGCTATTGTAAGCAATTTTTTATATATCTTCTTAATGCCACATTGAATGAAAATTAAACTTTAATAATATACAATGTTTACTGTCTATAACCCAACATTCGGAACATATGCAATTGTGAATTTTAAAATAATATTCTGCATTGTTATTCTAAAATTTAAAATCTGTAATAAATAAAAATTACTTTTTGCAATAGCACAAAAAACAGCAATATATCAAACTCTTTCACAGTTGTATATTAGTATCCGTTACTTTCACAAAGTCAATAAAATGAAAGTATTTAATAAAATTAAGTCTACTTGAATTTAGCGTGTCAATGTGATAAACAATATTCTTTAAAATGTTATGACTTTATAACACTTTATTCTTAATTTGTCATCCAAAGAAATTGTATATTTATACACTTATTGTTGAAACTAATCTTTGGCCAAACATGTGGAAGCTTAAAAAATGAAAATTGCTTAATGCAGTAATAACTCTTAGTTAATTTCATTTCCATTTTCTTGTCTTATTTCACTAACTAACAGAAAATAAAGCTATAAGATATAAATAAATATATGATTTCTAATTTCTTATTAAATACCATAATTAATACATTTATATATAGTTGTAATATTTAAATAAGCTTTACAAAGTTATTTCTAGCATTTGAACAAACCAAAGCATATTACTTATTTTCCAACTTTCGTGTTTAAGGCCTATAAAAGAGACAGAGACATAGACAGAGTGTAATTAAGACAGACACACAGGTGGAATTGGGTGGAGGGAGGCCTTAGGTATATGAATATGACCACAACGGCCTGTATTTGGCCTCTTTTAGGGCTATTTTATATAAAGGGAAGCATATTACTTATTTTCCAACTTTCGTGTTTAAGGCCTATAAAAGAGACAGAGACATAGACAGAGTGTAATAAGACAGACACACAGGTGGAATTGGGTGGAGGGAGGCCTTAGGTATATGAATATGACAACAATGGCCTGTATTTGGCTTCTTTTAGGGCTATTTTATATAAAGGGAAGCATATTACTTATTTTCCAAATTTCGTGTTTAAGGCCTATAAAAGAGACAGAGACATAGACAGAGTGTAATTAAGACAGACACACAGGTGGAATTGGGTGCAGGGAGGCCTTAGGTATATGAATATGACCACAACGGCCTGTATTTGGCCTGTTTGAGCGTTATTTTCTATACAGGTAAACATATTAATTATTTTCCAACTTTGGCGTTTAAGGCCTATAAAAGAGACAGAGACATAGACAGAGTGTAATTAAGACAGACACACAGGTGGATGTGTGTGGGGGAGGCCTTATGTATATAGATATGAACAAAAAGACACGTATTTGGCCTCTGTGATGGTTATTTTCTATACAGGTAAACATATTAATGATTTTCCGGATTTGGTGTTTTGAGCTAGGAGTTATTCCGTATGTAGAAGATTTAGTTTAAATTTGATTGAAACGTAGGGCTAAGGATTAAAAAATATTTTTCGTAATGTTAGTGGTGCTGGGGAGTGATGTGTATCAATTAAATTTATATTGCATTGCAATTAAAATAAGAAATAGCCATTTTTCATTCGTGTTTTCCGTGTTTTCGTCTTTATGTTTACCAGTTTACCTAGGTCATTCTGGCAGGGCAACGACCAGGCATTTTTTTACCAGAGCGTTTCCCATAGTGTAGATCGAGCTAATGCCAAAGGTATCTTTGAATGCCTACCTTCTTTGTGCCATGATGTTGTCGAAGGGTTGCACGTCTTATTCCACTCGCTGTTATTAAGTAGGTCATGGTCCAGGCGAATATGGTTGACACCGTTATCTACGTGCTTCAGCTCCCGACATACCTCCGGGGTTACGTAATAGACCCCAGTGCTGGTAACATCGCGGATATCGCGCTTAACGGATCGCGTCAGCTGGTCGAACCCAGGATCAAGACCTGCAGGAATCGGCCCGTGAATTGCGGTGGCCATCCCAGCTAAACTCTTTCCAACCAGAATTCGACACTTTGACAATTTCGACCGTTTAAGATTTTGTGTTACTGTTGCATAGCGACAGATCACGTGCTGTATTCGTTCCTCGAATACAACGACAAAAAACTTTAGAATAATCTTTAGTACTTTTGCAGTACAGTTTATATAAAATATAATGTGCAATTTCACTAATAAATGCTGTTATGCAAATTTCCATGATTTGTCATTAGGCAGTGTTGTCCGTAGGCTTAATAACTTGTGAAAACCTAATTCAAGTTTAACCAGTTCAGTCTTAGTGATGCAATTACTGAATTACACTGATGAATGCATGCACTCGATTTGAAAGGGAAGATAATTTAGCAGAAAATTACGCTGAGTATAATTATGCCAAATTCATGTATTATTTATCAAATTCTAGATGCAAAAATACCGCATAGCCTAGATATCATAGATATAATAATATAAACGAAAAAGATTAGCAACCTCTGTGGACCACGTGTCATATGGGTGGCAAGATGGCGGATAAGGAGGGTGTTCCGACAACAAAAACATCAGCAGCTGCAGGCGGTGTTTCTTCCTTGTCGTCAGCTCAACCAAATAATCCTCTATCCAAGAAGCTTAACAAAATTCTGGAAACTCGCTTGGAAAATGACAAGGTCTTGTAATTTACGAGAAAACCTGCAAGTTGTTTTAGGGTCTTGGCGCTATATGATATGGGGGTCCGTAGCTCAGTGGAGAGAGCGTTGGCCGATAAACTGAGAGTCACTATCGCGACCCGGGTTCAAGCCTCGCTCAGGGCAAAAATTTATTTGAATTTTCTGTTAGCTGCCAGTGGCGCTTTCTGTTGTGTGGTTTGCCTCGGGTCTGTTGAAAAATAAGTTAGCCCCTCCCACTCCTGGCTTGGCCGAATCAGGAGCGTTCCAGCACTTAGGTCATTAGTGTTAAGTTACCGAACCTGTTGTAGCCGACCTGCGTGTCGTGTGAAGCTGGCCGTATTTCGTATAACCTTGTACCAATGTACCTGTAGGCTAATCGTTCTGCGCCTCTGCGGTGTGTAAGATTGAATTTGAATAAACGAATATTATATATCGTAAGTATGTATTTGCACTTGTTATAGCGCCCATTCAAGCTCTCTACTCATAGGCGCTCCCGACTACAGCGCGGAACTGCATAGGAGTTTCACGCCGAAGCACATGAGTAATTGCAAGTGAAAGACTTGCTCGCGGTGGCTTGAGGTGGATTCGAACCCGCAGTCGTCAGGCTTCAAGGAACCGAGCATGCCCTACACCACCGTGCCTCATAGTTTTACGACGCTTTAGTCAGAAGCCGACGACATTTATGCTCGGACTTTTGTGCTGAGCAAATATAGTGCATTTAGCAGATCTTGGAAGTACGGTGCCATTTTGTTTGTCCCTATTGTTGTTTGACTGAGGCTATTAGAAAATGAGGAGCTCATTGGAACAGAGGTATCAGCACTGAGTGTCGAACTCGCTGAGGAGGAATTATCTGCATCCGACAGCACACCATACTCTTAGTTGTCTGAATTGTTAGTGGAGTTTTATAGCATAGGTGAATTTGTCTCTAAACAAAATGTCGTCAGGCAGTGTGGTACTGTTAAAAAAGAATTTGTCCAAGTTCTCAAGACTTGTTTCTGTCATAGCAACCTGCCCTTAAACATGATGATAATCTTCACAGTAATAGATTGCACCAACCATAACTAAAAGTACAGTGTTATGGAAAGTGTTTGTGCTTTGTTCAGACAAATTGATGTAGTCCTTCATCTTATTCACATTGTGATAAAATAATTGTATTTTACAAGTTCATTTACATAGCTATGATTTTCATGCTAATGAAGTATTAAACCAGACTAGTGATTAGCATTCATTTGCTTGTCAATAATGGATTGCTGTACTTTTTAATTTGCAGGATGTTCTTGAAGCCCTTAAATCACTCTCTGGATTTTTCATCGAGAATAGCATTCGTTCGAGGCGCAGTCTACGAGGAGACATTGAGCGTCGAAGTATTGTCATCAATGAAGACTTCATTGAATCATTCAAGCTGGTTAAGGAGGTTGGAACAGCATTCAGTTCAGTTGAATCATTGAATCATTCAAGCTGGTTAAGGAGGCATGTTAGAACAGCATTCAATTCAGCATTTGGGAGCAATGACCTGCCCTGACACATTTAGCCAGTCTTCTGATTTCACAGCTCTTGCTACTGGCTCCTCTATCCATCACACCTTGGCTTTTCATTTGAAACTCAAGTCACACCTTTTCAATAACTCTTACCCTGCCTCATCTGATCCTCCACCTTCCAATTCCTGACCCAGATGGCACCAGCTTTAGTAGCTGTTCCACCCATCTGATCCTAGATGGTAACTCAACCCGGACCACCTTTGAACTACTCTTACGGACAACCATTTTGACTCGACGCAGCGCTTGTGAATAAGCTGGTGCCCCGCGATTGAATTTTGAGTAGCGCTTTAAAAGTGTGGAGATTATGATTATGATGTTCAATGGATGGTGATTTGAAATGTAACTTTGTCAGAAGTAAGCATCAGTTAATGCATTATGATCAGGGTTAAAGTGTGACTGGCATCAAATCTGAGCACTGTCCTGCCACTTATTATACCAGCACATCCTGGAAAGGTAAGGGGCGTCCAGACACTTCTTTGTTAGACTCTAAGGCAGTGGTTCCCAACCTTTTTTGACTATCGGGCCACTTTTTCTAAGTTTGAGGACACGAGGGCCATGTTTTCTTAGTTGAAGGACATTAGGGGCCACAAGGCTAAAATTTAATTAACTGAAGGCATATAAAATTGTTATAATTGAATCAAAAAAGAATGCTTGATGCGATTTATTAACGTCCAAATAAAATAATTTGTAATAGAAAAGAATTATATATTCTATCATGTCCAGATTGTCAATTTTTGCACAAATTTTTCTTAATTCATTGAGATGCTGCGGGCCATTTCTGTAGGCCCGGCGGGCCACTTTTGGCCCGTGGGCCACGGGTTGGGAACCGCTGCTCTAAGGCTTCTAAGACTGATTATGATAACATCACAATTGATGTCTGTAGAGTTGATCAGATTTCCAATATGAAGAGTTGCCTGTGAAGAAGAATGACGTAATTTTTAGATGATACGTTTGTTTGTTTTTAGCAACTGGACAGCATTTACACAGATGTAGAATCCATGAATGCCTGCTGTCAAGACATGACACTGCGACTGAAGGCAAATACAGATGAATTTCATTTTTGAATAAAATATTTTGCAACATTTTAATTGATTTGTATTTTGTATGTTTTTTTCTAGCATTGCTTCAATTTGTAAATTGTTTCCTGTTGATTTTGATTAATTTTTAAGAAGAAATTTAATATACTTAATAGGATCTAGTCATAGTTTAAATATTTAATCATATGCTGGTATTGTTTGAAGGGTTTTCTACATGGATTCAAAATGTCTGTTTTAATTCTTTAACCTTCATACGTTTCATAAATTAAGAACCCAGAAATCCATGCTGGTGTTCTACCATGGTTGGGAACAGTAGATAGCAGACACAGTTCACTTTCTTTAGAGTTTAACAGATTGTTTAATAATTTTCAGTCAGCTAAAGACCAGACGCACGATCTGATCAACCAGACAACAAAGCTACAAACTGAAAGGTTGCATTTGCTTATTTGGCTTAAATTCTTACATGAATGTCAAGGGGTTTAAGCTGGTGGCTTTAGCCACGTATTTCAAAAGCATTGGAGAAGGTCACTCAGATTTGTTTAATTGGCTTAAGTAATTTTCATAACTGTTGTTGGTTGGCTTTGTGTTTGAACGAATGATCTGAGAAGATTCCAAGAATTTTTTATTGGCTTAATTATTGTTAATAACTGCTGTCGATTTGGCGTTAAGTTTGAATGGTCTGATAAGATTCATATAATTTTTTTGATTTGCTTGAATATTTGTGTTAACTGCTGTGGATTTGGCATTAGGTTTGAATAGTTGGATAAGATTTCATGCAGTGCCACTATTGGTACAACGAGAAGGCAGGTGTTGAAAAAAAATTCTTGATACGTTGATATTGTGATGACCTTTAGTTGAAGAATTTTCTTTCTTGTTCAATGTCTGATGTCTATAGCCAGAAACTTCAACTGCGATCTGTGGTTGCCGATGCTTTCCTTGCCAAGTTCCAACTCAAATCAGAAGAACTACAGACGCTTCGAGGAACTAGAGATGGTGTGTTGCATCCTGTAAGTTGTGCTTAAAAACACCGTAAGAACTTCTGAGAAATATAACACTTCGGTGTGTCCTATGTGATAGAATAACTGATTGTGTAGCAACTCATTGGTGCGTTAGTAGCATGCATGGTCTGTGTGATTCAACAGTTGTGGGTTCAATCAACTTCATGTAAAGAGTCTATTGACCATACACTTGTCTTGTCACCATTTGATGACTAGCTGAGACTGAGAAGTAAATGCAAGTCGTGCAATGCACTGACCTCAAAACCTTTCAGATGACCTTTAAGCTCTGCAGCCAAAGCAAGTGTCTCCCTTTCGTTTTGCTTGGGACATGGGTGTAATTTCTAAATTTGAAGCAAAATTAATTGCTTGTCAAATCTATATTTTACTTTTTACTTGATGCAATACAATGTTTACCTTAGCTAAAATTCATGCAGCTAAGCTGACTATTTAAAAAAAAATTGCACTGCACTTTACAACATGCACTGCTTTATGTAGAAACTTTTACCAGTTGTTCATCTGCTTGTTGGTGACTGATTACTATATATTTTGCCATTCGCATTCAGTCAAAATGCTTCTATGTACAGGGATCAGTAGTTGGTGGTGCACAGAGCAACTTGCTTAGTTGTATTTTGTTCTGGCTGAGAACATATTTATCCTTAGGAGGTTTGTTTCTTGTTGAAACATGTGATGAGGTATATTTAAGGACAGTGACAGTGAAGAACAGTGAGCAGCTTTAGTTATAAATTTGAAAGTTGAACATCAAATATAAATAAAAGGACCTACTGCTAATGTTGTGCTTTATCTGTGACCATTGTTCTGAAACCTGCACAGTTGTCCTTTGTTGTTCTTAGGAGTTCTTCAGTGCTTTGGCTCGAGTACGGCAGATTCATGCTGACTGCAAGATCCTGCTCCGAACGAATCAACAGACAGCTGGGTGTGCAAAAATTCCTAATAGTTTGAAGAAATGTTTCATTGATAGGTTAAATTTTTGAAATGGTTAAAAATTATGATTTGTGTATTGCAAATGATTGGTTGATTATAAAACTTTCTGAATGAAAACAGTTTGTGACTTTAGTTTATCTGAAGAATTTATGGGTTTTTTCAGATTGGAGATAATGGAGTCAATGGCTCTGCACCAAGAGTCGGCCTATGAACGACTTTATCGATGGACACAAAGTAAGGATGATTTTTTAGATTGGACATTGTTTTGCAGTTTTTAGTTGGCTGTTTAGCGAGTGTCTTTTTTCTTTTAATGGTTTTTCTAAATCATGGTTTGAGGTTTCAAAATTGATCTATGTAAGGATACCATTATTTTTCTCCTCCACTTATTCATTCATTCATTCATTCATCCACTCATTCATTTGGAAACTTACATAGCGACCCTTCAAGGAAACTACGTGGAGGTGCTCCAGCATGCCCATAAGAACAGTTTATTCAGCCAGGTCTCTTCTGTCATTTCACTCTCAGTTTAAGACTTGCCTTTTCAGCTGATATAATTATGAGCATTAAGGTGTCTCTTTAAGCGAACTGACTTCAGGTTATATACCTATTTGCGGCCTTATTTTGGTGTGCCATCAGTGTTTTATAATTGTCATGTTACACTTGCCCGAGCTAATACACATGCGCTGTGTGCAGAATAGTTTGGCTAATTAATTATATGTCTGATTACCAAGCAGCATGTGACAAATACAGAAAGCAAATACAACAAAAGATAAATTATTTAGAACTTTCAGCTTATTGCTGAATACATTTCCTTTAATTGTTGGCATCAGAAGAGTTGTTTTAAACTAACAATGCTGCATGTATTGTTTTCAGATGAATGTTGTCTGCTGACGGGGGATTCTCCGGATATCAGCACAAAGCTATGCCAGGCGTTGGAAGCACTCCAGGATCGTCCTGTTCTCTTCCGGTTAATTCATTTTGTGGTTAAATACTAATTTTGACACTGACTTAGGATATCATTGCACTGGAAATTCTTAGACATTTTAACTATTCCTGTGGTCATAGTAAAGAATTTTGACTTTTGAGTACATGTTGACATCGACCAAAGATTGGAAATGCACTTTTGCTACAAATTTTGTCATTATTTAAATGAGTTTCAATTACTGACACATTTTAAAGTATATAACTAGTGCACTTTGTACGCGCATGTGCAAAGTCAGTAAATCTAAGGTGCAAGGTGGGAAATCGTTCAGGGTTGTTACTGGAAGTCCATTGAGCGAGCTCAAACTTACAATTGTTGGACTACACAGTGCACACCCATCATGATGCTGATTGGACCGGCATGCTGCATGTTGTGGTAGTTGATTAGTACTGATTGACAAGAGAAATCTCGATTTGTTGATTCCATGACGTGCATTCTGTTTGGTTTCATGATTTGCAGCTATACACTTGATGAGTTCAGCAACGCACGTAGAGCAGCTGTCGTGAGGAGTTTCATAGACGCCCTGACCCGCGGTGGACCTGGGGGTACTCCTCGACCGATCGAACTGCATTCCCATGATCCTCTGAGATACCTTGGCGACATGTTGGCCTGGGTACATCAGGCCACTGCGTCTGAGGAGGAGCACGTTCAAGCACTCCTGAAAAAATGCTCCAAAATTGGTAATTATTTTTCGACTAGTGTGCGTGGTCCTACCCGTATACTACTGGTGTTCAAATATAAGAACCTGAGTTTGGCATTTATTCATTCATTCATTTCGAAAATTTATATAGCGCCTCTTCAAGAAACCTACTCAGAGGTGCTCCCAGCCCAGCCACAGCTAAAAAAGTAGGATTTGAGAGACTTAAAAAATGCAGGGAAATTTAGCCTAGGCATAAGTCGCAAGGTTAGTGGGAGGCCATTCCAGATACCAGGACCCACAACAGAAAAGGCTTGGCACTGTCTGATAGAAACTTGTGCGAGCTCGCGGAACCATGAGCTCACCCGTTGCCGCAGAGCGAAGAGCTCGACGGGATGCAAGGTTGGAGACAGGTCGACAAAGGCTAGACAAGTACGATGGAGCACAAGAAAGACGGCATTGCCAAACAAGTGCAGCAACTTGGTAGGAGATGTGCTGTGAAACAGGGAGCCAGTGACATATAAGTGTTGTACTGTCGTTGTTGTGCAACCAGCATGACTTTTCTAGTTATGCCATGTGCCAGAGCATTCCTACAGCACTTCTCATCATGAGGCATATGGCATTAACAACAAAGAGATTTTCTGATTTAATTCCAGAATTAATTTTACATTCGAATATGATGTCACTGTGATTTTATATCGTGGAACCGTCACAGTGTAAGAAGTGACTCTCAGTCATCTATTTTTATGTCTCTTTCGGTCTGTTAATGTGTCTAACTGTCTGTTGATCTAGCTCTGTCTGTCCCTGTTGTTTGTTTGCTCCATTGTTATTTATTTACATTTTATGTCGTCATTGGCTGTTACAGCTGTCAGTACTTGTCTTTTGTTACGTGGTTTCTGTTCTGTTCTTTTAGCTTCTTTAACTTTGAAAGATTAGTCTATGATGTTTATAAGCTTTGCTTGAAAACCTTCATCTTATGCTTAGTGTGTTTGTAGCAACTGGAGACCATGTGAAAGAGGCTCTTCAGCACATAACAGAGGGAATATGCCGTCCACTTAAGGTATTTAGTTCTTACGGACTTGATTCATTAGAATCATGCTTTGTGCACATTTATTTAAACCATGCGATGCTTGAAATTTGTGGTGTGGCAGCCTATGAGTTAAGCGTCACTGGTCTTGCTATCATAGGTTTAACTCTGTGCACTATCCTGGCCTAGTTCTTTGCACACACCTTGTCGCCAAGCGATCTATATTTGTTACTGGTGTAAATGTGGAAGTATTAAACAGCATTTCGTGTGGTATCACTGAACCCATGTCCAGGACTGTCAGATTCGTCTATTATCAGCTGAATGGTCACTTGAGTAATGAAAATGAGTGATTCCTGTATAACCCACTTGTTGAATGTGGGATGTGCTTTGCTAATTGAGACGTAGAACTTAACTAAGTGATAAGGTGTCTTCTCTTTCTCATGACATGTGTTTTCTGAATAATGATGTCTAATCTTATTGCTTCTGTATAATTTTTATGATGTTGTACGAGCAGTTAGGCAAATTACTGCTTCAATTTATACTTCTGTAAAAAATCAAATTTTTTGTGGAGATGCACAATTGAAGCCTAATATTAGTAAGTGAGTAAGTATAGTCTTTACTAGGATGTCATGGAAACCAGAAGTCGAGACGATGAAGATGATGATGACAATTTCTACGGTGTCTTGGATACGCCATGTTGCTACTTTGGTGCCTACACAAAACTATGACATAGAGTGAAGGGAGACTCGGTGAGCAGAGGCACATATTAAATTAACTGGAGTTTTATATTGTGCTCTGTGCCTTGCGCAATGGAGAAAATAGATCATGTCGGTCGCTAGAGCTCAGAGAGCTGAAAGCACAAGGTGACAACAAGGTGTCTTGTGCTGTTAAATAATATTTGTTCTCATCTTGTTTCTGTTTTGTCCAGGTGAGGTTAGAGCAGGTCTTGATGTCAGAACCAGGTCCAGTTGTGCTGTATAAGTTGATGAACCTCATTCACTTCTACCAGGTCACAATCAGGTACTTACTTACCTATAGCAGTTGCCAGTAGGACTTCTTTCTTCTGTTGCAAGGGTTAATTCTTATGTGTTAGGAGGTATGGTTTGCGATGAGCTATGTTAATCAGTCATTTATTACAGTTGATCCATTATGTGCCATGAGGTCCCCTATGCACTTTGGTGTTGGGGGGAGTTTCTCACTTCCAATCAGTCAGTGGGTCCTTGGACATGAAAAATAACCGAAGTGCTTGTCTGCCATGATGGCACGAATGATGTAATTGACAAGTCCAATATGGCCGCCATCAGCCATATTGGAAAATTTATCCTCTTTAGTTCTTACAACATATGCACGTGTAATACCTCTAATGTTACTGATTCGGGTATGTAGAATTTATTTTTTTGTCATCCGGGGTCATCTTTCATGTCCAGGGACCCACTGACTGATTGGAAGTGAGAAACTCCCCCAACACCAAAGACTTCCAAAGTGTATATGGGGCCTCATGGCACATCAAGGACTAAGTTGGTTTGACAACATACCATCAGTTTCAAATAGAGCATTTGGATTTGAAACTTGAAGGCATGTGTTAAAAGACAAATACGTGCATCAGCAAACCATGGTTACTTTACTTTTTGAGTCTCTGCACATGTGCGTGTGTGTGTTTTGCAGCCAGATGTTGATCCCAAGCGCCGCATTGCCATGCACTCTGGACGAGATGCATGTGTTGAGCATGCGCATGTTCTTCACGAGTCTTACGCACAGCGCCAACAAACTACTTGAAAAGGTCAGTCCACTGGGTAGTGCATTTAGCATTTGAAGCAAGCCACCATAGGAAGAAAGTGGACATGCTTAAACATTAAATTAGTGTTCCAGAACTGCGCACGTTAGTCTGACCAGAATGTTTACCTAAGTAATTGCTTTTCTTGCAAAGCAAAGTCAATTTTGACTCCTTTAGCCAGACTTTTATAGTAATTGAACAGATTTCTTCGAAGTATATCTAATGGTAATAATTATTGGTAATGTAATGTAACAAGACGTATATGGTGTGATTCAAAGTAGCATTGAATGTGCTTTTACACAAGACAAAGTCTATGGCTCTTCTGCCTGTACTTGTGTTTGCTGTTTGTTGACTTAGTACGGTGCTTTTTGAGTACCTACTTCTGTGCCACCTTGCATCAACTGCCATTTCGTAAATGACTTTGTTAGATCTTTATTTTGAGGATTGTATTTTGTAATGGGGTGTACAACTTAAGAAACATTTTTGCAATGCTACTTACATTATTTTGTGCTGTGTAATAGATCGCATGTATTTACCTAAGTAGCACCTTCTTAGAGTTTTATCGGATGCATATTATGTTATAGTTTGGAATTTCGCAGAATTGGTGTCATCATAATGCTGGATACCAGTATTTCTCATGTTATGTGCAGTTTGTAGAATTTACTCTATTAGCATTCATGTATTGGTATTGGTTTTTTGTTTTTGAGTTCGTTTGCTGTTTTAGTATTTTCACATATTCACTTTTGGTTTGAAGTATTAATAAAATGCAGTACTGTGTTGACATACGTATTTATATACATACATATATACGTATAATTACTTACGGTATGTGTGTGTGTGTGCCTGCCTATGTTTTCTGTATGCTTGTGTGAATGGTACATGTGATTGATGGTTTAGGTGGAATTGCCGCCTGCTGATCTCGGTCCAACGGTTGCATTGAACAAGATGCTTCAGTTGCTGCAGGACATTCTCTCATCGCACGACTCATCAGTTGTTGCGCCTCACGAACGCAAGACGGCGTTTGCTCAGGTAGTACGCTGCCGCCATCAATTTAATCTCCTCAGAAAATGCATTGTCTTTTACCTATCTTATATTTTATGAATTAAGGAATGAATAATGTGTGATTTAATATGTACTTAAGCGCTTAAGTAAGTAAGCAGGCAGCCTTTATTTGCATTTTCAAGTATATGAATTCAAGAGAATTGTTGTATATGGTTTTGCTGGTATTGATTGTTTCATATGGGCAGAAGCATTTAACCTTTCTTTACAATGCATCTGCTTGTATTAGATAATCTCACTTACATTTACATTTAGAGGTTCTTACAAGGCATTGAGCAAGACGGTGTCTTGGTGCACTTGCACTTTATGGCACTGTATAGTTTTTTATGTCAATTGCTGAATCTTTTGTGTTGTGTCCAAACAGGTTCTGTCGTGCTTGCTCGACCCTCTCGTTCAGATGTGCTCGGTGTCGGCGAGTCGCCTGAATACGGTTGACATGGCAACGTATATGGTCAACTGTCTCCATCTCATCCAGTCAACGGTTGCCATATACGAATATACAGAACAACGCCTGGAAATGCTTCAAGCGCAGGTACACTGCTTGCGAAGCATTGTACATGACTGCATTGCGTACACACAGCTGAGAATGTTCATGCATACACACAGCTGAGAATGTTCGAAAGAATATTGGTAGTGATCAGATATGAGACAGTGAATTGGATATTAGAAAATAGGTCATCCTGAAATCTCTATATTTTCCTAGGATCAACTTGAAATTAATGCTGATTCTCATACACTGTAGCTTATGACATGATGAGATGAATTGGTTCTGAATCAAAATGTTGTCATAATTTGTGATAAATCGTTTTTCACATACTGGAAATTCAGTACTATTGTGTCAGCTATACTCGACATTTCGTGTATTGTATTCTTTGTTGTCTGTAATTTAAGATTGATGCGCATGTTGACACGTTGGTGAGTGAGGAGGCATCGTATATACTGAATGCGTCTGGACTGGCCAACCTGTACAACATGGTACAACAGCATCAGCCAGAACGGGTATGCTCATCTTGAATTTCTAATTTCTTCATCAATGACTGAATGTTCTTTAATGCACCGTAGATAATTAAACAAACCATTTACACGCTGAATGAGTCCAAGGTGGGACAATGGCTCCAAGGCAGACATTTTGGGTGTTTAGAATGAATATATGTAGTTTGCATATTTTGAAGGGTGGGTCCAAAAGTTTCAAGTTTATTCCTGAGAAACCCTTGCTGCCATGCGTGGCGACTCCTAGATGGCTGAGTGAATAAGGTAGTGATGCTGATTGGAGTTTAATGCTGAGACAGATCTCAGGTATTCCGTTTGAGTTGTAAAGAACTTTCAAATACAATTTAAGCACGTCTGAGTTGTGAATTGTTTTGTTATAGTTATCATTTGGAACAATAAAGGTATCATTTTGATTGTTCATTTTTTGCAGGGTCCATTGTCCAAAGTTCCTGGAATGGATCCAGCTTCTGTTAAAGCCATCATGGTATGATGTGTAGATACTGATACATTTTGTTATAGTCGGTTTCCTTTTAAATAGCTGGATGTGATGTAGAAAGTTGAAACTAGAAGCTTCCCTCTTATTGGCTCAGTAGCCACTGCGATGCAGTTTTCGCATACATTTCCTTTTCCTTACATTTCTTCCAACCATTAATCAGGAACATTGTGCTTAGAATCTTGAATAAATGACAATAGTTACCTTTAATGATGCTTTAATTATAAACTGCCTTTATAGCAAAAAGCTGTTTTCACTAACATTGCATTGCAAACCAATGTCAGCATACTGTAGCAACCATTAGTATGCGAACTCGTGTTGTGTCAGAAGTGTATTGTAAGGAAGATCTGGTAGATCACAGTTATGTGAGAACCTCCTTTTTAGATGTTAATTTCATTAAAATTCTGATGTAGAGCATGCATGGATCCCTAACTTATTCAGCATTGAAATGCAGCCTTGCAACATTACTGCATTAAAGGTAGTACCAGTAGCACTCATACATGTGGTGCTGGTGGGTAACTGCAACTTTAGCGTATAGGATGGTCTTTGTTTGTTGTATTTGTAGGGAAAGTTTGACAGTTACCTGGGCAGTCCAGACAGTCTGTCTCTTCAACAGACGTCTCGTCTTCTTAGCTCTAAAGTCAGGTCAGTGAAGAAGCTTAAATGGTGAAGGGAACACTACAAAGAGTGGAACTCCGCCACTGGTTGCACTCTGCCAGTGCCAGTCTCAAGCCTGGATAAAGGAGGGCATCGCTAATGGTCTTTGTTACCACACAGTGACGTTGAACTGCAATTACTACTGCTACAAAGAGTGGAAAATACTTGATTAATACTAGAGAATAATTGCACAGAAATTCCAACAGGCAATACACACACACACAATATTAAATATTTTTATGATGTATTTTTTATAAATGGTAGTGTGACTTGTGGCTTTGTCATTACGATAATCATTTTACGAAGCTAAGCTATTTTGAGCAGTAGTAGTAGTTACCTCCACTCTGATTACTGGTAGTAATTTCTGAAGCCCAATGCTTCATGTTTAGTCCAAATCTTTTTGTTTCGGTTGCACTGTCTTGGTATAATTAGCCTCTTAATTGTATGGTGCCTTGTTCAGTATAATTTTTCATCAATGGTTGAAGTTAATCTTTCAGCTGAATACTCAGCACAAACTAATCCAGGACTTCTCAAAAATGGTAAAATGGCAATTTTGCACACACAACATTTTGCGTTTCTTCTAGGACTTATGTTAGAGCAACATATGTACATAGGTAGATTCATAACAGCAAAGCATACAAATATCTATCACAGATTTGATACAACTCGAGTCAGTGTGCGTATGTGGTGTTATATTTTTCCTGGTGGTTTATGCTTTTCGACAGGAGTTCTGTTAAGAAGCGATCCGTTGAACTCGTCTGCTTGGCTTACAAGCAAGTCTACGCGTCGCTGATCATCGAAGAAAACTCGTTTCCTGATCCACGGTCGCTGGCAACCAGACATCCCGATCAAGTTGCTGAACTGCTTTCTTAATAATTCATCTGACATCAATATTTAGTGTTTCATTACTATCTACCGTTAGCTCTAAAGAGACTCCAATTGCAGTTGACAGCTGTAAGGTTAAATACAATTGTACATATGTGTGTGTGTGTGTGTGTACACATATAAATATGTATATGTATATATTTTATATATATATTTTATGTTATATATATATAGATATATATCAGTGTTTCTCATTGCAGAGTGGGCATTAGTTTATGCCAGGTGGCATTGAGTGCTACTTTCCATTGTATGATATTTGGTGTTGCATGTGCATCGAACTTTGAGTCAGGTCTTGCATATGTGGTATTCTTTATGATATGTGACATTTGTCGTATTCTATGACTTGTGAGCAGATATGAATAATCTGGTTCCATTGGCGAATGGTTGCCAAAGAAATCTGTGAAATCTACCATTCCTATTGCTGTGAAAAAGTTCATAAAAAGGTGGCAGACTTTGGAGATTTGTGTTAATTGTGATGTGTAGTGCACATAAATGAAATTTAAACAAAGGAGAAACTAAAGGTGGTGTAGGCTGTAAGGAGTGTAAGGTATTGTTTTCACTGAAGACAAGCTTTTGTTCTCGGGTGTAGGTAATGGACTAAAGTATCTTGTAGATTTAATTGGATGCCACTGATTTTTGCTTTTTGAGTATGTTCCAAAGTTCCATTATACTTGGTGCACGACATTTTTGATGAATTCAAAGAAATTCCTTTATTTTGGTTTTACTGTCAGAAACTGACATGTTTAACATGTTAAATGTTATAAACGATCACGGCATGGGGCTTAAATCTTGCCAACAGCTTCTACCGTGAAGTTCCCAATGCCATAACTTAGCATATCAAAAACAGATGGAACAAATAGTTTGTTTTTCCAATATTTTGTGTGGGCGTACCTAAATGCGCTTTACTGACTCGATATGTTGATATAGTTTTGCTGTGGGAGTTTTCAATTTCAAGTGTAATATATCCAACATTCTTGACATTCATCTGATTGGTTTCTTTGCAACCTCTCCTTTAATCTTTTTGAGAATGCTAACAATAAGTCCTGGCATTTGTTTGACGGAATGTGTTGACGAAGTCACTCTCAAATTGTCAGAATCCATTTTCTTTAAAAAAAACTATAACTCTGTGTTGGTCATAGACTATAGTCAATCTTTCTATGACTATTCTTCACTCTGCTGTGATTCTCAAAACATTGGCAACTAATGTTAATGACCTGTCACTTTCTTGGCAACTAATCTTAATGACCTGTTGACCTTCTTGGCAACTAATCTTAATGACCTGTTGACCTTCTTGGCAACTAATCTTAATGACCTGTTGACCTTCTTGGCAACTAATCTTAATGACCTGTTGACCTTCTTGGCAACTAATCTTAATGACCTGTTGACTTTCTTGGGAATTTCTAGACCTTGAAGTCAACCAGCAAGCTCAGCTTTACTGGAGGTGGCTGATGGGCAGTGTTGACATCATATATATATATATATATATATATATATATATATGGTAAATGTACACACTACACAGACATGCATGCTGGTGTTTCAGTCAAAATAAAGAAGCATCCAATGATACATTCTGCTGAGACAGCTCATTTCTAAAGTGGTTCTTGGAGCAGACGCATAGTTTCATTGAAATGACAAGTTTGATATGTATCATAACTATTGGTCTATTTTTGGCTCATAAACCACTCGCACGTTTTGACTGTCTGCCAGCATCACTGGAATGGAATTGGAAACGCCCTTTACTGAAGGAATGCATACTAAAATTGCATCCCACATCAATCCAGGGTATCAGTATTCGCCCTTTTTTCAGTATAAATGATCCAGCCAGCGATAAAGGGTGTCAAATTTTATTCTGCTTAGCATGCCAAGTAGATATCAGTCACAAAATGTGGATGCTTACCATTCTGTGAGTATTGAATAGTTTTTAAAAATAATCTTCTTTTGGAAGAATGCACAAAGGTATCTCTAGATACTAGAGAAACTATTAGAGGTTGGGCATGTTTAAATTCCCAGATAATTGTAAACAGACTGCAATTTAAATTGAAGGAAGATCAGTAATGCAGCCTCGAATTTCCGGCCTTTCCTCCAGTTGCTGAAATAGCTCATCCTCATACTTTGTTTGTTTGTATGTGCACTTGTTATAGCGCCCCTTCAAGCTCTATCTACTCAGAGGCGCTCCCGAATACAGAGCGGACACTGCATCGGAGTTTCACGCCGAAGCGCTGAGCAATTATGAGTGAAGGACTTGCCCAAGGTCCCTACGCGGCGAGGTGGATTCGAACCTCGAACCTTCCGGTTTCAAGGCAACGACGCCACCACTACACCACCGCGCCCACAACTCTTGTCTAGTATCTATGTGGACTCCTCTTTCTAATTGAAGTCCATGGTCCTAACAGTTGCGGTCCTTATAAGCCCTTAGTTATGCTACCAGACAAGTTGAAGTGCAAAATGCATTATTTCTTACATCAAATAAACTAACTTTCCTGATAACGTGGAACTTTGAAAAGTGTAATATTTTCAATACTGGAATTACAATTAAATCATTTAAATACTACGAACACAATTACGTCCCAAGTGATATGCTAGAGACAACTATACGTACATTGTACACGTCGCCTGAACATAAGCCTTGGTTGATGCATTTGCTGGCTGAAAACAATCTGAACCACCCCAGAACGCATTGGCAAAGCCTGTGCTAATGCGATTAAGTTGGGCATGTACCCATTTATGTCCTTGATAGCATTAGATAGCTTCCTACTTGCTGCCAAGTACAAATTCCAGAACTGTGCAAATTTGAATTCTTATATTGGTTTGTCTGGTGCATGACTTAATTGTTTTTAATTTAAACTGTCCAAGTGAGGCACTCTGAGGAAATCCCATCAGACTATGAGGGAAGGGTCACTGAAATGCGGAGAAGTGGAGGAGGCCATGACCAGTACAGCCTACGCATATGACACACCAACTTAAGTCAGATGGCAGGCTGCATTGGCTTCTCATTAGTAATGCTTCATTGCAAACAGCTGAATAAATATTTTGTGTTTCAACCTTTGTATCTCAATTTGCATAAATCTCCCATGGCTATGTACTTTTTACTAGAAACATACACAATACCTTTGTGCTTAAATTAGTGGACGTGTATCCAAGGAAAAGCCGATATCTTGCACTTGAACCGATGTGCTGTGGTTTAAATTATACATCATTACAGGTATCAAGTGTCTCCATAGGCGCAACCACCCTATGGGACCCACGGGACGCGTCCCCCAACTTTTGAGTGGTCCCCTAACTTTATTATTATGGTCCCCCAACTTTTAGGACATGATTCATTTGGTCCCCCCAACTTTTAGGACGTGATTGCACCTATGAGTGTCTCGAATATAATATTGTATTGTAAGGGGTTTGGTTCTCTCATCTGCAGCCTTATTTAACACATCGAGAACTGTAACAAAGTTGAATCTATGAGTCTAAGACTATAAAATTATTATTGCCATCAAATCGTATAAACACAATGTACAATGTACATGCATCCGTTGAAATGGACGCATGATGTAGACTTTATTGCAACTTTTAAAAGGCTTTTAGTACAACACATTTTGATATGAAGCCAAGACTATCGCATTATCGTGTGCACTATGAAATAATCGCAAGAAGAATGATGATGGCATTTCAAATGGATTAAAGTTTGGCATGCAAAAGCAGCAGAAAAGCAGTTAGCTAATGGGCATTTATTGCAGGTCCATACACACCAAAGGCGTCTCGTAGCCAGTGGATTGCCCTCACATGCAGACATTCGCAACTGGGAGGATGGGCAAGGTCAAATGCGGAAAAATGGAAGAGAATGGTCAAAGTAGGCCACTGGTGTTTGATTTAACAGACATCTGTTATGGAATTCCCTCATGGATTTGGGTACACTTATACCAGTGCTAACAGAATTGTCGGTTTGTACTTTAAGAAGTTTCCAGTGAGAACTAGAGCTCTGGCTTTGGAATAGGCCTTTTCAGTTGTCACTTTCATACAACCTTTCATTCGGAGTGGCTGAGCAGTGTGAGCACCATTATAATAGGCCACAGGCTGTTTATTGTGGTAGGCCCATAACATGCTTTTTGAACCGAACACAGCTTGTCATTCCCGACATAATACTTGATTCAGACAATGAGAGTCGTACATCTGCAATATTAAACATAAGCACAACGTGGCTGTCTACATGTTGCTTCAAGGCACTTTAGCTGAACATTATGTTTCTTGCTTACGCCTACAATTTTCTTCTGTCCATGCAATACTGTATTCGGATGTTTGCGAACTTCTAGACACTGACAAGTCAGCAATACTTTGTACGTAATTATAAAAGCTACATGAAACTAGAGAACCTTAACAAAATATACTATAGCAAAGCTTCTAAACAGCTTGAACTCTTTATCTTCATACGTCAACATTCTCGAACTGAGGAGAGTGCAGACCCCAGTCCAACGCGCAACAGACATGTCACCTATTGGCATGGGCGCCTATTGACCAAACACCTCTGCGATGAACTCTTCGTAGTTGAGTGTTCCGGAACTATCCTTGTCGCTCAACGATATCAGCCTGGCCACTTCCTCCTCGGAAAGGGTGCGACCCAGTTCAGTGAAGATGGCCTGCAGCTCCTTCCGGTCGATTGAACCGCTGTTATCCGTGTCGAATGAACGGAAGCACGAACGCATTGCAGCCGCCCTACAGCAGCATGCATTTAAGTTAATTCATGAATATGCACGAGTATTTTAATGAATTCATGAATATGCATGAGCATTTAAGTTAACTCATGAATATACATGAGCATTTTAATTCGTGAATATACATGAGCACTTAAATTAATTCACGAGTAGCCTATGCGTTGGACTACAGAGGAAAATTAATTCACAAGACTTCTTCATTTATTTTCCTCTGAAGTCCTAGTCTTGACACTACTGATAATGCATGCTGGGTGTTGGAAGAAATGTTATTATTATCTATGTTATTATTTATCTCTACTGTCACTGAATGAGGTTTGTTACTCAGGTTTTAATGAATGAATATATATACAGTATATATATATATATATTATACATAGGCGTACGGGAGATTTCAGCAGTGGGGGGTGGCAGTTAAGTTCTGCCCGAAAAAAATCCTGAAATCTCGTGGAAAATAAAACTTTTTCCCAGAAAAAAAGTTGACAACCTTTTTTTTAGTCATTTCCCGGTCTGCATACCCGAAAAACAGACATGCCCGAAATTTGGGGGGCATTTGCCCCTCTGGACCCCAGCCTGGTACGCCTATGTATATATACACATAATACAATAATAATGTCTATACTATATATATAAATATATATATATATATATATATATATGATGGTGATGGTTCTCTGCCCGAAGGCAGGTTCATTGGCTTTACGCCCCTGGGGATGAGATGATTGAGGTGGTTTCCCGTTGCCTTCCCCACAGACAATGATGGGTAAGCAACTTGCCCAAGGTCGCTCCGCAGGAGCTTGCGCCCCTGCGTCCCACACGTGCTAGCCCGAGATATCTGAATCTCTGAATGTCAACTCCCAGCCCGGGGCTTGAACCGCAGTCCGTTGTAACCAACAGACGTATGCCGCTCTCGTTTACTGGTGTAGCTAACTATATATATATATAATTTTATATATATAATTATATCCTTTCAAGTTAGAGAGTAGTTTCGACCAATGAGAGGGAGTTTGCTCACTTATACCAACAAAATCACTCAGGATGCTGAAAACAAGAAGGCATGAGAAGAATGTGCAAGAGCAGTAAGGTTGTTGAATTGACAAGTGATTTTATTTACATATCTAAAAAAAACATTTTACACATGGAAGAATTTTGTAGGTTCTAATGACTTTGTGAAATATTTTGCATATGAAAGTAACCTTATTTTAAGAGTTCTTGTCAAGTGGGCCTACAATTTTTATCATTTAATAATAATAATAATAATAATAATAATAATAATAATAATAAACTAATATTAACTATTATTATTGCATAGTGCTAAGGTCCATGAAGCTTAGCACTATACAATAATAATAATCACTTGTCAATTCAACAACCTTGCTGCTCTTGTACATTCTTCTCATGCCTTCTATTCAAACTTAAAAACATCACAATCATACACCACTTCTCTGTCTCTCTCTCAAATGGCTAGCAAATTTTATATTGATAACAAAGGACTACAACTAATTTGCTAACATTTAATGTGATCTTCTTTTCTTTAAAGCTGCTTAAAATAATCTGGTAAGTCAATGCCAATGAAACCATCATCCAAATGATGTTTCTCTTTCAGACACCTAAGGGAGTTAGTTCGAGACATAACGGGTAATTGAGACAGACAAAAGACATAGGCTGAATGACCCAGTCATACCTACAAAGATGCACAAGATATGTGTGGTGTGGGTGTGGGTGTTGGACTGTTGGTGTAGGTAGGTGTATGTATTCGTACATGTGTGTAGGTGTGTGTGGGTGTGTGTAAGAGTGTGTAAGTGTGCGTGTAAGCATGTGCATGTGCGTGTGTAGGCGCTGTGTTCGTGTGTTTGCTTCAGTGTTTGTGTGTATGCCTGTGTGTGCACAGTCAGGTCAGACAGAGTGGATAGTTGTATTGAACATACTTGTGGTCCTGTGGTGGTACTAGTCCCATGGCCGTCAGATACTCATCCAGTGAGATTTTGTTGTCTCCCGAAATATCCGACGAACCAAACATCGCCTGTCAAACATCACATCAACATCAATGCATTCAATGCAATCATTTCATTCATCATAACTAAGTTGTAACCTATATTGAGGACGTCTGTAAATCAAGAGTAGACCTATACAGACCAATTGTATTCCTAACGTAAGTGGAACTGTGTAATGAGCCGCCATTATGATCAGTTTCGGAAAGTGTGGCATTAGTTCTGATTAAAATTAATGTCCAAAAACCAAAAGGATGATAAATGTCCAAAAATCAATAGGATGATAAATGTCCAAAAACCAATAGGATGATAAATGTCCAAAAATCAATAGGATGATTATTATGAAACCGTTGGTAGCCTACATTAAAATTAATAGGCTGTCTGAATAACACTCGACACAAAATGTAAATTAGAAAATGGCAGAACTGGATGAGACCTGCTACCGCCCGAGTTCTGCCTAAACAGATTTGGAATAGCAACCCAACACCATCTATAAAACGAAACATATGCAGCACGTACACAAGGCTACCAGCCCCGTGTTCCACGGCCTCTCCCAAGCTGAATAAAAAAAGAGTGGGTCAATGTAGGCCTATAGGCCATTAGGCCTAGGACACGTGTATATGTACCAAGGTTCCATATATAACAGTACTAGCCTACCTAACGCCGATCTGGAATTCTCTCCCGTTCGTGACATTAGCACCAAGTGTGCTGTGTGCCTTATGTGGTTTTCTCTCAAGTCTAAACTCTTAATAAAGGTCATAATCGTCTTTAGCTGTTTGATGCCATAATTATGTGTTGAGCGCTTCTGAGAGGCACTGAAGTCCATCACTGTTTGTAGGCCTATTCTAATAGTGCCAGTCCCAAGTCTGGATAAGATAGGAGGGCTGGAGGGGCTATATAACCTGTATTATGACGTACAGTGCTGTTAAACAGCAACAATTAAGCAAGGCACTGAGTGGTCGTTACATGAGTGTCTTGCTGCACTGCATTACGAAGAATTAACGACCAATTATCATAGCCTACTAAACAAACAGCCTATTGCTTTATTATGCAGTCAGAGGTCCACAAGTAGCTTACCTGCGTAGGCCACATTATGAGACACTCCACCCACAGACTATTTTACAAGTCAAAAGAGATGTTTGCATATAAAAGAACCCCATCACTCACACAATTATGTGGCTGTGTCTTGCTTAAGTGCTCACAGACTTAGCCTATAATTAATTATTCCTTCAAACAGTTTTAACGTGCACAAGGTCACGCAGAAATACATTATATGCTATCCATATGTTAACCACATTATTCATAGTAAGCCTATAGACTATACTCACTATAGGCTATAACTACTATAGTATAGGCCTATATAACTGGGGCACATCTTCATATAGGGCTATGTATAATGTGTAGCTATGTTATGTTCATGCACAGGCGCCCTTGTAACGGCATGGCTATGTTACTGCGCCATATAAATTGTCGTAATTATATATATATATATAATATATATATATATATATGTATAATTATATATGTACAGGGTGCGCCAAAAAAGTAATCCCCTACGGTTTTTTACCCATATCTTGGCCAAACATATGAATTTTTAAATGAAACTTTGCAGTCTTAAAGACAATTCATATTTACACATGATGGCCAGATCTCATAAAAATATTTCAAATACAACAAAAGTTACACCACTTTTAGTCAGGCCACCCCCGGTTTTTTGATGATTCAAAAACGAAGCGCAACAAAAAGTAGGTTTTTTGCCAATATCATGGCCAAAAGTAAGAATTTCGAAATGAAATTTTACAGGCTCAAAGACAATTCATATGTGCACATGATAGCTAGATTTCATCAAAATATTTCAAACACAACAAAAGTTATACCACTTTTAGTGAGGCCACCCACCGTTTTTGACGATTCAAAAACGAAACGCAACAGAAAGTAACAAAAAACGATTTTATTAAGTCTCATCTCAAATAACTGTTGTCAAATGAACTTGGTAGTGCTTCACAACTTGTGTTCAATGTGCCCACCACCAGTGCCAAAACTTCTTTTGAGTCTCTTTGCAAATTTCTAGATGGACCTGTTGATTAATCTGACAGATTCCTTATTTACCAATTTTATTGTCATCTTGCTAAGTGACTTCTCAGTGACGTGCAGCTAGGCTGGCACTCTGTTCCTTTTTTAAATAGTAATAATAATGATCATCTGGCAATATCAAGGCTATCTGATAACAATTATTTGAGATGAGACTAAAGAAAATCGTGTTTTTACTACTTTTTGTTGCGTTACGTCTTTGAATCGTCAAAAAACGGTGGGTGGCCTCCTTAAAAGTGCCATAACTTTTATTCTGTTTGAAATATTTTGCTGAAATCTGGCCATCATGTGCAGATAGGAATTGTCTTTAAGCCTGTAAAATTTCATTCCGAAATTCTTACTTCCGGCCAAGATATTGGCCAGCATAATTAAATTGGTTTTTTGTAACTTCTTGGTGCGTCGCGTTTTTGAATCGTCAAAAAACGGTGGGTAGCCTCACTGAAAGTGATATAACTTTTGTTCTGCTTGAAATATTTTTTTAAAATTTGACCATTGTACGTAAATGTGAATTGCCTTTGAGACTGCAAAATTTCATTTGAAAATTCATATGTTTGGCCAAGATATGGGCTAAAAACCGTAGGGGATTACTTTTTTTGGCGCACCCTGTATAGGCGTACAATTGAAATACATGATAAAATATGATTTATAATTATGGCGTCATGGTCTAGGCTGAATAAAACGATGCAGACTGCACCAATTGCAGTAAATGAGCTATAATATTAGATCTATATTTAAACCCAGTGAAGGGAGTCTCCCACGGAGACCCATTATGCCATATATATAATAATAGAATCATATCGCATAATGATACATGGTTTCGTGGTGTGAATATTTATATGCAAGCATATACCACATGAGGCATGTATATATGTATATGTATTATATATATATATGCATATATATATACGTATATATATACGTATATACGTATACGTCTATGTATATATACGCATACATATGGCCCATCCCTACTCCTCCATCCTATACGTATCTCGACTCATCCGCCCTGATGAGACATCCGACAGCTATGCTATACATATAGGGCGGTTGCAGAGGCTGAGGATGCGGTTGCTGACACCGCATCTTTATCTTATGATATTAAGAGCTGACGTTGGATAATCCATTCCGTTTGGACGTTGGAATAAGTTTAATTAAATGGCCGATTCTAAGCCTTCCATGCATCAGACGTCAACAGCGAAAGGAATCGTGTATACGAGCTCGTTATACGCTCACGAAATATGATACATTCTGCATCAAAAGTCACTCGTTTAAACTGGATTGAGAGTCTGTGCCCTTTTCACCCAGTTGTACAGATCCACAATATAGTAATACATCACCTTTAACAGCTCTCAAAGTGCGTACACGGTGTGACACCTGTTGGGAGTTTACATATAGCCTAATCGATGCTAGGAATCATATTTAAACATGGGTCTACCTATTTGCAAATATTATGTGGGCCTATGCGTATGCCTAGGCTGCATACGCATGCACAAAGATAATAAACATTTATATGCGTGCTTACAGAAATTATACTAAAAACGACACGCACACACAACACACACATACACATTACACAACACACCCATACACAACACACATACACAACACACACACACACACGCAATGCACACACAGCGGGTCATAAACATAATTAAACATTGTATTGTAGTCAACTCCGCCACTGGTTGCAAGCCAGTCCAAAGCCTGGATAAAGGAGGAGGGAAACATTGGTCTAATCAACTTTGAAAATGACAGTGTCGTTAAACAGTAACAAGCCAGTGCATTGTAGTCTGCATACAAGGCTGCTGGGCATCAGCTGTAGTGGCCTAGAGGGAGGGTTTTAATGCTGATGAAGGTGTGTACAAAGGTAACGGAGGAGAGGATTGGCGATCAAAGAAAGGAAAGAATAAGCTATGTTTAAAACATGATTGTTCGAAAACTAGCAGGTTTCCCGCCGTTGACAGCGGACCAGGGTCTGGTCCAAACCGACAATCAACCGTTACAAAGAATGTATTGTATTATAATAGGTCTAGTCAGACCTCATGGAATGCTGACTAGGCGCTCCATCACATGCATGATCACATTTAAAGATCTGCATATAAATAATAATCTAGGCCCTATAGCTGTCCGCAACCATAGGTCTATAAAAATTATGTCATTTGCCACACAATCTGCCGAATCATTAGGAATCATTGATGACTGGGATTCATCAGATTCAGTCTTGAATCACTCCGATTCACATGATAATTATGCACTCCTTTAGATTTGAGCAGCGTACATTTCTTGGCTCGACCTCACCCTCTCCTCTCCCACTCCCTCTCTGACTCACTTTCTCTCTCTCTCTCTCTCTCTCTCTCTCTCTCTCTCTCTCTCTCTCTCTCTCTCTCTCTCTCTCACTCAGTCTCTCCCTATAAATATATACACAGTCATAGGCCCATATACATGTAAATATGCGCATTGTGCATAAGGGAGAGGAGAGAGACAGTGTTAGCTAGAGACCCACCTCTTCCCGTATGTCTTTCCGTCTGTCTGTCTGCCTGCCTGTCTAGTCGCCTGTCTGTCTGTGTCTGTCTGCCTGTCTGTCTGCCTGTCTGGTTGCCTGTCTGCCTGCCTGGTTGCCTGTCTGTATGTCTGTCTGCCTATACCTGGTTGCCTGCCTGCCTGCCTGTCTGTCTGTCTGTCTGTCTGTCTGTCTGTCTGTCTGTCTGTCTGTCTGTCTGTAGCAAAGGACTCATTGCCACCCATCAATCACTGTCACATTCGCACCTAGGCTAATTAACATCCCAAAATACCTGAGCAACGCATATCTTACACCATCTGTTAACTTTGCGCTGATCTTCAGAACACAGATCAATCATCTCATAAGTCATAACGAAGTCATTCAGTCTTTCCTCATTCGTCTTCTTCAGTTCACTCTGACAGATTAGCTGCTTGTTATGCGCAAAATTTCTGCAAAAATTATGTGATGATGTTGATGACGATGCTTTTGGTGCTGCTACTGTTGCTGTTGATGATGATGATGATGATGACGACGACGATGATGATGATGATGATGATGATGATGATGATGATGATGATGCTAACGATGACGACGATGCTGATGATTATGACGATAAAGACGGTGGTAGGTGGTGGTGACGACGACGACTACGATGATGATGACGATAAAGACGGCGGTGGTGTGGTGGTGGTGGACTGGTGGTGGACTGGTGGTGGGGGTGGTGGTGACGACGACGACGATGATGATGGTGATGATGGTGGTGATGATGATTATGAAGATAATGACGACGACGATAACGTGAATGATGACGACGACGTCCTAGGCATGTTAGAGGTACAATACCTTGATGTTGGAATCGCTGCCCTTGTATCCCTTCTTCCGCAGCACAGACGTCAGTTCATCGAGAGTGAGGAATCCGCTTCCGTCTTTGTCAGCCTCCTGGAAGAACTGCGTGTAGCTATCGGCCATTTTCAATCGATTCCTCTTCTTTTCCAATTCTTTTCACTCTTCCTTAAACTTAAAAGCAACTCTATTTATGGACCGGACACCGTGGGACAAGACTCCGCAGCTCAACAATAAACGACACCCAATAATAATCTACCCTCTGCCTCCGTTTCACCTTTTATCTCCGTCTCACAGTCGGTGGGTAGGCGGGTGGGTGGGTGGGTGGATGGGAGGGTGTCTTAGTCTGAGTAGACGCCCATTACTAGTACGACGTACGGCCGTACGGCGGCGTTTTGAAAGTCACGTGATATTATATCAACCGGCTTAATATGTTAAGCTACCCTGCATCCACGCGGACGCGGTACGATTCAGACTCAGTGCACATGCATGCCTGCAGCTAACCAGCTAACCCAAAGTACTTCAGCCTACGTTATCCATGAGCTGGCCAGACTTTTATATATGTGTGTATAATTACATACATACATACACATATATATATATATATATATTATATATATATTCATACGTAGCAGCTCGCAGATACAAAGCCTAAGTGGAAACATTCATGGAGTCTGGTTATCCAGTAAGCTCATAATAAGTGTAATGGAATATTCAAGTTCCAGATTATTTGCAAGGCTGTTCCAGCAGAATTCTGTATTCACCTCTCTAAACGTTAGAACGAACGAAAACTGAATGACCTACTTGGTACACAAATGGATAAATGCACCATAAACTTAGCCTATATTACAAGGCTACAAGCTACTTTCATTATTTTTATTCCGTAAAGGATTAATCTTGGTGTTTTTGCGTCCATCTATAGGCCTATGCGTGTTTTTGTGTGTGGAAAACTAGGCTACCAGGTCTCTACGCCTACTTAATGAGAATCCAGTGAAAATTATAAGTTCGCTCGTCCCGCTTTCGCCTTCCAGACTCCAGCCACTGACAGCACACTATATATACTTCATGGTCTTCACTTGTCATGTCCACTACAACATTTCACTCAAGAGTCAAGACTATTAATAATAATCTGAATTGGCTTAGGACCAATAATCCTTTGGCATAGGAGTGTGTCCGATTGGGCCTCTATGCGTTGGCTGGATGGTGAATTAACGCTGTTATCTTTTGGAGTGTTCTCAATCATTTTGTTGAAGTATATATCCTGTCCAATCTGCTCATCAGTCTTTCAGTGGGAATCGCTCGGAAGGTTAATTGATAATTAAATAAGCTGAACGCTACATCGCGAACAACTGCTGCACAACCCACTGCAGAGCCCATAATCTACACGTTGGCCAATTTTCCCAGATAGACCACAACCAGCGCAACCGCCGTTGGTATTGCAAGAACCCGCGTAGGCCTATAATATTTGAAGTGTATATATTTATAATATGCACCCGATTAGTGTGTGTGTGTGTGTGTGTGTGTGGGTGGGTGGGTGGGTGGGTGGGTGGGTGGGTGGGTGTGTGGGTGCGTGCAACCGATGCATTTGCTCACACACGCTTGCAAGTCAGCGTTCACATGCATGCTGTTTTGGGGTGGGTGGGGTGGGTGAGAACACCTACCATTTCATGGGTAGCAAATAGCGCTAGGCCTATATATACACCTACATGTCAAAAAATGGATAATGATATTAGATGATTTAGTGGTTGTCATATGCAAGCCGTTAAGTTTCAGCATAGGCCTAATAGTAATTTATGTCTAATTGGCCTAGTTTGGCGAAACTGGATCATGGCCATGCAAGTTGTTTCACAGACCTGGCTGATATACGACACAACTGCAGATCTATGCAAGTTTTGAAGGAAAGTGAATCGAAGGAAGATAACAAATTATACCAAATAATTTATATAGACAACATAAGCATGAAAAACACACGGCTTTCCATAGTTTTATCGTGACCTCTCGACCTTGCTAACTTCTCAACAAATTGATGGGTGAGATCCTCGATCACCACATCTGCCCGTTTAATTGTACGTGTGTCAAGTTGTCAACACGGTGACAACTCAATTTTAAGGTCCCAGTTGCTCAGATAGGCATATAGTAGAACTGCAGTCGGTCCCAGGCCCGCATTGGCCTTAATGCGGCCCTGGTCGGTCCTACTTGCGGCCCACAGGTTAATAGCATGCCGACCACGCACACACATAATTATCTAGCCTATACCTTCATAATTTATTTGAACAACTGTATTGGATTCCTCTAAGTAAATTCAATATCTTCATCTTGTTCACCATAGAACAACGAAGTCTTGCCCAGAACTATTCTAGCAATCTAGCCGATCAGCGGCGCCCGCAGGATTTTTTTCTTGTACGCACAGAAATTTTCGAAGGAGGGGCGAACAGAGAAAAATTTTCGTTAGGTCGCCGAAAAAACTGATGACTTTTTTTTAAAAAAAACATACCTTTTTTCTATCCGCCGAAAAAACTGATGACCTTTTTTTTTTTTTTTAGTCGTCAACCTAGAATTTTCCAAAAACATACCTTTTCGGTCATCGCGCTGTACGCACTTACCTATGTGCGTAGCCTACGTCTGCGGGCCCCGCTGTAGCCGATATAATAACAGACTACTTCGACCTCGTTCAGGCACCTTGCATGGTTCACTCTGTTATTCAAGCAGACTTGATTTTTGATACATGTAGTTCCTCAGACTAGATCAAATAGCTCTGGCTCAGTCCCGGTCCTTTTTTGCCTCATTTGGTTCTTCACTTCTTTTCGTTGGAAAACGCGCTATCTTCGTCTACTTGAAATGTCAAATTCTACCTGGTATACTCCATTACTCCTCCTCCTCCTCCTCCTCCTCCTCCTCCATCCTCTTCTTCTTCCCCTCCTCTTCCTCGTCCTCTTCTTCTTCTTCTTTTGCTTTCCCCAAAACTTAGCTATTTCTTCTCTCATGGCACGGATCCCTGCACAGATCGAGACTCTATTCCTTCATATGTAGGCCTACATGCGAGAGTCGAGACCAATCATAAAATTAGCCTATACTTGTAGAAGGTACATGTATGCTTCATAGAAACGCATGTATAATTATTTTTATCTCTATACCTGCATATTTATGACCTACTGTACATGTCTGTATTATATACTGTCTTGTTTGGCGTCATCGTCATTGTCATGAGACTGCCGTAATAAATGTTATAAACCGAGCACTGTTAGCGACTCTGAACGGTTGACGATTCACCTTACACAGCACCAGCCCGACAATCAAAATAATATAACTATAGCTGCATGTATGAATGCTTCTGGTGGGAACCCTGGATATCGATGAGAATAGCATGCATGCAGTCCCTATAATTTCTCTTCATTGGCAGATTAGGTTTATATTATTGACTTATTTCTGTGGGACATTCGTAACTTATTAGGGATGATCAGTTATGATCAGGGCTGTTTTTAAGGAATTTTTAGAACTGCACATCCTCTTCTCTCCTTTCTCATCATCCATGGTAAATTACTCCCAATCTGAGGAAAATGACCAATTTTTGCTATTTTTAACTGCACGGAACGTGACGAAAGTGCTTCTACAGCTGCACGAATCCATTTAGAACTGCACATTTTGTGTAGAACTGCACGTTAAAAAAGCTCTGGTTATGATCGTGGCTTGAAACACACCGGAGTAGGCTATGTAGCCTAGTATATGTAGGGTCTATTGGTAGAAAATGCCAAATCTGGGCGAATTAATATAATTTTATATCATTCTTCGGCAATATAGTTCTTAATTGCTTAGTGGTGAAAGTTTCCTGCACTGGATGGATGGATTTTCATTTGATTTCTATCATTAAACTTCGTGGTTTCAACGAATGCCGATTAGCGATTTTTGCTATAGTAGCCTAATATATTTAACTCTGCAGTTGGGTTGTCTGGCTTGTATCAGGGGCGCCGTTAATTATATAGGCGTACGCACTTACGCAAGTGCGTAGGCTACAGCGCGGAAAGGCAAAAAAAATAACAAATTGTAAATTAAAGCGTGAAATATTATAAGCGATGAAATTCTATTGAATCTACTTTAGTGGACCACGTACACTTCTCACTCATTGCATGCCCATTAAAGATCGTCATAACAGTTCATAACTTCATTTCGCGTATTCTTATTTTGTGCAAGTTGTGCGTACAGAAGTTGTGCGTACAGAAAAAATCCTGGCATATATAGAGGGTTACAAGAATGAGCGGCGAAGACCACCGTACGACCCCACACACCGGATGGCAATATATAAGCTGAAAAGCACGGAGTTTCAATGGCACTCAACCAGCCAGTCAGTCAGCCAGCCTCTCTCACTCTCTCTCTCTCTCTCTCTCTCTCTCTCTCTCTCTCTCTCTCTCTCTCTCTCTCTCTCTCTCTCTCTCTCTCTCTCTCTCTCTCTCTCTCTCTCTCTCTCTCTCTCTCTCTCTCTCTCTCTCTCTCTCTCGCTCTCGCTCTCTATCTCTCTCTCCTGCAATCACCTCCTCCAATCTCCTCTCCTGTGAATAGGCATGGTTCACTCGCTAGTTTGATTGGTTTATGGCGCGCGAGCTCAACATACACTTTGGCGACGAAACCCTTTTCATCCGAATATATTTTTTTTGGAACTCCGACCTAAATAAGACTTATTATTAACAATCCTTTATTCAACAAATGATGGTACTCATGGTAGCACAATTAATAAGACAACAAAAGTAAATAAACAAAGAAATACGGCATTCACAGGACAGTAGGCCTATATCGGCCTGCATAATACTAATGACAGAAAACACTCTAAGTTTCCTTAATAAAAAAATATGGATGCATAGATATCCATAGATGCATAGGACTTCTAGGTTGACCATATATCAAACGTACATTCCCAGACAGTGGTACGTGGTACACAACAAGAATTTATATATACCGAAAATAACAAGCGCTCAAACACTAAAGGTGTGTAAGAGAAACATGATGTAAAACTAACAACAACATTGTTTTGTGAAAGGCATTTCTGAATAAAACGCAATCTTCTGGATAACCAGCAGTTTGTAATATTATTTTCATGCATGAAGTGCAGTACAGATGCAACGTTAACACTACTATGGGAAACTTTAAAAATTTTACATACTGCAGAGCTGTAAGACTTAGTAAGCTTATACTCTAAAGAGTTCAGCTCACTTTTGGTATAGGGCTCACAGCTTCCATTCCATAAAGGAGAAACGGTTTACAGTAGGCATATGCTACTAAATGCAACAAACTGGTTCACTAAATTTGTAGCATTTGCTATACAATAAATTAAATGACCTATAAAACTTCACACGCATTTCATGCAGACAAATTTTAAATGACTTGGCTGCAGTCAGAAAACAGCCCAAATATTTTAACTTGTCAACAAAACTGATCACTACTCCATTCACCTTAATGCTCTTAGGCCTACATATGTTATGGAATCGTGTTATTATCGCTACCACGTGTATATGCCTGGTGTTCAAAGCTGCAGGCCAACGAATTCACAGGATGTGCAGGTGCAACTTAACCAAGGTCGTTGAACTTAGCCTAACTCATTAACGACCTAATGTTCAGGAATCAGAGATTTGAGACATCAGTAACTCGATCGACAGTCCAATTGGACCATTGCCCCCTACCGAGTACAGCAGTGCAAACACAAAAAAGTAACTACGGAAAACGACTGTCAGAACCGATTCATATTTATTCGATAGGTGTCGTTCTGAAGACCTATCATACAATAGAGCTAGTCTCTATTCTCAATGTGAACCACTAATAGATTTGCATCATAATCAAAATGATGTCACAATAAGCGTAAGAAGCATTCTCACAATGTATTTTTTATAGATTTGCATTACCATCATAATCAATGTGACGTCACCTTTCTGTATATCATTTTCAATTCTCAATGGACGAATAACAGTAGATTTGAATCACAATCAAAATGACGTAACAATGAGGGTAGCAAGGTCCATCCTATTCAAAAGGAAGTTAGATAGCAATAGATTCGCAACAGTAACACTGTCATAATCATTGTGACGTCACCTCATACCTCAGGTAAGATTTGAAATTACATAAGAATGTGTAGTAATTTAGAAGAATTATAGGTCTAGGTTCAATTAACCATAGACCTAAAGATTATAGATCAGTCTCGTATAGGTTCTTACTTAAAACGAAGAAATGATTTCCTTTATTGTTTGACTAGCGTCGCTTGATGCACGTTATTATAGGCTCTTCATGAAGAGGTCGGAAACGTAAAGAGCATGAGATTTTTTCATAGAGGTTTCTATTAATGTAAATTTCACCGATTCACCTTGAGTAGGCCAGTCATTGGTATACGCCATCATCAGTAGGCTATCATTAGTAGGCTATTATCTGTGGCGGCGCCAGGATTTCAGTTTTGGGGACCAAGGCCGGATTTGAACAGAGTGAGGCCCTAAGCAATTTCAATTTTGAGGCCCCACTTAAGGATACAAACAGACAAAATGCACATTTCTAGATCTCAGATTATTCCTAATGCATATTGCGCCAGTGATGCATGTTTGATCAACTACCGTACTGTACTACTGTTAGTCTTTATAACGAGTCGAATTGTAATTCATACACTAGTTTTATTCCAGTTTTTTTTTATAGTATACATATAGCCTACTAGAAATCACAATGAAATTTTACATCAACTTTTCCTGCATTGCTGCATCGCATAATCTGCGATAATGTCATCAATAGGAATTTTGCGTAGGCCTAGTTGTTTGCATTCGATGAAAAGCAAGCTCAATGAGCAGATCGAGTTTATTCTGGTGCATCGTGGAGCGAAGTTCGCTTTTTTATGCGCTTGAGCTGCGAGAACAGTGCAATTTGTTAGGCCTACCATTAGGGAAAAGCTCTTGGACTGGATGATGGAGGATGGATATGGGAAACTTAAAGAAAAGGCACAACACCGAGAAGAGTGGCGTCGTTGGGCATCTGGACCTGCCGAGAGGCAGCAGACCTAAAGAAGAAGAAGAAGACCATTAGACTCAGAAACATACAAAGCACCACTTCAACAAAGGTTAGGAAAATCGCTTTTGATGCCGTCCCTGACAATGATGTCATACAAATCTTGATGACAGCATTTCCTTAAATTCACCATTTCTCCAGTTGGATCGGAAGCTTTTGTTTAGGAGGAATTATTTTTTATCAATATCACTTCTGTTTAATTAGAAATTATTATTTTTTAATCCAACTTCGATTTCAGCGTGATTGTTTATAAATCTCATTTCTATTTTAGTAAAAATTATTTGTATGAATCCAGGCCCGCCGACAGAAATTCCGGGCCCCTGGGCTGAGCAGTGATGGGCCCCAAACTATCTTTAGGTTTTTTGAGCAAATTTACACAAAAACAAATAAAAATAGTGTAGCGGAACTAGGGCTGGGCAAATGACCACCAGGAACCGAACCCCAAAACCCTAGTCCTCAAGGCGATCGTCCGTCCGTGTAGTCCGGCGTCAACTGGGGATTGACGACTAGCCAGTCAGGCTTGAAACACTTTTATTCGACTTCAAGAAAAACCTCGCAAGCAGTTCTCAGCCAACTCCTATAGCGCCAGTGTTCGGAGCAAGTTCGGAGCAAGTTCGGAGCAATGTTCGGAGCTATTCATGTAGCGCCACTGTCCCTAACCACTGCACCACTGTTCACAGCAATTGTCAATGCAGAACGCCGAATCGTCGTCGTGTAGATCACCGCTGCCTCGCCAGCGCACGCAGAAAGTCTGCGAAGCGGGTCGGGTTTCGAACCCGAGTCGGCGTCGTCGAAGACAGGAACTGAACCACTGCGCTCACCCGGTCGACAGCGTTGGCAGATCCGGCGTTGAATCCTGTTCGTCGCGGCGCAGCGACGATCACCAGTCCTTCCGTCGTCTGTAGGCGTCGGATTTCCGAAGAGCACGACCGCGGGTCAAGAATCGAACCCCAGTCGACAGCGTTGCACAGCAAAGGCCTCCAAACCTTTCGTCGTCGACAGCGTTGGATCCCAATCGAATACGTCAGCAGCACCGGTGTCGAATTGCGATCGTCGGCGTTGCACAGCGGAGATCACCAGACCTTCCGTCACGGGTCAGGCTTCGAACCCAGGCGTCGTCGTTGCACAGCAAAGGTCACCAAACCTTTCGTCGACAGGCGTCGATCTCCAGCCGGACACGTCAGCAGCACAGGCGTCGAATTGCGATCGTCGGCGTTGCACAGCGGAGATCACCAGACCTTCCGTCACGGGTCAGGCTTCGAATCCAAGCGTCGTCGTTGCACAGCAAAGGTCACCAAACCTTTCGTCGACAGGCGCTGAATTTCGGCAGCGTCGTCAAATCGTCGTCGCGCTCTCCAAAGCGTTTTCCTTCGGACGATCACCCGCTGACTGTACTGCGATTCGATCCCGCAACAGCCGACCGACGCGTCTTCCCACTGTTCCACGGCAACTCGCTGACTGTACTGCGATTCTCGATCACTGTGTTCCTTCGATGACTTGATCGCTGACTGTTGACGCCTGCGCGCACACCCGTATTTGTGTGTCACGAGGCCACGCCCCTTTCAGGTAGACAGAGGCTAGAGGTAGACATTAGGTCACGCCCCTTTCAGGTAGACAGAGGCTAGAGGTAGACATTAGGCCACGCCCCTTTCAGGTAGACAGAGGCTAGAGGTAGACATTAGGTCACGCCCCTTTCAGGTAGACAGAGGCTAGAGGTAGACATTAGGCCACGCCCCTTTCAGGTAGACAGAGGCTAGAGGTAGACATTAGGCCACGCCCCTTTCAGGTAGACAGAGGTACCCAAGCAGACACGGGGATGGTCATAAAAATCAAACTCCATGACCCTGATTTCCAACAATAGCAATAGTGTGGGTATGAATGTACGCCAATGCTTACATTTATGATTTTAATCAGCTCTTAGAGATAAGAATTTAATTTTCAAATAATATGCCAATCAACAAGCAACCTTCCTGGATTTAACTGCAACAATATCTCTTATAATATCCTGGTAGTTCTCCATCTTGTCTGCGAACCTAAAAGATGCACTTCGGAAATGCTTTTCATCGCCTGAAAATTGTCCCTTTGTATTGGAGGACCGTTTCTTTTAAGCTATATAGCAGCCTATAAATTATCTTCTCAATCGTTTGTGTAGAGTGTAGCCTATAGACCTAAACGCAGGCCTTGGCGGCAGAGTGTCGACATCAAACAAAACATTTTTACAGTTTCTATAATTTCAGCATTTTCTTAATTCTTATTTATAATGTCTTCTTTTGGAATTAAGATACTATAACGCCACAAACTTCATTTTCATTCATTCTGTTATACGATCATCATGCAGGCACGTTTAATTCACTAGAATCAACCGATGTATATAGGAGTACCGCAGGCCTAATTACGGGTTCTGATTGCCTTCTTTTGAGATTCTGAATTGAGATAGTGTGCGACTGTATAGGCTTACCAACTTTTGCCTTTTCAAACTTAATATCCTTTTCTTTTTCTTTTTGTACTCCAATTGTGTATTTATAAAATATACAATCGTTGAGAGAAAATTAGATTTTGTTCACTTATGATTGAAATCTGACAACGCATAATTTGGCAGAAGAACTTTCTGAGATGGAAGTGAGCGTTTTCTTTCGCAAAACACTGATATTAGGGCAGGCTAATGGACAGTTGCTTGAAACTTAAACAGTTGTAGTTATGTAACACTGTATTAGGCTATATTATTTTAAAACAACATAAATTATAAACAACAGGATATAGAGTCTGTGATTATAGGTTGGGCCCGCCGCCCGTAATCAACTTTGAGACATATTATGATCACTGTAGCCCGGGCCCCCCCCGGGCCCCTAAAAGTCGCCGGGCCCCTGGGCATTTGCCCCTCCTGCCCCCCCTCTCGGCGGGCCTGTATGAATCCGACCTCTATGTTGCAAGAATTATTTTCGTCAATTCGACTTGTAAGCTTATATTATGATAAACACAAACGGTGAAAACCGTGACACCCATGCAATGGCGAATTATTATACGCTAAAATGCACTTTTACCATCGATCAAACATTCAAAAAACGTGTTCTTCCTCACTTTCCGCATCAAACAATAATGTATCGGTTGTCGCAGGTTCTTACCAGACGAAATATAAATATCGATGAGACGCAAGCGTTCAACTTAGGCCTAATTATTAAAGAACTGAGACTAAAGCAATAATGTGTGTTCGATCTTACGCATTAGGCCTATCCGCATAAATTCCTACTAAAAAGTAAGATGAAATGATTGATTATAATCAATGAACTAAAGAAAAAATCAGTGGCTTATAATTTATAAGTTATAATTTATAAGCCACTAAGTTTTTTTCTTTAGTTCACTTTTGGAGGCCCCCAGGTTCCGGAGGCCCTAAGCACGGGCTTAGTTGGCTTACATGTAAATCCGGCCCTGTTGGGGACTGAATCTGCGGGGAAAATATTTTCCTTTTTCATTCAGTCGCCAAAATTTCTGACGACCTTTTTAGTCATCTGGTCGAAATCTTGGAAATGGTCCTTTTTCATATCCGCCAACCTGTCTGGCAAAACGCGTGCGTACTTTTTTACTTGGGGGGGCTGAGGGAGGTTAATCATGCAAAATTTTCATTTTTACATGGAAAAAATGGATGACCTTTTGTAGGGCACCCCCTAGCTAGTCCCCCTTAGCGCCGCCACTGGCTATCATTAGTAGGCCAGTCATTAGTAGGCTATCATTATAGTACCTTAGTGCAGAGAAATGAGTTAAAACCTAAAACGTAGCAATTAAAAAATAGGAGTCAATTTTCCATGGACGGGGGTGCAAAAGTCCCTCTTGCCTTTTAATATGTGCGCGGGGGCATACAAATCCTGTGCGATAATAAAGCACTTCAATTGCGTTAAACGGTGATTTGAACCATGTTTCTATAGTAAAATTAAGGTAGGCCTACGAAAAGTATATACCCTTAATAAAATTGAGAAAACGTTTCTGTGTCGAGACCGTATACATGTACGCGCGCGCGCGCACGCTCGCACGCACGCACACACACACACACACACACACCAGTGGCGGCGCTAGGTGGGTTAGTGGGGGAGGTGAGCTATAGGCCCCTTTTAAAAGGCAACCCGGGGGCTAAGCCACCCCATAAAAAGGCCATCCGGTTTTTGTGACACATGTAAAGCTGAAATATTTCCACGATTTCCGACCGAAGAACTAAAAAAGTCATCAATTTTTGGCGGATGAAAATGAAATTTGATTCAGTCCCCCCCAAACTGAAATCCTGGCACCGCCACTGACACACACACATCCATGTCACACACACACACACACACACACACACACACACACACACACACACACACACACACACACACACACACACACACACACACACACACACACACACACACACACACATCTATGTAGTGTCACACACAATTAAGGCCCTTACACAGTTTACAGTAATATCTCTAAGCAGCACTGCAACCGTTTCAATGCAAGACCTCCGGATCCGTGTTGACGCTGTTGGCTGAGAACTAGATTTAGAACCTATAAGCAACGAATTCAATCCGGCAACCTTCCGCCCGCAGAGGTGCCTTGACGTACGTAGGCCTACGTTTTAACCAAGGTAGACCTTCTAACCTGCAGGACAGGACGGCTTACACGAGCCTACGCTGAAACAGTTTTGTTCTGATTAACCAAGGACCATCGTAACATAACGTAGCCTAAGCTTATTCAACCATGCAACGTAGGCCTAAGTTCAACACTAACGTGAACAACTAGGCCTACCCAACTAATAGCTATAGCCTAACTATAATTCTAGGCCGCTGTATTGAACGCTATTTTCTATGTTTACAATGCGCAGTCGTTCTGAGAAGTGGGACAGCACCACCGGCCAATCACCTCGTTGCTTTAAAAGTCTACGCAGCCATTGAGAGATGACTAAAACATTGCCTTAGCATAAAGTAGTTCCAGGGCGGCCACGTGAACAACACGCAACCTTGTTCAACGACCGCTTTTCAAGCGCTCCCCTAGAAATAACGTCCGTCTATGGACAGCCAAATGCCCGAAATTAGTGAAAGCATTAGGCCAGTGCTGTCCAACCTTTTTGGTACCGCGGGCCGCAGATGATATAATCTTAAGGCCGAGGGCCGCAACAGTAAATTCAAAAGCAATGGTCATAGTTAAAATTTTGCGATAATTATTAATTAAAGGTATTGACAATAACTATGGAATCATTCTCATGCAAAATGAATAATAATAATACACAATGGCATATAGGCCTATTATATATAATTTTATGCCATATATATTATATATGTATATATACATGTATGTGGCATATTATCAATGCCTTACAACGGTTCAGCACAAAAGTGCCCAGCCACAGTTTTTCTTGCTCAGTTCCACTTTATGGCTGAACCGGCTTTCCAGCCTGCAGACGTCGAAGCCAGAGTCTTCGGTCTAAAGATCAGTCATAATCGTCGGTCGAGAAAGTTCCCAAGACATCGGCTTTAATTTGTCGGCCCTGGGGTCCCTATAGGCCTATCGATTGTTGCTTCCAACCCTCATGACTAGAACTGGACTCTGTCGAAAGGCACGCATCGCTGTCACTTAGGCCTACAGATATGGTTGAACTCTGCATGGAATGACTAGAAGTGAACAGTTTGCGATGATTTGCGGAGTACATGAATATGACCAGAAGTCGTGTTTCAGCCTCATGGAGTCTGATGGAGAGACTATACGAGACCTACCCCCAATGGTGTAGAAAGAGAACATTAGTTGGCGGTTTGCCTTTCTGGTAGCTGTCCAAACTTTGGTATAGTTGTTACAATAATATTATCATTAAGAATAACGCAACAGTTGACCACTGATTTTGTCCTAAACTTCATTAATTTTGGCACTAAGTTTTTAAAAATTTAGTGAGCTCGGCGGGCCACTTGAAATGACCCCGCGGGCCGCATGCGGCCCGCGGGCCGCACCTTGGACAGCACTGCATTAGGCTATTGAATCAATAAAGTCTTCGACTGCACTACGGCGCTGACGAACGAATAGGCCTAGCGCAGTCATAGACTCATAGGCCTAATTGCCGAGTCAAGTCCGAATCTATAAAAGTCAAGTACAGTTCGAGTCCTGAGTTCAGAGGTGTTCGATCGAGACTGAGCTCAAGTTCGATTCACTATAAAGAATTAAAGATCACGTCCAAGTGACCAAGTCCACGCCCAAGACTCGAGTCCTGCCAGTGGCGTCTAACCCCCCCACTTGGAGTGGGAGAACAAACCCCCCCATTTTCGCCGACTTAAAACAATTGTATGGAAATCTGTTCATATGATGCGCGTTGCACTGTTGTGAGGGGCACGGGTATGGGGAGGGGAAACTGTTTGAATTTGCACATTGCCATGGCAGCATTTTAAGGTGTCGTCTTAACAAAATAGCTGTACTTTTTCAGTGGCCCATTAGAAACTTTTTGAATATCCACAATGCAATGGCAGCATTTTAAGGTGTCGTCTTAACAATATAGCTGTACTTTTTCAGTGACCCATTAGAAACTTTTTGAATTTCCACATTGCAATGACACCATTTTAAGGGGTCATCTTAACAAAACAACTGTACTTTTTCAGTGACCCATTAGGAACTTTTTGAATTTGCACATTGCAATGGCAGCATTTTAAGGGGTCATCTTAGCAAAATAGCTGTACATTTTCAGTGACCCATTAGAAACTTTTTGAATTTGCACATTGCAATGGCAGCATTTTAAGGTGCCGTCTTAACAAAATAGCTGTGCTATTCAGTGGCCAATTAGAAACTTTTTGAATTTCCACAATGCAATGGCAGCATTTTAAGGTGTCGTCTTAATACAATTACCGGTACTCATTTTTCCATGCTGATACTAGCCTAGCCATGGTTTGAGACCTTAGAGTGTCGCCTCCCAATTGCATAAAAATTTTGATTTACACATTGCTGCCGTACGTAGCATTTTAAGCTGTCATGATCTCAGTGCTCAGAGATGTGGTTCAAGACTTCAATAAATGTCGCTCCCAATGCTTAATTTTTTTTAATTTGCAGACTGTGATGGCGGCTTTTAAGTTGCCATCTTAGACGAATTTTCGTTATAGATAAATAAGCTCAATGAATAACACTGTAGTAAACTATAATGATATTTATGAAATATTTCTGAAACATTGGGGCGATATAGGCATCTCAGCCACTCCTTTAAATCTCCGTCCATGCGCTTAGAAGTTGAAAGCTAATAATTCGAATTCTCCACAGAAACTCTCTGTGTAGGCAGACAGTGGCGGAGACCTAGGGGGGACAGGGGGGGACGGTCCCCCCCAATAAAAGTGTTGGGGGGGACGGCCCATGCATTTGTCCCCCCCAATGTTTGAGCGTTAAGACTTGTTTGGGCGGCGAAAATAAAAAATTTCTTCGGGATTTAGGCGAAATTTGGCCAGATGACTAAAAAAAAAAAAAAAAAAAAAAAAAAAAAAAAAAAAAGGTCATCAACTTTTTTGGCGGCGAAAATAGAAAATTTCGTCGGAATTTGGTCGAGATTTGGCCGGATGACTAAAAAAAAAAAAAAAGTCATCAACTTTTTTGGCGGTGAAAATAGAAAATTTCGTCGGGATTTGGTCGACATTTGGCCGGATGACTAAAAAAAAAAAAAAAAAAAAAAAAAAAAAAAGTCATCAACTTTTTTGGCGGCGAAAATAGAAAATTTTCCGAGATTTCGCCGGTCGTCAGAAATTTTCGGAAAATCTCGCGTCTTTCCGTCCCCCCCAATTCTCGGCGCAGGTCTCCGCCTATGTAGGCAGACCCTTAGCTGTTGACAACTCCGGCTGATGTCGATGCAACTCTTCGCGAAATAAGAAAAACTTATAACACAGAAACAGTCAAATTCGGTTGTCTATGGTAGACCTACATGTATGTATACTGACTACCGTCTAGCTTCCTGCACTTTACGGCTGCATCTCTATAGCATAGAAGACTCTGCTTTACACCAGAGCTGCTCTTATCCATTTCAGCGATATGCTGGCTGGGAATCTAATGCGAAACATCTGTTATTAGCTTCATTAGGCTTAGGCTACTTTTACAGAAAGGACCACTGTCCGAAGACTGGGGTAGGCTACACGTGCACAGCAAGTGTCAAACGGGTCGTTTGATTCTTGCTGCGCGACCGTCGCAATCATTGATTTTGCTGCCTTCATCACCTGCCAAGGGTGGGGCTTCGGCTTGGCTCCGTCAGTAAACGTGATTAGTGATAAGAGGTCAATCCCGAATGGGTGTGTTCCGCCCTTGTATGCCAGGGACCTGACTGACACTAATGTCTATGTGTTGTCCTGCTCCCTTCTAAATATAAGTGACATCAAGCGAAACGTGGGTTCGTTAGTCCAAGGTAATAATGTTTTTTGATACATAAATGATGCACAAATAATAATTTTCGTATTCCAGGCCTTTATTTAATAGAAATTCACCAACCCCCCCAATTTACACCCGAAAAACGTCAAACCCCCCACTTTCAGAAACCGTGGGAGAACGTTCTCCCAACTGATTGGTAGACGCCACTGAGTCCTGCCAAGACTCGAATATTACATCACTGGAATAGAGTAGAAGAGAGATGTGGGATGTGGTATACTGCAGCGGTACATTCTGTCATTTCTGTGCCTTGTAATAGGAGGTATCACGGCTTCGAATATACCTCAAGGTTCAAGCTATACTGCGCAGTAACCCTAAACAAAGTGATCACCATTATGATAGCCTAATTATCTTCTGTAATGGAACACCACCTCCCTTTAACCTTTAGGCCTATTCATCCCTGGTATGGGTGGCGTAAGGACTTATCCTCGGGTAAAAACTCATCATCATCAATATATTATGAGGCAATAGGCGTGCCATCGACGTTGACCATGACAGCGCGAAGTATCACGCGGCTAAGGCATGGATGGCATAAATCAGAAGACGCCGAGGGTTATATTTTGAGCTAAATAGGATGATTACACCGTTTGGGATAGCATTTTTTAGCAGTGGTAGTTTATTATAGGTTAGTTTATCCTATTTTTGTGCATTAAAAGATGCAGTTAATTGCATTGCATTTATTCACAAATTTTGAGTCGGTTTCTTACTGCACCCAGTAGCATTTGGACGTTTCAGAGATGTAGAGCAGCAGGTAGATATCGGATTTAGACGGAGTCCAAAACATTTAATTCTGGCTCCATTCGTTTCGATTTAAGTCACCCTCAGCGAATTGAAGTCTTGAGGTGGCAGCGGATGCTGCTGAATGGCTTCGTGGATGATTTCAGCAGCTGATTTACTGGGTATTTTGATGACTGTAGCGAGTTTTATGCAGATTTTGCGCCAACCTCGTAGGGTATGTACGTAGGGAGCGTGTGGTTTTGTTACTTTTTTATATGCATGGAATGGTTAATAGGGAAATTCTGTGCAGTGTCGGCGGAATATTTGTCATCTACATTTGCTGGTAATATAACTTACTAACTGTTTAGATACTTACGAAATGATTTTTCAGTAGTGTTCTAGCATATGATTAGGCCTGTGCATGCTTCCTTCCAAGTAGGCTTCGTCGTAGCTTATCACTTCGATGGCAGAAAACGGACTGTTCCTAAACTATTGACCTACTGTTATACAGCACTAATTATTTTTTTCTTTTAGGAACTTCACATGTATTATTTCTTGAATTCTACCCAATTGTGTACGCTTGTCATGTATGGCACGGCTATTCTGCTGCAACTAAGGCGTTGTCGGATTGTGTTTGACTACAGGACTTGTAATTCATTGTTGTGATTAAATTAGCAGTATGACAAATGACAGTTTGCATGGTTGTGTTGCGGTTAAATTCGACTCCTGCAATAACTTGTAATCATCCGTTCATACTGTGATTTGTTATCTTACTGCTTTCATGTCAGTTTGATATAACAAACAAAAGATTATTACTATTGTTGTTCATTTTCATTGACTTCATAAAGGCTTTCGATAGTGTGCTCAGAGATTTACTGTGGAGGGTAACAAAGAGCTTTATCAGTGATCATTGACTTGGAGATTTTATGTGGAAAGACTGAATGACTGGCAATGGGCATAGATGAATGGAAAGGATGCATTGCTCAATGTGATGTGCAAATCTGCATTGGAAGGACTAAGTATCATGTTACGTATCAAGTAATGACTTGGGGAGAAATAAAAAATCATCGTTGTCGCCAGTGCTTTCATAATTATTTATTGCATTTACTAATTGCTGTTGTTCCTATCATATTTTCTCATTAATTTATAATTTGTTGTCATAATTGTGTTTTTTTAAAGAATATTTAGAAATTTCTCCCAGGCAATAATTAAATGTTTGGGTCTAAAACTGAAATTTCTTGACATGTTTTCTTCTGCTTTTCTTTAGGTGATCTCAAATGATGGCTCTTCTGCATTTTTGTATACTTTTAATGGCATCAAGTTTCCATGTGGTTGCTGCTCGAAACACCTGTCCATCTGTTTGCGACTGTAACGAACTTCTTCATATAACCAGCTGTCAAGGTGGAAAACTGGAAAGGATTCCCTGGAACCTTCCTGATCCATCTGGATTAATAGAATTGAATATGTGTGAAAACAAAGTACAGTCCCTGACGGCGCAGATTGTCTCCTATCCAAACTTGGAGATGCTGGATCTTGGAGAGAATGGATTATCGACAATTGAGGACAATGTCTTTGATGCCTTAAGCAAGTTAAAGACACTCTCAGTCCGAAGCAATCACCTTCGAGTCCTCAGTCCAAATACTTTTCACGGACTGAAGTCACTGATGGTTCTTGATCTGAGTACAAATCAGCTGGAAACTCTTCAAGATGGAGTATTTTCAGGAGTGGAAGCTCTAGAGCAACTAAACCTTGGACGAAACAGACTTAGCACAATAGAGCCAAGTGCCTTTCAGAATCTCGCGAAGCTCCGGCATCTCACTCTCACCGACAACTTTCTTTGTGCATTTCCATCTTTGGAAGGTTTGATCAGCCTGCACAGTCTTTATCTTGACATGAATCGAATCGGAACAATACCTTCTGGAATTTTTAAAACTGTCCCAGATATTCAGCTGCTGAATCTTAATGGTAATCTCATCTCGCGACTTGCAGACGACTCTTTTAGGACGACACGTGGCTGTTCACAGATTCAGAGATTGTCGCTCAGAGATAATCTTTTGACGTCTGTACCGCGACAAGCAATGGCTTGTCTGGGAAACTTAGAGGCGTTGGACCTTAGCGGAAATCAGTTTGAATTGTTGACTGATTTGGATTTTAAAGGACTATCGCGGCTCCGTGCTTTGACTCTGACCAACCTACCGAATCTGAAAGTGATCAGAAATGGTACGTTTTCCACACAGCTTGCTCTGAGGGAGCTTGTAGTCCATTCAAACCGACAGCTCTCGGCCATTGACCATGGGTCATTTGGCAGTGCTGTGAACCTCAGAAGACTTGATCTTCATGGAAATGCTCTCGAAGTCCTCCACCAAGAACTCATCAACAACTGGGACAGTCTTGAATTTCTGGATTTGCGCTACAATCGGTGGCGCTGCAACTGCCAGATGCGATGGCTTGCTGGTACTCTTGCAGCCAATGGTACTGAGCACTTGAAGTTGGATACTCTGTGCACGTCGCCACAGCACCTTTCCTCCCGCCGCATTTCCGATCTCAGCGAGACCGATCTGCCTTGCAACGAGGCAGAGCACGCAGAACAGTTGCAACAGCGCAAGAATGAAGACAAGATTCTGTTTGCGCTTCTTGGAGGCATCTGCGGTGTTCTCTTTTTAATCATGCTTTTTGTGTTGTGTAAATACCGAAGTTCATTCCTCAATCCGTCGTCTGGGACATTTCCGTACGCTGCGCACATCCACACAAGTCAGAGGCAGGCGGATATCCACCCGAAAGCGCAATCAAAACGTGTACTGCGTGAACGTGTGCTTGAAGCGAATCGACAGATGAGTCAGTCAGATGAAGAGCCGTTCACAAAGAAAGAAAGACGGTCTGAAGTTCGATTTAATCTGGAAGATCCAGATCCTGTTTGAAGTTTTTAATCATTTTATTTTTGGTATTGTGCATGTTTCTCGCAGACATGAGGTCCAACAGCAGTGTGAATACGAGGTCCGAACAATGTGAAATGCTAAAATGACGAGTGATTATTTTATCATGATGTCTTGCGGCAGAAGAGATTTGCTTTTAATTTTAGTATCAGGTGCTTTGATATGATTCAAGTAGCAGTGATGATATTGTGAAACAGAGGATTCGATTTGTTTAATTCTTACTGAAATGCAAACGTCTACACCACTGCTGTGAAGCATTTAGGGAAAAGTAAAAGGAAAACAAAATGTGATCATTAGCTTTATGGAAAGCTTTGGTTAGAGTGCTGGTTTGTATGTTTGTACGTTGCATGTCTTTGAGTATTTATCAGACTGGTAGATATCCAGTAAATGCTTGTTATTTAAGTTTTGATTTAATACGTGATCATACTTCAATCATACTTTAATGATAAGCTTTTATGAATCTTGTCAATGCTGTTGAAAGCTTGGAATTGATTAACTTGCTCTGATTTTTATGTTGTGCGGAATGTTTGCTTGCACTTGCCAGTTGGTAGGGATTTCTGTGCAATTTTCCAATTTTAGTTTATTTAGAAGGTTTATAATTGACATTTGCGCTTCAGCTTCAACGTTCCAGGGATTTCCAAAGTAGAAAGTACTCAGTACTGCATCTTAGCAACGTGCCTTATTATGGTACTTACTATGCAAATTTAAATTCAAGCAGCTTAACAACTCACAAAGTTGTCTGGAATCAGTACTTTGGAATGCTCATGAGAGATCATGACGCTCATGAGAGATTGACCAAAATAATGCTTAAAATTGTTTGCCGAAACAAGTTGCTGCTTTTCAGCTTTTGTAACTATTCAGACGTTTAGCCTGAGGTTAGCAGACATCAATGATTGGTTACGTAAAATCCAACTTACCATAGATTATAATTATTTGTATGGGAATATGTCCAGAACTAGAAGCGAAACAAAGCAAGATTTGAAATTTGGTATTTATGTAACAGTGTCTTCATTTTTATTTTATTATGCGAACTGTAGCATCAGAGGTCTGTGCATGTTCTGTTTTGTGTTTAATTTTTTCCAGCAGTGTTTCAACTGTAAGTGCCTGCAATGGTTTCCAATAGTTTTATTATCAAGACCGTAGCAGGTGCAGATCTGATATTTTTAGAAGTGGATGGTTGTATGTTGAACTGTGTTGTGGCACATTTTGTACCATGACGTTTAATGTGTTCTCAGCTCTAGTTGTCATTGATGGAGTGTCTGTTTGCTACAGTATTAGTTTGTGTACAGCATTTAGAATTGCTCTATGCTGATTGTTAAGCGCCTCTGAGTAGTTTTTTTACGTGAAGCTATATAAATGTCCAAATGAATGAGTTAATGTATAATCTTGAAAATGCAAAACCGCAGAAAAAACCTCACCGTCTCTCTCTGTGGCCAACAGAAGAAAACATCTTCACTACCACATCAGATTATAATACTGTGTATATATTATTATACTGGTCTTGCCTTGTCCTAATTTTGACCTAGCGTTAAAACTTGCCCAGTTTCATGCTTGTTGCAGATTTTATTTGAGTTAACAGAACTTTAATAAGCTGATCTCCCCTACCTAGGTTGTGTGGTTCTGAGAAACTTGTAATTTTAGTTATATTAATTACCTCCATTCACACAGTCCTCTGAGTCTGAGTGATTGTGCCTGTTGATAATGGTTCTCATGTAACATTCCCATTCATGATAGCTTCTTGCAACAGATGAAATTTTACCAAACTTTGTTTCATGTTTGATAACCAGTCTAGATTTTTCTGCCTTGTTCTCCCAAAAGCTAACCCCCTCAATTAACTGACTGACTGATGGTAGAATTTCTTTAAACAGATTGCTAGATTTTGTATTTTCTTTGTGCAGCCAATGATTGATACGTCTGTGCAATTACTCAATTGACGTTTAGAAGCCTCTGAATTAATATTTTTCATTTGGAATGTGTGTTATCCTGGTTATGAAAGACTTTGCATTTGAACTGCATATGAATTTGGTGATTAGGCATATGAAACATCAACAGATAGTATTAAATGTTGGCACACCGAGTTTCAAAGCGGTAGAGTGCTTTTAGATCTGCTACGTATGCTCAGTCTTTGCACGGTTTCATTATCACCCTACTATATTACTACTATTACTACTGCTCAGTCTACGCTTAGTCTTTGCATGGTATTATTATCATTATTACTACTGATTCTACTCCTATTTCAACTCTACTCCTACTATTACAACCACCACTACTATTATTGAAGTAATGAGGTATATAATTATGTTATATATCACTTTGTTGTTGCTGTAACACCAAAACCCGGTGTTCATTTTCGCAGTTCTGTATTTGAAATATTTTTATCTAATAATGCAAAGTTGCTTTGTAAGAATTTAGACATGGCTTAGAACAGGTAAAAAAGTGAAAGTAGATTTAACTTGTTTTGATGCCTCAACGGAAATTCCAGAAGTGTTTCTCCGTGAAGTCTCTTACACCTGCAGGTGATGCACGAACTTAGACACAAATTCCACAACCTGTTCCATTGTTTTAACCTGCTAGCTGACTTTGCTACTGATTTACCAAAGACAGAGTGCCAATTCAAATGTTATAATTGTTATAATTACAGACAATGACTGTATGATTCGTGAAATGTAATCTCACTGATACGGCTGATTGCTCCTTTTAACTGTCTGTTTGTTTAGTTTAGCTGTCTCAGTGTGCCAGGTTGCGGTTCGCAACCTGTTTTTTTTAAAGCAATATATTGCTAGAACCAACAAGGTGTTCAAACTGATAAGCATTAACTTATTTCTAGGCCTCTAACTTAATTAGTCATAGATGCTGTTGGTTGAAAATGATTGTATAGTTTACCAACAGATGATGGAAACGTGATTGTGTAGATGCAGACTTGTTCTCCAAGAGCCGAAATCTGCTTGTAAATGTGTGTATGATTTAGCTGTGCAAGACCTGATATAATTTGACATCAAGGCATTTTGCTTTTTAATGTACAATAAAGAATCAACATTGGTAATGCTTTATTCTGCCATATTTTTAGGCTCATAATACACTGTAACTCAAAGGCAGGGGCATAGCAAGAAATTTTTCCAGTTCATTGGGAGTTCAATGGATATAGTTGCAAGTACACAGAAGTAGTTTTAAAAATTCATAAATTATTTCGGTGGTTTGAATCCATACCCCTCCCAATACGTCCATACTGAAAGGGCGTACACTGTACACCGGATCTGAGAACAGAATTATATGAAACACTAAAAATATTATGTTGATTCTAAAACAGCGAAGCCCATAACAATAATTAATGGGCATTTGAAAGTGGTAATAATTTCCTTTTTAAAATTCTTCTTATGCAGAGAATTCTGGAAGACTGAACATATTTGCACACTGGTGATGCATCAATTTTAATTCATCAATCACCATTTGCCTCTCAGTTTTTTTGCAGCATTTCACTGAAGACTGAAAGGTAAAGATTTTGAAGCAATCCTCTAGGTCTATGGGAACATTCCAAGATCACCAGCACCAACAATTTTCACTGTAGCACCATGCGGTCTCTCTGGCTTGACTTGGTCCTGCCAACATTTCTACATCTAGACCCTTCATGAGTTCAATACAAACGCTATCTCCAATATGGACTTAATGAGGACGTGCGGAAGGCCAAGCCATTGCCTCCGAAACAGACAACCTGGCACTTGTGGACTTACCGGTAGTTGTCATAATTTATGTAGTATTGCTGATGAATTGCATTTGCATCACATTTGACATGGTAGACTGCTAGAATGTATCCATCCATGATTGGTGAGTGTATCCATTGATGACTGGTGAAAGTAACCCACATAGATAATGATTTGAACTTGCTCTGCACATGATGAGTGCAAGCATTTGCAGATGCACTCTAATACATAGAACAAAGTGCAACAGGACTTTTGATATGTTGACCCAACAAGAATTACGGTAGCTGTTAGTAGCTTCAGAGTCTTAGATAGGGTTGCCAGGCGTCCGGTAATGAACCGGACAGTCCCGTATTTACGCAAACTGTCCGGTCAGAAATGTCAGGCATTACCGGACATGGCGGTGTCCGGTAAATTATTATTGCTATCAACAAGTGTTGGAGTGTAGTTTCTTGAGGCCATGAAAAGATATCTGCTTACGATTTTCCAACGTATAGTCTAATTGATTGCCTTGTGAAACAGAACCAAATACACACCAATCATCGCCGAAATGACGGCGTCATTAAATAAAATTTATCATTATCAGAGACACAGACTTTATTACTTCGCTTTAGTAGTACAATAATCTTGGCCAAACATCTTAAATGAATTTATTTTGTGCATGATTATTAGCCTATAAACATGAATATTAAATTCACTGAGTCAATCCACTTATTTTTAATGAGGCATTTAAGCCCTATAAGAGAAATTCATCAAAAATTATTTCAGTTTAGTTTTAGAGTTAGGCTACTTAGCGTTAATTCAACAATATAATGTGTAAATGTTTAATACAATAAACAGTAGGTTATTTATTTCATCTGGCAGTGTCAGAATTGTATAAATATTTTTTGGGTCAGACCACAGAATAGATAAAGCGTCAGACGTTGATTTATGTAGAGTTAGATTGCACAGTGAAGGCGAGGAGCTGAACCTCCACCCCACTCAGCCTCTGCAATTCTTAGCCTACTATATGAATATATAAACTAGTTGGCAGCCAGCGGCAGAGGATCTTAAATATCGTGTCGTACCATAATATCAATTTATAGAGCGCCTTTTTATGTATGGAGCATCATACTAGCTATTCAGAAATGCTGTCAGCGTGACAGCCCCGAGGAAAAGTCGTCAAGCAGCGAATGGATGGAGGAGCCGAAGTGCGAAGTGGACGACGTGGCATCAATTCAAACGGGCAGCACTCGAGCTGCAGCTATAGAAGTGCATGGCGAAAGATCTCACGTACACCATTCAGTCGTTGAATACTATAAGCAGGGTGTAGGCCATAATTAATTAGGCCTATGCAGTCGCCATATAAAAAGTGTAGGTTTAGTCTGGCTTACATAATTATACAAGTAGGCCTAGCCTAGCTATAGACGCCGTCGCACCGACTTGGATGAACGCTGTCAATAATGCCCCTGCACAACACTGTTCTTCACGTACAACATTTGTTCGATCGAAAATTGTCTTCATCATTGTCGTATAATGTTGTTTGCACTTATACGAACATGCAGTACAGGCCTATTGGTTATAGGAAGCATTGCTGCATTGTCCATGGGCAATAAATAGGTTGCGCCGTTGCGGTTGTTTTTGTAAGTTCATTGTAGGCCTAGGCCTATATAATTATTGTCAAATGTGGTGCACATGAAGTCCATAATTAGGCTAACATTTTTATATATTAGCTGGGGTACCCGAAGTTGCCCGGAAATTTTAGGATTCGACCCGCTCCCGCGGCCACAACCCCACCACCCCACCCTCACCCCACCACACCGACCTCCACTGGTACGCCACCCGTGAAATTTCCCCTTCCACACCCCACCCCTCACCCCACCACTCACCCCAATTTCTCCTCCCACCCCCATTCCTCGATCCACCCCACCACACTGACCTCCACTGGTATACGTGTATACATACGTCACCCGTGAAATTTGGTTTTTTTCCAGGAAAATTCCCCCCCACTTGACCCAATTGGAATTGGAGTGTGACAAAGAACTTAATATATAAGCTTTACGGTGCTCTAAGAAAGACTGGGGGTCCCCAAACCCCCGGAAATTTCACTCTGTGTGGTCCGCGCCTCAGCAGACCAGTAGAGGGAGAGGGGTCCGCGGCGGGGATGGCGAAAATGATAATTTGCTTAAACTTTTATGAATTAAGTTTTAAAATTATTTTCTAAATAGATCTTCTTGGGTCCGTGATCCATGCCTAGAAAAGCAAATGCATGGGTCAAGTTTGCAAGTTTGGAAACCTGATCTGCTCTGCCATTATGTACATATATGGTCCTATAGGCTATGTGGCCAGCGCCATATCAGGCTATAGCTGCTATAGGCCTATAGCCTGTATAGTAATGTAACGCCCGCCCCTATCGGCCTCCCCGGAGTCGCCACTTCCGGATCCTCGCCTGATGGGACCGCGTGCTGCTGTGGACGAGCTCTAGAGATAGAGGGAGGACAGGATGAGGTGACTTCCGGGTTCGAATCCCAACGATGGAAAGGCGGCCAGTTATTTCGACTGCCGGACTCCCTATATGAAATTGGCGGCCTACTAGCCAATCTATCACTTCTTCGCAATATACCAGGTTGCGTGAAATCTTTGGACCTAGCACCCAAAGTTTCTTCCAGGCCGATGGTCGAGTGGTATGGCGCGTCCGCAGTGGTAATAGCGGTGAGGTAACCAGGGTTCAAATCCACAGCAGGCTTGGGTACCGGCGACGCCTCTAGCCTTTCCAATCGTGATACAACTTCCGTCAGCGCTTCCCTGACATTATCTCTTACAGCCGAGATCTCCTCTCTTACATTTGATTGCACCGCCAAGACATTGAATTCTACCGTGGAAATCGCCTCTTGCGTGTCCCTGGCATTAGTTTCAATTGACGACTGCATAAAAGACATCGCCTCATGAGTACTCTTAGCATTGGTTTGTATTGCTTCATGAGTCGACTTAGCATTAGTCTGTATTGCTTCATGAGTCGACTTAGCATTAGTCTGTATTGCTTCGAGCAATATCTCCATCGAGGAAGGGGGCCGTGAAGGCTGAGCAGGGGTGACTGGCCTAGACTCCTCCATAGCGCTATGGAAATGACTCCTATCTTTATAGCTCACAGTCAATATCGCTAGCAGTGAACGAAGTAGTTATTCTTATTAACAAATCAAGCATTCAATCCACATCCGTCACATTCAAAGCCATCAATAATCAAAGTCAGAAGTTTAATTAATATTTCTTATTATTCCCAATCAATTGAATCTTCAATTGACATCAATTATGTTCAAAGCAATCAAACATAAAAGTTAGTAAGTTCAATTATCAGTTCCTATCCTTTGTAAAGACATTCAATGAAAATCAAATGCAACAATTCAATGCAAACACCTATCAACCGGAGTATGCCTGAATTAAATCCCGATTGACTCTCAAGTCCCACAGCCAATTTCAGTTCAGCCCAAAATGTCTTAATAACCGATCGTATTAATTCCCCAATAAAGCGCACCTTATGTCCGAAGACAAGGGACAAAGCCGATCGTGTGCGAAGAACAGCGACGAAGACGATATCCAAGAGATGCGACGAAACACACAGAAAGGCGTCGAGTTTGAAACGCCCGAAAAGATCAGCTAAATCCGATGCTGATTTCTCGCAATGAACAACAATTTCGGCTATTTATCCAAGCCGTTTGAGAAAGACGCCCTTAGGCAACCATACGAACAACCGCTTCGCAACACAATTTCAAAGAACGAGAGCAGAGCGCTGACGATTCGAAGCCCACGATAAATCACTCCGTGTGACAGGGCGAAGAGAGGCCTTGAATTAGTAATCCAGGAATATATCCGAAGCGAGAGCGAAGACAAAACTTGCAGCGACGCTGATGTATTTCTCGCAACAAACAAACTCTTTTATTTAATCGACTCCATGTCGAGAGAGAATGAATCGCCGACAGAATCCGTGTATGCGCAACTAGTGCAAGCAGGCGCTTATCCTGGCCATGCTTCACCAACTTGATCGAGCCTAAAACTACCAACCGCCGCAATACATCCGACCGCCCTGAGATCCTGTGCGCAACTGAGCCTCTCAGCGTTGCGCTGCTCTTTTATTACTGCCTGACAAGGAGAGCGTCCCCCTTCTGCGCATGACCAGCAAGCGAGCCGCGCGCGCAAACCCAGCAGCAACGCAGCTGTTTCAAGGCGGCAAGAATCAGCTGCCACGTGCGTCCTCTCCTGTGTATCTCTGCGTCTGTCTGTAGCTCACTATCTTTCTCCTTCTATCTCTCCTTCTGAAAGGCGCCATCTGCCGCTGATCACGTAGGCATCAAATGCACCAGTTCAACCTTGAGAAAACACACGTACACAGACCCACACGCCAACGGTGTTTCCTTCTCAATCCGTGTCCCTGCCTGTGCTTGTCTGGCTGGCTGTATTCCTCGCTCACTCTGATCATCAGACCACCTCAGAGAGCGTGCGAAAGTTTAATTACCCTCATCGACTGCAAGCGGCACGGCCTTTGAAGACAGCGACCGACGATCGCTGAGAGCGTGTGAACATATACCAATTAATGGAACAGCAACGACTGCTGCCTACGTCAGCGGTCGCTGTGACCCGTGTCAAGCGCAAATCAACATTAAAATATAGGTCACACAAGGCAGCTCAAAAATACAGAAATAAAACAAATATATCAGATCCCTGAAACCCCATGATCGATCAGAAATTAAATAAAAATAATAATATTAACTACCAGAAACTCGTAGCGTAGTCATACAATCGCTACACTATTCTCGGCCCTCCCTGATTTCAGGATCCCTTTAATTGGACAAATGGATCCTGAAATGCTAGTAAGGCCATACTCCAATTTTTACATCAAGGATTCAAATGCAAGAATTAAAAATATATGCAATGAACAGTCATCAACGTAAGCATCAGAAAGTTCACATTTTAGCGTTAAATGTCAGTTCAAGCGAAAGAAACATTTATTATTATTATAATTATATAGCTCCATCGCTAATAGTTCAGTAAAGCTCAAAAGCAATTCTATATATAGGTCTCCTTGAGTTTAGTTAAGCACAAAGTCCTCCACGGCAAGCATTGACTTAAGAACCCACGGGACAGCCACAAAAACCACTAGACCTTCGTTACCTTTACAACAGGTCATCTGATTAATAGGCCACCCATGGCCTTTACCATCGAGACTTCTTTAGGCATTTCACTGTAGGCAAACGTCTACATTTAAAGACTCATCTAAACAGTTAAACCTAAGTCTCTAATCCCATTAACAACGGTGCTATCATAGCAAATTACCTGAGACTACACACACAGCTTAAGTCTCCAAAGGCCAATGCTCATTATAACTATCCGTAGGCTCCCCATCAAAGCTTACCGTAAGAGACCAAGCCTAACTTCAGCTTAATAAGCCGCTCCCTTCCCAACATCTTTCAGTAGGCCTACTTAATTATTAAAAAAATGCAACCGATTATGCACAGAATTAAAATAGGCCATTTAAACATAGGCTAACGTAACATATTATTGCAATTAACGTTACAAAACAGTCACATTGTATAATCGTAAAAATCCTAGGCCTAAAAGGATTATTATGATTTTAATATGAGATCTTAGTCTAAAGCGCAAATCAACAGTTAGGCCACTTTAGTCTACTATAAATCCTTATGCATCATTGCATAGCATCAAGGCCTATTATCTTTCCTTCATTCTATCAGTGATGCAGCGGAGACTAACGGGACCACCCACGCGCCTGGGAAACAACGATTGCTAATTAATCGCCGCTCACTATTCTCCCACGCTATGCATCTACCGCGTGCGTCTCTTAAAATCCCGTGGGAATTAGGCAACAAACCATCATGTAGGCCAAAGTGCATCATACGACGACAACAGCGAACACACGACCAACGCTGGGGTTGTCGTGGTTATCGCCCACAGGTTGTCCAAGGTTGTCGCTAGGTGGAGCCTGCTGCTGTTGTCGAAGAGGACAAAAGCGCGCTATATGGTCCGTTGCTGAACATTCGAAGCATCTCCGCGGCGATGGTCTTGCCTCCGTTTCCACTTCTCTCGGTGGTCGACTTCTACAGGCCGAGCTCAAATGACCGAGCCGATGACATAGGAAACACCGTGGAGTTCCCCGTCCATTGCCTCCATTGGCGTTCGACCATTCGTTTCTTGTTGACCCGTTCTGGCCTCTCCATGACCCGCGATTATTGTCTCTGTACTGAGGCGTCGGCACCGATTGTTTCGCTTGTTTCTCCAACTGTTCTATGCGGTGTAGCAGGGCCTCCACCACCGATTCTTCTTCTTCTCTGACAGCGTTAACACGTCCATATCGTCGTTCATTCTGTTCATGGCCACCGACTTCTGCTTTTTGATAACCATCCAACCTCATAGCTACCTTGTACGCGTCGTCGAGCGATTTCGGTTCTCGCTCCCGGATTTTCAGAGCGAGGGTCCGATCGTGAAGAGCGTCGACGAATGCTCGGACAGCAATGGCTTCGCTGTGAGCCGTCGAGGAACCCGGATAGGCGCGCGTGGAGAGACGTCGGATGTCGTCCACCAGGACGCCCATATCCTCGTCGACTTTCTGTTTCCTGGTGCTTAGCTGCGTTTGGAACAGGGCTTGTTGTTCAGCGTTGCCGTATCGTTCACGAAGTCGCTGGACCAAAGCCGTCCAAGTGTCCAGGCTATCCGCGTTCGATTCGCTCAGCAAATGGATCGCCGGTTCAACCAAGGAGACTACTAGTTGGTTCAATCTCTCCTCGTCTGTCCAATCATTGTTCTTTGCGCAAACGGAGAACTTGCGTAAGAACGCCTCCACATCAGACTTTCCGGAGTAAGACCCGAGTTTCAGCCACTGCTTTGGCTTGGTAGACGAAGGCGACGACTGTTTGACCTCGCCCTCTTTAGCTGTCGTCGACGCGGTCGGTTCTGCTTCCTTGATTGTTCCCTTTGAACCGATCGACGGTAACTCCCAGTCGCCGGTCGTTTGCGTTGCGACGGTGGTCGTCGGGACAACTTTAATAGGGCCGACTGAAGCGTTGGTAGACGTCCGTGCTCTCGTTTCACCAACCGCAGACGTCGCTTTATCATCGCCCGTCGTTTCATTCTTCTCCAGAGGTGTCGACTTCATTACCGCCTGACATCGCGGTAGTTCGGCATCACGGCTAAATCCGAAGCTTTGCGCGCCGAGGCACGAACTCATCCTCGCCGATTCCACGACCGTTGGCCACCGAGGAAAGACGGCGTCGCTTGGTCGAAACGAGTCAAGACAGCGGAGCGGGTCAACCCAAACCCGATTGTCGCTGCTACCGTAGAGAGCGCTCGGAGTGTAGGTCGGAGCATACCTCCACGGCATGTTTGAATGGTCGGGACGAGCGTATGGTTGCATCCAGTCGACCGTTGCCATCGCCGCTGGTCCAGGAGGAAGGTCGGGTCGAGCGTAGTCTCGACCAACCATGGTCGAAGTTGCACGACCGTCGAGGACGCAGTCAGGCATTGACTGATAGGTCGGCATTACCGACGCTGGTTGTGTAAAGTCGACCCGACTCGGTGCCATTTCCACTCTTTGTTGATCGACCTTTGCGAGCGACGCTTGAATTCTCCATTGTGGATCCGGTCGAGGATACTCGACGAGAGGAAGGGACGAAGAGGCCAAAGGGACTGGGTTGACCTTATCACCCCCCTCCCATGACAATTTATTAGCGATCGGTTTATTCACTTCAAAATTTCTAAACTCCGGTTGCCGTGCTGCATGCATTCTGTTATCAATTATTTTAACAGTTTTAGGTCTAGATTCCATTATCTTGCTGATTTCAATGTCTACACTACCATCATCAGACATTATATCCACAATATCCGCAAATTCCCTTTCCTTCCTTCTTTCAAAAGAAATTGCCATTTCGCCTGTTCTAGCATAGTCAGTTTCCTCTTCTAACCTATCATCGCCAAAATCTCTAGAACTAATTTGACCCCACTGGCTGGGACCAATTGTAACGCCCGCCCCTATCGGCCTCCCCGGAGTCGCCACTTCCGGATCCTCGCCTGATGGGACCGCGTGCTGCTGTGGACGAGCTCTAGAGATAGAGGGAGGACAGGATGAGGTGACTTCCGGGTTCGAATCCCAACGATGGAAAGGCGGCCAGTTATTTCGACTGCCGGACTCCCTATATGAAATTGGCGGCCTACTAGCCAATCTATCACTTCTTCGCAATATACCAGGTTGCGTGAAATCTTTGGGCCTAGCACCCAAAGTTTCTTCCAGGCCGATGGTCGAGTGGTATGGCGCGTCCGCAGTGGTAATAGCGGTGAGGTAACCAGGGTTCAAATCCACAGCAGGCTTGGGTACCGGCGACGCCTCTAGCCTTTCCAATCGTGATACAACTTCCGTCAGCGCTTCCCTGACATTATCTCTTACAGCCGAGATCTCTTCTCTTACATTTGATTGCACCGCCAAGACATTGAATTCTACCGTGGAAATCGCCTCTTGCGTGTCCCTGGCATTAGTTTCAATTGACGACTGCATAAAAGACATCGCCTCATGAGTACTCTTAGCATTGGTTTGTATTGCTTCATGAGTCGACTTAGCATTAGTCTGTATTGCTTCATGAGTCGACTTAGCATTAGTCTGTATTGCTTCGAGCAATATCTCCATCGAGGAAGGGGGCCGTGAAGGCTGAGCAGGGGTGACTGGCCTAGACTCCTCCATAGCGCTATGGAAATGACTCCTATCTTTATAGCTCACAGTCAATATCGCTAGCAGTGAACGAAGTAGTTATTCTTATTAACAAATCAAGCATTCAATCCACATCCGTCACATTCAAAGCCATCAATAATCAAAGTCAGAAGTTTAATTAATATTTCTTATTATTCCCAATCAATTGAATCTTCAATTGACATCAATTATGTTCAAAGCAATCAAACATAAAAGTTAGTAAGTTCAATTATCAGTTCCTATCCTTTGTAAAGACATTCAATGAAAATCAAATGCAACAATTCAATGCAAACACCTATCAACCGGAGTATGCCTGAATTAAATCCCGATTGACTCTCAAGTCCCACAGCCAATTTCAGTTCAGCCCAAAATGTCTTAATAACCGATCGTATTAATTCCCCAATAAAGCGTACCTTATGTCCGAAGACAAGGGACAAAGCCGATCGTGTGCGAAGAACAGCGACGAAGACGATATCCAAGAGATGCGACGAAACACACAGAAAGGCGTCGAGTTTGAAACGCCCGAAAAGATCAGCTAAATCCGATGCTGATTTCTCGCAATGAACAACAATTTCGGCTATTTATCCAAGCCGTTTGAGAAAGACGCCCTTAGGCAACCATACGAACAACCGCTTCGCAACACAATTTCAAAGAACGAGAGCAGAGCGCTGACGATTCGAAGCCCACGATAAATCACTCCGTGTGACAGGGCGAAGAGAGGCCTTGAATTAGTAATCCAGGAATATATCCGAAGCGAGAGCGAAGACAAAACTTGCAGCGACGCTGATGTATTTCTCGCAACAAACAAACTCTTTTATTTAATCGACTCCATGTCGAGAGAGAATGAATCGCCGACAGAATCCGTGTATGCGCAACTAGTGCAAGCAGGCGCTTATCCTGGCCATGCTTCACCAACTTGATCGAGCCTAAAACTACCAACCGCCGCAATACATCCGACCGCCCTGAGATCCTGTGCGCAACTGAGCCTCTCAGCGTTGCGCTGCTCTTTTATTACTGCCTGACAAGGAGAGCGTCCCCCTTCTGCGCATGACCAGCAAGCGAGCCGCGCGCGCAAACCCAGCAGCAACGCAGCTGTTTCAAGGCGGCAAGAATCAGCTGCCACGTGCGTCCTCTCCTGTGTATCTCTGCGTCTGTCTGTAGCTCACTATCTTTCTCCTTCTATCTCTCCTTCTGAAAGGCGCCATCTGCCGCTGATCACGTAGGCATCAAATGCACCAGTTCAACCTTGAGAAAACACACGTACACAGACCCACACGCCAACGGTGTTTCCTTCTCAATCCGTGTCCCTGCCTGTGCTTGTCTGGCTGGCTGTATTCCTCGCTCACTCTGATCATCAGACCACCTCAGAGAGCGTGCGAAAGTTTAATTACCCTCATCGACTGCAAGCGGCACGGCCTTTGAAGACAGCGACCGACGATCGCTGAGAGCGTGTGAACATATACCAATTAATGGAACAGCAACGACTGCTGCCTACGTCAGCGGTCGCTGTGACCCGTGTCAAGCGCAAATCAACATTAAAATATAGGTCACACAAGGCAGCTCAAAAATACAGAAATAAAACAAATATATCAGATCCCTGAAACCCCATGATCGATCAGAAATTAAATAAAAATAATAATATTAACTACCAGAAACTCGTAGCGTAGTCATACAATCGCTACAGTAACAGTTATGTGCTCCATATGGCCATGTTGCGAAGCCATAAATAGGCCTATATGTCCCGCATGTGGAAAACATGTAGGCTAGGTCCAATCCATACTGGGCCATAAATACTATGATACTAGAGGAAATATGGATCTCAAATCGAAATATTGTCATATTATATGGGCGTCATATGAAGTTCCGACGTTAAACGCCAGCTTTCTGCTGCGGACGATATAGGCTTAGCCTATAAGCTACTATAGGCTACTTCGTAGACTTATGCGCAGTATAGGCCTACATTAATGCGTCCAATCATTTGACAAGTCTGTTGTGGCAAACTGGTGCCTTCAGCTTGCAGTAGGCCTATTTGCAGTTGCATCAAAATGTTTGGTATGGACTAAATCGCGTATTGCTGTTTCACGTTTCGCATACACGAATATACCCATAAATGCTCGTTTCATGACAAAATAAGACTAAGTCCAAGTAAAAAAGACTTGTGGATCAAAACATTGTTTGACAATGGAGATTACAGTATACGACATGCCCTTAAATTCTGTCAATATCCAATACGAGAAGAGTAATTCCCACAGAATATACCCATCAATTAGATAAGCCATTCGAGTTGTCAACGCTGCGGCGGAAAATGGGGTGGTGTTCATTTATTGTTTAACACGACAACCTGTTTGTGTGTGCAGCCCGTGCAGTACATCGTGTGATCCCCAAATTAGTGCCAATCAAATAATTTTATGCATGTTAAATTATATTTTTCTAAAATTTCATCTCGGTAGTTGGCGTTTCTCAGAGCGGGCGATCGATAGATCGAGCGATATTGGGGACTTTAATTACGGTTAGAATGTTTGTCTGGCCTATTTAAGACCTTCGGAGACCTAATTTTAACGGATCTTGTGCTTTTGACAGTTTAAGGCGGTTTTGTTATCCTCGAGGTGAGACTTGGAGGAAGGAGGAGGAGACAGGCGGCGGCCATTTGCAATTCTCCCCATTTTCTTTGAAGTATTCGGATGGTTGATGGAGTTTAAGGCGAAGTTTGCGATTGTTCGTAGCGCGTAAGCATTCGGACGTATATGCAAATGAGGATTTCCATTTATGTAATTATTTAGTTTGTCTTTCTGTAGGCGGATGTTTACCAGATAGTTAAAGTATGTTTATATCCACCAACTCCCCCTCAAAAGCGTGAACTCGCTAACGACGTTGTCATTTCTGGAAGGATCTTTCGTGAAGGAATGGTCTGTGTATTAAGGGTTGCCTGCTAAGCGACAACCATTGTACCTGGGTTACTACTGTGCCTTTCTATGCACGTGTTTGCCGGCCTTTCGAACAATGATTCTTTTCTTGTTTAGCGATTATCGCCACTTTGCTATTAACTATTATTCCGAAGCAAGCCTAAACCTTCTCCAACTTTTCTGAAGTAGGCTTATGCTGGGCCGCTGGCAGCATGCCGTAACCCAAATAGTGTCATAAGTAATTTCAGTGCAATTTTAGCACTTGGAGACCAAGTGCTGCTGGAAGTGAACCCGGTGACGCATTGGATAACTCACTGGCATTTAGATCAGCTGAGCTGAGTTTGATTCCCGAAGCCCCTCATGGGATAGACGTGCTTTGTAGGCTGCTATTAGCTTAGTTGTAGTGCAGACTGTCTGTTCTGTTAGTAGTTAAGATTGATGTTACTTAAGATAAAGTCCTTTGTTGAACTTTTAGGATGGAAGATATTTGCTGCTCATCGGATTTGCTTCATTCGTCAGTCATTAGAAACAAGCGACCTCTGGAAGATGATGGGGAAGCTGGGACTGGTGGATACAGCTTGGCTTCATCTGCTGCTAAAAGGTTGCAGTTAATAAGTCTCTCTAATTCCTCTCGATGCTATTAAAATTATAATAAGACTCTGGAACATTTTGATAGTGAGTCCTCTGGTACTACATCATCTATAACTTTATATTGCGTTAAAATGAGACTCTAATATTTTCTAACTGCTTCTATGTAACATTACCGTGATGCACCCATCAATGGTCATTTCAGGCAAAACCATAAAGCTATATATAAAGCTATATAAATATAAAGAGATAATTAAAGTTCATTCGATTGATCAGGTCTCAATTGACCAAGAGTTGATTGAAAAGCTAATCGGAGTGCAATGTTTTGTAAACCCTGAAAATGATTTTAAACTGAATTCTTCCCAGACAGGCAGAGAGTTAGGCTGATTTATCTGATAGCTGTGGTAGGATAAGCAGGCATTACCTGCAAAAAGATGTTTTAAGTTTAGACAGGAATGACGCTCAGGCATTTACTTATCGATTAAGTCTGTTAATCAATGGTTTTGATGTGCTGTGGTTTTAAAAATCACCTAATTTGTTTTTATTAGACTTGGTTTTCGTGTCTTGTTGAAATTTACTACATGTGAAGTGTACTTCAATCTTGGAACCTTGCTTCAAGTTTACTAGTGTTAATTTGTAAAGTCTTGGTAATTTTATTATAGAAGTACTCATTTGTTAATCAGTGAGTTGTATGCCTTTTCCTGTGATCAGAGTTCAGGATATGCTTGGTCTTGAAATTCAATGTCAGTCCATCCAGTAATTCCAGTTTGTGAAATATGTTTTACAGTGGCTATTATCATGCTCTGGGCTTATGGCCATGAATCAGAACAAGTGTGTGGTGTGTATTTGACTATTTGTAAGGTGTTGTTCTGACTAATGTACTTTAAAAGTTCTTTGCATCCTTAACCCTTTAACGATGAGCTGCATTGGTTTCCCATACATTTAACTCGTCTTTAAAGGGTTAAGGATGCAAGTTATTTTGCATATGGGTTTCCCACAGAACCTTGTATTTACACTTGCAAAGTCATATTATATTGTTGACTATGTTGTAACTTTTTTACAGAATTCACTATCGTTCAGAGGGCGGTGATATGAGAAACTTTCTAAATGGCACCTCAGATGGCAAGGAAACAATTTCAGGAAGTGGCAACAGTTTAAAGGCAAGCAAAAGCTCGCACAGCAAGTCTCTGTTTGAAGCGGATATGGATACACTATCGTGTTATTCTTCTGAAGTGCCAAATCATTTGCCTGTCGTTCTTAATCTATCTAAAAACGAGGACAGTAATGGTTACTTGGAGTGTGCGGTTAACTCTGCTGTTGTAAATGACGACTATAAAGAGAATGCGGATGAGACCAACAATCTGCCAATGGACCTCAGCAGAGGTCGGAAAACCCTGTCAACGACCTCTGCCAGTAACGGAGTTGATGTCGAGAAGACGCTGAATTTCTGTGGAAATGGTTCCATACAAGTGACGGGTGAAAACACGGTCGAGCGGCTGAGGGAAGAACTGAGGAATGAAGAAACAAAATTAGTTCTGCTGAAAAAGATAAGACAAAGTCAACAGCTGCACCATCTGATAAAAGATTGTGCCGATAGCGCTAGGCCAGTTGGAGCGGCTAAATCGCAGTCAATACCTCCTGGTCCTCCACCCCTTATTCGTGGTGTGCAGTCGGTCTCAAGCACACATCGAACATTACACCATTCAAAAGAACCATCACCGCTTCTACCACCTCATGCCAGTCATCAACACCAGCAGCAGCAGCAGCATTCTCATGGCCCTCCACCACTGATCGTGCCTTCCCGTTCCTCAGCATCAAGTGTGCCAATTTCTGTGGGCAAAGCTGCGCACAGTGTCAATCCACCAGCGTTGCCTGCAAGCACTAACAGTGTATCGCAGAATTATAAGTCACCACAGGTGTCTGCACATTCACAGAGCCCAATGACACTTCCTCCTCCTCCTCCCCCTCCAGCGGCGACGGCACAACCGGAGCAGACTCCTGCCCAGAGACAGGCTGCTGCAAAAGTGGCCCTGCGCAAACAACTGGAAAAGACGTTGCTCCAGATTCCACCACCAAAGCCACCTCCACCGGAAATGAATTTTATTCCGAACGTTGGAAATGGTGATTTTGTGATGTTGCTTGGGTTGGAAGAGGCGGTTAAATGTATTCTTGACAATGATGCAAGTGCACGAGGGGAGTCTGTGGCCGAAGTCAAATATGTCTTTAATCCGTTCCAGTGCGTCCAGTGCCACACGGACTTCACGCCTGTGTGGAAACGTGACAAGCCAGGCTCGAAAAATGTCATCTGTGAGCGTTGTGTCACCAACAATCAGAAGTGGATTCTGAAGCAGGAACATACGAATCGATTGAAAAGTGCTTTTGTCAAAGCACTTCAGCAAGAGCAGGAAATCGAGCAGACGCTACTCGCTCAGTGCGCCATTTCTGCCACTTCACCTCACCTGGTCAACTCCTCCTCCTCCTCCTCACATTCAAATCCTCTGGTGCCAAAGAATCTCTCGGGTAGTCAGCGGTCAGCGCTGGAATCACCACACCAATCGTCACGCCATCATCATCAGCATCACCAACAGCAGCAGCAGCAACCTTCACGACACTCCACCCTATGGACACCACCTACGCTGTCAAGCATCGTTGGCTTGTCGCAGGCGTTTGACCCTCGTCTTATGTTTCCATTCCACCGGCCGCAGCCTGGGACATCAAAATCACCTGTTGACATTCAGAGACAGTATCTATTGGATTTGATTCCGCGGCGATCTCACCTGGATGGTCCGGTACTTTGGAGGACGTAAGACCTGGTTCCAGGACACTGGTTTTTTAAATTGGAATAAAGGTTCTGTGGCTGTTGTGCTCAGTGAGAGCGATATTGTTAGCAGCTCATTGCCGTTTATTTTAGCTGGAGTAGGAGCTTTGTGGGATGATAATGTCAACCATCATAGGCAGTCATAAATTGTCTGCGAGTTATTGATTGCGTCCAACTCCAACTACTGATAATTTTTTCAGATCCCCGCGTCATGAGTTGCGTATTGCAATTAGGTTATTATTGTTGTTTGAATTCTTGGACTGTGGTGTATTGTCTAATGTCATCGTCATTTGATGTCAGAGGCCAAGCAGTAGTGACTAAGAATAAAATTGAATTTTTTTATACCTGTCTTGTGCGTACAATGTACATGTATGCTCTATGTTGTTTGTTGACTCGTTGCACATGGCGTGTGACTGCCTGAGCATCACGTTTACAAACACTAAACACTGTAGTTGACATCTATGGGAGGCTTGGGCATTTTTGGCTTTTACAAATCATGAAGCATGTCATATAATAATAACAACAATAATTATGATAAACTTAGTTTAATTTCAAACTGACAGATTGCAATTTAATTACATTCATAGTATGTTGAACTGACGATCGCAGGTTTATTACCGGAGTCAAATTTTTAACTGTTTTGACAGCCAAGAAGTTGTCCATCACATGCATTGACCTAGTGCTGCTTCTTGTTGAATTATTTGTTCTTTAAAGTGCTATTTCTTGTTTAAACAGTGGACTTTGAAATGCTACTTCTTGTTTAAATAGTAGGCTTTTCAAGTGCTACTTCTTGCATCAAAAATGATGTGCAGTGAAGAATATAGCCCAACGTTAAGATGATCATCGGGTGTATGATCAGTTCCAGGTCATTGATTCATTTGATCTCTATGGCTCGAACTTCCACAGTGCTGCATTAAAGCTTCACTGTGGTTTCTCCAGTTACCTAGCATTCTCCGGAATGTACTTCTTGATATTTCTTTGACCCCTTTCAGCAAGTGTTTGAAAGCCATTCTGTCCTATTGTGGCTTGGTGCTGCCAGGTTGGGAGTGCCGCTGAGGAGTTGCTCTTGAAGTGGCGCTATAAAAATTCATGATTATGCGGCTAGTTACCTGCAGTCTGGTTAAGGTTTTTAAACATTGTGCTTGTTGTAGCTTCTAGTGCTTTCAGCTGAACGGATAGACTACTCACTACACATTGAGTACTGACACTTGCTTGTAAACTTTGTCTGACTGGACCAAGAATTAAGACCAATAAGCCATTGTTATCTTACAACAAGTGAAAGCCATATCATGTTGTTGTAGTGAGTAGGCATCATTGAGCCAGTTTTTATATGATATGTAATCAAGATTTGAAGAGAAAATCACTTAAGAAAACTTTCTTTTGATGGCCGTTCACTAAGTCTGCAGCTCATTTGCAAAAAAATTGTGGAATTGATCTGTGATTACCATTGACATGACATTGGTATGGTTTAGACGTGTCAACGCTGTTGCCCATATTTGATTAATTATGTGAATGTGATTGTATTGAGTAGTGTTTTATCAAATTGAATATTATGGTGTAACTTCATGGCTACAAATTGCATTGGTGGTTGGCATGTTCTTCTTTTGTTAAATAGGGGTTTGTCCAATGTCCATGTAATACATACGCAGTGAGAGGAGGGTGATCAGATTTAGACGATTTTGCATACGGGTGCGTATGGTGGGGGGTATCAACGAAATGTGTACGTGCGCAAAATGTCTGATTGTGACATCTGCAGTTGTGTGCTTATGACTCTGTAAATCCTACAATTGTTCAATGGGATTTGATTACTTTTTATATTTAAATTCTGTTCCGATCTAAACAGTAAACCACAATATTCAGCTAACAAGTTTTAGGAAGCAAATATAACTTTTAACGAAAATATATTGTTACCTATGGCAAAAGAAATGTTTTATCTAGATGACTTTACGTAATTAACTTTTGTAAAGGTGTAGAGAAACTATGGTGTGCATACTCGTGGGGGGAAAGGGGTCCACAAATTGTACGAAGTGCAACGAAGGAGGGTTTGAAAATATGATTTTTTGCACACATAATATATTGATGGCCATAAGTTCTATTTTGCAATGAAGCTTCCATGTCATTGTCATGGTTGATTTTTGTGCTGTGGCTACCAGTATTAGTTAGCAGTTGCTGAATTAACTGCAATATTGAAATTTTGAAGAATACAAACTCAAGGTGGGATGATCCTATAATTACTTTGTGAGTCGTAAGTTGTGTGTAATGAGCTACAACTACTGCTTTTGTATTGTTGAAGATTATGTAAAAACAGGTTACTGCGGTAAGCTGTATGATTTTATGACTATGTTAATGTGTCTTCAATGTACGTTGGAACTGTGTTGTGAAACTTCACATGCATCAAGATTTCAAGAAAAGTTTTTCATAAGAAATAGCTTCAGTTAATACATTACAAGCGTTGTTGCTCTCCATTCGTATATATTAATTACCGTCAAGCAGTCAAGAAGAAATGATAACCGTCATTTTGGTCAACACTTGGTCAGTTTTGCATGCTGTGAAGAGTAACATTTATAGATTGTAAGCTGCAATTACTGCTGTATGTTACGAGAGAATCTGTTTGTCAGCAGTTTAGCCAGTGCCCAGTTTTTATGCAGTTACCATGTAGGCAATGAAGAGATGCATTGGCAAATCAGTTATCAAGGTTCACAATAAGTGCATGTAGAATACTGTCAGATTGAATTGGTTTTAAGTCTGTATTTGTTAACAGTAAAATATGATTTTTGCAACGTAATTTATGGATGGCCTTAAGTACTTTATCATGTGCTAGTTCATAAAGAAGGAGGCAATTTAAGTTTTCCTGTTTGCCAAGTACGGACAGGTCAGTAGTTTCAAGTGTATGTTGATCAACTTTAGGGAAGCACCAAGACTTGTCAGACATGATGAAGTGGAGACCATTTTGGACTTAAAAGAACGATAGACCTCCAGTCCAGACTTCAAGATCAGTTTGTGATTGGCAGTGGCGGCGCTGGGGGGGGCTGGGGTGGGCTAAGCCCCCCTAAAAAAGGCCATCTTTTTCTCCATGTTAAAATAAATATTTTGGACGATTAACCCCCCTTTAGCCCCCCCCAAAACTGAAATCCTGGCACCGCCACTGGTGATTGGATGTTAATTTGACTGGACACAGATAGAGGCCATTGTTGTAACTTGTGAGTGATGTAGGTGTAATTGCCGTTCTTCAAAGGACTGGCTGTCTATAGATCAAATGAGGTGAGGTTAGGAGAACTTTGGATCTGGTATGCATGAATCTGAACATTGATATATCACCTTTCAGAAGTGCTACAGCTAGCTTGTTCTGGTGTAATTTGATCCATCCAGTGCATGGGTACATTTAAGGGGAAGGCTTGCGAGTTCAACCCTACCCAGAAATAGATGCATTATGTTTCCTGGCATTGCTCTTGACCATGTGAGATGCATCTTTTTTTGCCGACTTGAACATATTATGAGGACTGCAAGCGATCAAGGAAACCTTTCTTGTGATTGAATTTGTTGATTTATGCTCATTGCTCTGGTATTTGTAGAACTCCAAAGGCAGAATTTGTAAACACTGCTGAGAAGAGGAGACTTGTGCAGTCGTAGAGTAAACTTGTTGTAGCAACAGTTTTGCATATAGTATACAGACTAGAGTGCTTTTGCAACTGTGCATGATGAGGTGAATTGTTTATGTTGTAGCATTTATCAAACTGTTTGTATTAATGTCTTGTTCTTTTGAAATAAACACTACGAACACTGGAGTCTGAAGTGTTGTAGCTTGATTTGCATTGATCATTTCAAAGCCGGTATGTTAGCAACTGGTTGGTTGAACAGTAAAATAGTCGGAACTTGGTTTCAGAGTTTGTTTGAAGTTTTCAGCTCTTCGTGTTCAGTCAAGTGAACTAGCATATTCACTTTAGGCAAAGAAGGTTGAGTTTGGGGCTTGCAGACTATCCCACCCCATATGTAATTTAGAAAGCACTCACTTCAAAATGGTAACCTAATGTGGAACTTGTTACTCCTCACTCCTGCTCAGTGATGGAGCTAGCTATGCACAATTTCAGCATCAGGTTCATGGGAGTTGAAGAAGCACCGCTGATTATCGCCTCACAGTCCTCTGTCTCCAGTTATGGTATTACTTTTGTTCCACATAACCTTCTCTATCCACATCTCCAACCTCTCGTGCTCCTGCTTTATGGTCTTTCTCGTTTGTGACCTGCGCCACATCCGGCCCATGCTCGACTTTATGACTGCTTCCCCCATTGTTGCCTCCATTGTACATTCAAAGCTCGATTACTGCAATTCCCTGTTCCTTAATAAGTTAATATTGATTCCATACAACTCGAGCGTATGTTCAAAAAATTATTAACCAACCATAGCTATCACCAGATCGGCATAGCGTTATCGTATCACTCCTAAGGCTAATTCTCAAGTCAAACCCTCGCTACCAATAACAATACTTTTTCTTTAAATGCTTGTTACGGATAAACAACACTGTCATATCTAAGATGATTAGTGTTGCCCTCCTCGTTTATCCAGGTTTTGGATTGGCACTGGCAGAGAACGAACATTGGTGGAGTTCAGAAGAGCGGCCCTTAAGCTACAATTTAGTATTCAATGTCAAGAATTAGTGCTGCCATATCTATGGAGTGAAGTGATGATGCATCTGATGGTTCTTGGTTAAATTGTGCATAATTATCTAGGGATGCTATAGGACCTACTGCCTAAGTGCACATTTTCGCCTATCCCAGGGGAGTACAGAGAGTATTATAGAGACTAATCACTAACAATCATAGCGCTTGCTCGTTTTAGCGTTTAAATTATTTGCTACCTTGAATTGGTGAAAATAATTCTAGCGTAAATAGTGATGCATAGTGATGAAAACAATTATTGCTCAACAGAAGTTGTATTTATCATAAATATTTCTTGCACACAGTATTAGTAGGATTGATGGCAATTGCTAACGACATTGGAATTTAAACACCGTGCATAGAAAATTCCTTAGTAGGCCTATGCTAAATCAAATAAATTAACTGAATATTCCTATAGGTCCATTACTGTTCTCTTCAGGCATGCTGAACCTGCTTATTCCTGAGGAAGGCTCTGAGACTGAGAGTGCTCTTGCATCAGATGAGTTTTCTCTAGTGTGCAACAAGAAAAAAATCACGTTAAGTGCACCAACATAAAAGTGACAATCAGTAAAAAAAATTGCAAGGAGGAGCTGTTGCTAGCAATAAATGACTGATACTTACCAGGAATTGTAGACATTAGTCTTTTAACAATTTCTATAAACTGAGCGCTACACATTGCATAATGCATATATAATAGAACAGAAGCAATTTGAAGTATCATAACATCTACATTTTCGTTTGAAGTTTGCCTGAAATTTAAGTCGTATATAGGCTTAAGTCAAGGGCAGTTTATAGTTAATGTAGAATCATTGGGCCTAAGTCAATAAATTACTTATTTATTTAACTAAGTTGTGGCGCAACAGCAGAGTAGTGCATTTGCTTACTTACTCACAGGCAGTTCAATAAAGTACATACTTACTTACTTACTCACATGACGTCATTGTTTCGAATGTTGATTGGACTCAATAAATAGTCAGTGTTGTGAATGGTCCAAAAGCATCACGTATTATAATAATAATAATCCTGGTTTTTCTGGCGCGAACTCATCGATATTAATAATTAAATATAAATATCGATGCGCGAACTGCATCTAAGTTTAATAAATCCCTACGTGAGTAGTAAGACGTGGCATAATTATTGAATGACATAATTTTCATAAAAAATACGATCAATAGGCTTACTTGCTTGGAGCTCGTGATCGTAATTGTAGTCTCCAAACTTCTAAAGCGCTACTCGAAAGCCAAGCGCGTGGCACTAGCTTATTGACGAGCGCTGCATTGAGTCAAAAGGATTGTCCGTAAGAGCACAAAGGTGGTCCGGTTACGAGGTACCATAGGATCAGAGGAAATGCGGTTGCGCTAATAACCTAAGTTTAGTGTAGCCTCTTACACCAGGGTGTTACTGAAGTTTCAAAAAGCTACTCAATAACTTTATTTGGGGCAGCCAGGAACAGCTTTTATCGGGCTAGTTCTATTATTATATAATGAGATCATGACAAGTGCACTTGGTTACAAGTTACTGGAAATATCTGTTTTTCTATGCATGTGATTACTTGTACGTGTTTGACTGTTTTTGTCAATTTAATACTGAAAATTATGTTATGTACATAGAACCAATGAGTCATAAATGATGTATGTGAACTGCTTATTGTAGTCATTAACGAAACAGGACACATGGCACAGCTAAAGTAATAATTAACTGCAAAGTTTTATTTTTCGTAGAATAAGAAATGAGACCAAGGACTTCTGCAGCAGTTGACGATGATGACGACGAGGATCCAAGTTTCATAGACCATGGATTTAGTGATGACGAAGAGCCGCAGGATGATGGTGTTCGCAGGAAAATACGCAATGATCTTCGCTCCATTCAGTCCCAGGCCACACGTAAGGAGGTGTTAAAACATTAACGTCGTTATTAATGTTACATTTGTTAAGCATTGATGACTGAATAATCGATCAAATGGCTTTGTGCAATTGTCAGTGAAGGACTTTCTCAAAATCCCTAAACTGTTACCGAAGCAGGAGAAAGTACTAAGTTGCACTTACAATGCGAACACTTTTGTGTTGCGCTTAACTGATCGGCCACCATGCTCTAATTTCCTCATCAGTTGTTATTTGTTGACCATTCACCGGAGTGGCGTAGCCAGGAATTCATGATGGGGGATTTTGGCTCCAGGTTTTATGGCCTGGGCGGATGCCCTTCCTGACACCACCCCAACAGTATTGCAGTAAATAAAAAGGGAATAAAGTAACAAAAGGGAATAAAGTAAGAAAAACAATTGTTACTACAGCAATTGTTTTGTTTTTTCTTAGTTAAGTGGATAAATAACCTTAAAAAAAACTTTTTCCTAAGCCAATGGGGTGGTTTAACCCCGAAACCTCCCTTGTCTACACCACTTATACCTTAGCCCTTCCCGTGCAGGACTGCACATCGGGCAACGCAGCTTCTCCGTTCTCCTTTGTCCATCGCCACCTCTACAGCGTCCTCCCACGTCATCTCCAGACACTGTAGATCCTCTCGTATGGTCACCTTCCTGTTACCATTCACAGCACTGTGTTTATATGGAACATTAGCACGTTTGAAGGTATAAATGCTTGCTAACCAAAATTCTAGTGCTAGACAAATTGGGCGAAGTTGTTCAGTTGTTATTTGTAAGCATGCAATGGGTCGAATGGGTCAGGATCATTCATGTTGCAATGTTACAGTGCAGAATATGATGCACACTCTCAGCTCATGTCTGAAAAATTATTTCCATGGTGGATTAACGGCTCTTCACCTTGCTGCTGAGAATGCCCACAATTTGGCAAGAACTAGACACATTTAGAGCCTGATCAAAACTTCTGACTTTCTGACTTTACTGTCATTTTCTTTCAGGCATTATGTCTAATGATGCTTTTATGTTTGCGACTTACTATGCTTGCTTTGTGGAATTTAATCATAATTTTAATGTGAATTACTGTGCTGGTTATTACATTCAAAGAAGGCTTAAAAGATTTCTTGTGAATTTTTTTCACTTGTAATTACTGCTTGTTGCTGCTTTTTAAAATGAGACTCTATTGTTCTTTTCATGCTGTTTGTGTTTTTAATATGTTTAATTCAGGAAATCGAACTGAACTTTTGACCGGCGACACAGAGGGACTGAAAAAGACTCTGGAACAAACGAATGAAATCTTTGTAAATGGTAAACACATATAATGCCAATCATTTAACACAAACGCTTAGTACTAATGAGAACAATTCATGTTTACCGACTTCTATGTTGTCGAATCTATCCTGAACATGCATATGATGTGCCATCTTTGTATGTGCAATTGTGCAGATGATATTATGTATGGTGGCATTTGAAAATGACTTTAGTCTCTGTGATTTATTTATTTAAGGATGGTTCTGCTGTTGGTCGCTTCTTATCCAACTCACTTTTGAATTGGAGTTCAATTCTAATTTAAAGGAATCAATTGCTGAGCTTTCGTGAATGGAATTTAAGAGAGATTCAGACAATTTTAAGTCTACATCATTTGCAGTAAATTCAGCACACCGGGACTGGAAATCTGCTTTAAACTACCAGGTTCTACTATGCTAGTATAAAGACACATCATGGGCCGGTTCAAAAGGTCCTTGGTGGCCTTATCCGGCCTGCAGGCCATGAGCTGCGCATCCATGATTTAGAGCTTCCAGATCACAATCTACAGATTTTGGATTTCTTGGGGCCTCTCTGGTTGTACAAGTCTCTGAACTGTAGAGCAGTTTTGGTTCCACATACAACCTGTAGAACTTGCAGCTTGATGTTCAATTGTGAAGTGCCAATTATTTACATGGTTAGCTTGGTTTAGTAACAATTCTAGATGTCACACCACATCCAGGTACACTGGTACAGGTTAAATGAAAATTAAGACTGTTTACCAGTACTATCATTGTTCTCATATCGAGGGAAACTATTCAGGATTTGATGATAGTCATTGATCTTCTCTTCAATATGATGGTGATTTAGTGAATAGTGAATGGTTTCAGTTGTTTACCATGTGATTCATTTTACCATGTGATTCATTTACCATGTGATTCATTTTACCATGTGATTCATTTTACCATGTGATTCATGTCTTCGTGAAGTGATAAAGCATCTGATGGATCTTCGTTAAATTATGCTGTAGTGAAACACTGTCGGGAGGCTGTTCTGGATGCACAGGTGATGCACACCATTGCGGAAGTGGCCGTGGCAAAGGCGAACGCATGTGCCACGGATCTCGACAGCTTTAACTCCATTGAATTTACCGAGAAACTGGTACGAATTGCGTCTTCGTTCCTAATTTACATCTTCACTGCACTTTTTGCACTTCAGGTTAATTCATCTAAGATTGGTTGATGATTGTATGCATTTCTTCATTCATTAAACGAATATGTGCACTGCCTCTTTGAGGGTCTGCTCAGAATTGCCTACAAAATCAGAACGGCCAAATGAAACTGTTTTAAGATGAGAGAGGAATGCTTGAGAAGGAGTTCTGGAAAGGGAGTGGAATATCAAGGGAAGGTCGTACCAGGTCGAGGGTTTTACCATAGTTTGGAGTAATACAATGTACCGGGTTATAACTTCAGTTTTCTTTCTGTTCTTACAATTGCATCTCAGATGGTTTTAGTCATGCAGCAGTTACATAAAGTGCATTATTGCAATTTTTAAATTGGTATTTGTAGTTTTATTTTCATAGTTGTTTTTTTGTTTGTTTCTCTGTTGGCTCTGTCAGTGGTGATTCTGAATTGTTTTCAGATAACATTTGTTGGTGGAGGAGGTGTTGAAGACGAGGACGACTCTTTCCAGATGTCCAGAGACGTGTGGATTGCCCTTGGCAAAGGATGTCACCAGTATTTCAAGCGCTCTCCACCACTTCATTTCATGTAATTATAACCACCCCATCATTTCATGTAATTGTAACCACCACTTCATTTCATGTAATTGTAACATGTACTGTGAACCTTTTCTTAGCCGATGCACTTGACTTGTCGGTAATAAGCGTTTATGCGTGCACCATAGGGTGTGTCTAAATATTAAAGTCTCGAATTAAACATCGACCAAGTTGGTTTTCTGTTCCATCATGATAGTAATTATTATCTGCCAAATTATGTGAAAATCGAAATAAATTTAGGACTTGCGCAAAGCCCTTTAAGATTTGTGACTTTGTCATCAATGTGATTCATTGTTATTTTCAGAGATCCAAACAATTTTAGAACCTTGAACATTAGATATATGTCATAATCAAAGGAAATACTGTCAGTTATTCGTCATAATTTATTCCCTTTAGTGCTTTCGGGAATTTATCTCGATGGTACTCAACCATTTGCAGAACAAATTGTTTCTCTTCCTCATTTCTTACCAGCGCTTCATTGAAGGTCTGCATAAGAGCCACTCCTTTCTCTGCCAAATCATTCGTCACTCTTAGGGCAGATATGATGTCTTTTGCCTCATTGTATGATTGCTCTGACTCCCACTGTTGCGGATCTCGTTCAAGAAAAGAGTCATCCAATCCGAGGATCCTGAATATTTTTGAGGTTGAAGTGGAGACGAAATCGGGCAGTGCTTTTGTAAGTGGATCATGTATCGGAGGAATCCTCTTTGGAGGATCATCAGATCCCTGATTGTTCTGCATGTTGTAGACCATGCGCTGCTTCTCATTGACGGTGACTGAATCATCAAAAAGGCTGAGGCCAACCAGGGTCTCTGATAAATACCAAAGGTGTCGCGAAAATGCTGTTGAGGCGACCTGTGAGACTTCCTTGTCTTGATAAGTGTGGATTGCCTTCAAGAATTCAAGATCGTTCCTTGGGGCCTCTTTAGGTGAGACACATGTGAACCAGTACTTCACATAAATTGTTGTCACAAAAAGGGACACTCGAACTAAATGATTCCACACCTTTTGAGAGTAGGATGTTCGTGATGCCCTCTCTGAGCTCTGACGTTGTTGAATGGGATATTGATCTCTGAAAAGCCACATTTTGATAGCATAGATCGCACGTGCCATCCAGCGTGCTCTATGAACTGCCCCTGGGTACCTGAACTTTATTCCTTTTGGCGGAATTCCTCCTAAGAAAATTACTGTCAGCTCAAGTAGCTCTTTGTAGTCATCTCTGTAATGATCAGTACTCAGTTGCTGCAATGCGAAGCTGATGACATTATCTCGAATTTCTGTGATATGCTGTACTGCATCTTTATCCTCCATTGCTGTGCGATACTTGGTCTGATCGATTTGTGGCCAGAAGTCTCGGAAATGAACAAAGAGTTCCAATTTTGGAGACCTTGCAGAATCATGCAGTGAAAACACCTTTTCCAGAACAATTTCAGAAATATGATGTCGGCAAGCAAGGTTCAATAGGTCCTTTCCTAATTCTGTTTCCAGCCTGATGCATACGCCGCCCTTGCAACCCGTGTTGCTCGCTGTTGTATCGAAACACATGGCCACGATTCTGTCTTCCAATCCCCAACGTCTGATCTCGACCAAACACGCATCTGACATGACGGCAGCTGTACCAGATTGGAGTTTGGGGATGGCCAATAGCTTGGTCACCTCCTTACCAGATACCATTATCGGAAGGCGATCAACACACCCTCGTCCTGTTCCTGTAGCATCTGGCATGATCTTGCCATCCCAGTGAATAGTAAGAGGAACTTTCGGATCGAAAGATTCATGAATCTCTGCTGCTAGGGCTGCACGGCTATCCTTCCTTGCTCGATGAATCGCAGAAGGACTGATAATCAGCTCGCCAGCTGGTGCTGCACAAAGATTGGATACAGCGAGAGCAGTCAAAATGTGAGAGGCCTTCCTGCTGCTGGTTTTGGTACGATCTAGAGCAGCAGCAACATCACGAGTAACGACAGAGATTGTCCCCCTTCGCCGTTTTGGTGGCCAAGCAGACGTCGAAGGTTCTGGTTCTTTTTCTGAGCTACTGGATGACGCCTCTTCTTCGGATGACTTTTCCAACACAGAAACTTCTGTCGCTGCAGCAGCTGTGCTAGCACGATAGCGTTCCATACGCTCTGCAAGTGCTGCTGATCTTGCTGCCACTCTCGTTTCTTGCTTTGAAAGTTTGACATCAATACCTGCCATTGAACCACGTCGTCCTCTCTCACGCTGTGCTTTCAAAAACTGTCGATCCTCTTCTATCTTGATTATTGTCATGGCATCACTGTGGGCAATATCAAACAGATCCTCCAGGGAATCCTTGAAAGCCTCACGCTTGCCATCTTCGGTTTCTGACGTCCTAGAAATACTTTTCTTAAGGTTTTGCCATTCCTTATGGAGATGTCGTAGCCGATCCCAAACGTGATTCCTAGCCTTCGTTGGAATGCGGGCTCTTTCCCAAATTGGGAGTACCATAGCTGCCGTTTCTTTTACGCTATCATCCAGACTCTGATTTCTTAGTGTATGGAAATTAAAAAGCACCTTCAGAACCTGTCCTCGTGTAGGTAATTTCGCATAACTGAAATGATCTTCCGTACTGCCTATCAACCAGATTTCAGCCTTTTTTCTAGTAGATTTAGCCATCCCAAGTGCGATATGATATATTAATTAAAACAAACACTGTCCGCCATTTGCAGCACGACACCCATGACATAAGCAAAAGATAAGCTGTCATTGTCACGAATATTGATTAGTTGGGAAGCGGCCATTCAGAAGGGGTCAAAGGCTGGCAAGAATGGGAATCATGAAAATATTGCCTATAATCCAACCTGGTTCCTAACTTTGGTCGCTTTGCGCAAGTCCTAAATGTTGAGCTATTAAGATATAATTTTGGATATGGAGGTTATTCATGATCTGTCACGATAATCTGACTTGGTCGTTAAAAAATATTCGAGTTTAAGATTTCACATGTACCTTAAAAGCACCCTAGTGCACCATGTACAAATTTGTACATGTAAAATTTGTACATGTATAATTGTATATGCATACATGTGTTTTCAGTTCTGTTGCTTCTACTTAAAATGTAAAACACAGCATTATGAGTCATTATGTGCATACTGTTTTCATATTAATTATGTTATTAAAACCTGTAGAATGCTTTCTGCTTCAATCCTGGATTCTGTCATATCTGCTTCTTGCATTAGGCTGTGGAAATAAAAAGAGCAACTGAAATGACACTGGCAGAGGTTTGTGCTGAACTGTTGTTTTACTGTGAAGTGAATTTTTATGGATATTTCTGTGCATTTAGGTTTGGTTCCTTTACAAAGGACCCTGCAGAGAAGAAGCAGAAGGCCGAGAGACAGATACATCCAAAGGACAAAGATAATCTTAAAGCTGCCACTGCCCCAAAACAGGTGTGTGTGTTGGTTACAAACACTGCAGCAGTCTATAGCGGTTTTGTAATCTATGAAAATGATGGGTAGCATAATTATACAATCTTGCAAATCTCTGTCATCATTTGTTGCAATCCATGTGAAAGTGACGCAAGGGCGGATACAGAAATTTTCGAAGGTGGGGCCAAAATTGTTTGTCTTGGGACAGGGAAAAATTTTCGTCTTGGTCGCTGAAAAATCTGATGACCTTTTTTTTATTTAGTGATTTGTCTCGAATTCCCAAGAAAAGGATGCCATTTTCTCCGCCAAAATAGTTAATGACCTTTTTTAGTCATACAGACCTCGTATATGACCTTGTGGGCGTGGGGAGGGGTCTACGGAACTACTTATGGGGGGGAGGGCCACGTCAACTTTCCGAGCCAGAATAGCTGGTCAAAAATAAAGAAATTTCTAAATGGGGGCCATGGCCGTATTGACCCCCTGGATCCGCCCCTGAAGTGAAATCAGTTGATGGGTGTACAAAATCTGCACAATTCTTGGGATCAAACAAAATAGACACTGAGGTCACTGAATGAAATTAACCAGAACAGGGTTTTGTAAGTGGTATGAAGATTTTAATTATGTCAAAGACTTGATGCAGTGGGTTGTTTGAAATGGCAAGTTTCCAGAGAGCTAACTGAGGAAACAGTTCTGACTCCTTAGCAACCAATGTAGTGGAAAGATTATCATGTTTTGGAATGATGGTATGAAGCAGTGGCATGGGGACTGATAAGTTTTGTTTTTGCTTTTGAGAGTTGTTGGAGGGTAATGTATTACTCTTCAGGTTAAAGTTTAATGATGTTATGAAAATGTTGTCTTTGCTTTTTCTGATGTATAAAAAGGTAAACTGCCATAATTTTAATACACTATGAATGTATTATAGCACTGGCTTTAGAAGCTCTAACAAGGACCACAAAGCAACCAGACTGTTTGTGAATTAGATTATTTTGTATAGCTGGACTAATTTCGAGATCTATGTTCTGAACATGTTTTATAAGAATTCGTAATATCATGTGAAACAGGTTTTGATCAAGTTTCTGCACTGTAATAATAAAACTGTGTAAATAATTGTTTGCCTTTAATAACTAAAAAATCGAAGAACTTTGATGGTTTGGAAATAGTATTGTAAGTTTTTTTACCACTCATTTCCTCTGTGCAGGTCACTTCGCTCAAAGATATGGAGAAAAAAGAAGGAACAACAGTTGAAGTGGAAAGGATTTACGGCATACTGAAAGACGTCTACCGTAAGAATAGAAGAAATCCGGTCTGCTACTTTGAGTTTGTCGTAAATCCAGAATCATTTGGACAGACTGTTGAAAACATATTCTACACATCATTCCTGATACGGGTGTGTTTTTAACTCCACTCTAGACATTTTTTAAATTTTCAGTAGCACATCACATCAGTCTGTTGATTTCTAACATTTTTACAACAGGATGCAAGTCTGCAACGTTCTATATTTTCAGACATTTAAAACAAGCTGACCTTTATTACCAGTTGACAACTGAACATCGAGCACTAAGTAGCATGCAGGAAACTTTTCGACTACGAAGAAGAAAAAAAGGTGTTGATATTAAGTACTGCGATCTGGCTACTGGGGTCTAATAAATAGGCTGATGTGATTCTGATAATCTGATTATACCTAGTATTTATAGCATTTTTGACTTGATTGGCTTTGCCTTTTGAATGGTTAGAGTAGACCTGCCGAATCAGTAAAATATCAAGAAAAAACTCTAAATAAGTAAGAAAACAAATTAGCAAATCTGCATTTCTGCTACCATGACAGAATGAAGGGTAACTGGTTATTCGAATCAGTTATTCGTAGTTAACACAACAGTAAAATGTGCACTGCGATGATTGGCCAAGATTCTAAGATAAATCGCTTGTGTTCATGGAAAGCATTCTGACGGTGTTTTTATCGTGTTTAGGATGGACACTGCAGGTTTCAACTCGATGCTGATAAACTTCCAACAGTCGGTAAGTTCAAGGAATTCTTTTTGTGGCAGTGAATGATTTGAACTTGTTGAGTAAATTTTCAATACCATATGCAAATTAAGTGTGATGCTTGAGGATTAGACTTGGAACTGACCTACTAAGCTGACCAGATATTTCAAAAGCTAATCTGGAATTGTTTACTGCATTCTAAAGGAATTGTTCAACTTGTTTGTTGTGCTGCAAGGGAATTTGTCAACAATCCACGCTACTACATTTTCATTGCTAGCAGCAGCTCTAAAGAGCTTTTGTGTTTAAGTATTTAGAACAATGTTGTCTAGTGGAGGCTTTTGCATTGTTAGGTTTAAAGTGTTGTGGTAACCATGCCCAGTGAACACTGCCTCTCCGGACCAATATAATATTCCATTTGAGCTTTAATTAATGTCTGCATAGTTATTGGTAAGAATTGAATATTGGACTAATTTCATCATAGTTTTATTTATATTGTTGCTGCAGAACCGGTGGAACGGCTGGATGGTGATGTAACAGTCAGCGAATTGCCACATCACCAGTTTGTCATGTCGATGACGATTAAAGATTGGCAGGTAAGGTAGCAGTCGTATTTTACGGTCACTGATCGTGGACTAATAAGCAAAACACATGCTTTTAACGTTATATTAAGTGCACATTTTTAGAACATTTCTTTAAGCATCATTACACACAATAACTTCTATCAGAGCTATTTACCTGGTTGGTTGTCTATTTTCTAAGATACTGTAAATAGAGGTACAACGTACAAGCTTTAACACAGTTAGATTTGAGGCTATCTTTCAATTGGATTGTTGTAGCGATATAATATGTGCTTGCCTCCGAGCAGTTAGATTTGATGTTATCTTGTATAATTATTGGATTGCTGTAGCAATATATGTGCTTGCAACCTAGGGCCATGCCTGTGAGCAATGGCGTGTCATAAAAGAACTTAAAATTACCTTAATCTAATCCAATGCACAGGACGTCAGTTGAAGGTCTCTTGAAGTGAAAATATAGTAAAAATCTGGTCAATGTCGATAGGTTAGCGATTCAGAAGTTGAGCTACAACGGGTTGAAACAGAACTGTACAGTGACTTCGACAGCATTGAGCTGACTTTGAGGTTTTCCATTGCAGGACATTGTGCGCGAGTTTGACATCGAGACGCCAATCATCAAGACAAGACAACGAATTCAAACGGACCGCAGTATAAACGGTTCACAGTCTGCTGCCTCTACTTCTAACTCGTCCGTGCACAACCCACCGTTGAAGAAATCGAAGCAGGATGATGCCAGACATCCATCAACCTCGCGAGGCAACCGGAGTGTTTGGCAGTCAATGGAAGACATTAGCAAAAAAACGAAGAACAAGAATGTGGAACCTGACAGCGATTAGGATGCTGTAGGATTCATTTATAATATCAAGTCCCACCGTTCTGGTTCAAAGACTGTTGAGTGCTGTCAGGGCTTATAGACAAATTCTGATAGGTTTGTTCTTAGGGTTGTTTACAAACATCGAGAAAGGAAGGAAGCAAGTTTAGAAAATCTAGCACGGATGTCGCATTTCATTTTCGTTTAACATGTAAACTGGACATTTCTGTTGGCGTTTGGATATGTTTGCAAGCATAATGTATTTTGTATAATTATGAAAAATGGAACTGCTGAAGGTTTCAAGACTTCTGTCTTTGAGAACTCAAATGTCCGTAGATGTTCTGCAACTCCGAACATCTTGTATCAACATTTGAAACAATTTGTAGAGATTGGACCGTGTTCATTTGGATGGAGAATAAAACAAAGCAGTTTCACACTTGCACTGTGGGTCTGCAAAGACAAAAAGCCAAGTAGGATACTATAATTACAGCAGATTAATAATTGTTACAACTGGCAAGAAGCTACAACACAATAGTATGCTCCTCACCCAAGCTTATAAAATAACTCTAAATTTACAGTAAAGACGGTTGTTTTGAGAAGAAAAAACTTCACATCAACTACACACGTTGAAGATTTGATTGCAATTTTTGTCGTTAAAAACCATCAAGATATCTACGATCATACAAAAAGCATTGAGTAATCACAAATAATCGAATATCGCCTGACGAGATATAATAGAATAATTAGGCAAATTTGAAAGCTAATGCAGCGACACAACTCCTGTCGAAGTTTCTCGAACGGTAACAAAAAAGAATTGCATAAATTCGACACAAAGCATCATCATCATCCGCATCATCATCATCAGGTTACAACAGCAGCTGAAGACGTACAAAGCACACAGGCAAAGAACGTGCACAATAACAGCAACGACTGCACAGAAACCTGTTCGTCAGTCCGTTGTACATTTACAAAAAACGACCTACAGAGCAGACGGCGACGTAGTTGAAACGCGAACATGACGAAAATAGCATCAACACACGATGACGGTCACGAAGTAGACAGCACAACAGAATTGCCAGAGAATTGCATGATGGGAAATGTATAAAAATCTATCGAGTAACGTTCGTTAGTAGACACGTCGGTCGGTGGGCTGTGTGTGGTCGAGTGTATATGCATCGGTCGTAATTTCTTTGCGTTTGATTAACACGGGCAGGATCTCGCTTCCGTTTTGTGTAGTTCGACAACCTGACCTGGTTTAGGTTCAAGTTCGACTGAGAAAACTGGTTAAGGAACACAATATATCAAGAAAAGCAGTTCATGCACTTTAACAATATGATGATTTCTCTGCCCGAGGTCAGGTTCATTGCCTCTATGCAGGGTGAGAATTGCCGGGGGGGTTGGGGGGTTTCGACCCCCCCAGTCTTTCTTAGAGCCCCATGTTAAAGTATGTTTTTTACACCCCAATTCCAAGTGGATAATGGTCCAACCCCCCCAGTTATTTTTTCACAATTCTCATACTGCCTCTATGTCCAAGGGGATGAGATGAGTGAGGTGGTTTCTCGTTGCCTTCCTCAAATATGGGTGAGCAACTTGTCCAAGGTCTGGAGGTAGATTCGAACCTGCGACCCTTTGATCATAAGGTGCCCAACTTACCACTGCACCACCGTGTCCCATTTTAACAATTTATTGTGTTTCGAATCTTGGATAAAAATTCAAGATATCCCAGCTCAGAACATTGCGGATGATTCAAATTCCAATACTTTATCCTTATTCTAACGCATTTTCTGTATATATATATATATATATATTTTATAAGTGCAACAAGTCAATCCCAATAAACAAGACTGCACAATATCTCCATTATGTTGCCTGTATCAAGTGCAGATCAAACTTTAGTGATGGCATAAAGCTAGTGCTCCATATTATAAAACAAAAAATCAGAATTTGGTTCAATAAAGGTACAAAATTGTCAACTCATAAAAATAAAAACACTGAAGACAAAAACTACGAGAATGCAGGATGTTAAACAACAACAATGATGATTTCTATGATGCAGTAACACAGCCGTTACAAGGGCGCCTAAGATCAGCACCACCCACCAAGCAGTGCTTCTAATCCTCAAAGTATTGAAAGGTAATTCTGTATATTTCACCACCACATGAGTGGATAAGATTCCCTGGGTTCAACAACAGCACACCATATTTTGTACAGTAAATGTTGACATCCGACCTTGGTGATCTCTAAGTTAGTGCAACATTAGCAAGCAACTTGCAAAATATGAGACCAGCTCATTCGTATAATATTGTCTCTACTGCATAGGAAGAGTCATAAATTGAAATTGAATTCAAGTGCATATAATGGAGGCAAACATATACTACAAACTTGCACAAAGATATGTGGCACCACACTCCGAAATCAACATTAAGGTGATTTTCAAACATATTGTGTTTTATGCATCATTTCAAAGGCCTTGTCTCAGGCATCAAAATGACACAAAAACTATTGCTCTAGCTTAATTCTAGCCGAAGGTACAAAGAAAAAGTGATCCAATTAAATTAATTAATTGTAATAATTTGCATATGAAGAGTATTAAAATAGCTTGGCTACTTGTCTTTTGAAAAAAGGTTTTTGATTAAATTTGGTAAAAAATATAAAAAATCACAAGCATACTATTTCTCTAATATCTCTGATGTGTAATCTCCAACTTAATGCCGATTTCGGTGTGCGGTGCCACATAATTATAGTACAGGTAGCCTAAGAGATTTGTGTTTACATTCCAAAAATGCACCGAAAGGATACCATTCGTCCTGCTGGCCTCGCTCTGATCCATTCCTGGCAACGAAGATGCAACACGCCTGAACAGCTAAATGAACAGATGAAACAGAAGACAGAAAATTACATAAAACATGAAGTACAAAAATCACTTAAAATATCGAATATCCATATTAAATGTACCGGTAACTATGTTGTATTGTATATAAGAATGTATATAAGTATTTATCAGGACAATATGGAGTGTTTTACTTCATCTGGTCACCTGGTGCCGTCAGCTCTTGGAGCTCTGGCGACAGTCATGATGTATCCTGTGTTTTACTTACCTTACTGAAAGTGCTGCACCTTCGACTAACAGATCTAAACAAGTGCATATTAAGACAGGAAATGTTTTGCTGAACAGAATCAAAGGTCAGTACAGTGGGAGACTGTTCCAGAAGGATCCTCCAGAACGAGAAGGCATGAGCTACAATGTTCCCTATAAAGAAAGTCCCTACCGGCTTTTAACAATGAGAAATTATGCAAATGGCAATGCAGTACCTGCTTAACGTTATAGCCAGCTTTTGCGCTCGTCTCAATAAACATGACGTTGAGTTCTTTGGCCTTCTTTTCTCCCTCTTCAGTCGTCACCTGCCTGTTCAACATAAACATTAAAGCATCTTTGCAAACATCATCAGAACGAACTTTACATGGCCATTGGATGAAAGTCTGAAGGTAACTGCCGGCAAATGCAAGCAGACAAACATCAAACATGGCTTTTGATTAAAACCCAGGAGAGAATGTAAAATTTAAATCAGGGAAATAGATAATAATCATTACACTCTCACATCATAAGAAAGTCATGGTAAAAATTTCAAGATATTTGGTGCAAACTTTATGCCCATTGTAAATGAAAGCATAAAAAATCATTTGGCAGGAAATCGCAAATAAGAACAATCTGTCTTTATCTGATCCAACAATCATATTTATTGGCCTTAATACATTCTGGCAATTTAATACATCAGGTGGCAATGGCACAATGTAGTTTGTTAAGCAGAGAGCCAAAGATGCTGAACATTGCATAAAAATAAAAGCAGAAATCAATAATCAATCATGGTCTTAGGTAAAAATCCATTTTTCGGCCGATCTAGAAAGCGACAAGCCGTCCCTTTTCTCGGTCGTGCTCATATATCTGTGTCTAACACTTTACTGATAATCTGCATTGTTTGCTGGTAACTTTTGAACAATCTCATCATTGAAGTGTTAAGGTACATAAGACTAACTGAATTTTATCAACAAAATGATGTTTTTAATAGATAAGTCTATCTTGTGGTAAGTACCGCTTGTCCGAGAGATCCGTTTTGTTTCCAACAAGCACTATTAGAACATCGCCACCACGTTCGGTTCTTACATCGTCAATCCACTTGGAGGTCTGGTGGAAAGAATTGGCGTCTAAAATGACGAAATGCATCGTACAAAGACAATGAAATGAAATTAAAGGTCATCTTAACAATAAGAGTCCAAACAATGCAACTTTTAATCTACAGAAATCACGATCAGTTTCAAAAGAAGTGACGCAAAAAACTGCAATAATTATTATTCTACTCCTTCAAGTTGAAATTGCAACCACATGATCTGAAATTGGATTGGAATTTTCGAGTCTTAGAAGACACTTAAAATAAATTCCATATAGATACCATTCATTGTGTGGTTTGATTAATAGCCAGAAAGACAAGCATATAGTATTACAGAGCAAAGTGTAATAGTGAGTCTACTCTGAGGTAGCAAACAATCGAAACATTAGCATAGCATGTCTCAAGAGGTATGACCAAAGTGAAATGGTATGAATCCTAACTATTTATTGGTTACAGGTAATTTACTGATACAATCATCATTATAATTAAGTCAATAAAACTCTATTCATCTTATGGCTATATACCTGAATAATGCACGGTTAAATTAAATATAATACTACAGCAAACAATTCGACGTGAACAGAAACGCATCAAACGAACTTGATATATCATAGACAACGATGGCAACAGAGGAATCGCGAATGTAGGACGGGATGAGACTTCGGAATCGTTCTTGACCGGCTGTGTCCCATAGCTGCAATCGTATCTAGAAAAACAAGTTCAAACATCTCAAATCTATCATGCACAGCTGATCCAAATACAGCTCTTCAGAAATGTTGACAGTGTCTCATCGTCCTTCCCCGAAAATATGAAACCCTTCTACCACAAAAGAATTATATAAATTCCAAATATTCCATAAATTTATATTATCAGCAGCACAAAATTTAGCACAGTAGATATGAAGATAGTCTAGTTCTACTGAATTTCTATTTGCACTGTTGCTTAGCACCGTCTTCTTGAACGTTTTACTGACCAAGGGTATAGGCTTTCCCATGCCATTTACTATGCTTTGGTGGGTAAAGGGTTAGAAGCACTTTCTCAGCTGAAACAATTCACCACTTACTGTTCTGTCCTCGAGATACATCGTTTTCGATAGAAAATCGATTCCAATTGTTGCCTAGAAACAAAACAATAAAAAATCAGATGAAGCATAACGATGAAAACTGAAATGGATTTGATCAGCAACAATATTTAGATTAGATTAAGTCAAACTAAAATCAGCAGGAACAATAGGAGATGGTGGTCAGCTTAACAAAGGCCAAGATGCCACATACAAAGAAACAACATATTAGCAAACAACATTTAAAAGATGAGACACAGGTAAAGAAGTACCGTGCTACAGAACAATCAACGAGGAATCTCTGAATCTTGTCATACCATCATTCATGCGATAATTGCAGAATAAAAATTATTTTACATATATTTCACAAATCGACATATTTCTTTGGCATTTTCCATAGTTCATTAAATTTTGCTCTTATGCCACTTCTGCTTCACAATTTCATTTGCTCAAGATACCAGTGTGACCCAGAAGACAGGCTTGCAGTTATTTCTACCACTTACTGATGTTTCTTCATTTGTTATTGTCCAATGTCCAAATTTTGTCCATCCAAAGAAGTCAGGTCAATAGCCGAACAGCAAGGGTTAACGAATCTTTGAATTGATGACTGTTCTACTGTGGTAATGCTTTGCAAATAATTGCTGGCTGCAAAGATTGTTTTTCCTCCATACACCTTGGTGGTACAGGAATGTCTGGTGTCTTCTACCATCTACTGCTTGGTGTTTGGGCTTCATATGCTGCACTGCTGCAGGTCTCATTGCTTGTCAATGCCATAGTGTCTAGTATCAACTGTGAAAGGAATTGTAAAAGAATTGTACCTCCAACTCTTCAAAAGCACATTACGACTTTTAAGACTGTCGTAAGATGTGTGCTAACCTGGTATGTATTGTCGAAGCTATCATACATGAACCTTGTAATTATTGATGTCTTCCCAACTACAAAAAAAAAATCAATCATCAAATCAATCAATCAATCAATCATGAACCTATGGAAGCACACAGTATGCAAATGATCAGTGGCAAGTGATATAAATGCATTTCTTCTTTTATTCATATTTACTAAATATTCAAGAACTATTCTCCTTAATTCACTACAGGTCAATGTCATGGATCGGCAATGTCAGCTTGGTGATGCTCCTGAGACCCAGATTACCTGCGAGCATCTCTTGCTCAAGGGGGAATCCAAGGTCACTATCCCTCCATTCTGCACAGAACAGGGCGCTCTTTATTCCATTCATACGAACTGCAACCATGCAGCATTGAGCATTTTCCGGGGTGGCCCAGTGTTCTGGAATTGCTCTCCACAGGACGTATGTCGATCTGCTTCCTGGGGCTCTTACTGAAGCATTTTTTTTTTATTCCACTCCAAATTGTGCTTTTTGCCGTCTAGCGGTTCTGAGTAGTCCCTTGAAGAGGAGCTATAGAAAATTACGAATGAATGAACAACTCCCGGTTAGAAAAGTTCAGCATAGGTGAGAAATTATAAATATGTCTATGACGGTTAGTCATTCATTTTTACAACAGCATATAATATTATAATCTGCAAACACAATGTTGCCAGCATTGGGTCATTCAAAAACTGGGGTTATCATGCATTATTATTAATAGTAGCCGGTATCGTATTGGTGCTCTTTACGTCAGCGCTGTAACTCGCTAACTTGAAATTGATTTATTGTAGCATAAACTGCATAATCTACCATTCAAACTTAGGTGCCAAGAAAGCAATGAGCGAATGAGTCAGTTCACGGATCGATCAACAATCGATTGACTCCTAGTCAGACGTTAATCAGATAAGTGTCATCTATGATGCCTGTACACACACCAGTCCATAATAACAGCCGCTACAAAACCAACACGACTTACCGCTTTGTTCTCCCAAAAATACTAGCTTGAATTTCCTTAAAGGGTTTCCTAATTCGCCGATGCCTGACATGTTGAAATCTTATATGATTTGATCTACTTTTGATACTTTTTTAGGTTAAACTCGGTCACGAATCGACTGACGTGGAATCCTTTTCCTCACTCCCACCGCAGATGACTACACATGCAGATTCACCGTCTACCCATAAACATCACTTTGTATAGCGCCAGCATAACCTAGTTGCCTGTAAAAATCACGAAACATTCTGGCAATTTAATATGCCATTGCCGATCGATTCACCAAAAACAAAAGTATTAGCTTACGTGCATGAGTTAAATCGATGCTACGCTTTATCTATTCTGGGATCTGAAAGAAAATCAGGCAGAGAAGTGTCTAGGCCTATAGGATTTTATAGCCTACATATAGGAACCTTTTATAGGCCCCTATGAATGGCCCTATGTAGGCTACAAAATTTGGCAAATGCCAGTCATATCTAGGCCTAATAGCCGGTACTAAACTGCTATTTATTATTTATACCTCCTCTCCGACTCCCTCGATCTACTTATCAATTTAAATCTGGTGCACACACTCATACTCTCCCACGCAAAGACAATTAATTACCCCTCAACTCAATTGCAAGTAGCCTAAACATATGATGAACTTTTTTGGCATTGGTTATTACGTAAGGCCGTCGTAGGCCTAAAATGTTTTTAAAAAATTGTTGTTTGTATCGAGTTTATGATGCATGCATAGGCCTATGTCTATAATGTTAAACATGCGACCCGGATACAAGACCCGGCAAAGGCAGGTGCACTAAGACTAAGGCCGGGTTGGTCACGGTTAAAATTAATATTTTAGCAAGATCTTGGAAAATGCAAATTAGCACGAAATTAAGAGCACATGCATGCATAGGAATTCTTTAAAAGTAAAAATCCAGAAGGCAATGGTCAATTGGCCATATAATATTATATAAGGACTATATTTATATAGTTATAAATAGGCGTCCATTTTCTAAGATGAGCAACTGCGCACAGTGCGCATGAAGCCCCTCCTGCCCTATATCCGAGAGTGCGATCATGTCTACCATTTCAACAGATTCGATCTTCTCTCTGCTTGACCATCGTATCTACAGATGCGTCTAGCATACGTATATTATTAAAGACCATTCTTTTGTTTTAAGACAATCTTAGACCATCTATAGGATAGGCTATAGCCTATATCAACAAATAGTTTTATTATTATTCTGCCTGTTTGAAACTCATAGGTTAGTTGCTGTTTAATGACACTGCCATCACAATTGAAGCTGATTAGTGTTGCCCTCCTCCATTATCCATGCCTGGGACTGGCACTGGCAGCTAGAGTGCAACCAGTAGGCCTACGTAATTCGATAATCGTAGACATAACCACAGATAAGAAGATGTAGATGTATGGCAATTGTTTTGTTGAAACAATCGCAACCATATCGATCAACTGCAGAAGCATCTCTACTAACGATAATTAGCGTATTCCCACAGTTACATATTCATTTGTTTGTCGATAATCGTAACAATATCAACCGATTCTTCTGTCTGTTGTGACGTGACAATCGTATACGCACAGAGATATAGTCCCATATGCGTAGGCCTAGGCTATATATTCTTTTGCTTGACGATAATCGTAACCATATCAACCGATTCTCCTATATATCTAGCTGTCTATTGTGACAATCGTATAGGCCTACACAAAGCTAGCCTATGCATTCTTTTGTTTGACGATAATTGTTTCCATATCAACCGATTCTAACTCCTGTCTGTTGTGACAATTGTATAGGCTGTACACACGGCCACAGCTAGGCAGGCATATTCTATTGTTTGAAGATAGACCTGGGAGTGACTTTGGTCAGCTAATCTGACCCCACTTGACCCTAAAGTGACTTGAGGTCGACTTGAAGTCGACTTCTCGGCGTCAAACCGACTTGACCCGACTTGGCAGAAAAACAACCGACTTCCGACTTGAAGTCGACTTCTGACATGGTACTAGCCATTAGCCGAGGTCTACGTACGGCTACTAATGCAAGAAGTCAAGCCAATTTTCCTGCAAGCATTAATTTCATTTAGGCCCACAAATGAGTAATGAGGCCTCAACACTTAATTGATGCATGAATTTGTTAAAGTGTTATTAGGCCTAAGCCCATTTCAAGTTGTTTGTGTTTAAGTTTGAATAGTTTTGTGATGCTTTGAGCCATCTAGTAGCCTAGACAATGCGACGGTAAATTATTAGGCCTATGAATTTTAGCTTGTCCATTAATTGTCTGTGATTATTCAGATTACACTCATAATGACTCATTATTATTATTTTTTAATAATAATATTTAAATAAATTTGTAAAAAGCGCAAGGTCTAAGATAAAATGGCGGGGCGCGGACTGCATGGTTGCACTGAATGGCGTGTTATGATAGGCCTAATTTGTAATTCTGTTTTCATAATTATTTGGCCACTAACATCATATCGCAACTTAGCATATAGCATTGCAAGCGCATCATCCTACAGTAGGCTACTACAGCTACCAGGCCTACTCACTGACAGTAAAGTCTTTCATTGTTCAATTGGCCCTACAATAGTTTTTCCGTCTGCAGACAACTCCAGATCGATGCAGCGCTCCAAAGTAGCGCCAAACGATATCGATTTATTATAGGCCTAGGGCCTAGGCCTTGTAGATCCAGCTTTCTTTGCGCCGAATTCACTGACCACTAGAAGTTCACTGATTGCTTGATAAGCACGTGTGCTAATATTTTGTAACATTTTGTTTCACCATTTTAATTAAGCGCATGCCTAAGCGTGACGTTTAAGCATAAAATTGCAAATTAGGCCTATATGAATAGATCGGCAGACGGCAGTCTGTACGATAGCCAACCGGCAAAATAATCAGTAGCCTAACCTAGCTAAGTCTCTGTTTAGCAAAGGCCTCATTCATTCTTGTAAACACACTAGGCAACAAAAGCTGCTTAGGCTATATGTTGTCACAATGATTGGTTTGAAGTGACAAATTTAACTATGTTTGTGTCTCAAGTCGGTTTAAGTCGACTTGAGGTAAAAACAACTTCAAGTGACTTCTATCTACAAAATTCGACTTGGGGTCAGTTGCGGTGAGCAGAAACGACCCGACCCGACTTGGGATGACCAAGTCGACTGGGGTCGACTTATTGGGGTCGACTCCCAGGTCTATTTGAAGACAATTGCAGCCATGTCAACAGAATCTTCTGTCTGTCTTGACGATACACAGCTGCCAGCCTACGTGTTCTTTTGTTTCAAGATAATCATAATTAACCATGGTCCATGGATATCATAATATCAACTGATTCTTCTGTCTGTTTTGACAATCGTATAGTTATACACACAGCAGCTAGCCTACCGGTACGTATTCTTTTTTTCATTCATTCATTCATTCATTCATTCAGAGCATTTATATAGCGCCTCTTCAAGAAACTACTCAGAGACGTTCCCAGTCCAACCACGAACAAAGAAAAAAGACTTGAGAGAGACTTAATTTGTAGAACCCAGCCGGATGGGCCACAAGAAGAGAGCGAAGCGTAACCGTTAGGCCTAGGTCGTTGTTTGAAGAAAGTATAATTATATAGTTTAGTTTATAAGAGGGGCCTATCATGTACGTTTTAGGGGAGCTTAGCGCCGTACGTGGGCTATTCTTGACAATTATATATATATATATATATATATATATATATATATATATATATATATATATATATATACATATACACCTATAGTCTTCATATTCTTTTGTTGAAGATAATCATAGCCAGATCAAACTATGCACATATTCCTCATCCTCCTTCTTGTCCTCCTCCGAGTTCTCCCCCCCTTTGTTCTCTCTCTCTCTCTCTCTCTCTCTCTCTCTCTCTCTCTCTCTCTCTCTCTCTCTCTCTCTCTCTCTCTCTCTCTCTCTCTCCTCTCTCTCTCTCTCTCTCTGTCTCCAGTATCATCCTCTCTGAAATTTTGCAACCGCTACTTAGTCTATGCTGCACCAGCCTTTTGGAACGGACTCCCAACATACCTCCGCCTGTTCGCTCATCCTCCTAGCTCTTCAATCTCCCCTCCTAATTCAACCTCTCCACCGCTTCCACTCTCCTCTGCTGCTTTCCAGTCACGACTGAAAACCGAACTATTCCAGCTATCCTATCCAGATTCTAATCATGTTCCACCCAACTACCACCATCACAGACAGCCACCGTAGCATCACGCTGTCTCCTCGGCTTGACCTCCCGGATTTTGATCTGGCAACGGAACGAAAAAGGCAGCCCTGGCTATTGCGGACCTGATTTGATATAGCGCCGGTGAATAAGCTGGTCTCCCTGTCGTGGCTTTTGTGGACGCTGAGAAATTCTCGAAGATTTACATTACCGTACATTACATTACATTATCCCTCCTAGAGATCTCGATCCTTGGCATTCCTTGCCTTTTCTTCATGCACTTGCTTTCCATAGAATCCATACCGTCAAACGGCACTCGATCTTAAGGCTGCATTTGCTTATATAAAGGAAGATTATCGTAAAGGAAATAAATTTGGATTACCGGTGCGTTGGCAGCGTTGCAAGAATGCACGCGTCTTGTATACACAAAAAACACAGAACGATGCCCACGAGATATTATAAAATAATTACAGAATGTTGCACTAGGACGGTTGGAGCGGATTAAGGCTATGCGTAGGATATAGACCTGCGGGACATATTGTATAAGCATCATTAATATTATTTAAAAAACGGAATGCGCACGCTCTAGGCCTATATTCCTCGGAGGTCTGGGCGATCACCCAGCAGAGCATATGACCTTGACTGTTTAATGAATATTAACTAGGGCTATCATAATATATATATATATATATATATATATATATATATATATATATATATATAGCCTATGCATATATATAATATATATAGCTTAGCAATGCATGTCTTCGATAAGACATGCATAATATGCATAATATGCATGCTTTATATGATGCGTAGGCCTATAGTCCTATACCATCTGCTTGCCAAGGTGTCCTCTGCTGCAGTTCAATGATTGATTAGAGATTGATATTATATACGAGCAGTGATCGAGCTTCAACAGATAACAGGCTAATGAGGCTATTAGGAAATATGTTATTATATAGTCTGGTTTTATTCATCGATGCAGACTTTTAGGATGGATCATGATGATAATAATTATCGGTGAATTAATTGGCTTTAGTAATTGTGTAGCGATTGTATAACTACGCTACAGGTTTCTGGTCGATAATATTATTATATTATTATTTTTATTTAATTTCTGATCGATTATGGGGTTTCAGGGATCTGATATATTTGTTTTATTTCTGTATTTTTGAGTTGCCTTTCGTGACCTAGATTTTAATGTTGATTTGCGCTTGACACAGGTCACAGCGACCGCTGACGTAGGCAGCAGTCGCTGCCGTTTCATACTAGTGTATTTTCGCACGCTATTGGCGATCGTCGCTCGGCGACTTGAAAGAGCGTGCCGCTTGCTGTCGACGAGAGTGGTCTAACTTTCGCACGGTTCTCTGCGGTGGTCCGATGAACAGAGTGAGCGAGGAATACAGCCAGCCAGACAAGCACAGACAGGAGGACAGATTGAGAAGGAAACACTGTAGGCGTGTGGGCCTGTGTATGTGTGTTTTCGCAAGGTTAAACTGGTGCATTTGATGCGTACGTGACTGGCGGCAGATGACGCTTTTCAGAAGGAGAGATAGAGGGAGAAAGACAGCCACTGCTAGGCAGACAAGAGAGAATACACAGAAGCTGCACGTGGCAGCTAATTCTTGCCGCCTTGAAACAGCTGCGTTGCTGCTGGGTTGGCGCGTGCAGCTCTCTAGCTGCGCATGCGTAGTAAAGAGGACGCTCTGCAGACCAGGCAGCTATAAAAGCGAGAGCGGGCAGCTAAAGCGCAGACGTGGCCAGAATTTCAAGAGAAGTGGATGTATTGCGGCTTTTGGTAGTTTTAGGCTCGATCGAGTTGGTGAAGTGTGGCCAAGATAAAGCGCTCGCTTGCACTAGTCTTCTTCGTCGTTGCGCATACAAGAATTCTGTTGGCGATTCATTCTCTCTCGACATGGAGTCGAATTATTAAGAGAGTTAGTTTGTTGCGAGAAATATATCAGCGTTGTTGCGAGTTTTGCCTTCGCTTTCGCATTGGATCTACTCCTGGATTAATCGGTCAAGGCCTCTCTTCGCCCTGTCACATGGAGTGATTTATCGTGGGCTTCGAATCGTCAGCGCTCTGTTCTCGTTCTTCGGAATTGTGTTGCGAAGCGTTTGTTCGTATTATTTGCCTAAGGGCGTCTTTCTCAAACGGCTTGGATACATAGCCGAAATTGTTGTTCATTGCGAGAAATCAGCGACGGATCTATCTGATCTTTTCGGGCGTTTCAAACTCGACGCCTTGCTTGTGCCTTCGTCGCCTCTCTTGGAATTCGACTTCGTCGATGTTCTTCGCACACGATCGGCTTTGTCCCTTGTCTTCGGACATAAGGTACGCTTTATTGGGGAATTAATATGATCGGTTATTTAGATATTTTGGGCTGAACCGAAATTGGCTGTGGGACTTGAGAGTCAATCGGGATTTAATTTAGGCATACTCCGGTTGATAGGTGTTTGCATTGAATTGTTGCATTTGATTTTCATTGAATGTCTTTACAAAGGATAGGAACTGATAATTGAACTTACTGACTTTTATGTTTGATTGCTTTGAACATAATTGATGTCAATTGAAGATTCAAGTGATTGTGAATAATAAGAAATATTAATTAAACTTCTGACTTTGATCATTGATGGCATTGAATGCAACTGACGTTGAATGAATACTTGATTGATTGTGAGCTATAACGATAGAAGTCATTTCTATAGCGCTATGGAGGAGTCTAGGCCAGTCACTCCTGCTCAGCCTTCTAGGCCCCCTTCTTCTATGGAGATATTGCTCGAGGCCATTCAAACTAATGCTAGGTCTACTCATGAAGCCATTCAGACTAATGCTAGGTCTACTCATGAAGCCATTCAGACTAATGCTAGAGACATGCAAGAGGCGATTTCCACGGTAGAATTCAATGTCTTGGCGGTGCAATCAAATGTAAGAGAAGAGATCTCGGCTGTAAGAGATAATGTCAGGGAAGCGCTGACGGAAGTTGTATCACGATTGGAAAGGCTAGAGGCATCGCCGGTACCTAAGCCTGCTGTGGATTCGAACTCTGGACTGAGGTCCACCGCTATAACCACTGCGGACGTGCCATACCACTCGACCATCGGCCTGGAAGAAACTTTGGGTGCTAGGCCTAAAGATTTCGCACACCCTGGTATATTGCGAAGAAGTGATAGATTGGCTAGTAGGCCTCCAATTTCATATAGGGAGTTCGGCAGTCTAAATAACTGGCCGCCTTTCCATCGTTGGGATTCGAACCCAGAAGTCACCTCCTCCTGCCCGCCCACAATCTCTAGAGCTGGTCCACAGCAGCACGCGGTCCCATCGAGCGAAGATCCGGAAGTGGCGACTCCGGGGAGGCCGATAGGGGCGGGCGTTACAATTGGTCCCAGCCAGTGGGGTCAAATTAGTTCTAGAGATTTTGGTGATGATAGGTTAGAAGAGGAAACTGACTATGCTAGAACAGGCGAAATGGCAATGTCTTTTGAAAGAAGGAAGGAAAGGGAATTTGCTGATAATGTGGAAATAATGTCTGATGATGGTAGTGTAGACGTTGAGATCAGCAAGATAATGGAATCTAGACCTAAAACTGTTAAAATAATTGATAACAGAATGCATGCAGCACAGCAACCGGAGTTTAGCAATTTTGAAGTGAATAAACCGATCGCTAATAAATTGTCACGGGAGGGGGGTGATAAGGTCAACCCAGTCCCTTTGGCCTCTTCGTCCCTTCCTCTCGTCGAGTATCCTCGACCGGATCCACAATGGAGAATGCAAGCGTCGCTCGCACATGTCGATCAACAAAGAGTGGAAATGGCACCGAGTCGGGTCGACTTTACACAACCAGCGTCGGTAATGCCGACCTATCAGTCAATGCCTGACTGCGTCCTCGATGGTCGTGCAACTTCGACCATGGTTGGTCGAGACTACGCTCGACCCGACCTTCCTCCTGGACCAGCGGCGATGGCAACGGTCGACTGGATGCAACCATACGCTCGTCCCGACCATTCAAACATGCCGTGGAGGTATGCTCCGACCTACACTCCGAGCGCTTTCTACGGTAGCAGCGACAACCGGGTTTGGGTTGACCCGCTTCGCTGTCTCGACCCGCTTCGACCAAGCGACGCCGTCTTTCCCCGGTGGCCAACGGTCGTGGAATCGGCGAGGATGAGTTCATGCCTCGGCGCGCAAAGCTTCGGATTTAGCCGTGATGCCGAACTACCGCGATGTCAGGCGGTAATGAAGTCGACACCTCTGGAGAGAAATGAAACGACGGCCGATAATAAAGCGACGTCTGCGGTTGGTGAAACGAAAGCACTGGCGGCTACCAACGTTTCGGTCGGTCCTATCAAAATTGTCCCGACGACCACCGTCGCAACGCAAACGACCGGCGACTGGGAAATGAAATGAAATGTTGGGGTTTAACGACTCTTTCATTTCAAAGATGATCAGCGTCGACTCCACGTTTATATTGCGACCGAGCCACCCGCAGTATGTAAAGATCCGACCGGGGAATTGAACCCGCTCCGCCGGCGCGGCGAGCGGGCTACAACCCACTCGGCCACACAGGATCCTCCCGGCGACTGGGAGCTACCGTCGATCAGTTCAAAGGGAACAGTCAAGGAACTTGAACCGACCGCGTCTGCAACAGCTAAAGAGGGCGAGGTTAAACAGTCATCGACTTCTCCTCCTAAGCCAACACAATTCCTGAAACTCGGGTCTTTTAGCGGAAAGACGGACGTTGAAACATTCTTACGAAAATTCTCCGTGTGCGCCAGGAATAACAGATGGACGGACGAGGAGAGGTTGAACCAATTAGTAGTCTCATTGGTTGAACCGGCGACTCATTTGCTGAGCGAGTCGAACGCAGATAGCTTGGACACTTGGACGGCTTTGGTACAGCGACTTCGAGAACGATATGGTAACGCTGAACAGCAAGCTTTATTTCAGACACAGCTGAGTACTCGAAAGCAGAAAGCCGATGAAGATATGGGAGTGCTGGTCGATGATGTGCGCCGTCTGACCACGCGGGCGTATCCCGGCTCTTCAACGGTCCACAGCGAGGCAATTGCTGTTCGGGCATTCTTGGATGCCCTGAGAGATAGAACGCTTGCTCTGAAAATCCGAGAGCGAGAACCGAGATCCCTCGACGAAGCCTACAAGGTAGCGATGCGATTGGACGGCTATCAGAAAGCAGAAGACGGTGGCCATGAGCAGCACGAACGTCGACATGGACGAATCAACGCAATTAAAGAACAGGAAGAAGATTCGGAAATGAGGGTTTTGAAACGGCAGGTGGAGCAAATAATGCGACAGCTGGAGCGACAACCCGTTTCGGCGCCACAATACAGAGACAATAATCGCGGTGCGTGGAGAGGGCAGAACGGGTCAACAAGAAACGATTGGTCGAACACCAATGGAGGTAACGGGCGGGGAAATCCACGGTGTTTCCTATGTCATCGGCTCGGTCATATGAGCTCGGCCTGTAGAAGTCGACCACAAAGGGAAATGGAAACGGAGGTAGGACCATCGCCGCGGAGATGCTTCGAGTGTTCTGCGACGGACCACATAGCGCGCCTCTGCCCTCTTCGACAACAGCAGCAGGTTGCACCGAGCGACAACCTGGGACGGCCGGAGAGCGATAATCACGACAACCAGAATCGTCGATCTCGGATGTCGCCATCATCGACGAGGAGGCGAGATGGTGACCGGAACTTGCAAAATGAGGAGCGCCGCTGTTTCTACTGTGACGACCCCTCCCACCTCCTGCGGGAATGTCCGCTCCGCAATGGGTCTTCCGACGACCACCACTGGCGATCGCTGGGTGAAACGACAGGAAGTCGTCCGCCTGAGAACTTCACGTCAGCTGGGTAACTCTGTTAAATGACCGCATAATGGCGGCCATTATGAATGCAGAAGCACCTGTAACACTGTTTTATTTTGATTTTGATGAATACATTTTTACTTTACATGTGGAAGGCTTTACATGTGTGTTTTACGGTGTAAATAACTGTATTCTTGCATCGTATGTTGTGCATAGTATTAATATTTGTATTGCATTGCCGACTGTCTGATTAATGTTTGCAATGGTGATATAGATTAGTATTGTATTGCATTTGCAATGAAGCGATGGACGATTTTATTATTGCCTTGCTATAGACAGAATATGACTGTCATTGCTCTTGCATTGCGCTATATAAATATTGATTTGATCATAGGATAAATGACTAAGGTTGCATATTTTAATTAAGACCGTTGATCCTGATTATGTGAACTTAACCTTTCTTGAGGCTAGGCCTACAAGGTGATTCTGAGATGATGCTCGGAGGCGAAATTTGCATTAGGCCTAATTTTAAGAAATTTGCACAGTTAAATTTTAATGCTCCTAATTTCCGTGTATAGAGTTTTTATATGCGTAATTATTGTCGTCGCATACATATATATATATATATATAATATTAACTGTATGAATGCAAATTAATTAACTTTAGTGAGGCGCTCTATAAATGTTCTATAATAGTCCCTTATTGTCCTTCAGCGCCTTAATGCATTACCGAGGTTTTGAGTTTAACAGCGGTGAAATTAATATACATAGCTGCTCTTTGATTAATAGTCCTGCATAGGCCTACATGTTTTGGTTGCAGTACGAATTATTTAGATTGCAGTTGATAGACGCAGGATATAAATATAATTATTTAGTTTGATTTGATAGGCCTACTATAATGATTAGCCCGTGTACTGTCTGCATCAGCGTTGCAGTTTGAGACACAATTTTAATAGTAGCGGTGCATAATCTGGTCTTATAATTTTGCAGTGTTGACTATGATTAAACTGGTTTCCTAATAATGTTAATTAGGACTAGGCATAAAATAATTAGGAGCTCTGTCTGTGCGAGAAATGAGGTTGGCCTAAATGGTTTTGTAGCATTGGATTTGATATTATTATTAATCTTGTGTAGATTTATATTTGGATCAGTGGATCAATGATGACCTAATTTTGAGTCTGCAAATTAGGCCTAATCTAGTACACGACAACGTGACCTCCGACGCTGCCCGAGGCCTGAAAACAGGGCGATTTAGTTGATGTTGCTGGCCGCTTAGAATCTCACGGCTTCTACAGATTCAGTTGTAGAGAGAGTGGGAATAGCGACAGCGTGGTCCGTGGGACACATCAAAGGCGGTGATAATTATTGCTCGTCGTGGATGGACCGACGGAAGGAAATGTAACGTCATTAAAATTATTATGGGACTATATAATCATGATTTGATCTGTAGTAGGCCTAGATTTGTAACGTTGATAGTTAATACAGGCGCCAGATATGTTGTAGGCCTACTTTGTATCCTAATTTCATGAGCGCTTAATTAGGATTATTTTGACTTTGTGCAGAGACAACGCGACCTCTGTCGTACGATGCACATGGGCCTACATGTATAGAGATGATGTTTAGTTGCCTAATTCTCACGGTTAGACGCACGCTGTAGATGCATGGCGTGGGGAAATAGGTACTGAGTCGACGCATCAACGCGGCGATTATTATCGACCGATGATTTTCCCAGGCGCTGACGCGTGTGTGGCCTGATGCATGTGCTAATGATAGACTGCCTGAAGGATGATGCAAATGCATAAGATAGACTAAAGTGGCCTAACTGTTGATTTGTGCTTTAGACTAAGATCTCATATTAAAATCATGATAATCTTTTTAGGCCTATGAGTTTTGCGGTTACGCTGTATCGTGAAAGACGATTACACAGTGTGACTGTTCTATAACGTTAATTGCAGTAATATGTTACGTTAGCCTATGTTTAAACGGCCTATTTTAATTCTGTGCATAATCGGTTGCGTTTTTTAATAATTAAGTAGGCCTACTGAAAGATGTTGGGAAGGGAGCGGCTTATTAAGCTGAAGTTAGGCTTGGTCTCTTACGGTAAGCTTTGATGGGGAGCCTACGGATAGTTATAATGAGCATTGGCCTTTGGAGACTTAAGCTGTGTGTGTAGTCTCAGGTAATTTGCTATGATAGCACCGTTGTTAATGGGATTAGAGACTTAGGTTTAACTGCTTAGATGAGTCTTTAAATGTAGACGTTTGCCTACAGTGAAATGCCTAAAGAAGTCTCGATGGTAAAGGCCATGGGTGGCCTATTAATCAGATGACCTGTTGTAAAGGTAACGAAGGTCTAGTGGTTTTTGTGGCTGTCCCGTGGGTTCTTAAGTCAATGCTTGCCGTGGAGGACTTGGTGCTTAACTAAACTCAAGGAGACCTATATATAGAATTGCTTTTGAGCTTTACTGAACTATTAGCGATGGAGCTATATAATTATAATAATAATAAATGTTTCTTTCGCTTGAACTGACATTTAACGCTAAAATGTGAACTTTCTGATGCTTACGTTGATGACTGTTCATTGCATATATTTTTTAATTCTTGCATTTGAATCCTTGATGTAAAAATTGGAGTATGGCCTTAATAACATTTCAGGATCCATTTTTCCAATTAAAAGGATCCTGAAATCAGGGAGGGCCGAGAATAGTGTAGCGATTGTATAACTACGCTACAGGTTTCTGGTCGATAATATTATTATATTATTATTTTTATTTAATTTCTGATCGATTATGGGGTTTCAGGGATCTGATATATTTGTTTTATTTCTGTATTTTTGAGTTGCCTTTCGTGACCTAGATTTTAATGTTGATTTGCGCTTGACACAGGTCACAGCGACCGCTGACGTAGGCAGCAGTCGCTGCCGTTTCATACTAGTGTATTTTCGCACGCTATTGGCGATCGTCGCTCGGCGACTTGAAAGAGCGTGCCGCTTGCTGTCGACGAGAGTGGTCTAACTTTCGCACGGTTCTCTGCGGTGGTCCGATGAACAGAGTGAGCGAGGAATACAGCCAGCCAGACAAGCACAGACAGGAGGACAGATTGAGAAGGAAACACTGTAGGCGTGTGGGCCTGTGTATGTGTGTTTTCGCAAGGTTAAACTGGTGCATTTGATGCGTACGTGACTGGCGGCAGATGACGCTTTTCAGAAGGAGAGATAGAGGGAGAAAGACAGCCACTGCTAGGCAGACAAGAGAGAATACACAGAAGCTGCACGTGGCAGCTAATTCTTGCCGCCTTGAAACAGCTGCGTTGCTGCTGGGTTGGCGCGTGCAGCTCTCTAGCTGCGCATGCGTAGTAAAGAGGACGCTCTGCAGACCAGGCAGCTATAAAAGCGAGAGCGGGCAGCTAAAGCGCAGACGTGGCCAGAATTTCAAGAGAAGTGGATGTATTGCGGCTTTTGGTAGTTTTAGGCTCGATCGAGTTGGTGAAGTGTGGCCAAGATAAAGCGCTCGCTTGCACTAGTCTTCTTCGTCGTTGCGCATACAAGAATTCTGTTGGCGATTCATTCTCTCTCGACATGGAGTCGAATTATTAAGAGAGTTAGTTTGTTGCGAGAAATATATCAGCGTTGTTGCGAGTTTTGCCTTCGCTTTCGCATTGGATCTACTCCTGGATTAATCGGTCAAGGCCTCTCTTCGCCCTGTCACATGGAGTGATTTATCGTGGGCTTCGAATCGTCAGCGCTCTGTTCTCGTTCTTCGGAATTGTGTTGCGAAGCGTTTGTTCGTATTATTTGCCTAAGGGCGTCTTTCTCAAACGGCTTGGATACATAGCCGAAATTGTTGTTCATTGCGAGAAATCAGCGACGGATCTATCTGATCTTTTCGGGCGTTTCAAACTCGACGCCTTGCTTGTGCCTTCGTCGCCTCTCTTGGAATTCGACTTCGTCGATGTTCTTCGCACACGATCGGCTTTGTCCCTTGTCTTCGGACATAAGGTACGCTTTATTGGGGAATTAATATGATCGGTTATTTAGATATTTTGGGCTGAACCGAAATTGGCTGTGGGACTTGAGAGTCAATCGGGATTTAATTTAGGCATACTCCGGTTGATAGGTGTTTGCATTGAATTGTTGCATTTGATTTTCATTGAATGTCTTTACAAAGGATAGGAACTGATAATTGAACTTACTGACTTTTATGTTTGATTGCTTTGAACATAATTGATGTCAATTGAAGATTCAAGTGATTGTGAATAATAAGAAATATTAATTAAACTTCTGACTTTGATCATTGATGGCATTGAATGCAACTGACGTTGAATGAATACTTGATTGATTGTGAGCTATAACGATAGAAGTCATTTCTATAGCGCTATGGAGGAGTCTAGGCCAGTCACTCCTGCTCAGCCTTCTAGGCCCCCTTCTTCTATGGAGATATTGCTCGAGGCCATTCAAACTAATGCTAGGTCTACTCATGAAGCCATTCAGACTAATGCTAGGTCTACTCATGAAGCCATTCAGACTAATGCTAGAGACATGCAAGAGGCGATTTCCACGGTAGAATTCAATGTCTTGGCGGTGCAATCAAATGTAAGAGAAGAGATCTCGGCTGTAAGAGATAATGTCAGGGAAGCGCTGACGGAAGTTGTATCACGATTGGAAAGGCTAGAGGCATCGCCGGTACCTAAGCCTGCTGTGGATTCGAACTCTGGACTGAGGTCCACCGCTATAACCACTGCGGACGTGCCATACCACTCGACCATCGGCCTGGAAGAAACTTTGGGTGCTAGGCCTAAAGATTTCGCACACCCTGGTATATTGCGAAGAAGTGATAGATTGGCTAGTAGGCCTCCAATTTCATATAGGGAGTTCGGCAGTCTAAATAACTGGCCGCCTTTCCATCGTTGGGATTCGAACCCAGAAGTCACCTCCTCCTGCCCGCCCACAATCTCTAGAGCTGGTCCACAGCAGCACGCGGTCCCATCGAGCGAAGATCCGGAAGTGGCGACTCCGGGGAGGCCGATAGGGGCGGGCGTTACAATTGAATGCTATGAAGTATGAAGAATAGCATGCGCAGAGGTGAACGTACGTGGACATATTATGCATATGGTGAAGAATCTCACCCGATCAAATTCATTGAAAAATGAACATGGTCATAATTATCATATGACCCGTTTTGTGTGCATTCACTCCCTCGTTAGGCTCGTTTGTCATCTTTATCGTTACACGTATACGCTTTTTGTGGACTTGGACTAATAATTAATGACCTAATTAATGACCTAATCTGAATGGCAAAGAAGTCAACCTGTGTTTAACCCCGTGTGGTTTGTCATTCATTGATATGGCACTTAAAAAGTGCATGTGCACTGATATATTCTGGTGGGTCACCAACAGCTGCGTATACAAATGCCATGGCATGCACAACTGGTGCTATCTGCTCTCGGTCCATCGAACATTCATCGCCTCTGGGTTTGTACTGTACGTAGAAATGACTTTGGAGGGATCTGGCTTTGGAAGGGGGATTGGGGGAAGGTGCAAGGTGGCGAGGACAAACCACCGTTTGGCGGACGGACAATCGCTGTGGCGAGTGCATGCATGGCGCTGACCAGTGGAAGTTTTTTTTATTTGTTTATAAATTATGTGCACTTGTTATAGCGCTTCTTCAGGTTTCTTCACTCAGAGGCGCTCCCGACTGCAGTGCGGACACTGCATCGGAGTTCCACGCCGAAGCGCTGAGCAATTGCGAGTGAAGGACTTTCCGAAGGTGCCTATAGGCGGCGACTTGAGGTGGATTCGAACCTGCATCATTCCGGACCTTCCGGCTGCAAGGCAACGAACATACGCACTACATCACCGCGCGGCCGCGCCCCATGTGTTCATCGTAAGGCGCAGGCTTTAATTACATAGAGTGAATGCTAAGACTGGACGCGTTCGTGCACATTGCAAGAGGGAAGTTAAGTCCGACCGGGCCTATCCTTACTTCTGTAATAATCGTACCGGTAATCGCATGGGCGGAGACTTAGGAGGGACAGGGGAACGGTCCCTCTCAATGGGTAATTGTAAACACTGACTTCTAAGGCGCCACTGGAAAGCCATGCTCAGGGCACCGGCTTTTTCACGAGCATCGTTGAGCTCAATGAGCTGGCTCCCCGGATTGGTAGCTGATTATCTATCAAACTTCCAAAATAAAAATGTTTAGTCGATAATGAATAAGGAGAAAAAGACCATAAATCGGTTGAAAAGTGGTCAGTCTTAGATCGTCAGAGAAAGTCTGGGACTGGCTCGGTCATAAAACAAAACTCTGTTTCGAATTCGCAGTTTACTAGAGTTTGAAAATAAAATAAATTGTTTAATGGACATATACATATATATTTAATATATATACATAATAGTATATATATATATACAACACAGCGTGACTGAGACCGAAGTATGATTTAATATAGGCCTCTAACGTATTTAATTGTACGTAGCCTTTACGACTTGTATTTCCGCATGGCATTATTTTGTATATGCACGTATATTAAATATATCTTTCACTATATAGAGATCTAAAGAGGTTCGGCAATGCATTGCAGAAGCCTGTATATATATGTATATATATATATATATATTGTCTAAGTACGTCGTATCAGTTATATGGAGATGTATGAGCATCGTAAAAGTCTTCGAAGTCGGCGTCTCTCTCCATGCCATGCACTCCGTTCGCTCCATCCCAGGAAGCTATAGGTTGGTTTGTTGGTTGGCTCAATGGATGGATGGGGTATGGATGGAGGAATGGATCGGGGAATGGATGAAGGAATGGATGGAGGAATGGATGGAGGAATGGATGGGTGCGGCGGCGGCGGTTGCAGTGGCTGCTGAAACGAGTTTATTCAGCGTCGCGGGTCACGTGCTTCGGTTCGATTCAAGCGAATGTTTCCCCGTCATCCGGTCCTTTCCCTCTGGACCTTCTTCTCTGCTTTGCTCTTCTTGCTTCTTCGTGGTCTCTCTCGTCTTTCGCTTAATCTCATTTTCTATTCGTCGCCCGTCTTCTTCTTCGTTCGCTCGTCGTTGCATTCATCGAACCCAACCATCCACTCTGTCTGTATGTCTGTCTGTATGTCTGTATGTATGTCTGTCTGTCTGTCTGTCTGTCGGTCTCTTTTTCTCTCTCCTTCTTTCTCCCTCTCTCTCCATAATAAACAACACACACACACACAAACACACACACACACACACACACACACTATCTCTCTCTCTCTCTCTCTCTCTCTCTCTCTCTCTCTCTCTCTCTCTCTCTCTCTCTCTCATTGTCGTGTGCTTTCAATTGTACTGCATTGGATGGCATTGGAAACACCGGTGGCTGCAGATAGACGCAGCAGCAGCAGCAGCATCTCTTTTCAGACTGCATGCAGTCTCTTCTTTTCGCATAGCATCTGTAGACAAGACATGGAACGAACGAGCGATGCGGTCTTTTCCTTCTTCTTATTCTTCTTCTTTTCAAAGGCAATCAGATGATTATGATTGCTCATATCTGTCTTCTCTTTCTCTCGTCTATGAATAATCATAAGAAACGCACGAATTGGTGCACATGTAGTGAACAGCAAACTTGACAACCAGAGTGAATTGCAACTGAGATTCTGAGAAGACCCACTATAGGCACATCAATCATAATTATGGTCCGTCTGGGTGTCACTCTGGCTGAGCAGATCAGGTGACTTCCATTATATGGGTCTACCGTCACCGCGAGACAGTTCTGACTGAATAGACTGTGGTTAAAATAATTAGTGATTGAAACAACCAGCTAATTAGTTGTCGGCTCGACTTCGTGTGGAAGTGATCATGCACACTTTACGAACCTAACAATAATTCTTGTTCCTTAAATTTCAGCAGCACAGATAATAATAATATGCATGATATTATGGTGTCGCTTGGACCACGAACGACTTGGGTTTCTCTCTTTCTACGCGTCCATGCACGTTATAGGTCTATCAGCCTCAGGAACATTGCCTAACTGCCATGCATTGCTGTGAGGCTACATATGGTTGGGCTTAAGCAATAGCGCACCACCTCGTCCCCCATTTAGAATCATTGCATTGCTCTTGAAAAAGATCTATACGAATATAAAGATTTAGCGCTGCATGACCATAGGCTACCATTATTTATGAGACTTTGAACTCGCCAGTCGCCGAGATGCATTTCCAAATAGGCCTACACCGTTAATATAACTTTATATGGCAGATTCAGGGCTCCAGACTGGACATTGTCAAAGAGATGTCAAATGCCTAAAAGTCCTGTAGGGACCTATTCGCAGAAATGTCAGCTACAATAATAATATTATGCTCTTAATCCACAAACTTTCAAACTGCATGTACGTCACGTGACAATAGTGGTAAGCAAATTATATCCTGTAGGCTTATCAGAAAGAAAATAATCGTGTAACTGACAAACTAATAATTCCAGTCAAGACAAATAGGCTACGCACTCGGACAATATGCAATGTAATGTCTCGCAAGCTTTGTCAGAAAACAGACCACGGTATTGTAGACTCTGTCTGAACCAGCGCATAGGCGGCATAGCTATAATTAGATCTTTATCCGGCTGACCATAACGCTGTCAGATGGTCGGCCATGAACTACACACACCCCAGTAGAAAATATGACTGCAGCGCGCGTGGCTGTTTTTCTTCATTCTCCCATAAAGAGAAGACTGCTGTTTATCGTTCGCACAGAAGAAAACGGAGTTAGGCTATTATGCTCTTTTCTTTCCTGCGCAAACACGCAAGTATAGGGCCTATAGATATATATAGCTATAGGTCTATGCCTACTTTGATGTCTTTGTTTTCTTCGATCAGAATCAAATGAAAGTGACTGGGCGTTAATAAGTAATCGGGCTCCTTCACTTTCTTCTATAGGCGTGTGGTAGTCAACATGCGCATAAGAGTTATGCTGTCGGTCTTAATATAATCAGCTCTGGCCCAGTATACATGTATATGGGCTACTTCTGTAGCGCACGAAAAACAAATCAGAGTTCTTTCCAAAACACCATAAAATCCACGAGGAGGGTCCAGAAAAACAGTCAATCACGTAGGGCGTAGCTAGGCTACATGCAGCCTAAGTCAACCACGTTTGCGCCTTCGCTACGAGGTGCCTACATGTAGGCCTACGTCCGTTATTCGTGACCTGTTCACTCACCCTTTGCACTCCACCGCCCCATTAGAACTCCACGAGCATTGATGACAAATCCACTGTCCGTCTAAGCCATCCTCCTCCGCCTCTAGTCTTACCCCTCTAATTAATATAGCGCCAGTCAGTTTAGGAATCACGGATGATTGACGTGTCCGTCTGACGCAGCGACGCATCGTGACCCGATCCAATCGCCCTCCCTCTCCTCGACACATCGACCATCGTCATACTTCGTCGGTCCTCCATCGTGTAGGCACGGTTATTCGGTAGATGGCGCCGTCTTTCACCGGTGTTCCGTCGTTCATTCGCCAGGTGTCGACAGAAGACCCTCGACATGACGCGGACCAGTTCGCGACGGAAGATGCGTCCAGTGGCCAGGTAGATGTAGAGGTTGCACGCGTAGTGCGACATTCCGAGCTCCTCTACCGTCATGCGAACGCTGTGGTAGGCGTAGAAGCGCTTCCACGTCTGGTCGGTCGCTCTCTGCTCTGACGTCATATCCGCGTCACCCTCTGGGAAGCCGAGATAGAGGACGTAGCAGATGGTAACCGGAAGTGTGGTGATGATCAGGTAGAAGGAGACGGCGAGCAGCATGATCGTCGTCGCTGACGGACTGGATCGTCCCTTGACGCTGTCCTGCGCTGTGGGTCTCTTGATAGATCGCTGTAACTCTCTGCCGTGCTCGGCCATCTTGCGCGTCTCCCGAATGACGAGCCCGTTGAGAAGGAGGATGGCCAGTGGCACCAGGCCAAAGACCAGCATCTCTGTCACCCACGACCAAACGGACCAGACTGACCCCATCCCGTTGGCTGTCACCTCGGCCCTCACGGTGCACACCCCACCTCCGCTGCCCACGCCTCCGTCCCCGTCCTTAGCGTATCCGGGCGGGGGTTGGTACACCCAGAAGTAGGCCTGAACGGAGTTGAGAAGAAGTGTGGAGACGGCCAGGATGGCGATTGTCCAGACTGCCCTTCGAGTCGTGCAGAACCTCTCCCTCTGGAATGGATGGCAGATGGAGATGTATCGCTCGACGGTGAACCCGAGGACGAGGAGAGGACTGAGGTACTGAGAGGTGAGGAAGAAGACCGGAAATAGTTCGCAGAGGACCGGCTGCTCCAACAACCGCACTCGCCATTTCGTCTGAAGCTCAAAGAACATCTACACGGAACAATAAAGAAGGAGAACAGGAAGAATAAGAGGAGCAGAATAAGAGGAGCCATCGTGATGTCGTCATCGTCGCCATCGTCATCATAAGCGCCTTCGTGAGATTCCTGTTAAGGCGCTATATAAGTGGTCATGTACATATATGCATACATTATCGTCGTCGTCATTTTCGTCATCGTCGTCATCATCATTGTCGTCGTCGTAGTCGCGGTCGTCATCGTCATCATCAAATTTTCGTTGTTAATGTTGCCGTAATTTAAGCTGTGACTCATGACGAGTGTAGGATCTGAGCAAAGAGCAGAAAAGTTAATTAATGAAAGAAGCAGGTCCAACCCCGATTTTGTATACATTTTACCCCAAGCTATAGATCAAGCAATGTCAATTAGCGTTTTGTCTGTTTTCTCGAAGATTTTTCTGTGTAGCGGATGTCTAATTATTTCATTCAAGCTATCTTGTGACCTGCTAGATACGACAGCATCACAAGACATTCATGCAGTTTCAATCCTTGCGGCCAATCACAGAGTGGTCCATCTTGCGCGCTGGTCCAGCTTCAGCAACCTTCCCCTAATGTATTGACCTACGTTTATCTCTGACCCTGACCGCCATTTTTGTTACATTCGTAGTCCCCCTTAGTGGCAGTAGTGCTTAGTGTTTAGTATTGCTTAGTGCTTAGTGTTGCTTAGTGTTTAGTATTTAGTGTTGTTTAGTGTTTAGTGTTGCCTAGTGTTTCCACCAGCGGCACACACAGCAATCTAAAATTGATTATCGTCGAGCCTGCGGCCTGTGTACCTGCAGGAGAAGAAAGATGCCTTCGTCGAAGGCAAGAGCGGCCAGATAGCATCCGGACGAATGTCTCATCCTCGCCTGGATCCAGACGACGTAAGCGATGACGTTTCCAGGAACTCCGATGACGTACCAGATCGGAGTGACGTATCTGTCCAGTGTGCTCAGCTCGACCGATGACGCATCAGGGTCGTCACTGGGAACCGTCTCCATGGAGACGGTTGTTGCTATGGCTTCTGATTGGTCGACGGACGAGCCGTTGCTAAGGTTGCGGTATTCGGCGAAGAACATCTTTCTCTATTTAGTTGTCCAGGTTTAACAATACTCTGAAGGTCATCGAAGTGGATTTAGTCTGCGTCAACTGAAATATTATCACAGAAAACTCAAGGGCATCCAATGCATAGGGGCCTACGGAAGCCCAAGATTAGTTTACTCCCGCGTTGTAAGGCTTAGGTTGTAACCAGAAAAGTACCGTTTGTAGCGCCTTATGTTGGGAATCTCCGGGATAGTGAGTGGAATGTCAATATGGTTCAAGGTCAAAAGGTTGAAAGTCAAGATGAGGTGAGACTAAAGCCACTGGAACCACGAGGAACTTCCAAAATCACCAGTACGGTAACCTACTTCAGAGACTTGCAAACGGACGTCTAAATCTTCAAATAAGGTCATCGATGACCGTATAAACACAATTTTCATTTCTCGCCTCACTTTTCCCGAACTTTTTTATTCGTCGTTTTGTCTTCGTAGCCTATGCTGTCAAGTCTAAAAGCTGCATAATCAGACAGCAACAATTTAAATCTACGTTTGATGAATGCTATGAACGGTGTTTTCAAATCACGTAGCCAATAGTTGCGACTAACGTGAGATTGACTTGAGGGATAAAATTCGCATAAGTTCTGAAATGAAGGAAGGAAGAAAGAAAGGAAAGGAGTAAGGAGCGAAGAAAGAAATGAAGAAAGGAAGGACGGAGGAAAGGACGGAAAAGCGAACGAAGGTGTTTCAAAGATACAAGTGCATGGTAGGCCTACGGCCGCCTACCGGTAGCGTATAGATGAATAAAATGGTACATGGCGACCTAGTTATACAAGATTCACGTCTGCGAGTGTCCGTCAGCGTAGAACATATCCAACTCGAACTTCAAATGGACTATGATTATTGAATAAGTCTTCTCGCATGCTGCAGGTCTACTTTCAACATCGTCAAAATGCGTGCATATTCTACGTCTATATAGGCCTACATAGGCCTGTTTAAAAGACGTTTAAATTGTAGAGATGCAACATGCCATGATATAATTATATAAAGACACACTTATATACGTAACAGTTCACTTCCATTCCACCTTCTTCTCCTTCAGGTCAAGTTTTGTTCTTGTTCAAGGTTGCTCCTCCGGTTAGTGTCGCAATAAACGTCCATCTGTATCCGCCCACGATTCACGATAATAAACGATAATAAACCACGCTGCAGAAACCAATTCGCTTCACGCCTTCCACTTCACTTACATAATTGATCATCTTAATTAAAACAGTAACCAGTTATAGTGCTGCTCGTAAAACAGTAAAAACACGTCCGTTTTCTCTTCTTCTCCATGTATTATAAGCGCCGTGCACTCGCCGCCTGCGGTGTTCTGGTCGCCGATTCCGTTCGCAAGATCCTTAAAACCCGTTCTGAATAATTGACCGCATCACTTGGTCGGTCAGCAGCAGCAGCAGCAGCAGCAGCAGCAGCAGCAGCAGCAGCAGCAGCGGCAGCCACTAGAGAAATTGATGCAGTGTTCTCTTGACTTCTGCAGCCGCGTCGAAGTCGGCCGCGCCACGCGAATCAAAGCCCGCATAAAGAACCCTTACGGATGGCATGAGACCTCCGCGATCAGAGACCGACCGCCGACCGCTCGACGTGTTGTCGCCGCGTTATTACGCTCCTTGGCAGCCGGCGATAATCCACAACGCCTTCCCCTTTTCTCCCCCTTTTTTCTTTCCCTCTCTCTCTCTCTTTCTTTCTCTCTCGACGCCCGATTATCGATTCATATTATGAAGTGTGATTTGGTGACCTGCAGCTGCAGGAGTAAGTGCGGGGTCTCGTCGTCGTGTGGCGCTGATCCTACGTAATCCGGACGTCTGGAAACGGGACATCGGGAATTCATCGTCTTTGCTGCGTGGTTTTGACGTCATCGCTACTCAAACGATCTGTCGTCTGCTCGTGCGGAAAGGCTGCGCAGGTCGAGCTGCAGAGTGGCGCGAGAATGGCCGAGAAGCGTACATGTATACGATGATCGTAAGGTAACGAGTAATGGAGACTGAAATATGCAGCGTGGTAAAGTAGGAAAGCCAGTGGAAGATGACGAGGAGGAGAAGGAGGAGAGGAGTAGGAGGAGAAGGACGAGGAGGAGGAGAAGGAGGAGGAGGAGGAGGAGGAGGAGAAAAAGGAGAAAAAGGAAGTTGAGAATAAGAAAAAGGAGAATAAGGATGAGTTGGAGGGCTAGTTGTGGAGGAAGAGGTAGTTCAATGAAGCAAGCTTACAGATCTTGAATAAGCTGGTGCCCCGCGCTTGGCTTTCGAGTGGCGCTTTAGAAGTTTGGAGATTACGATTACGATTACAATCCAACCTAGCCTATATTTAGCGCAGATACGGTCTTTTGCGACAAGATGCGTAGCCTAGGCTATGTATTGTACACAGTGCAACAGACGAATCTATGTTAATTACAACAATGATTAAATTCGTGGATATAAGACAGTGACAACCCAATTCCGTGTATGTATAGCGTATACGCAGGACCAGAAATCCCATGGCACAAGCTGTGGCCGATGCAGAATCCTGTATCCGTATCCAATATCATTTGGACTATATGTATAGACCTGGCCAACACTTTTTTTACAGTAAAGAAAGCAGATTTTGTTGAATTGTACCAATTGAAGTAGGAATCTATACGATGGAAGAGCTATTAAAGACGATCATACATATTCATTGTAGCCACCTATTATTAGCATATGCTCATTTTAGCAGGTATCAAACATGTACTGCATTTAAATAGCCAGTTCAAAGAGAAACCAATTCTTTTAAATGTAAAATATATTGATTACTATTAAAGAAACAATACAATTATGCAGTGTCCCTATTTACCTATTGGCGTTGATTGATTACTAGATTTATTATGTTTCTTAGCTTCACTTGAGTGTAGAATTCTTTCTAGTTCATCGTCCGCCAATTCTGTAAATCGTCGTAGTTCCGATCCTTGTATTTCGACAACCAAGTGTCCTCGAATATGCAGTGGAATAATATATACCGAAGATATTTCGCAGTCCAGGCCGAACAACGAAATTCCAAGGAGTATATTTTGTATTCACAAATGCCAGTATTCTTACTCGAATGGATGTAATGTGTCACAATTCCAGCGTACACATCAACGTCCAGATCAACCGTGTGATCATAAATGTTTGAATCAACCGTGTGATTATCTCCAGCGACTCTCTCCAATGTTCGTAGAATTCAAAATCCTCGAGCAAACTCTTCACCCACGAATGACGATAGTTCTCCAAGTTCCAGAATTTACCTCGATCGCAAAAACTGTCTCGAAAACTTAGCGTCCGTTGGCTACCCTTCTTCTCAACGTCAAAGGTGCCACATACCAATCATTCTGCCGCTAATTTCACTTAAGAGTTCATTTGCCGCAACAAAATGACCCTTCGCCATTAGCTCCAACTGCAGAAATCGATCTTTCAACCGTTTCTGTCGATGACGTGTGTTTAATCAGTTAGACTGCGTTTTAATTGGCTTACGCGTCGTTACGTTGTTTTTGTTGCCATAGTCTCCAATAGCAACCAACGCTTATCAGTCTCGCTGCACTTCTTTAGCGCTTCTGTAGTTTCGTTTGCTGATTGTATTGCTAAATATTAATTCTTCTAACAACGCCAATTAATTAACTAATTAAATCAACGCCACTACATTGTCTGACTTAACTTCTACCTACAATTAACACTTAATACTAGACAAGTTAGATTGATAGATAATAGCGATTTAAAACGCTACAAATACCCCTCCTTCAAAAGTCTGTAATCAGGCTTTACAATCTCACCTAATTATCTATCAACTAAATTTCTATCAACTTCTTATTCTATCTTACATAACAATACAACATTACTGAACTATTTCTTACCTACATTATTATAATACATTACTGATATATTTAAGTACTATGTAATTCCTCTACTCAAATAATCAGACATAACATTATTGCTCCCCTTGATATAGCGTATCGTAAAGCAATAATTTTGAAGTGCTAGACTCCACCTCATGACTCTCGCATTCTTCATTCTTCCTTCCTTCATGTACTGTAGTCCGCAGTGGTCCGTCTCAATCACAAACTGCTTTCCACACAAGTACCTGTCAAACCGACTAATTCCCCACATTATCGCTAGACATTCTCTCTCCTCAACTGAATATCTCGTCTCTCTTTCCAATAGTTTCCTACTCGCATATGCAATCGGGTGGTTTATCCCTTCATACTGCTGTATCAGGACACAACCTATTCCTCTTCCTGATGCATCCGTTTGAATCACGAATTTCTTCTCCAAGTTTGGTAACTTTAGTATTGGTGTCTTAGCAAGTGCTGCTTTCAGCTTACTAAAACTCTCATCTAATTCCTCGTTCCAATCAACATTATTAGCTGCTGACTTCTTTGACAAATCACTTAATGGTGCCATCAGTTCAGCACAATGAGGAATAAACTTTCTGTAATAGTTTATTGCTCCCAAAAAGCTTCTTATTTGTTTCTTCGTTTTCGGTTGTGGCATCTCCACAATCTTATCTATCGATTCTCCTTTAGGACTAATGTCGTCGTTGTTTAACGTATGACCCAAGAAATCTATGCGTCCATAGCCTAACGAACATTTCTTTGGTTTCAAAGTTAGGTGAGCATCTCTCACTCTTTGAAAAAATTCTCGTAAAATCTTCATATGTTTAGTCCATCCTTCTGTATGAGCTAGTATGTCGTCAACATAACTCTCCAGATTCTCGGTTCCATGCAAAATCTTCCTTATCAGTCTGTTATAGCTTGAAGCACTATTTACCAATCCAAATGGTAAAAGTCTTTTTATTATTCCTTATTACTCAACTTAAAACACTTTATCATTCTACACCTACTCTCACAAAATAAAACTCATCTACTTAATTTTAATTTCCAAATGATGACTCACTCTCATCTCCTTTCATCGAATTAACTTCGATCAACTTCACTAAAATACTTCTTCTTAACTAGTTTCCTTTTTACTTCATCTCTTAACTAATCATCTACAACCCTTATACTACTAAACTATTTGACTCTTCAGTTCACTTAATGAACTATTCTCAAACTACATAACTACTTAATTGAACAATTCAACTCAACTTAAACTTGTATTGTATTTTAATTACAACTGTCTTAACTAACTATCCCGTCTATGGATATACCTACCATCTTTCATCTATGACCTTCTTCCTCTTGCCTTGACCATTCATTTGGTCCACACTTGAGTTTAATGTACTACCTTTATATAAGTTCAATGTTTTACCATTTCTCATTTCTGATTCCCTAGGATTATTCTCTTCCCAACTGTATTTACTTAAATCCTCATAGGACTTCCATTTTACTTCTTCTAATGACTCGGTCTCTCTATCATATTCATTACCATTCTTTCTTTTATTTATCAAATCTTTAGGATATGACCTCTTCTTGTCATTCCATGTTCTTCCTCTCCATCTATTCTCATCATAGTATCCTCCACGTGTTTCTCTCTGTCTACTCACAGATTCTTTACCATATGTTCTTCTACAGTATGGTTTATTTCCACAATACCTTCCCATAGAGATCCTCGGTGGTCGAGTGGGTTGGTAGCCCGCTCGCCGCGCCGGCGGCCTGGGTTCGATTCCCGGTCGGTCAGAGATTAATTTCTCGGATCTTTACTGCGGGTGGCTCGGTCGCAATATAAACGTGGAGTAGCGGTGGTGAAGGATCTCACCCTCAGGGTCGAAGCCATAACACAGCCGCTATATAAATATGCGATTACATTTACATTTACATAGTTTCAACCCTATCACTATTTTCTCTGCATCTCCAATTTGATTTATTAGACCTACCACTGTCTAATCCACTGTTCCTGTTGAACTCTCTAGACTTTTGTCTACAATTTCTCCTATTATCACTATACACATGTCTCTCGTTCCAACTTACACCTCTCCTATTCACTTCTTTATCATATGTATCTCTTCCATACATCCATCCATCTTGTCTCTTAGATTGGATCTCATTTCTCCTGTAATTATTCACATTATTCCTCCAATCCACTTGCTGTCTTCTACACCTCTTCTTATTCTCATTAACGTCACCTGATTCACATTTACCACCTGTGATCATATTTCTATCTGGTGTCTCTATTAACTTCAATGGTTCACCTTTGTAACGCCTTCTCACTTTTGGCCTATCCAACAAGCCATTCTCCTTTACTTCGAGAACCTCGTCCGTTCTCTTCCCATCACCGTTCCATTCAGATGCTTTATCCCAGCAACTCTTCAATGTCTCATCTGTCTTCTGTAATTCCTTTATTTCTTTTGTGGTTATATTTAGGTCGGGCATTTCGGTGACCTTGAGTGGTTTATATTTCACCACTTTCTTCGACTCAGCTCTCGTTTCTATCGCTGCTGTCGTTTGATGTGCGTCACTGTTCATGACGTCATCACCTACAACTTTCTCTATTACATCATCATACTCCATGCTCATTTCATCACCCTCGAATCTTACTGTCTTCTTGGCATCTTGCCAACGTGAATTAGCATTCACAACTCTCTTGAGTATACCTTTATACTCAACTTTTTCTTGTTTCTCACTCATAATCGTCTCAACCACTTTCTCTCCTTTGTCACAATTAATCATATTTTCATCCGTGTTCTCATTCGTTACTGTATATTTTAACCCTCTCACGCGTCCAATAATTATCGGCTTTACTGGTTCATCCATAACCATTGCCTCAACTTCACCAGTAAAATACTCGCTCTCAATGTTTACATGGGCTGTAGGAAAACACCTTAAGCTCCCATCAACTAGGATGCAGTGCGTTTCCTTCCCAGTCAAATCACTATCTCTGATCAGCGATCTCCTCACAATACATGTACTCGCTCCAGAATCGTAAAGACAATTGGCGTCTATTCCATTGACCTTCGCTTGACATTCGTCTATACTTTCAATGTCAATGCAACCATCTTTCCTTTCTGTAACTACCGTACTTGCTGCCATGTGTTTCGGTACTTCTTCTTTACCTTTCCTATCCTGGCGTTCTACTGTTCTGTCAACTTCATTTGATTTCGTGCTTTCATTAGTCTGTACAGCCCTGTACACCCTATTTTCGTAAATTTGTACGGCTGCAGCTGTGTGTTTAACAAACCCTTTGGCTTTATGCACACAATCAAATGCTTTATGACCTACCTTTCCGCATGCAAAACAAGTTATCTTGTGTTCTGCTGCCTGCTCTCTTTCTCTACTAAATCCTCTATTCACATTTCCACTGTGATTTGTCTCTTTGTTCTGTCGCGTTTCAACTCTTCCTCTGTTTACATTTCCTTGGAATTTCTCTCTCGATTTCTCTTCAAATGACTTTCCATTACCTCTGTCATTATTGAATCTCCCTTGAGGTTTCACAGAATTCTCGGCATATCTGTACCCATGAGCTTCAATGTAGGATTCTGCACATGTCAATGTGTCCTTTAAGCTCATTTTTCCTTTCTCTTTAATGAACATCCTCAACTCATTACTACAAGTGAGGAAAAATTGATCCTTTAGCAGTAGATCCTCGATTCCTTCGTAGGTCTGCTTAAATCCTGCTTGAAGCAACCATTGCTGCAAGTATCGCTGCAATCTGTAAATGAAATTTGAAGGAGTCTCTCCTTGTTCCATCTTGCTAGTCTTAAACTTGTTACGATACCCTCCTTCTGTTAATTGGAATCTTTTCAGGAGATGCTTCTTTAAACAATCGTAGTCTTGTGTTTCTTCAGCCGACAAACGCTGGTACACTTCTAAAGCTTTCGATTCTAGATGTCGTGCTAGCATCAGCGACCATGCATCTCTTGGTATCTCGTATGTCGTACACGTCCGCTCAAATCTAAGAAGATACGCATCGAGACAGTCCTTTGTCTCGTTAAATATTGGGAATTTAATATTCTTCATTCCCTTATGACTTTGGTTTCCTTGGTGGTTGTCACCCATCGTCATATAAGAATCTCCATCATCCCTGTTTCGTCCATCTCTCGATTCTATCTCTCTCAATCTCATTTGAATCTCGAGTCTTTTATGCTCTAAAGCTTCACTCGCTTCTCTTGCAAGCCTCGCCTCAGTTGCTTCTCTTTCCAGTCTGACGTCATTTGCTTCTCGCGTAAGCCTTGCCTCGTTCATCTCTGCTTCGCGTATAAGCCTAGCATTATCTGCTTCGCGTATAAGTCTCGCGTCAGCCATCCTCGCTATTTCTATTTCTTTTTCTCTAACTGCTGACTCTGCCTCTCTATTAGCCTTAGCTTCTGCAATTTTAGCCGCCTCACGCGCTGACTCTGCCTCTCTAATAGCCTTCGCTTCTTCTCGTTCCTCCGCCCTCTGCTGTCGTAATTCGTTCTGTCTGTCTCTGACAAATTCCTTCAATTCTTCTCCTTCCATCGACTGTGCACGTCCCATATCAATCCATTGTTGCCACTCTGTGATTGACATTCTTACTTACTCACTTTTGGTCAAGTAGTAATAAATTTAACGCTCAACTATGCGCTATACAATTTCACACTCGCTTATAACAATTATTAAAATTATTAAGCGTCACACTAATGCTCCCTCTTAACGTAATACAATCTCTGGTGTATGTTACGCAATAAGACTATCGCACCGACTCTAATGATGTATTAATTAAGCATTAATGTCAGCGTTGCGCTGATGTCCTTTAACATTCAAATAACTTTGCGTTTTAATCAGTTTTGTCTCTTCAAGATAAATGTCAGTAAAGTTCAATTTAATTAACAATAATATTGTCAATTATATATCCCGGCTTGAGCATCCCATTTGTAGCCACCTATTATTAGCATATGCTCATTTTAGCAGGTATCAAACATGTACTGCATTTAAATAGCCAGTTCAAAGAGAAACCAATTCTTTTAAATGTAAAATATATTGATTACTATTAAAGAAACAATACAATTATGCAGTGTCCCTATTTACCTATTGGCGTTGATTGATTACTAGATTTATTATGTTTCTTAGCTTCACTTGAGTGTAGAATTCTTTCTAGTTCATCGTCCGCCAATTCTGTAAATCGTCGTAGTTCCGATCCTTGTATTTCGACAACCAAGTGTCCTCGAATATGCAGTGGAATAATATATACCGAAGATATTTCGCAGTCCAGGCCGAACAACGAAATTCCAAGGAGTATATTTTGTATTCACAAATGCCAGTATTCTTACTCGAATGGATGTAATGTGTCACAATTCCAGCGTACACATCAACGTCCAGATCAACCGTGTGATCATAAATGTTTGAATCAACCGTGTGATTATCTCCAGCGACTCTCTCCAATGTTCGTAGAATTCAAAATCCTCGAGCAAACTCTTCACCCACGAATGACGATAGTTCTCCAAGTTCCAGAATTTACCTCGATCGCAAAAACTGTCTCGAAAACTTAGCGTCCGTTGGCTACCCTTCTTCTCAACGTCAAAGGTGCCACATACCAATCATTCTGCCGCTAATTTCACTTAAGAGTTCATTTGCCGCAACAAAATGACCCTTCGCCATTAGCTCCAACTGCAGAAATCGATCTTTCAACCGTTTCTGTCGATGACGTGTGTTTAATCAGTTAGACTGCGTTTTAATTGGCTTACGCGTCGTTACGTTGTTTTTGTTGCCATAGTCTCCAATAGCAACCAACGCTTATCAGTCTCGCTGCACTTCTTTAGCGCTTCTGTAGTTTCGTTTGCTGATTGTATTACTAAATATTAATTCTTCTAACAACGCCAATTAATTAACTAATTAAATCAACGCCACTACATTGTCTGACTTAACTTCTACCTACAATTAACACTTAATACTAGACAAGTTAGATTGATAGATAATAGCGATTTAAAACGCTACATTCATGAACAATTGAACATGGACACATAATAAGGACGTATTCATGATTGACTGCATGATGAAACGATTAACAATTTTTCTGTTGAGACGCTGTAGGCTATATAATGAATAATGAAAGAGATTACAATTAACGAAGAAAGATAAGAGGATAAGAATTGTCACAGATCTGAACAAAATCCACGATCGGAGGACAAAGGAAGAATCGGACGAAAATAAGAAAAAGATAGAGCAGTAGGAAGAAGAGGAGGAGGAGGAGAAAACGGAGAAAGAGAAGGAGGAGAAGGGAAAGAAGGGAAAGAGGAGAAAGAGGAGGAGGAGAAAGAGGAGGAGGAGGAGGACAAAGAGGAGGAAGAGGAAAAAGAGGAGAAAGAGGAGGAGGAGAAAGAAGAGAAGAGGAAGAGGAGAAAGATGAGGAGGAAATAGATGAGGTGGAGGAAGAGGAGAAGGATGAAGAAGAGGACAAAGAAGAGGAGAGCGCTGTAAATGAGATTGAACGACGTATAACTTAATTCGCGTTCTGCTTCAGCAGCTGCTGCCCGTTCATCGTCATCACCATCAGCAGCAGCACCAGCATCAATGGCACCAACACCAGCATCATTCGAAACGTCATTGACAAAATAATATCATCGACCTTATGCATTTTATACCTCTTACTGATGAAAGAACAAGAGGAGGGACGAGAGATGGATGGTTGGATGGATGGATAGATGGATGGATGGACGGATGGATCGGGTGGATGCACAGAATAGGATAGGATGGAAAGAGAAAGAACCAGACAGACAGATAGACAGACAGACACAGAAAGAGACAAAGGGACAGAGAGACAGAGACAGACAGAGACAGATGCAGAGACAGTGAAAGAGAGATAGAGATGCAGGGACAGAGAGACAGAGCGACAGACAGAACGAGCGAAACAGATAGAGACAGAGGCAGAGAGAAGAGAAGGGAGGGGAGGGAGGGAGGAAGAGGAGGAGAGGATGAGAGGAGAGGTGAAGGTGAAAGAAACGAAGAGAGAATAAAAGAATGAAGGCATACAAAGGGCGAATATATACGAACGGAGGGAAGAAGATATCGATGTGCTTTCCTTTCAAGGTCTCTCCAACGACTTATTTCTTTCCGCGTATATTTTATTTTGGCTTATCTCTCTCTCTTTGCTTCAGTCGCCACTAGCGCCTTCTGCTCTCCGCCTTTGTCTTCGGCGACTGTAGCTGCAGTCTTTGTTTGCTTAAATAAGCCTATATTCGTTAGTCTCGTCTTTCTGCGTATGCATGTCTGTCTCTGTGTCTGTCTCTTTGTGTCACTATCAGTGTCTGCCTGTCTCCGTCTAGACATGTCTCTGGCAGTACCTTTGTCCGTGCATCCGTCCGTCCGTCCGTCCGTCCGTCCGTCCGTTCGTCCATCTGTATGTATGTATGTATGTATCTATGTATGTATGTATGTATGTATGTATGTATGTATGTATGTATGTATGTATGTATGTATGTATGTATGTATGTATGTATGTATGTATGTATGTATGTATGTATGTATGTATGTATGTATGTATGTATGTATGTATGTATGTATGTATGTATGTATGTATGTATGTGTAGCGGTAGAATGCTTCTTATCAAACAAACCTATTAAATGATGCATTGTATAAGTATTAAATAGGTAAGAATTAAGCTAGACAATATGTGGCGTATTGTAGATTATAATTAATATTACTTGTGGCATTAAGTTAGATAATAATAATAGCGCTATAACAATTCTTGAATACGCGCTACATCAATTATTGAAATACAACGGAGGGCAGAAAGCAGCGTCAAACATGAGCAGACGGCAACAACGGCAGACGATAAAGTGAGACAGCGAAAAGATGGCGAAGGAAGAAGACGTAGATTTCTGAGCGAGAACGGCCATTAGTCAAACGTGGCGTTCTCGTCGGTAATTCAGAAGATCTGACGGTGAATTGGGTGTGGAAGGCGACACGCTGTCGGCCTGTCCCACTGGTGAGTCTATAAGTCCTTGGGAACAGAGATACCAGGGCGTGTCGAACGAAACTTTGCGAAGTTTGATGTGACACTTGCGAGTGAACTGCGATTCGACATCGGGAGAAGGTCGATTCGGAACTGCAATTGCGATTGGAGTTCGACGGCAGAAGAAAGGGGCGAAACGACCACAAGACGAGACCGAAAGGACGTGCAAGCGACGAGAAGCTACCGTTGCTTGTGAAGAATCAACGAGGCGGAAGAAACTACAGAGTGCTGTGTCCAACTACAGCATTCTCCGTCTACGCAACTACAGAAGAGAATTGGAAACGACGGCAAACAAGAAGAAGGTGACCTTCCTTCCTCTTCGAACCTTCATTCCAATCCATACGAACTGAAGAACTTCTACATCTACGCTGGAGAAGTCCAACGTGGAAGATAAGAAACAAGCTATAATATTATTAGATAATACGCCACAAATAAGTAGATAGGATTATTGATTGTATTTTACTGTTTGATATTGTTTTATTATAATATAATCTTTAAACGAATCTCAGCTACATTTGTTTTAGGTCCTAGCTCATTCTAATATTGATCACCCAAAGGCCTCTGAGCATAAAGTTCCCTATTAAAACTAGATTTAAAACCCTAGATTTTGATGGCGGTGACAAGAGTGGGTGCCCATGCCCGGGATTTAAGTCAGTAAAGATTTAAGTCAGTAAAGATTTAAGTCAGTATATATAACTGTCTTTTGAACAGTATTAGAAAAGCTTTGAACAATTATAGCTAGGAGATTGTTAGAGACTAAATCTGAAATTGTAGATTGAAGATACTGCAGTAGGTTGTATGAACTACTAATCTCTAATAGTTTAATAGATTAGTTGTTGTTGTGGAACTGAATTGACACTTTGCAGAATTGAACAATTTCTATTTGTTAGAAATTTAAATAGCGCACATAGTTGCCAATATTTTTGTCATAAGTTGCTAGTCAGCAAGTAAGACAGTAAGTATGTCTGTCAGTGATTTTGAAGCTTGGTTAGAAATTGCCAAACGGATGAACATGGAAGGGGACGAGACACGTGCCTTTGTCAAAGAAAGACAGGCAGAATGGAGACAAGATAGAGCGACTGAGAGGGAGATCGCCAAAGAGATGAAATTAGCTGAAGCAGCAGCAGAAGTCAAGAGACTGGAAATAGAAGCAAGAAAAGCAGAGATGGAAGCTGAAGCGGCAGCAGAAACGAGAAAAGCTGAGGCAGAAGCAGCAATGAGAAAAGCTGAAGCAGAGGCTGCAATGCAAGCAAAGAAGGCTGAAGTGGAATTGGAAACAATTAGGAGCGCTGAATCAGAAGCCAGGTTAAATCGTGAAGCAGCTGAAACTGAAGCGAGGGGACAGCGTGAACACCAGTTAGAAATAAAGAGACTTGAAGCACAGGTGAGAATGCGTGAAATTGATTCGAGAGGGGAGCAAAACCGAGAGCACGAGAGTGACTACATGAGGATCGGTGATGGTCAACAACAGGGAGATCACCGAGAAAACAATAAAGGAATCAGAAATATCAAATTTCCTATATTCAACGAGTCAAAGGATTGTTTAGATGCCTACTTGTTGAGATTCGAGCGAACCTGTGTTGCGTATGAAGTTAAAAGAGAAGTTTGGTCGCTGACGTTAGCTAGACATTTGGAAGGCAGAGCACTGGAAGTATACCAAAGGTTGTCTGCAGAAGATGTGCAAGATTATGAGTGTTTGAAGACTCAGCTGTTGAAGAGATTTCAACTGACTGAAGGTGGTTATCGAAATAAGTTCAAAACCAGTAAAATGGAATCTGGAGAGACACCTTCTAGTTTTGTGCATAGATTGAGGAGGTACATGCAACAGTGGTTAGCACAAGCGGGATTTGAAAGAACTTACGAAGGAGTGGAAGATCTATTGTTGAAAGATCAGTTTTACCTGACGTGCAGTACTGAACTTCGTATGTTTATAAAAGAGAAGGGTAAAATGAGTTTGAAGGACATGTTAGTTTGTGCGGAATCACACATTGAAGCACACGGTTACAAGTACAGCGAGCAGTCTGTAAAACCAGATGTGAAATTTCATAGTGACAGGTTGAACGGTAGACCGTATGAACACAGACCCAAAGAACAGTCTGGGTACAATCTGAACAGGAGTAGAAGTGATGTGAAGATAAATCAGGGTACACATCAAAACCGAGGATTCAGCAGGGAAAGAGAAATTGCAACTGGACATAAGATTACTTGTTTTTTCTGTGGAGAACAGAACCATAAGGCATACCAATGCCCAAAGAAAAACAGGGGTACATTTAAACACACTGCAGCAGCAGTACAAATATTCGAAAGTCGAGCACACTTGGTTAAGCCAGAAAGTGAAATACAGAGAGTGGTTGAAGTTACAAGAGGAGAACAACAGATGAAACAGGGTGAACATAATAAAATACCACCAATGTACATGGCAGCTAGTGCAATGGTGATAAAAGACAATGATGGATGTATTAGCCTTGAAGATAAGAGTGAATACCAGGTGACAGTTAATGGAAACACAGTGGGATGCTTATACGACACAGGCGCAAGTTGTTGTATTGTAAAACGTTCTTTGATAAATGAAGAAGCGTTGACTGGAGAAGAAACACATTGTGTTTTAGTTGATGGGAGTTTAAGATGTTTCCCATTGGCTAAGGTGTACATAGAGAGTGAACATTTTAATGGTGAAGTACAAGCGATGGTGATGGAACAGCCAATAAAGCCAGTAATAATTGGGAAAATCAAAGGATTGAAGTACATGGTTAAGGATGAAAGAACTGAGAGTGTGACAAATCATGAGCCAAAAGAAATAATTGAGAAATGTACTGAAGTGGAAAACAAAGGAATATTGATTAGAAAAACAGAACATGAAGAAAGACCTATTGGTGCAAAGAAAACAGTAAGATTTTCTGACGATGTGATGAGGAATCAAGATGAAAAATTAATGACAGTAGCAGTTGTGGAGATTAGAGCAGAAGCTAAAAAGGTAGCAAAATACAAACCATTGAAAGTTGCGGAGATGCCGAACTTGAATGTGTCAGTAAAAGAGATACAGGAGTTGCAGAGTCAAGATGAAACTATGTCGAAACAAATGGAAAGAGCAATTGAATGGGATGGTAACGAAGACAACATAGAAGATAAACCATATGTGAAAAAGAAGGGATTGTTGTATAAAAGATACAAAGAAGTACAGAAGGATGAGGTGTAATGGCAACTAATGGTACCTAAACCATTGAGGGATAAAGTGTTAGCAGTGGCACACAATTCATTGTTATCGGCTCATTTAGGAATGAGGAAAACACATGATAAGATTCTAAATGAATTCTATTGGCCTGGAATAGGACAAGATATACGGAGATATGTGTTGAGTTGTGATATTTGTCAAAAATCAGTTGACAAGAAGGTGAACCACAAGGCGCCTATGGGTCATCTACCTGTATTAGATGTACCATTCAAACACATATGCATAGACATAATCGGAGAAGTTAACCCTATGTCTGCAAGGGGTTATCGATACATATTGACCATCATAGATTTGAGTACAAGGTATCCGGAAGCTATTCCATTGAAAGGAATTAGTACTGAGGAAGTTGCAGAAGCTTTGTTCGGATTTTATTGTCGTATGGGAGTGCCTCAGAAGATCCATACTGATCGTGGAAGCCAGTTCACTTCTGAACTCATGGCTGAAGTAAATAAGATGCTATTGATAAAACACACCATGACGAGTCCATATCATGCAATGGGCAATGGATGTGTAGAACGGCTTAATGGAACCATCAAAGCGACGTTGAGGAAGTTGATTGGTGAACAAGCGAAAGAATGGGATCGTTATATAGCTCCATTACTGTTTGCGTTGAGAGACACAGTACATGAGAGTCACGGTTTCACACCATTCGAACTAATATTTGGTAGATCGTGTAGAGGACCAGTGCAGATCCTGAAGGAGTTATGGACCAATGAGACAGTGGAAGAAGAAGTGAAGGACGTGTATACGTATATGCAGGATTTGAGAGAAAGGATTGAGGAGACTTGTGATATGGCGCAGAAGGCGATACACAAAGCGAACGCTAAAAACAAGAAGTATTATGACAGGAAAGCGAGATACAGGAAGTTGGAAATAGGTGATAAGGTGTTATTACTATTGCCTAGTTGTAAGAACAAGATGTTAGTAAAGTGGCAAGGGCCATATGTTGTGAGAGAGAAGATTGGAGACTATGATTACAGAGTTGAAATCGAGAAAGGAAAGATAAAGACATATCACATTAATATATTGAAGAAATACCACGAAAGAGAAGATGCCGAGACCGTAGCGTACATTTCAGCAGTAGTATATGACGGAAAAGTGGGAGAAGATGAAGAAGAAGAAATATTGGATTTATATGTAAGTGAACAAACAGAGACCTATGAAGATGTGGATATTAATCCTGATTTGGATGAAGAACAAAAAGGAGAAATGAGGAAACTACTGAAGAAATATGAAGACATATTCACAGACAAGCCTGGGAGAACAGACTTAGTAAAGCATGAAATACATTTGACGAGTGAAGAACCAGTAAGACAAAGAGCGTATCCAACACCATACCATTTGCAAAAAGAAATAGATAAGGAGATCCAGACGATGTTGGATAATAAGGTGATAGAAAGATCAGAGGCAGCTTATGCAGCACCGCTGGTGGTTGTCAAGAAATCAGACGGAAGCAATAGGCTGTGTTGCAATTACAAACAGCTGAACAAGCTTACAATATTTGATCCTGAGCCTATGATGACAAATGAGGATATTTTTAATAAGTTGAGTGGTAGTAGAATCTACAGCAAGTTCGATTTCTGCAAGGGTTATTGGCAGATCCCTATGAGTCCAGAATCGAAAGACTACACTACATTTGTATGTGCCAATGGGATATACAAGTTCAATGTGATGCCTTTTGGATTGATCAATAGTGCGTCAAGTTACAACCGTTTAATCAGGAAGATTCTTCAAGGAACAGAAAATCTTGAAAGTTATGTCGACGACATTCTAGCGCATAATAAAGGATGGAGAGAACATTTGAAGACATTGGAGATATTTTTCGAAAGAGTGAGACAAGCGAATTTGACATTGAAGCCGAAGAAGTGTTCAATAGGATATGGAAAGATTGACTTTTTGGGACATACGTTGAACAAGGATGACATAAGTCCAAAGGAGAAATCAGTGGATAAAATAGTAGACATGCCACGTCCAAAGACAAAGAAACAAGTCAGGAGTTTTCTTGGAGCGATAAACTATTATCGGAAATTCATACCACACTGTGCGGAAATCATGGCACCGTTAAGTGACTTAACGAAGAAGATAGCACCTGGAATGGTAGAATGGAATGAAGAGCTGGAAGATAGTTTTACAAAGTTGAAGAACGAATTGGCGAAAGAACCAATTCTGAGACTTCCAAATTTAGAGAAGGATTTCATCCTACAAACTGATGCAAGTGGGAGTGGAATCGGATGTGTGATAATGCAGCAGTACGAGGGGACGAATCATCCCATAGCGTATGCGAGCAGGAAGCTGTTAGAGCGAGAGAGAAGATATTCTGTGGAAGAGAGAGAGTGCTTAGCAATCATGTGGGGTATAAGCAGGTTCGACCGATATCTTTGTGGAAAGACATTTACAATTGAGACAGACCATTGCGGATTGCAATATATGAAAGAGGGTCGAATGAAAAATGCAAGGGTGATGAGATGGAGTTTGGCACTCCAAAACTATTCCTTTAACATTAGATATATTAAAGGGTCCGAAAATGTTATGTCCGACTATTTAAGTAGAGGGATTGTGTAGTATAAGTTGAGATAAAGTAAATGAAGAAGTGTAAGCCAGTGAGTAAAGTGTATTAATTGTCATGTCGTGTATAGTAAGTGAATTAGTTTACTAGGTTAGTTTGTTAAGTAGGTGAGTTTGTTAAAGCCTGTAAACAGTCTTTTGAAGGAGGGGCATTTGTAGCGGTAGAATGCTTCTTATCAAACAAACCTATTAAATGATGCATTGTATAAGTATTAAATAGGTAAGAATTAAGCTAGACAATATGTGGCGTATTGTAGATTATAATTAATATTACTTGTGGCATTAAGTTAGATAATAATAATAGCGCTATAACAATTCTTGAATACGCGCTACATCAATTATTGAAATACAACGGAGGGCAGAAAGCAGCGTCAAACTTGAGCAGACGGCAACAACGGCAGACGATAAAGTGAGACAGCGAAAAGATGGCGAAGGAAGAAGACGTAGATTTCTGAGCGAGAACGGCCATTAGTCAAACGTGGCGTTCTCGTCGGTAATTCAGAAGATCTGACGGTGAATTGGGTGTGGAAGGCGACACGCTGTCGGCCTGTCCCACTGGTGAGTCTATAAGTCCTTGGGAACAGAGATACCAGGGCGTGTCGAACGAAACTTTGCGAAGTTTGATGTGACACTTGCGAGTGAACTGCGATTCGACATCGGGAGAAGGTCGATTCGGAACTGCAATTGCGATTGGAGTTCGACGGCAGAAGAAAGGGGCGAAACGACCACAAGACGAGACCGAAAGGACGTGCAAGCGACGAGAAGCTACCGTTGCTTGTGAAGAATCAACGAGGCGGAAGAAACTACAGAGTGCTGTGTCCAACTACAGCATTCTCCGTCTACGCAACTACAGAAGAGAATTGGAAACGACGGCAAACAAGAAGAAGGTGACCTTCCTTCCTCTTCGAACCTTCATTCCAATCCATACGAACTGAAGAACTTCTACATCTACGCTGGAGAAGTCCAACGTGGAAGATAAGAAACAAGCTATAATATTATTAGATAATACGCCACAAATAAGTAGATAGGATTATTGATTGTATTTTACTGTTTGATATTGTTTTATTATAATAGGCCTATAATCTTTAAACGAATCTCAGCTACATTTGTTTTAGGTCCTAGCTCATTCTAATATTGATCACCCAAAGGCCTCTGAGCATAAAGTTCCCTATTAAAACTAGATTTAAAACCCTAGATTTTGATGGCGGTGACAGTATGTATGTATGTATGTATGTATGTATGTATGTATGTATGTATGCACGCATTTGAGTGTGTGAGTATGTATAAAACAATGTCTGTCTGCTTTCTGTCTGTCTGTCTGTCTGTCTGATGGTCTATGTACCTGCCTCCGTGTGCGTGTAAACTGTTGAGCGTTTTTGGCCAAGGAATAAAGTATAAAATAAATGTTTAGTGCGGATAGTCTTTGTCTGGCGTTGAGAGTGGACAGTGGACGGCGGCGCATAGAGCATCATATTCACGACACGAGCGGATATGCGTTTATGGTCCACTGGATGGAAGAACGGATGCGCTGGAGAGAGAAAGACTTCCGGTAAATCAAATGGACTCAGTGAAATGGAGAAGTTATGAGCATGGTGTAAGAAGGGATGGTGTGCGCACTTGGCTGAAATTTATGGCTAAAGTCGCTAGATGGCGATGGCGTTCGTAGTTGACGGACCTCGCCAATAAGCCTAATGGAATTTCATGATATTGTATGGCATACATACTTATACTCCTTCACTGCACGTCCGTTCCTTAATGCCAGTCTCATGTCTGGACGAAGGAGGAGGGCGACGCAAATTATCTTTGCTATGTTCTGTTCCATTTGCTCTTTGTCTCCTTTTCTCCTGTGTTCCGTGTTCTCTGTTCCATGTGATGCTATGTGTTCCCTGTGTTCCAATGTTCTCTATGTCCTCTGACCCTGATGTTCCTATCGACGTTCCGTGTTCCCTTGTTCTCTGTGATGCGCCTTCTGTTCCCTGTTAATTGATGTTCCGTGTTCCTTGTGTTTCTTGTTCCCTGATGTTCCCTATGATATACCAGGTTCCTTATGTTTCATGGGCCTTAATTGTTTATATCCCTTATGTTCCACGGACCTTGTTGTTATTTCGCGCCCTTTGTTTTCTAATGTCGCAGGCGTTCAATATGATGTTCCATGTTCCTTGTGTTCCCTGTTTCTTATGTCCCACAGTCCTTGCTACATATTCCGCGTTCCATATGTTCCTTAATATTTCTGATGTTTATCCTGATGATTCATGTTCCTTAATTATGTTTCGCGTTCCTTGTTCCTTAATGTTTCTGATGTTCCCTCAGGTGTTCCATGTTCCTTATGCTCCACGGTCTTTGTTGCGTGTTCCGCGTTTCGTATTTTTAATGCCTCTGAAGATCCCGCGATGTTCCTTGTTTCTTATGTTCCCTGATGTTCCTTGTGTTCCTCATTCCTTGTTGAACATTCTGGGTTCCTTGTTCCTTAATGTTTCTTGTGTTCCCTCTTATGTTCCTTGTTCCCTGCGTTCCACGGACCTTGTTGCGTGTTCCACATTCCGTGTTCTGTTTTTCAGTGATGATCCATGTTCCTTACGTTCCCTGATGTTCCATGTTCCTTGTGTTCCACATTCCTTGTTCCACATTCCGTGTTCCATGTATCTTGATGGTTCTGATCTTCCCTCTTATGTTCCATGTTCCTTACGTTCCACAGACCCTGTTGCGCGTTCCACATTCCGTGTTCTTATAATTATGTTTCTCATTTTCCCGTGATGTTCCAGGTTCCTTATGTTCCATGGTCCTTGTTGTATATTGCTTATATTCCACGGCCCTTGTTGTTTGTTCCGCGTATTTTGTTTTCTGATGTCTCTGGCGTTTCATGTGATGTTTCATGTTCCTTATATTCCGTGATGTTCCCTGTTCTTTGTGTTCCACATTTCTTGTTCCTCACTGATTCTGATTTTCCCTGATGTTCCATGTTCCTTATGTCACCTGATGGTCCATGTTCCTTGTGTTCCAATTCCTTGTTGCACTCTCCATATTCCATGTTCCTTAATGTTTCCGATGTTTCCCATGATGTTCCATATGTTCTGCAGTCCTTGTGGCATGTTCCGTAATGCATGAATGTTCCGTCTTCCTCGTCCTATATATTCTCTGAACAATGTTCTCTGTGATGCTTCATGTTCTTTACGTTCCACGCCCTTTGTTGTATATTCGCTTAGGCCTATGTTCCCTGGTGTTCCGTATGACGTTCCATGTTCCCTGCAATGTTACCTGATCCTCATCGCCCCTTATATATTCCAAGTGATACTCCCTGCTATGTTCCTGCCCTCTCCTTGTCCATATGTTCCATGTTTCGAACGTTTCTTATACTTCTTGCTCTATATTGTATATGCTGCCAACCATCAACTGGGGACAGCAGCGCCATCTGCTGAAATGCCAAAAACAATGTATGGCCAGTATAAGAAGTGCGCACACCATCCCTTCTTACACCATGGTTATGAGCAACAGCAGCGGATGACAAGAGAGGAAGGGAACCAGCGTAAGTGACGTATGGAGAGGTATTCTATAAGACGCGGACACGACCGGAAACTGCGCATGACAGCCCTACATGCATTATGATATATTCTGCTGCTCTTAGCTGCTCTTTATACAGTGTAGATGCATGCCTAGGTGACAGCGATTGTTACACAAAGGGACAGATACAAGGACAGGAACAGAGGCAGGGACAGAGGCAGGGACAGAGGCAGGGACAAGGACAAGGAGTTAGAGACAGAGGCAGGGACGGTGACAGGGATAGACGTGGGCGGAGACTTGGTCTAGAAGTTGGGAGGGACGAACGAGCAGCCGGTTACAGTGTAGACCTACTGTAACAGTTATGCAATCGAAAAAAATTCGCAAGAACTCGTATTTATCACAAATCTTAACTACTAGCAGAACAGACGGCCTGCAATACGAGGGCGGCAACATCAGCCTATATAAAGCACGGCCATCCTACAGAGGCTTTGGGAATCGAACTTGAGTCCGCTGATCTCCATGCCAACAGAAAGACACGTCACGCATGAACGCAAATTGGCAATTTGTGCTTTGGACATTTAATTGTGAAGATATCTCTTTGCTCTAGTAGTTATATACTAATAGCACTATTATTACGTCACTGATTTCACTGGTCATCATGATGATGCTACGTTAATTGTTCTATGGACTTGATTCGTGTAGTGACGTCTTATATCCTTGTTATGCAAGTTGGTTGCGTCACTTCGTTGTGGGCAAGTTAAGTTTGGTTACGTCATTAGCTGGGACAACAGTATTGTTATGACGACGTATACATCTCTTGGACTAGGCCTACGTAGCTGTAGCACCATTGTTACGTCATTAGCTATAATTATATAGTGCTACGTTGCTAAGATAATGGCTGATTCCGTTACCTGATGACCCCTCTTTTTCTAAAAATACTATTGTTACGTCATTAGCTTTGTTCATGAACATGTTGCTGGCTTTCCGTATAGTCGATACAGCTTTGTAACATGGACTTTTGGTTACTTGTTTGCAGTAGTTAAAGTGGTTTGAGTGAGTGCAGTGGGAACGCTAAATACGAGCAGTGGGAACGTTGATGAAGAATTTTATCGAAATGCGTGTGTTTTAGAGTTCCTTCATGATGAGCAGTGGGAACGCAAGCCAAGAATTTTGAGAGCAGTGGGAACGCCATTCCCACGCGTTCCCACCAACTTTAAACCCTGATTGTTTGGGGCATATTATTATTATTATCTGCTTCGTATGCATAAAAACTGAAGTGAGCGGCTTCAAAAAATTTGTTCCGAGCTTTTTGCCCTTTTAACGTTTAGAATAAACAACTTAGCCTACAATAATAAACTACTGAAATCTGTTTCTTTTGCATGCGTGCATGGCTAGCATGGGGCCCTACAGTGTAGAACCCAGTTCGGCCGTACATGTTGAACATGCCTCAATTGGCCCTTGGGCCTACTGTAATAGATACCGTACATGTGTGGTGGACCGGTGGAGTTTCAGAAGAGATACATATTGGAGGCTAATCACAGCACCCGGACCCGCACCAGCATTGAATTAATTCGGCCCTGAAGGAGTAATACACAGGAGTAATAAGAGACAACGGTGTACACCCGGTAAGTTGGTAACAGTGGTCTCTCGCACCGTCGCACAGAGTCATTTGGTGGTAGTCTATAATTATTAGTAGGCTAGTTAATATCGAAGAGATTAGAAAATTGCAAGTGTTAATGTACACTTGTGCTTCAATACTAGCCTACGTCTGCAAAAATTTATTTCGTTTGTTACAGGTGGCCCACTAACGTAACCCAGGTTCTTTAGGGTCATGTCCTTTTGATCCTTTGTAGATAGTTGGTTTTAAAACCGTACTTGTGTTTTTCGATGTCAATACTGTCACTTGGTTTCAATACAACTTATGGTTTATGGCTTTATGGCTTATGACAAAATCTACGTACCAAAAAGGTTATCCAAGCTGCCTGGCCGAAAATGTAGCCTACAACATGCATAGATATTTAGCTTAGCCGATTGGAATCGGAATTTCTTCAACACCAAATATGCCTCCTCAATTCCATTTCCTAGAGGATGCCACTTCTTGTCTAGTCAGGCATCCTAAACAACATTCACCAAATGTGATGACAAGTGTGTGCATGCACCACTTACTAACTGATCTGATGACCTGTGCGATCTGATGACCTTGCATCACAGGTGCCTTTGTAACAGCATGGCTGTATTACCGCATCATATAATTTGTAGTTATTATTATTTTTATTATAATTATTATTTGTTATTAGGCCTATTATCACTGTAGAAGCCATTATATTGGATTCTCGATTCGAACTGGTAAGTTACAGCAGACAAAGAACAATTAAAACAGTTCGGAGGTTGGAATTCACTGTAAACTCACAAAAATATCAACAAAATTAGGTAACTAAGTCACAAATTTCATAATCATTTAGTTTAAGACTACAGCTATGTATCATAATCTTCTAGATCAACAATACAGAATTCCATTTAGAAGTATGATAATCAGTGAGTTACTAATTGGCTGTAAAATTGTCATATTATTGTAAAGAATGCACAGACGAAACCTGTGTCGACATAAAAGCTTCAACAACAGAACAACCTATACGCTTAGATTCCACGGTTCAGGAAAATTCTCAGATTCGCATCTGAACAACATACTCGTTAAATCTAAAATGCCTACTTACAATAACATACAGGTATGTCATCAGCAGACACTGTCCTCATCACCTTAATCCTAACATCCAAACAGCAGATGTCTCCAACTCTTCAGCATTTCTTGACTTCATTGTCGGACTATAGCAATCATTTACTCGTCCTGTTCCTTGTCATTTGCAAGCTCCCATTTGATGTACAGTCCAACTGCACACTGAGAGTCACTGACCCACCCCCTCCTATCCACACTGCCTCCCCCCATCCATAAAATAAAACTGAATCAAGAAATGTTGATGTTAATAAAATGCTTTAACAATGATGTCTGGTCAAAAACAAACCCACTTGAATGAATGGAAGGCATACCAAGCTGATGCTGAGAAACGCTCATCGCCTTTCAAAACAGAGCCACAGTAATTCAGAAGAACTATAAATAGACACCTATTAATCTGACTAAGACAGAACTCAAAGTCGTCTTAGAGGAGTTAAACAAAATAAACGTCTTAAAGAAAAACTTTCACAAACCTATAAAAATACAGAGCAAAACTAAGAAGTTGATTGCATCATGAAAAACAAAAGCAGTAGGGAAGCACATTGTAAGACTGTCATTATAGTAAAATAATATGCCAACAAGTATTCAAATATTGCGACAATTACAAAAACAAGGAAAACTGGTAAACATCTTACACACACTCGTATACCAATGCCATAGCAATTTCAAATATCTTGGCTGCGCTCAAATGCAAAGCTAAATAATCTAGAGCAACAAACACAAACATGATTAGCTAGCATAAAATTAAAAAATCAATCTGACTGTGTCAGTCCAGCAAAACTATATATTATTTTTGCCTATGTACAAATGCACAACTTTACGGAATACAAAAACTTCATAGACGAATAAGCATCGAGTATATATATCTCATTTATATACTGTCTTGTCAAATAAGGTCCTGTACTTGTGCAGAGTGGCATCTAATGTAGAGGTAACATTTCATGCAGCAAAATTTGTTACCTATCGGATGATAACAGAATGAGTTCCCAACTGATAACTGTGGCCATGATTTATTCAAACAGGAACCGATGAGTCATAAAATGTGCAAGAGATGTCTAGACTTTAGTCTTGAACCTATCAGATCACCATTAAGCAGCCTGTCATAGAGAGATATAGAGAGATATAGACAGACATCCATAGACAGAAAGGGAGACAGACAGACACAGATAGACAGTGAGGGAGAGAAAGAGAGAGACAAAGCAAGAGACAGCAGATGAGAGTGTTCAGTCAAACGTGTGCCACACAGCATGACACAGTGCCAGTTATAGTCATGACAAGATGATGATGATAATCAATGAAGCTAGTAGCACTGAGGATAACGTGAGGGCGTTGATGGCTCATCACGCATTTCGTTCGTCAGTGATGCTTGAATGTGTTGTGCTTCCGCTGTCCATTCGACTGAACATCCGAAGGTGCTGAGCATTTCCTGTCGCTGTGTGGATCGCTTCCATCCACCTAAACAACAATTCAAACCAATATTACAGGTTACGAAGACAATATCAACATCTGCAGTTTTAAACATATGATGACTCAGTGAAACCATTAAAGACCATGCAACTGACAACAATCCAGATTCTGTAGAACATAAATCCTGCAAACGGATATGCGCACCGAGGTTTGAAAGTCCTGAAAGCAAAGTGGAACAATCAATCCGATCCTCAAACCACCGCAAAGATGTCATCTGTAACGTAGGTAAAGTTTCATGCCAAGAAAAGTAATGTGCGGCACTATTCATTAACATTTGGCAACAATCCATTCCAGAAGTAATCTCATATTGGTACACCACTACTGCCCATACTAAGGGTCTGCTCAGAAGAACAATCTGTTGCCAATAATACCTGTCGAATGTGTACTGGCTTTCGGCACGGAAGAAGTAAATATGGTTCTTGAACTGTAGTTTGAAAACGAAGTCCTTCTGAATTCCGTCTGAGCTGTTTGGGAGTTGGACTGAGTAGCCGAGCAGAGGCAGACTTGCTAGCGGAAAATCATCCTAAAGCAGACAAAAAAGTGCAAATTGTCAAGTGCAAGCAAACGTGACGTCAACAAGGAAGTTCGCACGAGTAAAAATGGCATCAGACTTAAGAAGCTGACAACAGAGACAATAAATAGCACAATAATATGTACAAAGAAGTGAAATAAGGTTGTGAATCTGAAGCTATCCTGCATGACCAGTTTGAAGGAATGTTGACGATCCCAACTTATAAGGATATTCTAAACAAAATGCAACTGCTGACAGTGATGGCGATGATGCGGGACCCGTCCTTTTAGGTGTGTCCTATGTTCCCTGTTATTTGTTTTGTTATTACAATTGTCTATTGATGTACTGCTTTACTTGAAAAATGTTTTTTGGGTTCAAAAAAAAAATGAAATGAAAAAATGAAAATGAAAAACTTTGAGAACACCTGTACAATCTCACCTGGTATGATTTGTAGAAGAAAAGGCAGAAATTGGTGAAGGCGACCCACAGTTTCTGCCAGCCACTGGTGTTCTTGAATTTACGAAGCAGAAATCCACTCAGAGTATTCTGAAACGACAACCACAGTTAAAATCGACCATTTATAGTTGAAAACTACAGAGCAAATCATTGAATCAAAACCATTGTGAAAGTTCACATTAAGAGGAAAGAAAGATTTTTTACAATTTCTCAACAGACCATGCATGACCTTTGGCATAGAATAAAACTGACAGCCAGGCATTAATTAAGTGTTCAGCAAGCAGAACAATACAACAGGATCTGGGACAACTAGTTGTACACTGTCTTTGCAGATGTCTTCTTATATGACTGTTTTACAAATTCTTCGCATGATTAATTATACAAATTAAGTGGAAAGCTGTATCAGCTGCTAGCTGAAAAGAAACTTCTAAAGCATATTAATTCATTCTTTCTGTACATAGTGCCCACTGCCCCTTCAAGAAACCTACTCAGGAGTGCTCCCACCCAGCCATGGCTACAGAAAAAGACTTGAGAGACTTATGAAACAAAGTTTGATTAGCTAGATGTAAACGCGCCTCAGATTCACATTTCGGTGTGACATTGCGCGCGTTACAAATTTATTTAATAATAATAATAATAATAATAATAATGTAATAAACGCAGCTGTGAAGAATGGAGGTCATTTCAGACAAATGGCCCTACAATAGAGAATGATTTGAATGTAGGATTTGAAAAGGTGGATACCAGTTCACTATCTGATTGCCATAGGTGGAGGTGTCCTGCAGAGTCAACATGTCAAACTTGACCCACCGCATTCCTCATAGTAAACTGAGCCATACTCAGTAAAGTTCATGGACTGTAAAACAGTTCCATTACCTTATGTTAGACCGTACCCTTCATACTCATTTAACCAACCCAACTGGCCGCAGGGCTCTTCAACCCACCCTAGTTGCAAGGCTGCACTCCTTCATGCTGACGCTTGTATTTCGATGCCAACAAACGTGCATCAGTGTGTTCGTTCGGTGCTGTATAGGACGATCAAACGCCAATGGATTTGTTGAAGCATCCTGAGTTTCTTCCGCCGCCTCAGATGAACCTTCAGAGAAAAGCAACAGAAGCTACAGTAACATGGAAGCACGTGAGAAGCACTGGTCACCACAACCACCAAGTCAGAATTCGCAGATGCAGTTTAAAAAAATTCATCTGTTGTAGTTGAAGGCACTCAATTTTAGTAAGCCCATCTTCAACTATGATGCTTTAGAACAACAACAGTTGACCAAAATGAAACAAGCATCAAAGTGGAACTTCACAATGTCCATCCACATGCATTGACAACACACGGTAAACTTACTAGATAAAAAAAATGCAAGAGGTATGCGAATGAGAGATCAGAGTGGCATCAACTATTCGAAGAACTGCAACACACTTTGTTCCATCACTAAAGTCACTGAAATATTTAACTTCACTCAGTTTCATGAACAGAGAGCAACTGGGCTTTTTTAAATAGGCAGTTCACAAAACTTACGATTACTTTTAACAAATGTTATTATCAGGAATTTACTAAACACTACAATATAATGACCAAAGCATCAATCTACGATTCTGAGCAATTGTGACAAGTGAACGGCTTGCTCAAGGACTATACACAGCAACCGTTCAAGAGAAGGTTCAAACCTGTGTACACCGCATTACAAGGCAAATCCTCTAACCAATCGCCCACCCATTTATCCCCATTAGTCATGCCCAGCAAATGCCAATCACTCTTACTATTAGATTTGAGACTCGGATATGATACGCTGAGTTCCTTCTTCTTGTATCTGCGTGCGTTTATGATGGCCATCTGAAGATCCTCCATCCACTTCGTCTTCTCTGCCTCGGAACTGGCGGCCACCACAAGACAATGGCTACCAGTGTAAATGGAGAAGCTGTTCGCCACAGCAATCTTTGGATCAGTCTCATCAATCTAGTCAGCAAAGCCACAGAAAACTATCATGATCAAACAGATTTCAGTCAAAATTAAGCAATAGTTGAAATTTGAAACTAAATACCAACTAAATAGTGAAATGGGTCGACCGATCTGCATGATTTTTAAATTGCAATGACACAACCGTTAAGTCAGCCAAGTGTCGCAGCATACAAAGCATTTAACAATGTTCCAAAAATAATTGCCTTGCCTATGTTAATCCACAGTGTTATTAACCACGTGTTACTGACCGTCATCTTAGTGATATCCAGTTGGCCATGAACTGAGAACTGGAGAGATCGTGTGGCCGACCGACTCGTGTATACCAACAGATCGGAAAACTATTATCACAGAAATGCAACAACATAATCAAGTAATCATAATTGCTGAACTGATTTGACTAATCAATCAACAATCCTTAAACAACTCTGACGTTCTGAGAAGCAACTGCTTTTAATGGGTACACAAAATACAAACATCCTGTTCTTTTTTTTTAGGTAATCCAGTTTTCTGGAAATTCTAATCGATTGTAATAAGAGTGACAGATGCGACACATAACCCTACAATCGCTTACTGTCTGCAAAGCACCATCATAATAATCAAAAGAATACTCACATTACGCATGGAAAAAATCTAAGATAATGCTAAAACACACTTTCAGCATCATCGTGACCCCATGCAGATATCATGCGTTCCATTCCTAGGGACTCTTCTAACTCTTTCTAAAAGACTTTCCTTTTTAGCTGTACCTGGATCGGGAGCACCTCTGAATAGTTATCTCGAAGAGGTGCTACACAAATTCCAAATTAGATAGATATACTACGACTTTCAGCTGATAACAATGGCAACAACTATAAACAATACATCACAGTCCCTCAATTACGTTAAATTGCGACAGATGTACAAACCAGAAAGAACATCCGCTGATGATAACCCTTTCGTGACAGTTTCTGAAGACATCCCTCTCGAATAAACTCCTAGAAATCACACCACACAAGCACATTTTCATGTTCTGTTCTTGAAAAAAATCATCCATCACATGTAAGTATTACACAAAAGCTATAAAATCAGATTGCACCTGGACACTCATTTTGAGCTTTTCAAGGACATCTTAAAAGTGGCCATCTGACTAAGATTTCTACACTGTATTCCATTACCTGACTCTCAGATTCTGACCTGGCACCTACACCCCTACAGTGACCCAACAATCAGGCACCGACAGACATGATTTGATGAAAATAATCTGGTCTCCTTAGCACAGATTGTGTTGCTCTGAAAAATTTCAGATGCTCACCATGACTCTACCACAGCTCATTCAATTAAAATTGATTGAACAGCACTGTTCGAAACATGAATATTATAAATCCCAAAGTTTTCTTGAACCCCAAGTGACCAATATGTACAAAGCAAAATTGGAAAAGATAAATTAGTCACGGACCCGACTTGGAAGAATCAAATTCTCAATTCCAACGAGGTCCTGCTGTAATTCAACTAATTTCTGTAGGTTTTCCTGTAAAAACAAAAACGTTAAATGCTTGAATCATCACATGTCAACTGACATCACATGGTTCTTAACACATCAGCTAGCCACAACAAAGCGATGTTTTCACCACTCGTCATAAGGCTACATCAACACATTGTCTAGAACTCTCAGAGTACCGAGACCACATCACAAAGTCTGCTCTTCGTTCTCTGCACTGGTTTCATGTCTTTGAGCATATCAACTTCAAGCTGGCACTCGCACCATGCATGAAGCATACGTAAATCACCTGCAATCCTACTTATCTTCCATAGTCAGACGGTTAAATCTGTCAAAGGCAGCTCCGCTCCTTGATCAGCATATGCTGGAAAGTTATGTTGTTCCGATTACACCATGTACATGTCCTGTCTTTAGCCGATGTTCATTCACAGTTGCCGGTTCCCATCTGGCAGGGCTTCCCTTAAGGAATTTTTAGAACTGCACAACCCCTTGTCTCCCTTCCCATCCTCCATAGTAAATTATTCCTATTTGGCTGGCAATGAACATTTTAAATTATTTTAAACTGTGCAAAAATGCTTTTACAGCTGCACAAACTCATTTACAACTTCCTGTTTGTGTAGAACTGTGCAGTGCGTGCACTAAGAAAGCCCAGCCATCTGGGACTCTCTCATGTTCGCAACTCTCTTAGCAACTGTCTTTCGTTCCAAACAGAAAACTTACCTCTACCAGTCTACCTATGGGTCTTAATGCTTGCCCAGCTTCAATGTGCATTTCAGAACTATGTGAGATCATTATCAAATTACAGTTGAATTTGTATTTCAAAACTGCTTTCCATAACTGATCGACTATAACAACAAATTAAACAAATCAAAACTGATATTGTGTAAAGCACAATTACTTACAAAGCTTCTCGATTTTCCTCGATAGTGTTGAATTACTTCTGAGAATCGAGACAAAGCATCTGGCAAATGAAAAAATGTAAGAACAAATTCAATTAAATGTCAAAAATTATTTCCTAAATGGTGCTGAACATAATTATGTCCAGATGTGTATTTACGTATGCATCTTGAATGCATATACCGTAAAGCAAATTTTAAAAATCTCATACATGCAGCATGCTCACTTTGGTGTGACCTTGCGCGCGTAATAAATTTATGTAATAATAATAATAATAATGCTCAATTGCTCATTGGTCAGCGTAGCCTACGCCCTACATGTTATTAAAAACTAAACCCATAAGTCCACCCCTAGGCAAACAATGCTCAGGTAACTAGAAGCCATTACCAAGGCACCCTGGCACTCCTGTGTATAGCCTCAACAATACCACAGCATAAACAGCAGCGGCTGAATGCAACTTTCGTATTCATTACAGCTGGTACCGATTAAAAAATTTTCAAACGTTTAATCTCCAAAATTTAATGGCAATTAATCGAGGTAAAGCACGAGCACTGTCAAAAATGTAATCACAGAGTAAATTACTACTTTCTTCATACAAAAAGAGCAATTCGAATTGCCTAATATTGCCAATAAAACAATTAATTTAGTTGTGATTTTTGACTTTTTATCAGCATAATTTGTCTTAAATGCAAAAGAACCGCTTAATTATCCACTCAAAAGCTGCACGTCATCATTGTTCACTGCATTGTTTATTCTGGAAATGAGCACTTGACCGGGGTTTTTTAAGGGAATTTTTCGAACTTCACAACCCCTTCTTTCCCTTCCCATCCTCCATTGTAAATTACTCCCAAGCGGACGGCAATGACCTCTTTTTCCTACTTTTAACAGCACAGAAGTGCTTCTACAACTGCACAGATCCATTTAGAGCTGCATGTTTTGTGTAGGACTGCACGCTAACAATATCGTGCACCTGACATCGCAAAACAAATATAGAAAATTAATCGAACAAGACAAAATTAATCGATTAAAATTGTTAACAATTAATCATGAAATTCTTAACAACTAATTAATTAATTATTCATTAAAATCCACAGCCCTAATAATTCATATAATTTACAAGTACACCGTTTCAGAAGTTTCATAGAACGAACCATGTCACAAGAAGGATGATCTGATGGTTAACGTAACTCAGTATTGGAAAGTGGCTTGGGTGACATGGTAGAATCCTTCCCACTCACAACAGATCAATAAATCAAAAAATGACCATGCACATACCTTCACATACGCCATGGTCTGGATTATCAGGCTTGTAGAACTTGAGAAATTCTACAACACATTCAACACAAGATGAAAACACAAATCATAAAAGAAAAGCATTTGTTTGTTGGCTATCTCAGGTACAGAGCACCCCATGGGGAACCTCCACAAGCTTCAACCAATACTAAAAAGAAGCTGGGTTATTTTTTAATCTGTTCCACGAACAGTAACACTTTGTTTGAGAAGGGCCACCTTGTTAGTGCACTGGATCTCTAATCCAACAATTGTAGGTACGTTTCTGCTAAGCTGACTCCATGTAAAGACTTATGGACATGTTCTCACATAAAACTTTCTTGCACCTCAGATTCTTATTTGCTGAACATAAGCACAAAATAAGCACAATAAATAAATAATAATACAAAATGCAGTTAGTTTCAATAATTCGTAATACAGTTTTAGGAAAGTCTTACAATACCCAAAATTTACCACCTTAATATTCTTACCGAAATGTAAAATATCTAAATTTACTTGCTGTTTAGTATGCTGTTGAGTATGTAACATAAGTACGCATGCAACTTACTGTTGAGAATGTAACATATGTATAACTTACTGTTGAGTATGTAACATATGTATAACTTACTGTTGAGTATGTAACATATGTATAACTTACTGTTGAGTATGTAACATATGTATAACTTACTGTTGAGTATGTAACATATGTATAACTTACTGTTGAGTATGTAACATATGTATAACTTACTGTTGAGTATGTAACATATGTATAACTTACTGTTGAGTATGATCTGGTAGTGAAGTAGGCGCTGGTAGGGTTTGAGAAGGAACGTGCTCAGTGGTAAATAGCAGACCTTCTGCATCTCAAACTCCTTGAAAAGCTGTTCGAAGACAGGATTATCATGAGTCGCAGCATCCAACTCCAGAAGAATCTCGTCCTGATGCTCAAACACATCTCGGTAGCGCTGGAAAAAGAAAGCCAGCCTTGAATCATCAATTTCTTACAGTTCTTATTAGCTCTACTGAACCCTACAACGACCGTCTACACTGGCTCCCACACACCGAGCCTTTTCGATTGTGGGTTCCACCATCTGGAATGGCTTCCATTAGCCTTGAGATTGACGCCTAGGCTAAACTCGCCTTCTTTTTATAAGTCGCTCAAATCTGAATTTATTTGTATTGTATTGTATCTGACCATTTATAAAGCACTTCTCGCAGCAAGAGCCTTTCTGTGGTCGGGCTGGGAGCACTTCTGAGCAGATCTCTCTTGCAGAGGAGCTACATAACTTCTTGCAATTAGCGAATTTTAGTACTGTTCTGCTTCTTCAAGGTCTTGACTGTGAAATACTTACAGGCAATGCGATTAGACATCTTCCGATCAGATCTCCAATCTTCCTCTGATCTTCACTGGATGCCAACAGTGACTTCGATTCCCTGCGAGGAAATCACAGAAAAGCTCACATTAAACAATCTCATTCCCATTGAACAGTTAATTCTGTTTAACAATACAAAGAAAAATAATAACAAATAAGAACTTAATTCACGATCAATGCTGTGATTCGTTGATTGGAAAGCGATTTATCACCAGAATGCTACACAGATGACTTGTCTGACTCTAATATTTTAGTCATTTCATTCAACTTGTGATTTAACTTGCACCTTTTATTACCACTCATTGCTTCAATGTATTATAATAATGTTTTATGTCCCATTGTGCATTTGCAAGTGGAGTAATAAAGAAAATATTTACTTACTTATTTACTAATGCATAATAAGGATTAATACCAAACGAATAAAGCTGACTAATATTTGTCCCTAACACATATTCTTTCTCTGATTAGACTCAGTCTTACTCCACTTTGCACTTTCAATGAGTGATTGCTTTAACATTTTAACGATAAGCAACTTGGCGTGTACTAAAATGTTACTGGGAAACTTATGCAACTCGTTGTCAAAACTATAAATAAACTAAAACAGATATAAATTTCAAACAAAGCAAAGCTGGGGCATATATATCTGAGCCACCACCTTGTGCTGTCAGCTCGTAGAGCTCTAGCGATTTTCCTGACACACATTCTCCATTGTTCTCTGTTCGCAGACAAGTCCCTCAGTTCTTCCAAATTCATGCCAGTTATGTAGTGTATCTCGTCCGTCCATTTCGTCCTTGGTCTGCCGAGTCTTCTCCTTCCCTCACCGCAAGCCAGCATCATTTCCTTCTCCAAACCATCAGATCGCATTACATGCCCGAAGAATCTTAGCTTCAATCTTGTCGCGAGTTGTTTTAACGACTCTTCGTTTTCCGAGCAGCTACCATTATCTTTTTGAATAAGTCAAGTCACAGAGTCCAAAATGTAAATCTGTCTTTGATAAGTTTCCTACTTTACAATGTGAGAAAAATCCCGATCTTTAATCGACAATTGGATTAAATTGACCGGCAATGCTTACTTACCATGCACTCAATCTTGCTTCGAGTTCCTTAAGGAAGTTACAGTGGAACTCGTAGAGAGGATCGAAGAGACGGAAGAGGAGATCCAACGGTCGGTTTGATATGAGAACATCGTCACGACTCATCGCATTTCGAAACCACTTCAGTCGCAACACATAACACAAACACATACGGTCAAATGAATTACACATAAGAAGACAGCTCAACGTAATTAATGCAGCAAATACAGCTACAGCAACTGAATTAAACACATGAACATTAAACATTAAACACATGAACAAGTGCTATTAATAGGCCATTCGAAAACTTCATTTAAATGATTTGAGATGTTATACAAACAGATACTTACGACGGTGATGATTTCCAGATCTTTCTTGTAAGTTCTCTCAGTCATCAGAAGTTCTTTAGCAATGTAGTAGGCTGGGCTAATGAAAACTTGCTAAAACATAAATTGAAGATTAAGTTTTATCAGAACTGCATAAGCTCATGTAAATGCACAGTCCATGACAACTGTAATCCATGCACAAGAATGACAAATTAATCAAATTAATCACAATTTAAAATAAAATAAAAGATTAGCTTGCATCTAAACAACAACCTGAAAAAAATATTTGAAAACCCAAAATATGGAGACAGCACATATCAAATCTTTTTCTAAAATTGTAAAAGACCTGTGTTAGAAAGCAAAAATCTGACATAGCGTTAGATTCAATCATTGTCATCATCCGTAGTCTGCATAAGTTGCCAACATTTGTCCCTCAATTTCACCCTAGTTGACTAACGTACCTGCGATGGTGATGATGATGACGGAATGCTGCCATTGCCAATCGTGACATCTGGTTTGATTGATGCAACAGTATAAAGCGGTGGTGCATCTCCCAATCCATTTCGCTCCAGTCCATCCACTGCATCACGCTTCCGGGACAAAGGCACAAGAGGAACAACGGAGATGCTGGAATCGGTTACTTCCACACACGCTTCTCGAGGTAGCGCCATCTTTCTGTGATTGTCTTGAAACGATGTGTCCAAGTGATACGAGTCGTCCTGAGCAGAAGCGGTGAATGCTGAGCTGCGAGCGATGAGCGGCGAAAGACATGGGCTGAGCTTGTCTTCGCCGACTGGGTGGACCAGGGCAAGACCGAGATTCTGACTCGGATGGGAGATGCCTGATGCAGTGGAGCTCTGGCTGTGCTGTAGGCCAGGCCTAAAGAAAGAGCAAAAACATGTGTGATAAAACAGCAAAAACATGCGTAATAAAACAGCAAAAACAACATGTGTAATAAAACAGCAAAAACATGTGTAATAAAACAGCATAAACAACATGTGTAATAAAACAGCAAAAACATGCGTAATAAAACAGCAAAAACATGTGTAATAAAACAGCAAAAACGTGTGTAATAAAACAGCAAAACAGGTCTAATGACAGAGCAAAACAGGCCTTGTGACAGAGCGCCCAATGGTCTCACTTCTCGTTACTCAGAATTTTACCAGGTTTCTACAGTCGATTACAACCACCGATTCTTTTACTGGTTCTTTAGAAGCAATCACCAACTAAAAATGCTGCTATAACACTACAACTGAATGATTACCTGCATATATCACTGCAAACTCAAAATGTCTTCATACATCGTCATAGTTATACACAACACAATGCTCTTAGTCTATGTCATTAAGTGCACAGTTTTCATTTGATGTCCAGAAAACTTCGGCTAAAAAACCCAGAGCTACAAAACAACGTGTAGAACTAATGCAGATAAAACCGATGGCATAACAACATCTAATACAGAATATCAATTTCTCGTTCTTAATCTGCTCTGTTCTGAACACTCACTTAATAATAAGGCAATCATAAGATAATATATCGAAATTATAGACATGGAAGCACTTCACGTAATAATATAAACAACAAAAGTACAAGTAGTGACCAGTAACACATTTCAGTGGCCACACTAGTAATCATCCAACGTCACCACACACATGTCTTTCTCTCAACGTGAACCACTTGAAAAGGAAAATGACTAAATTGACGTTGATTTCGAATTGGAATTGACAATCTGCAAGAGGAAAAAAAGTAAGAAAGAGAACTCAGAGCATCACCTATTGAGCAGCACCGGCACCTGCATTCCGCCCTCTTCAATCATCTCCGGAATGTTTTCCATGTCTGGGGAGCGCGACAGTTTGATGTCGATGGATTCTGCAGCCACGCCGCGATTTGATGTCTGCTCCGAGACGGGAAAAGCCGGAGTTGAATTGTTACGATCCTTCGTCAGCATGAAATGCGAAGCGTCCAGCCTCAGAATCTCGTCAAACGCATCAACATTGACTTCTAAAATACAAAGACACATCATTCTAAAGACCAATCATCAAAAAAAATTACCAAAGAATTTTTTTTAATTGCGAAATTCTTAATTATTATGAACAAATTTTAGAATTAGTGGTAAATTACAAAAATATGGTAGATACAATAGATCTTGCAAAGATAATTTGTTACAGTGGTTAGTCAGCAGCAGTGGGTTTTAAAAATGATACTTATGGTAAAACAGAAGAAATTTTCTTGTGTATCTTGTCAATGATATAGCAGAACAAATTTCTACAAGTGCCAAGTTTATAATAAACCAGTCAAAATATTTGAAACAAAATGCAGATCACACAGTCAGAAAACGATATACAGATCAAACGAAAATCAACAAACCTAATAGAAAATCTGAAATATCATGGAAATGTAAGACAAAAACAGAACATCCATACTCAAGATATAAAGCATGCCTGTACAATTAATAAGTTCACAACAATGAAATAAGCAAAACAATAAAATAAACACTATCTGGTTAAGATCTTGATTACAGCATTTGAATCCATTTAACTAACAATCATCTTCAATTCCAACTGAGGTGTTGCATGACACCTGACGACAAGTAAACACATCTTTAAAGTAACAACAATGATGAAACCATAAACATTGAAAACAGATAAGAAAAGAACAAAGGCCAACAGTTTCATATGAGACGTGAGCAAAAATGCCAAACAAAAGAACACAAATTGAATTCTGTATCACGGACAAAAGACACAACAAAAAGCAGAAATTACACAACCTGCCATTATCTGACCATTCCAGTTCCACTGCTTCGTAAAGAGGACTAATATGGTGAGAAAACAGCTCAAATGTACTACTGCACTATGTATATGACTATAATGGCTCAAATGTACTGATGCACTGCGCATATCTAAAATGGCTCATATGTACTACTGCACTATGTATGACCATAATGTCTCAAATGTCCTTCTATACTATATATGGTCATCATGGCTCTTCTGCATTCTATTGTACAGATAATTCACCCTATTGGAGTTAAGTATGTACATTCTTATAATTAACTAGTTGAAACTAACTATTTTAGTCTGCATTCTCAGGCTGTTACTGAAAATGACTGTGATTTAAGTTCATGAATGAATTCATCTGTCTTGGCTTTTCAAATGTGTCCCAATGAAGTTCCAATTTAATCCCTGTGACTGAACCGAATATGTCTTTTGAGTTCAAGATATTCACAAAATCTTAGGAATCCCTTTACAGTAGAATACAACAAAGTGAGCAAAACACATAAAATGCCATTAAAACAAAACATCTCAAGAGCAGTAGCACTTAGTCAATGTTGCTACACGCTCTTAAATCAATAACTGGTAAGAGTGTGGTGTACCTAAATCTTTATACAAAACCCTGTTTCTAAGATCCTTTCAAAAATCTTTGGAACTGTGATATAAAACACATGCCACTGAGAAAGTTCACAGAAATAAACTCAAATAAAACATCAATATCTGAACGAAAGAAAACCAAAAAAGAATTTGTTCAACCAATTGAAAACTTCGATCGACAGACGATTCTTGTCTTACCTGCGTTTAAACGACGGAAGATGTCAAGGACACCACTGACAGGTGTTCTTAGACATATTGCCACCTTCAAATTACACTTCATCGAAACCAATTACATGATATACAGCTGAATAACAATGCTGGCCAATTAGAAAACTAGATGAGAAACAACTCCTCACAATAGAAACTTCGCTGAAACAATTGATTTGTTGAAGACTCAAAGGTTTGGTTGTGTGGAACAATGCCAGCAGCTGAGACGACGATGCCACAGAGGCACTACACATTCAAGAATCATAGATGGAGTAACACGAGAAGATCACAATTACTACATAAACAAAGACATAAGATGACTACTAAGAAATGCGAGAGAGCTCTTAATATTGACAAACCACTGATGCTGGCGGCTGGAATCAGGAACTGATGATGATCACACACTGAACTGCTGAGGTGAAAACACTGCAACTGGTAACCAGGGCGCTATCTGTGGGGAAATCTGGGTGATAAGACCTGTACTATTTTCCTACCCAGCTATAGGAAGAAATACATCCAAATGTATAGCGGCACCAACCATTGCAAAAAAATATGACACTCAGCTAATAACGCAGTCTCATGGTGATGAATGCACACAGCTCTCATACCAAGTGCAGAACTAGCTTTAGTAGAGCAAGACAACAAGTCTATCTAAGGAGGTCTACACGACGTCTGCTCCTGTGATTGAAATCCCCAGCGTTTTACCAAGTGAAGCTGATCGCTGATCAATCATCAGAAACCGTGAAACATAAGTTCCATAATTCTTATAACGTGGTATTATATTGCCAGTGCTGCTCATTATGATGGCTCATCCAAAAAAAGATGTTTCAACTACATTGCATTGGGTTTCTATTTCATCCATGGAATCTGAATTAGCATGTCTCCAAGGGATAAAACTGAACATGACAGTATGAAACAAATTATTAATTTACCTGCCTTATCTTTTGCAACAGGAGCATCGGTGATTTCTAGAACTACAAATGCTGCCGCCATTTGTTGATTTTATTGACTAGTACTTACATAACTGCATTACGAACCATCGATTATGGTAAAAGTAAACTTCCCAACACATGCACAGATTGAACAATCGCTCAGTATGGAACAGGGTTTATCAAGTGCTGTACAATTAACAACAAAAAAACTGAATGTCAATGAAGTCTTTGATATCTGTGAATGACTCATTGCCTACGAAACGTGTCCCACGCAGAATTCGTTAGCAGCCAAGCAAGCAGCACGACAACGATCAGCAAAGTTATGAAGAACATTTTCATCCACATCATCATCATCATCATCATCATCATCATCATCATCATCATCATCATCATCATCATCATCATCAGTGAAACTGCTTAAAACAAACTCAATACAAACGGATCAAGACGGAATGCACAGCAACTGCAAGTAAAAATGTCTAAATTCAAACGTGCCAATCTATGACGGAACTTCACAATCTAAAAACATGTAATACTTGAACAAGATGAAGAGATATGTTGCAACATGAGTACTATTCCTACAGTCTCTCAAGCATGACATCTTAAAACACAGATGTTTTCAACAACGGATCCAGTACACAAAAGATATTCCCTGAAGACAATGGCAGGATTGGCCATCATCTGAGGGAAGAATTACTACACTATATTGTCTGTTGATACAGGTTTATTTGGTGCTAGGAAGAAGAGTCACTTCCGAAGTCTACTCTATTATCAGACAGCAACAGTTCAATGAAAACAAGCAGCACAAATGACCCGCTAATATGGCACTGTCATCTATTCCACGGTAATTGGCTGGTTTCTTCAGTTTCACGACAATGTGAAGTTATAATATTTATTCAATATTTACATTGCACCAACATCTAGGGTAGCCTACTATGCATCGATATGACTTGCACGAAGGACAGTACCTAGGGCAAACTGACAAAACAATAGGAACTCATTCGGTGTTGGCCATTCTGTGCACCGGCTGAAGAAATTCTGCTCAATACTCATCAACTAATCATGAGTAGGGTTCTAATTATACCAGGTGCCCTTCCATCAGACAAATACCGAATACTGATGTCTGAAGGGGCACCACCACAGTAAAAATACGGTAAAAGCTTCTTGGTTGGCAACGAAATGTTCTCATGCACACAGCAAAGTTCCACTGAAACAGAGTACTTACAAGGTCTGACAACAACACAAAATCACTGCAGCTGTGTGATTTACAGCAAAACAGAACAAAAAAAGACGAGAATTGCACCGAGCAGCTCGAGTTCTTCGTATACTCAGCAGGTCATAGATTCGCAATTAATTACAATAAGTAGGCAAGCTGGCAAATTCTAATGCACCATAAATTGAAATGCAAAGTAAGAAACAATAGGACAATAAACCAACAAAATACCAATTGAAAAACAATACACTAGTAATTAAGAACCAATATTCAAAATAATTGCAATAAACAACAATAGACTCTAGTGAATCATGTCTGATAGTTGATCATGCGATTCTTTATAATTAATTCAAACTGATCTCAACATTTTAGCTCATCAACCTCCAATACCCTCTTGTTAACCGCAACCACTATTATTCAACTTCTCGAATGATCAAATTCATCACAGCGTTAAAATTTAAGTTTCAGTTCATCATTCAATCTTCATTCTGTTTTACATTTCAAGCAGAGCATGAGTTACAGCATAAAATTATTTAGAAGTTGTTGCGATACAAATTTACTTCTCTACGATTAGCCGATTATGCAGGTAATCAGAAACGCAACAAACTCACAGACTACTGATGAATAGATATTAGTAGTCCATGATTTCAAATCTAAAAACACTCTTGCAAAGGTCACCAACCTTGAAGCAACTTAAAACAGCAGTAAGAATTCAACATCTATCTAAAGGCTTTGAAGTTGGCCCATTATACAGCGACTCAGGACGTGAGTAGATGAAAACAATAATAAGCAGATGAAAAAATTGGGAGGTATAAGTGCCAAATAATATTAGAACAATAAAATCTAGATCAACATCTCATTCTGATTTGCATATGGAAAAGTTACAAAAAACCTAACGATGCACAACTTTGAAATTTCCTTAATATCAGCAGAATATTACATTCTGAATGCAAACGTAAAAATAACATAATTGCACATTGAAACATCCAATATCTTTTACTTCTACCGTTAAAATTAAGTTAAGTAACTCATTCACAGAATAATTTGATTCGTAGAGCTGCAGTGGTCATTGCAAATAAAACTGGCATTTTGAAATGAACCTACTGCAAAATGGCAGAACAGCGAACAGACAAGACACACTCATGAAAAAGACCAACCAAAAAAGTGTCTAGATACAAACGTAGAAACCAAGACTCAAATAGATCTCGGATGTCGTACCACAGTTCTAAGTGTCGTTGAACACAACTCAAGCCGCAACAGCGCAAACTGACTGCAGCACAATTACAAACCGACAGTTGGATGAATTCATTAATCGAAATAATTAATCAATTTATTATCTTCCGAACAAGATTGGAGACAGCAACAGACAGAGGTCGAGAAAACAAAAGTTGTCAAATGACTCCCCTGACTGCAACCGCTGCAAATTCCAACCTAGAAGTCAGGCGATCAACACAGCAGAAACAAACATGCTCTTACCCTGAAATCGTCATCGCTCACCTAAATCTGCAAATCTCATAATCCGAATCAGCCCAATTTCTGCTGTATAAGGATTGGACTGCCCAGAAGTTTCAAATATCACGCATATTGATCATTCTTTGAGGAAATCGTTCCAACGAACCAAAGTCTGCCACACGTCAAGTCAATTTACGGCCTGTCCTCTCGAGGAGCAGATGACATCTCGCGATATGTTTCTCTTGAGGAACCAGTTGACTCTGCTTCTGCGTAAAGGCCACCGTCGGCATTGCTGCAGGACGAGCTGCTAAAACTTCCATGAGCCGTACTCCTTTGGACCAGAGACGCTGACGCTTTCAAATCTACAATGGTATTGTCATCGCTAATGGCAACTAACTCCACTAGACTGGTCTGCATAGCAAAACTCTTGGCTTCTACTTTGCCACTGATGAAACTGCCGTCTGTTGCCTCAGATTGCTTTGAATCGTTGTCCGGCTGCATGGCTTTCTCACCAAGCGTCATTGCCTCCGCTTTTTTTGATGAGGCATCTGCTTCACTTTCAAGCGGCTCATCAGGATTCGCTTCAAAACTGGAATCGATTTCAGTTTCAAGGACTTTAGAACTTCTGAAAAGCTGCTTAGCCGATGACGATCTTAACTCAAACGGCATATTGAAATTCTCTGGACCCGAACAGTGACTGCCACTTTTTGACTGCTCATCATCCTTGTCCAGTTCCTCTGCCACATTACTCTGCCCTTTTGAAATGTTGAACACGCGTCTGCCTACACCCACGTTCTCATTCTCATATGTAGTGGATGGTGGCACCTGACTTAACGGACCAGCATGTATCGTGTCCACATCTGTTTCAATGCTCCTTGGCGCATGGTGTTTCAGTACACAAGAAACAAAATCATCGTGTGGCATGAACCCTTCAGATGAACTTTCCGAGTCCGCATCATCTCCTTCGTCCCGGTTGTGTAGCTCCGGATCGCTGTCTGCGTTCGAAGGCCGAAGCACAAAGGGTTTATCGATTTCGTCCAGGGCAGCAAAGACGTCCGGCTCGTCAAGGTATTCAAACGGAAGGTCATTAGACGACGATCCAGACGAGATATCAAACTCCTTCTCCTGACGGAAAAATGGCGAAATCGGAGCTGGAAGACCAGACAACTGTTCCATGACGTTATCTCCGTCTCGTCGCACACAAGGCACAGGAGGCGACGTCTCGGCATCGCTTTCCGACAGATTCTCGGCGTACGGATTGGCAAGAAGGTTCGAGTCGAGGATGTCGCCAACGTCGGGCAGCTCTTCGCTGGGCAAATCCTCGCTTTCGGAAGACAGGTCGAGCAGGATTGAGCTGTCCTTAGCAACCGGGAAGTATCCAGGAAGGAATGAAGCAGAGTTGAGAGCAATGCTGGCCTCCACAAGGTCTGTGACGCCATGCTGTGGTCGCTCCACATCATCTTCAGATGAGATCGACAGAGGAGAGGGAACCTTCGGATCCACAGATAGCGGCGCGGAATAAGAACTCTCAGCAGCAGCAGCAGCAGCTGTAAGAAGGTGGCGGCTGTCAGTGAATTCTTCCTTCAGAGGGTAAACGACTCCACCCTCCGACGAGATGTCACTAAGGGGTGGATCAGGAAAAGCGTGAGTGCTGGCAGAATGTTTGAAATGTGAATCTACGACAGGTTTGCCTGTAGCCATGAGCGAACAATCCGCATCTTCCGAAGATGATGCATCCAGTGCGGATGAATACGATGGAACTGGAGGAGGGAGACTTGACAGCGAAACAAGGAAAGGATTTCCCCAAGCCTCTGCTTCTAGATTTCGATAGAGGTCGAAAAGGTCGTGCTCTGCCTGAGGTCTTTCTACGTCGTCCTCGTCCGAGATTTCCTTGTCCTGTGAGGGAATCATGGCAAGATTAAGAAGTGCCTGTTCCTCGAGCCATTCCATAACATGGCCGTGCTTGCTCAGCTCCGAATCAGGCAGGCTGTTGTCCAAAAGAAATGCCGCTTCTGTGGCAGCGGCTGGAGGTAGGTCAGTTACAGGTGAGAAATGGCTAGGCAGGTGTCCGTCAAGTTCATCATTGAGACTGCGCGATGACGATGAAGTGACATCCCCGCTGTCTTTGCTCAGCTTCTTCAGCAGCTTCTCTTCTCGAATCTGGAGATCATTTTTGAAATCTTGGGTGAACTCAGGCGGGCTACCAGTGGGATCGATTGCAAGTGGTGCACTTCGAACGCACGCTCCATCATTGGAAGACTTCTCCGGCCGCTCTTTCGAACTTCCTGACGAAGGGACACTACCTCCGTTGCTCGCCGAAACACAGATGACTGGAATGGTCGAATCAGTGGCAACTGGAATGTGCGGTCTGCACATGGAATCATCAAGCGACGGAAGGTCGACATCCGACGCAGCTCGAATGATGATCTCTGGCAACGGAAGCGGCAAGTGGCAATCGTCTATGACTTCTGGTTCTTCCAACCAAGGAGGAGGAGGTGGTAGAAGACTGTCTTCTGATGACGGCTGACGCTGGACCTTGCTCAAACAGATCTTTGGCAACTCCTCACCTGGCATGGCTATGATATTCTGTCCTTCGTCGCTGGTCATTATAGGTTCACCAAAGTCTTCGACCGGCGGCGGAATTGGGGGGAAATCTTTCACGTCAAGAATCGCCTCAATAAATTCATCGACAGGAAGTGGTGGAGGTATTTCACTGATATCAAAAAGGTCCGTTTGGTTCTCCCCAATCACTTCGAATGGAGGGGCTATCAACAGGCACTCCAAACTGTTATCGAAAGACGCTTCAAGTCCCCCATCCGGAAGAGGTATCTCGGAAATGTTGATGGCGACAACATCCATTTCCACGGAGGAGCCTCCTCCCAACAGCTCGAAATCCGTTCCACTTTCCATGAGCGGAGGAGGAAGTGGAATGTTCTCCAGAAAGTCGGCATCGATCGATTCGCTGTCCTTTCTCGGCGGTGGAATATTATCGTCCAGCCTTTCTTCCGCTGCAACGCTGGATCCATTGCTATCGCTGTCGACGGAATCCTGTCCGATGTCGCTGAGAACCCGGTTGACCTCCTCTTCCATCTCTGGAGTGACCGCTTCCGACGCTTTGGCGTCGAGTTCCGCATCCGATTCTGACTCAGCGTTGGCCAGGATGTCGTCAATGTCGTTCAGTTTCTGGTGATCGTCTGCCGCCGGTGTCTCCGCTTTCTCCGTCGACGGTTGTCTCGATTTCGACGACGGTTCCGGTTCTCGCTCACGGATCGTTTCCGGACTGGAGACGGTCTTCGTCGCTCGTCTGTGCAGCATGATTTCCTGTTCCAGCGACGAGGGGCTGAGAGAATCGTCCTTGCATGAGAAACTGTCTTTCGGTGGCAGCCTGTTGTATATGACGAATTCGAAAGCTCTCTTCTTGCCGCCTGGCGACTTTGGTGACTTCATCGGTGGCACGGCCATGCTCGTCAGCGTTGCTTTGATCTTCTCCAGCTGCGCTTTCTGTTCTTCCTTCGTTGCCAGGCGACCAGGCGAGGGAGACCGGCTGCGACAGAACGACAAAGGCAAAGATGCATAACGAACTTCTTTGAGGAGCGACTCGTCCGTCTGCTCACCGGTCGACACCAGATGGCGCTTGTGAAGGACGTAAAGTATCTCTTCGTCGGCCCTATGGCAGATCGCACTTTGGCCGTCTGCTGCCTCCTCTGCATCTTCCTTTAATACTGCCTTTTCCCATGGTGGATGGACGTCGTCTGTGTCGCATGGTGATGCTTGAGCAGTGTTGAGCTGGTCCACGTCCGTTTCTCTTGTTTTGATGAATACACCATCAGCTGAAACCGTTTGAGACTGTTTCACTATCTCTGATGATTCTACCGACCGGTCTAAAACTGGTGGAACTGCCTCTTTGAATAACTGATCAGAGACTGCTTTTGCCGCTTCTGAAGCAGGGCAGGGTCTCACTGATCCGAATGACCGTTCATCCAGTTGTTGAGGAGGTTCTGGCAACTGTTCAACGACAGTGCTATCTAGTTCGACAGATTTTCTGCTTCTCATTTCCACTTCTTTCCCTTTCGACGCAACCACCTCAACAGTCCTTCCTAAGTCTTCCTTTAATACTACCGCCTTTTCCCAGTGTGAAGGTGACGTCGCCTTGCCATTGCCGTATCCTGGCTGAACTCTGGCCACAAAACCATTTCCCATCACACCGGAATCGTCGTCCAAACCCCGAACAGCATCCTCCCTCGACAACCGCTTCCTCCGTCTCTCCCCGACGTCTGCCACCGAATCCCGTTCTTCCGTCATGCGTCGTCGATACGACACGCCATCACACTTACCTTCATCACCAGCCATCATATCCAGCTTCATCGCTTCGTCGATTTCACGATGCCCACCCTGTTCCCTGGCGTCAAACTGCCGCTGCAACTCCTTCACCAGCTGCTTCCCGTCGATCCCGTCAGAAAAAGTCCGACGCGTTCTGTGCTCGTCCGTCTCGACCCGGTCGAAGTCGAGTGAGTCTCGACTCTCCGTCAGCTGGTACGAGTCCTGTGACGTGTTGTCCGGATAGTCCTTCTCGTCCTTCGGCTTTCCCCCCGCCCCCACCAATTGATTAGAGTCATAGTCACTTTTAAAATATGAACAATTGAAATCGTCTAGAGCACCTGTTCGTAGTTCGGTCGACGGTCTGTGCTTCATCAGATTGTCATAGTTCCCTTCCATGTCAACAGACGTCGCCACGTTCATCTGTGCAACCTCGTTTTTGTTCTCGTCGCCAAGGTGGAACGTCTGGAGCGACCGGCTCTGGCTCGGCGTTGGTCCGTCGTGCGTTTCCGTGTGGACGCCTCCGGAGTCCTTGCCGTTCTGCTTGTGGATCTCCTCCATTGAGATCCGCTCTGGGTTGATGATGCGTGACCCGCTCGACAGGCTCAGATGGTGGCCCAGGTGGAGGTCTCTGGAACTCAGGGTTCCCGTCTTTGGCGTTGCCATGGCGCTGTGGCTCATTGACACAGTTCTCATGCTTGTCGACCTGAATTGAGCAAAGCAGAACATAAAAATCTGAGACAGTTCGCATATATCTGAAATTTTCTGCATTTAGTCTCCTGAATCATATTAACCTAATCTTATACATTGAAACTATACTAGGCTGCTAACTTTAGCACTGATAATGATGCAATAATGACAAGAAATAATTAAATAGCATGACTAAAACATTTATAATACAGCCATGGTGTACTCGGCAAAACAAATAAAAACCTTAATGGCTGAGACATTTGCTACAAGAACTTCTCAGCAGATATCTTGAAACCACGGATGATAGATAATTAGAAAGATGACCAAATGAATGATGACGGTAGTAACAACTACAACAGAATCGAAATAAATGCACTCAAGCAGCCCAGCCTTTGTTTCAGCCAAAATATCCTACCACGTCATGTATCCCACCTTGAATATTCTCACTAAAAAAACTATTTTCTCTGGCGCAGAATGCAATCGAACATTCACATCAGACCGTACCAAAAACTCGTTAAAACGAAAACCGATCCCATCACCCTTTGGCACGTACGAGAAGCACACAACCATAATTAATAAACTTAACCATTCAGTGTGTTAAAGAGACATAATTATAAGAACAATGCATTACAAGCATCAGTTGTCCGCAATCAACTCAGGCGGCAAAACAAACGTGTCTTGCCACAACAGTTGAGACATTCAGCATCCAGAAAGCCAAATAGCCCCTTGTGCAAGCCCAGATTTTTTACACTAAGAAAATATATGATCCAGTTTCTTTAGAAGGTTGGTGGTGAATGACAATAAACAGCTATGAAGAACAAAAGGATGCGAGACTGATGCGTATTAGCGTCATTCATAAAGTTGACTCAGCTTTCCGCTCCCTAGGGGTGATGGTAAAGTGGGTGATGGTAAAGTAAAGTGAGCAGTGGTAGGACAGATCGGCGACCACCATTCTACTATACCGTTATAAAACTGACCATGCTTTAACTCGTAATGAAATGTCACTACACGATTTCTTGTAATCATAGTGCAGGTTGTCATTTGAATAATCGAATAAATGAATATTAAATTATTATTAGTATTACTATTATTATTATTATTATTATCATAATAACAACTTCTACAACCCCAACCCAATTTTTTTCTCGAAGGATTAATACCTTGGGTGACCAATAAAAAATATAATCCTTAAGGCGATTAATAATTATTTTTAATAATAACAATATTATTATTATTATTATTTGCTTCCTCAGCTAAGTTTTTCTTTCATCATATTTTTCACAAGTATAATGGACCCCAATCAACCCTAAAACATAATGTAATATAACATAGTCCAGAACCTATGGTATGACACCATCTATGACAGAGGTCTCAAACTCAAGTCAGCATGTGGGCCGCATTTGGAAATGTTGAATGACTCACGGGCCGCAACATAAAAATATAGGCTAATCGTGCACGTGAAACTGAAACTAGTTATGTGTCATTGCAGCATACAATACTGTATTGATGGTACAGCCCTGTAAAATTCACATAAAATTATATTTTAGGTGTAGCGTACTATAAAGGTGCTACAAACAAAATTGGAAAACCATTCTATCCCAATTATCGAAAAATGCGTGGGCGCTATAATTGAAGAAATTATGCTGTAATCAAAATTTAAAATGACTAATTTTTTAAAGTATCCTAAGCAATGTTCAGAGTAATTCATTTCGAATTTAGTTTGGCCTAGAGACTCCGAGTGTTCTTAAGTGTTCTAAATGTTCTAAGCCCTCTAAACCAAATTCACCAAAATTATAGGAATAAACACAAGGCCTACCTGTTAGTGTCATTGTTCAAAACCAAGCAAATGGAAGTTAATTTGCAAAAATAAACACACGCAGAAGTGACATTTTTCAACCACTCATCATCTGGGGAGATGCGATTATTCCGGGGATACTATATTTTGCGACATCGGCATACAAACTTTGCTGTGCATTCTTCTGCTTCGGCGTTACATCGCACTGAAGGTCCTCTAACCCATCTGCATTTGCCTATATCTGCTGTTTAGAATTATTCTATGTCAAATCGAAAGGATTAGAAAGCAGTTTAAACATTGGTTCAAATCGTAAAAGAACTGCAAAATTCTTTTAAACCGATTTCTAACTTTAAAAAAGCAAAACCAGGAAGCTGTTCGCGGGCCGCATTAATCAGGTTCGCGGGCCGCATGCGGCCCGCGGGCCGCGTGTTTGAGACCCCTGATCTATGAGCTACTTCAAGGCAAATAAACAGTGAGTAGAAGAAACCTGTGAGTAACACTATATAGACATTAGACACTGGCTACTAGACACACCTGTAAGTGTAACTACATAAACGTTTGCTAGACACTAGGCTATGAGTGTCACTACATTCTTCACAGTATTAAAATAACAACCAGTCTCTAAGTATGTGAGTTTCTTGAAATGAAAAGAGGAATGTCATAAAATAAAGAAGAGCTTTACATGCAATCTACCTATATGAATTGAGAGAGAGAGAGAGAGAGAGAGAGAGAGAGAGAGAGAGAGAGAGAGAGAGAGAGAGAAAGACAAGTGAAATTAACGCAACAAGATTTCAATCTGATCGGAAAATGACAAACAACGTGAGAAAAGTAGTAGAGGAGTGAGAGAGCTATTTATAGTCATGCTCATCTGGAAAGAAGGAGAAAATCAGTTCAATGCTGTGCCACAGAAATATTCGGTCAGGATATTTAGTAGAAAGATTTGCCACAGAGAGAAGGAAGTCCCAGTACTTAAAAGCAGAGCTCTCCAGTTGCGAGAAAATGAAAATTTCAATTTGGATAAACCATGAAAAGTAACCCCATCAAATGAAACTTCCAAAGCAAAAGCAAACACTGCCAGCCACCTCGCTTGTGAATCCTCCACCAGCTACCACATGAAAAAGCCTGTATGGACCCACATTCCCACATGGTAGGCACATCGGGCTTACATGGGAACCCATCTAAATGCTCGTTGGCAATCTGCCAGTTGTGCATCCTCGGCTTGACATCACAGCAAACGCAATTGTGAACTACAGAACTACTTATTCATATCACAAATTGCAAATGGAAAATTCTCTTTGTTTACACCGTTAAAAACCCATTTAATTACAAGTCACTAATGGCATAAAAAAACAAAAACGATATAAGTGCTTTGCAAAATGTCAGTGAAAAAAGCAAGCTATAATTTTGAATGCAGTTAATCTATTGGAATATAATGCAATCTAGTCTGTTTAATCAGCCTCAACCAAAAAAACCCACACGTTTAAACCACCATTAGATGCTTGGACATGATCAATTGATCATACATCACTACAAATAAGACATCAATCAGTTGGATGAGATAGCACTTAAAGAGATAGTCACAGTCCCAAGCCAAGAATCAGAACTCAATATACATCAGAGGAAAGATGCACATCAGAAAGCTAAGCAGTGATACACACAGCCACTAGCAGAGAAATACGAAGAGGCAGAATTAGAGGCAGGAAGACTGGGCAAAGACACAGACTGCAAGGCAGAGGTAGACAAAGCCGTGGAAGGCAAAAGCAGTGAAAAAGGCAAGGAGAACCCATTGGAGACAAAGCAGGGGAAGCAAACAGATGGAAGACAATGCGAGGAAGGGAAAACAATGGAAGGGAAAAAAATCAATGAAAGGATGATTGTATGGACGAAAGGAATCATTAGACAGCAATAAAACGGGGCATTGATTGCACGGCTACTTGAAGGCAATGAACCTCAGTGTTCAATATCAGAACAAATAATCACAGCCTAAAACCCATTTGCCACACACGCACGCACACACGAAAATATCGATAAGTTGCATAAAGCCAAGCAACAGTAACTGAAAAAAGAACGAGATATCAGATTTAATACAGTATGCGTCGACATAGTAATGAGAAAACATGATAGAATTATGATTGAAGATTGAGTGCATTTCATTTTCATCACCGATATCATCTTACTGAAGGATGCACAACTAGCAATTGAACGAGTTTGATGAAGGTGACCCCAATTGCACGTAACCATTGGATGTAAGACACACAATCAGCAATAATTAATTAATTCTGACCGTTCTACTGCAACTATCTAGATTTGCTATGATAAGAAATCAAACAAGAAGGCAGCAGTAGCAGCAGAATTTCACTTCTAAATATGAAAAGTCTCTTACGGTCTGCATCATCATTTTGTCGCGACGAATAAAACCATAAAATAAAACATCAAACAGAAATCGTCATTAATTGGTCGACGTTGGAGGATTTTTATGGAGCCACACTAAAGATAAATTTAGCTTCAAAATAGATCTATGCAAAGAAATACTAGCATCCACATCAGCATAGAAATATCCTCATCATGATCACACACGCATGCATGTACACACGCACGCACAACATATATATATATATTTGGTTTTGTGGTCTAGAATGAGCTACTTCATGCCTGTGCCTGACATGTTCCATTGTAATATTAAAACTGTTCTCTTTAGCCGAGGTTGGGTTGGAGCGGTCCTGAGTAGTAACTTTGAAGGGGACACTATAATAAATCCCTGTAATGAATAATGAAAGAATGAATATAAATGCAAACACTTATTGAACTGTCTTCCTTCAGACTAGAAATCAGCTTTGACAAGTGTTGGATATTTCCATGGATAGATGCTTCACTGTCTCCCTGTCACAAACTAATCAAGCTTTTTGGTGCACTGGCTTCCACAGACTTCAGAAACAATTTCCATCCACTCTGCATAAGCATTGGTTTCTTTTTAATCTCATCAGCCAGACATGTTTTCTGTTCACCTATCACAGAACCTATTTCCATCGGTTTGATAGCCATGCAAGTTCAGCTATTTGAGAAGTTCATCATCGGGGTGCAATATAAGATTTAGGAAGCAGGACGTGAGCTAAAAAATTCTATACTGGACATGTATTGGAAGGTAGAACAAACATCAGGTCACAGACTAAGACATTTTTCAACAGGTAACGAAGAGCAGTGCTCAGTTATCAATTTCATTAGATTAGATCACAATATATCACACTCCTCATCATCATTATCAGACTCCTTGATTCCTCAGTGTTTACAACAGTGTCTACCAAAACATCGAATATTCTATTTCTATATAAATTACGCCTTAATTAGCAATAAAAGGTCGACAAAGTGGATCACTGCATGATCAGAGACTTCCAAAATTCGACCCCATCATAGAAAAAAGTTTGGGAACCAATGGTTCACACTCTCGCTCATGCCCACAGTGTATAATCTACTTGTCACCAATTCAACCTCCAACTTTTATCAACCCATGAACCTTTTTCCACCTATTTCTAAAAGCCAAAATGAATCGTGCTAATGCGCACCCTAAAATTATAACAAAAACAAACAATGCTAAAACATCTTCCTCAGAAAGCTTCCCATGAGTGCTTCTTTATCCAGTCAACAGCCCAGCCTTCAATAATATATATTCGATAACGTTTACAATAAAAACTGTCACACAAAGAATCACATGTCGTGATTTACCTCTGAAATGTTGGCCTCTTATTGAAATTTTCACGAACGTGCTCAATGAGTTGCTTCTGCGTTCGGCCGGAATATCTATAAACATAAGAAGCACATCCGTTAACGAGATTCGCAAAATATTAACGACGCATGTTAAAATAACGCATACAAATTAGTAGTCTAGGTTATTGAATTACAAATAAGATTTCAGAATAAGTATTAAAAGCAGATACGACTATGCACCAGAGTCAATTAACCTTTAACCGGTTCATTTTAAAATTTTAAGCCCGTTTTCAGCGGATATTCTCGGGGCAAACGGGTAAAGGATTAATGCATGAAGCAGAAAAAACCTATTACATCAAGCGTGTAGTACGGTACACAGAATTAGGGACAGCAAATATTTATCGTTAAAAGAGTGTACATCAAAATTAATCATGAAACTAATACACAACACAGACGTGTCTCCCTTCTAATGCAGTAGAAGCGGTTCGGATAATGAGCGGAACTTTGGACTAAATTTATTTGGTTGGGCACACCGCAGCAGCTTGCCAAGCTTGATCTCTTTTCTCTCACAGAGAAAAATTCACAATGGTATTTCTAGGTTCAAAACTCCATCAAGTGCTAGGCTGACCTCAAAGATAAGCCATGATGGACTATAGGCACAAGTACACATTAATAACACAAAATATGGAGTTAAAAATACTGCAAAATCAAACAATGGTACTTCCAACTTTAACAATTAATGCTTGAAAGCAGAGCAGCTGTTGCTAGACACTGACCTGAAAGATGAGCCGCGACTGACGACACGCGTTTTGTTTCGTGGCAGACGTTTGACGGAGTGACATCGGAAGAAAGCGTGGTGCTCGAGGCATTTCTTCCAGAAGTTCTTGCATTCGTTCCTTGACTCAAAGTAGAACTCAACAGTGTCTTTGTAGTAACCCTAGAGAGCAGACAAGCAACAAGACACAGGACAGTCAACTGCATAGTACAACTCTTGCCAGGCACCAAACTGTCGCTCTATATAAATTATGCTCTTCCAGGCCAATGACATAAAAGCCCTGACTGCATTTTTAGAAGGCTTCAAGAATTAAGGCATGCAGGTTTGCAAGTATATAGGCCAATGCATGTTTGTAAGCATGCAAACAAGTAAGCAGATATGAATGCACATACAATACATACATGCATGCATGCATGCATGCAAGCATGCATGTACATATGTATGTATGTATGTATGTATGTATGTATGTATGTATGTATGTATGTATGTATGGATGTATATATGGATGTATTTGAATGTGTGTATGCATGAACAGATGCATTGGGATGCTTAGGCCTACATGTCACGTTTACAAGAGCACTACCACCATGGTCCTCCTGACTCGTGATTTGATTCAAACTGTTACGTAAGACAGCGGGAGACTATTCAATAAAAAGCAGAAAGCAATCCTTACGAAGGCTGCATACAGGACAAAGTGGACAGAAATCACTGCCAAAGAAGCATGGCTGTGTAGCTGTTCCAAGCAAATGCAATTTAATAGAGTTTTTTTTATATGAATGAGGGTCGGATTGAACAATCAAAACAGTAATTTTCTAAGACAATTTAAGTAAAATGCACAAAATGCACACTGAGCGGCGATAAACTGACATTGATGTGTAACAACAGACAAGAAATTGAAAGCTCGTTAAACATTAAGCATCATGGGTGTAAAATGCTACAATGACGTCAGTGGTATGAAATTCCACAACATAGTTATGATGACTTACTGCAGATGAACTTTAAATGCAAGAATAAGAAATATTTAAAATTTCATTCTAGAAGCCATCTAAGGAAAGCATGGATATATTTACTGCAAACGATCTTGCAGAAGCCAACGAATGAGGAAAAATACCGACTATGACGCTCCAGTAGCTTAATACTAATTTAAGTAATGGAATCTAAGGAACAAAGTGTACACTTCAACCAAAAATCTATAAACCACCAATATTAGTTTTAAAAAGTCTGAGTATTAATCTGTCTTTTCAAAACCTTCATTGCTCTATAGTCGAGCTATGTAAACAAACCCTGGCCTAGCAATTCAACGAAGCTCATAGGATCACAACATCTATCTTGATACACACATCAAACTACTTTTTTAAATAACAGCTCTAAATTTACAAGTGCAGACCTACAGCCCCACAAACATCATATCATATTAACAAGACTTCATAAATCGCCTCTTACAGTACTAGCTATTCAGAGGTGCTCTCAGCGTGACAGCCCCAAGGAAATAAGTAAGTCTACAAGTAGTGAAGGGATAAGGATAACACTCCCACCAAGTTCTTACAATGGATAGAGGGAGGAAGGGAGGTCATTCCACGTAGAAGATCCCACAGTGGGAAAAGTATGGTGTTGGACCACGGAAATACTTGCCCAGGGAATCATGAGTACTAGTAACTGGAAGCCAGTGAATCTACGAGAAGGAGTAGCCAACTGATAAGCATATAAGACACAGAATGACATATCAGTCAAGGAGTAGCACTTCAGATAACAATAATTTAAACATACAAATTGATTTGAATAAGGAAGGCGTACTCCACACTTTTAACTTAAATAGACAAACTATAAACTTCCCCGCCTTAACTTAAAGAACCTTTGCCTAGGAGTGACTAGCATTAAATGGAGCCTAAAACTGCTTCAGTGATAACAGAATACCATTACTCTGGTCGTCAGTGCCACGAATGCATGCATATAAAATTATACACATGTAATAACAAAGTAAAGGTAACGTAAGGGAAACAGAATGGTGACATATTCCAGAGGGTGAAACACTTAAAAATTACAACTGAAAATAAAACTTAAGATCGTGAGAAACACAAAAATAAATAAACAAGGTTACAACTTTGCAACATAAATATTAGAGGTGGCAAAAAACTTGGTCTGTGTTGGCTGGTAGTTCAATCCGTTGCTCCCTGCCCTCCAGACAGGAAAGTCTCTGAACTGATTTAAAAATGGCATTGCTACACCTGTTATGTAGTGCGTTACGCAGCTCTGCGTGGCAGATTAAACATTCAACATAGACCAGTCTAGTCTCACGCATCAAGTTAGTCGTACTAACACTGAAACTCTACACAGGAGTTACACTCAAATAATGACAGGTCAATACCTCCACCATATGTTTAACTCGCTAACCAATTACAGTCTGATTTTTTATTTCCATGGGATTTCAATCAGCTTTCTCACATGAACCACAACCTTTTTACTAGCGTTAAACTTGAAGTATCCATACACCAAGGATCTGTGCATTATCACTGCAACATAAGGCAGACTAGAAAGTTCCGGCAATGTCTGAGCTGTAATGGTAGGCTGTGGCAGCCAACATCATTGGCACTACTACACGGCACTACTACTGCATGGCACTACTACATGGCACTACTACATGGCACTACTGCATGGCAGACGACTTATTATCGATACATGTTTACGGTAGGTCAAAGCAGGCGGCTCTACTATGATTACTTTACCTCCAAGGAGGTATAGAAACTAAAGACAACAAAGTCCATTGCATCCTCCTCCTCCTCCCTGCTAATATCTATGACTGCAGCATCAGCAAGGACCTGGAGAACAACTCAAACTCAGCTGATGGCTAACAGATCAAACTCAAAGGATCCTGCTACAATGCTACAGAACGCAGAACCTTCTAGTAACAGCATTAGGATCCGCAACTGTTGCAGTGTTATGCAACGCATGGCCAGCAAATTGCATGATCTGTTACTAATAACAGTTTTGCCCCAGTAGACAGTCCTAAGTATCTGGTCTTTGTTACCCGAGGATCCGGATCTGCAAACTGTATTGTCAGAGTAGAATAATGTTTATGCCCGATCATGCATGATATGATGCCCACGCAGTTCAAGCTACACACAGCCTAATGCCATAAGAAAACCTTAGTATTAAGACAGACATATAAAATCAACATTTTAAACCTAGGACAAAACAGAATCTACATTTGGAACCTAGGACAATTGGATGCTACATGAAACATTTCAAGCCAAGAACAAATAAAACCTAGAACAAATAAAAACCTACGTTCTGAACTTAGGACAACACAAAGCCTGCATTGTGAAACGAGGAAACACAGACATTGACTAAAACACTCTAAGACAAATGGTGCAGTGTGCAGAACTTGTGTCTGAGAGAAGGTACATGTAGGTGCAAGAGCTTAATAAAAACTGCAATTTTTATGTCTTCAACCTCGTGCCCACTCAGCACAGTGCTTTCTGGGAAGGTAAACAAGAACGAGTGCAAGGCAACCGGTCTGTTAGATTGCTGTAGTCATTTCTGTCTCAGCTGAATATGACCATTCATCAGCTGAATATGACCATTCATCAGCTGAATATGACCATTCATCGGCTGAATATGACCCTTCATCAACTGAATATGACCATTCATCGGCTGAATATGACCATTCATCGGCTGAATATGACCATTCATCAGCTGAATATGACCATTCATCAGCTGAATATGACCCTTCATCAGCTGAATATGACCCTTCACCAGCTGAATATGACCCTTCATCAGCTGAATATGACCATTCATCAGCTGAATGACCATTTAACTTAATGAACACGTTTCTGATGAGCCACTTTAGATGCATTTCACCATTTATCGATTCATAAAGTCCCATTCTCATGCTGTGGCCTAACCTTGCTATATGTTATATGTTGTATGTCGTTATAATTGTCCTCCTTTAATTGCTCCATTCAAGTGGCCATTTCCATCATGGCAGAGTATAGTCACTTCGATTCCTTTAGAGTCAGTCAGCTAGGATCTCAATGGACGAGGTTTTGAGGGTCTCCCATACAAAAGCACTTCGTAAATGATGTTTGGTCGTCCACTGAGATCAAGCAGCTAATCAGTAAAGAATGCTCAGATGACCAGATGAGCATCAAACAATGGACTCCCATACAAACAATGGACTCCCATACAAACACAGACCGTTTTCCATTCACAGCTGGCACGATATATTCAGAATCCCTCTCCTTGCTTCCTGTTTTCAATGTACGCCTGATGCTGCCGTCGCTTTTTTTTACCCGCAGTGCGGCTGGTGCAATGTGCTTAAACGATGAAGCAGAGAATAATAAGTTCAAGAAGTGTATGAACGTACAATGCATGCACTCTAACGACCAGCAATTCAAACAAAACACATTCCTCTCCTACAAGCAAAGTAATAAAATGGTTGGCAAACAGCGACAAAAACTCCAGGGGCAGTATTGTTAATCATGTACAGGTAAAAGGTATCTATGCATCCTAAACTGGCTGTCTCGGCAAGCGTAAACTGAAGGTAGAAATTAGAATCCTTAACCCATTAAGCCCTAAGATTCCAATGCTAAAAACATCAAATTGTTCTCCATTTACATTCAGAAAATTATTTCAATAATAAAAAAAATTTATGCAAGGTTTTTCTCCAGTCGATTGCCTTGATCAATACGTAATTTACGAATGATTGATAATTTAAATATGCCAACAAATGATGCCATTAACCCTGATCAAACATACTACAGAAATGTGTATCGTATACAACATACATGTGACGTCTGACATGCTGGCCCGTTTACCTCCATCTTTAGTGACAGCATACAAAAGATTAATTGAGAAAACAAACGCTCTTGTGAGACAATAACAAAAACAACTTGGCAATAATTTTAAATTGACTGTAGGCTGGCAATTATACTTTGCTACCAATACCATTGCAATCCAAGTGATCAATTAATGACCCTAATAATAATGAGACAATGTATTCGCTTTCTGTACAAACAACATGATGCAACTTGTCTCCACACTGCAGGAGTCATAGCAGTATAGTTGATCCAATGTGCATATACATTATAGAATCATACATATATTCAACGATCAATTTAAATCCATATCCAGATCAGTGGTTGCAATACACTGATCGAGTTGGACAGACGATGGAAGAATCTACTCTTAGCCGTAGCATTAAAATTCCTGACATCGAAAGGTCGAGACAAGATGCATATGTGAGGAATCGCATTAATCCCAGCACATCAAGGGGAGAACGAGGACAAATAAGAACGCTGATCTAACCAGAAGCAATGTACATCCATGAGAGTGGAACGTAATAACATTCTCCCCCATCCACTCCTCCCCCAACAAACGCTCACTAGATGGCTGAAGCTACTGCTGTCATAACTGACCCGAATCAAACCCGTGGTGCATTAAAGCCCAAGCAGACGTACAAGCCGTGCCCACAGACCGTGTCGACTGCCGTAATAGTAGCCCTCCTCATGTGGACTGTGGAGTCACATATGGGTCATGGATAAATCCCCGTAAAAGTTTATCGATGCTGGTCACTCGCGCGAAGTCTGCATTTGCGTCAAACTAGAGCTCAATGCATGGCTGAACAACTTCACTGGCTCCCTATCTCCACCCAAATATTATCTGAAATTCTTATTTTGGTCCGTAAGTCCCAATGGGGTGTCTTGCTCAGAAGTATTTTGTGATCTCATACTTCGTCCCTCTCTGCCACTTCACTGCATCCTCTTAGATGCTCTGATCGGCTTGACCTCTTCATTCCCTGCGTCAGGATGGTTATGGGTCAATCCAGGTCATTCGCCTGCATACACCCCTTCATATAGCCGCAATCATAGGCCTACTAGTAACTTGGTCCCACCCTATGGCATGGACTTTGCTCTGGTATTCTTTCCTCATCTTTCTCTCACCTCAAACTTGACTTCTCCCAGTATTACTTGCATTCGGAACGCTTCTAAAAAGGTTACCTAAGTGAAGAATTTTATAAATGGTCAAATAAAATACAATACAATAATCAATATGCAAATATCAGCAGCTAGGGGTAATTCTTTTTGTAATTGCTAAGCAATCTAGCAAATCAAGCCTATCTTTCATCAAATGGATTTATTTGCTCTTTCATTCTAGGCCTTAATGAGGTCACAAATGGCAGAACTAATCACGTCCACAAGACAATAGTCAACGAAACTATTTGACAAGGTTCTAAACTTGAAGGAACAACTAAAACCCACAAGACTTGAACAATGAACTTGAACAATGGACATGGCAATTTCATCCATTTGAGACCTTGTATCTGTACATAAAGTATCTTGCTATTTAGGCCCAAAAAAATAATGCTGTGTTTCCGGTAACAGAGCTCTAAAAAATTGGGTAGGTAGGTCTGAAAAAATTTTTATTTTGTAAAATATTTTTATACAGTGACTGTCCGAAAAATTATACCCACTACTCTTTTTTGCATAAAGGTACACGCTGCAACAAAGTACGTGTTCTAAGCAAGTATAAACTGCCTATTTCCCGACTGTCTGCACCTAAAACTGCCCTAGAAAACAATTCTATTAATTTCATTTTGACATCTTTTCTGGTAAGAAAAAGTGGGGAAGGGAAGGGGAAGATGAGTGCGAACAGAACATCACTGCTAGGGGTCGTTCCAGATTGGCCGAGCCAGTGACTAGTTACATCTAGAGGTTGCTAAATTTATTTTCCCTAGTCACCGTTAGAGGTGGCTCAAGTGAGAATGATAAGGCTAGAGGTTTCTCAAGACTGGCAGCCAGGAAGTAGTTAGTCAGGAGTGAAACTCTAATGCAGTGTCCACGCTGTAGTCGGGAACGCTTCTGAGTATATAGCTTGAAGAGGCGCTATAGAAATCAAGAGATCAATAAAATAAAATGAAACATTCTATTCATTTGAAAAATGTTCTTTTTGGCCATGCTAGAGTCGGGAGCCCCTCTGAGTAGTTAACTTGAAAAGTTGCTATATAAATACTTGAATGAATGAATGTTAAATTCTTCACCAAAGGGTGCTCGAAATAAAAGGGAACTGCTCAGTGAGCGGAAGAGAGCAGAGTTAGTAGAAGAGAGCACTCTGAGCACAAAAAGGCACAGTAAACACAAGAGCACAGTGAGCAAAAGAGAGCAGAAAGAGGCAGAGAGCAAAGGAAGGCACAGTGATCACAAGAGAGCCTAGTCAGCTTAGGAATAAAGTGAGCAAAAATGGACTGTCTTAGGACGGAAAAACAGCAAGTTAAACTATAAACTTGCAGCAGGCTGTGTATAGCCATCATGTGCTACAGGCTAGATGGCCCTGTACTCAATGCCTGCAACGAGCTACCGTGAGAAAACCCTCCTTTCAGATCTATTACTCTTCCCCCCATCCACCCCACAAGCGCCTGCTTTGTCAAACTGACCGTGGGAAACTATTGATTGCTCTAATTAACAGATCATTATATACCTTGAAAGACGACTGCTTACGATCGTCGCCTGGCTTAGTGAAGGCTATAATTATGATGTTCCAATTGTACATCTCATATACGGGAGGCAATGTCAGTGTAAATAAAAAATTTCCACAAAATTTTCCGAGTTGCGGCAATAAAAGTGAGTCGGTCGGGTTACTGGAAACACAACATTAGTTTTTTGGCCTAAGATCCAACTCTATACGGAAGGCAATGTCACCGTATTATGTCAATACAAATTTTGAAAAAAATTTTTGTTAATTAAATTTTTTTTTTAATTAAATTTTTTTTTTAAATAAAAATATTTTACAAAATTATTTGAGTCGCGGCAATAAAAGAGGGTCGGTCGGGTTACCGGAAACACAACATTATTTTTTTTGGCCTTATAAATCACCTCTATGTCTGTACATATCTGGCTATTTATAAAGCACCTCTATGTCTGTACAGTGTACATATCTGGCTATTTATAAATAACCTCTATGTCTGCACAATGTACATATCTGGCTATTTATAAATAACCTCTATGCCTATACAATGTGCAATTGTACATATCTGGCTATTTATAAATAACCTCTATGTCTGTACAGTGTACATATCTGGCCATTTATAAATCACCTCTATGTCTGTACAATATACATATCTGGCCATTTATAAAACACCTCTATGCCTGTACATTGTACAATGTACATATCTGGCTATTTATAAATTTCCTCTATGTCTGCACATATCTGGCTATTTTTATTTCCATAGTACTCTATCTAATTAAAGAGCCGTTTATTACAACCAGCCAGCCTTCCATCGATTTCTAACATTTTCTATAGACGCACTTTACCAACTGTGTGCTGGATACCGTTTTATAATCGCAAATCATACGTTAAGAAATATTCTAAAGACTCAGTTGAAAGTTGACAAGACACAAGCTAATTCACGAGCACCGCAGTTTCCAAAATTGTGGGACAACTACTAAACGCATTGTTACGTTGAAACGCTCAGTTGTATCAAAACGTTTATCACTGGCAACAATGGTAGAAATGCAGGAATGAAGGCAAGACTGACAGCACAAATGACAATGACAGATTGGACTGATTAATTAGCGATGCAGAGACCGGTCAAATGATAAAGACGGAGCAAGAAAACACGACCGTTTATTTGTCACGTTACACTCAGGGATCACGAGAAACACGTCCTCTGGCAACGTCCGTATTAGCGCCAAAGAGAAAACACGAGTTTTACTGCACGGCTGCAAGCCATTGCAATGCTAGTAAAGCATTGCAGCATTATCCAGGCCTCAATCTCCGGCGCGAGCAGTACAAATTGCAAGACCAACGACCGCTGCAGAGCGGAAGGTATTGATCAGCGTGGACCGATCCGAGTAAACACAGGATGAACCGGTCCGAGCGGACGACGCAGGAACTTACCACGGTCGGGTCTTGTGTGCAACCGCCGCTGCGGCTCTCGACAAGCAGAGGCTCCCGGATTAAAACGCAATTGCAGTAGTTGGGCGTGACAGCCAATTACGGCCGCTGTATCCTAGAATTTCCGCTGAATGCTAGGACAACGCACAGCGCTGTTCTGCATGATGCTCCATATATAATATAAGCCAAAGTGCCGAGACCTAATCCAGCTAACTGCAACTAATTCCTGGCCAGACCTACAGCGCTTAACGACGAAGTCATTGAATTACAAGTTTATATATACACTGAACGAAAAATCCTAAAGGTCAGAGTTGGAAACAATTTAACGAGGTTACAATGCCACTTAGGAATGAATGTCTGCGGCAATTCCAACCTTCATCACGGGACTGAATTCACTGAAAGAAATGATTGCAGTGTACAACTTGGTCGGTCGAGTGGATGAATTGAGAGGAAAGAAAAGAACCGAACTGACAGCGTCAGTGTCGTCGTGTTTCCGTCTATACATGGATGAATGTGTGAGGACAAATTAATATTCAGCGTCTTTCGAGTGCATCGTAAAAGCACTGCACAGTGCACACATGACAGCTCACATGACAACAAATGCATTATGCAACAACCACTCAGTCGGTGGACAAAGACTTCTCGAGTGGTGTCAGATTGATCAGACGAGTTGGCCTCTCTAACTGTCAGTACATCAGTGCATCAGTGCATCAGTGCATCAGTGCATTCACACTCTGTTCTAAAAATAAGAGTTAAACAAGTGATGCCCTGGAATTCTGGAGGTGAAGGAAGAGAGGAAGAAGACCACGTAAGAACTGGCTGGAAACCATCCGAGATGAATTAAGATGCCTGTGGACGTTGTGAGACGAGGCTGAGGAGCTGACGAGGGACACGGATGAGTGAAGGGGATGCATAGAGTGGCATGGAAAGGGCAACGTACTAAGCACTAAACAAGTATCGGAGACGGAAATGATTAGTCAAATTGCTAATCGATCAGAATTAGAATCACCAAAATCTTGAAGCTAATCAATTAGAACTTGCCTTTGTCTAATTGTTAAGCTAATCAATAATTAGAATCTAATCGATTCGGTATCTAGTTCTCGCAAGTTCTAAGTTCTCAAAAAAGGAAATGTTCTCGAGACTTTGCAAGACTGACACTGCTAACATATCCTTCAACACTACGACCATGTCAATGAGAACCACTGAAGAATATGTGTACATATGTGACGCAGGGGCTCGAAACCCGTCGTTTGTCGCTTCCTAGATATTGCGCGAGACGCCGAAATAGGCGAGAGGGGTAAAGAATGCAGTTTATTCTTCAATTCAGTATGTGACTGTGAATTCGCCCTAATTTGCGAAGTAGTGAACCGATTTTGATGCCATTTGGGTTATCTGATTCAGAATATATGCCTCTAATGCCCAGAAAATTTTCAGAATAATAACTTAGTGGATTCAGTAGACTTGGATGACACGAATATTCAGTAACTTTTTATTTTATTTTTCACTATAAACTAATGAAAGAATCAAACGAGCACAACTTTTGTAAGAAAAAAGATAATTTCATTGTGTTAAAAGCATTTAAGAGCATGGTCATTGTAGCATATGACTAAATCAAAAGGTCAAAAGCCGACATGTGACGGGTTTTGAGCCCCTGTGTCACATATAATAAATCTAGCAAACTGCCTCATTCTACCGTATACCTTATCCACCTAATTTTTACCAACACACGCAGGTAAATTTGCAATGAAATTTTATCCAGCTGGTATTAATTAACAATCAGCAATTGGATCATTACAACTCATGTGATCCAACAACTTCTACAGCACTGTTATATTATAAAAACGCAAAAACTTTCTGAGTCAAATCCATAATCCAATGGAGCAGTCCGCTGGTCAAAATTCACCAAGCCTGCTAACTTCATATAACTAGATAGTGAAACGAGGAAAAACAGAGAAAGTCAAAAAGTGAGAAACTCCTTTTAAAAACTAGTCCATGTAGAATGGTGCTGTCCTATTATAATTCAATTTTGTAACACAATCATCCAACCACAAAAACATTTAATTGCCAAAATAGAAATCACATGACTCCAGCAAGTAATGAACGCTTAAAAGGAAACAAACAGGCTGACTAAATCTCACGATATTAAGCCCTTCAACCATGTTCAGAAGCAAAGTGCAGTCGGGTATTTCATCAACAATAATAGCAATTGCTTATCATTCCCAGCAATTAACGTTGCTAAAGGTCAAGTCTCATTATTGCAACAGCAACACTGTTCCTGGATGTTTCAAGTCCACCATTAACCTCAGTATGAGTATTGAATATCCCATTTATAGCTAAAATGAAAACAGCTTAAGTCACATCTATCTAGAATAATTCAACCAAATTAAATTTTACTTACTAAGCATAGATAGAGACACTTAAAACAGGATTTAAAAAATCTTTGTTGACATGTTTTTCTTTATTGTGAACTAACTATGCAGCAGTATTAGTATTTCAGATTGCTACCCTCACTGCAAATTCGGCTTTGCAATGTCATTACAAAAGCAGCTCTCCACAAAAATATCACAGAGCACGAAAACAGATAATGGAAAAGAGAGCTTCACAAATGCAAACAACAGACAACTTCACAAACACAAACCACATATAACAACTTGCACAAAACACAGAACATAAAAATCTTCAGGTGTATATTGTTAGAAATGAACAAATACTTAGAGCAGAATTGATTCCACTGTCGTCAGAAAAAAAGAACCCTACTGGTCGTCAAAACCCGAAAAAATTGAATCTGATATAAATCCAAAATAGAAACAGTCTGAATGATGGGCACAGCATGAGGCAATCTGGCAGATTACATTGGATGAAGCAGATAAACAGCATAAAGCCGGCAGTGGATGGCAATCATCAATTGGAGCAACGCTGGTTCAAAACAGAATACATGTTTGTTTCAATAACAAGACCTGGAGACCGTGTAGTGTGGGTCAGTAACCCATGACAATGGCATCTCCAACCAGAATCAAGGTATTCCTAGTTGCAAGGGCCAATTAAAAATTCATTAATGCAATAATTGTTTTTGAAATAATGCTGACAACAGATTTCAGTCCTAATAAAACTATCATCGCCAACGCAGCAGTTTGGAAATCTGGAATGATTGTCTTGACAGCTAAGAGTGCAAATATGATAATTTTGGTAACTCTAATGAACTCAGCTCTGCATGTTGTACACGTAGTAGTCCAACCACTAGACAAACTATGCAGACCAATCTTGCATAGAGTCAACTGCAACTTTACACAGAGCATCATACACGAAAAATCGACCTTTTATCCCCAATGAATTTACTTACATATCCATCTGGATGGAGTTTGACGAGAAACTTCTTGCGTTTGAAGCTGAGCTTGCGAATCTTCGCCCACGAGAACGTATTGATCTTCGTCTGATTCTGGAAGACGAGAATGCCCATGTGGGCGACGGCAAGGTGAAGCGGCACCGTCTCATGGTCCTAATTGAACAGTTACAACACCAACCACACTTCAAGATGACAAATTCACATCAGACTAAACGCATGTCTTTGTTTGTATGTGCACTTTTTATAGCGCCCCTTCAAGCACTCTACTCAGAGGCGCTCCCGACTACAGCGCGGACACTGCATCGGAGTTTCACGCCAAAGCGCTGAGCAAATGCGAATGAAGGACGTGCACACAGTCCCTACGTGACGACTTGAGGTGAAATCAAACCTGCAACCCTCCGGCTGCAAGGCAACGAACATACCCACTACACCACAGCGCCCCACAAACTATGTCAACCAGAACATAAATATAGGACTTTCGTTTATTACTCCTGAATAGGTTGTACTATGTCAAACTATCCGAAGGTGTGGTGTATCCGCATCATCTATACCTTGCTACACAACCCTTTGCGTTAAAAAAAGGGTGAATTGATTGTTCCGGATCCCGTACTTCGCAATGAAGGATGAGAGCTTTGCTGTGGTCTGTCTGTCTCTTATTCTGGAACTGGATATCTCACTATAATCTGCAACATCAACTTCTTTCATCTCTGTCTCTACTTTACTTTCATGCATAATTATATCCTGAAGCTTCCAGATTTAACAAACTCCATCAGTGGGTTTTTTGTGCAGGTTATACCAGTCATTTCACATAGGTGGTCGTCATACGCTCAGGTATTCCTGACCTTACCACAATGACAGAAGCATTAAGCTGACAAACAACAACAGCAGACGCATTTGTATCAGATGGCAAATTAAGAAATGATGGCTGGATTAAGATTTGATACTTGTGCAATCTTAGTTTTAGCATAGGCCAACACGACCATGGTTAAGGGACCACTTGCCACTGACTTGACCAGCCATGGATGGATGGATCCGATTTGACCAGGGTCTATGACAACAGAGGCCGTTACCCTGGACAGAAATTTGCTCGGCATATTACAGCACTTAAGAGCTTCAGCCATAGAGTGCCCCTTTAGGGTGACCATGAATATTAATTCTTCATCTATACACTGTATTCTACAGCATTAGTATTTTGAGTTTCCTGTTACATTGAACAACCAATGCATACATAATTTACACATACAAACTTACAGGCTGTATATCTCGGTTCTGCGCATATAATTATGTCAAAGTTTTGCTGGTCGAGAAGACATACATCAAACTTACAAGGCTACAATGTGCCTCTAGTTGACTGATATTCAACAAGGCTACAAGGTATTGTAACCCCACTGCTGCCACAGCATTTGAGACAAAGATTGTATGCTTGGGCCACTGGGTCAGGGTCAGTTGATAAGGGCTGCATGTATTTTATCACAGGACTCTAATACCCCAGTCTTGATTCAATGACCTAAATCCTTGACCATCTGAATTCTTAATATTTTCTTACTTCTGAAAAGCATGCATTCCAGGTACTCGCTTAACAAAAGACCATCCTTGAGACATGTAGGCCTACATGCACTTAGTTTTCATTGTGTTATCTGACATAACTGTGCACGAGAACGTTTTCAAAATATTCCCTTTAAAAAATCGAAGACAAAGCAAAATACAAAGCTTGCAAAATGGCTCTTTATAGTAAACATTGAATCCAAGATAAGCTTCAATTTTGCTTTGACTCATCACCTGTGAATAAACAGGAGGATCTGGTGATTTAGTTTTCTGAATGCTTTCGAAAGCTCAAACTGCAATTATGAGCGTCTTTGAGTTGCGCTCAGCATTCTATGCATGGATCTATGATTGAAAGAAAATAAGATCTTACAAAGTCATCAAAAGTGCATCTCATGCTAGCTCTGTACAGGTCTTTCACTCAAAACTGAAAATATTCCTTTACCCCAAATTCTATCTTGTGTAGCTAATCTGTGCTCAGTGCACTGGCAGATAGGGAGTTCCAGCATGAAAGGTGACCATTCCTAAATATAGTCCAAGCATGCTATTCAGCTAGATGGGAGATCAGACCAGAGTGCTGAGCGATAGTTGAGGTGAGCGTGATGAAGGAATGCATCAAGTAAGGGTGGCAGCAGGAGTACACAAACGAGTAAATATTGGTGATGGCCCCTTGAACTTTGATATAATGAAGTTTGCTCTAATTAAGACAGGTGCAGAAATCTTCGATCTCTGCCCTACAAACTCTATTAAGTGCAAGCCATATCAAGGCTAATTTCGTTATTAAATGCATTGGGTAGAAACACAAACGCAAAAGCCAGCACTTAACATATTGAATGCCACTGTGAGGCAGAATAAAAACGTTTCTATTTGAACAACTAAATTAGAATGCAGAACAAATATATCCAGCTGTAATGAATAGGTAAGCGTGATACTTGTAAGCAAATGCTTTTTCCGTTTCTATTTGAACAACTAAATTAGAATGCAGAACAAATATATCCTGCTGTAATGAATAGGAAGGCGTGATACTTGCAAGCAAATGCTTTTTCCAACTGCACTTGAAGCAGTCGCACTACAGGAGATGTTCTTTTGGTCACCCTAATCAAGTGGGGTATACATTCAAACAACACTCCTGTAGCATTTTATACATGTATTAGTATTTACTGAAAGGCTTAAATCTACATTTCCATGCCAATTGACAGGAAAATAGCAAAAAAATGCGCACAAGTCCAAATGTTTTAGAATGGGTGTCAGTTGTTTGCAGCCTATTCCTCTTTGGCAGTGATTGCCAACCTTTTTTTTACTTTAAGGCCACTTTTTCTGAGTTGGAGGACACGAGGGCCACTTTTTCTTAGTTGAAGGACATTAGGGGGCCACAAGACTCAAATTTAATTAACTAAAAGCATATAAAATTGCTGTAATTGAATAAAAAATGGAATGTTTGATGTGATTTATAGACGTCAAAATAAAAATCAATAGTAATAGAAAACAATGATGTGTTCTATCCTGTCCAAGTTGTCTAGTTTTTCATATATTTTTGTATATTCTTTGAGAAATGAGGGCCATTTTTTAGGCCTGCATGGGCCACTTTTGACCCGCGGGCCACGCGTTGGGTCTGTGAGTGCCTTGTCCGCAGGTTACATGCAAGTGCACTGTGCAAGGCAGGTTATGCCAAACTTTTTCCACATATTTTCATAATTTTCATGGATCATATCCATGCATGGTCACATACATGTGTGAAAATATGGTATTTTACCAGTGATTGCTGACCATTTTGATATCATCGTCATCTTGTACTGTCAGATTCGGTCCACCTCCAAAGGGTTTTTTGAAGAGGCACTATAAAAATACTCAATTACAAATTACAAATAATGGGGAAGCTATCCTAAATAAATAGCAGCAATATTAGGTAGATTCATGATTTCCCTTGAGAATGCGTCGATGAATACGGTTAAGTAAATGACAATATCATTAGGTAAACATTGCTTTTTTTCTGAAACATCAAAAGACCTGCTGCAAAGCAACAGTGGAAAGACTGACAACCTGAAGGATTTTGCCTTTGAGAACAAAATGACGTGACAGATGATGAATAATATAGGACTATAACACCTTAGGAGTGAAGGACATGCATCGCCCGATGTGCAGACATGCACAGGAAGGACTACGGTCTAAGGTAAGGATGACACCTTAACCAATGGGTCCTTACAGAGTGCCTCAGAAGACTCAAGCATCTAAATACATCATTTCCACTCAACAGTCAACACTTGACGGGTTGCATGCTTAACAATTTTGGGCAAAAAGATAGTAAAAATATGCAAAAATGGAATGAATCGGGAAAATTTGGGGCAAATTACTGAAAAAAGTCGTAAGAGAAATTTTCGGTTCAAAGGCGCGGGTTGTCTGCCAAAGCCAGACCCGACAACTTTTCCAAACCACTTTCAGCCCTGGTTAAAGATTGTTATTTTTAGTAGCAATGCACAAATTTAAAGTATAAACAGTTCCAGAACTTCATGGCCACACAATAAAATGTGTTAGATGAAGTTTCTCAAAGCGGTCAAAAAGGAGCGTCGCGTGCTGTCTCGGCTTATGACAGAACGAACGCATTTAATCTATAGGCGTCAGGCATGCACACGAAGATGGAAGGCTACTATTCAGCACATTGTGTAACTTGGTGATTCATTACAATACAGGCATATAATACCAAATTTTGAAGTTGCATTTCTAATGAGCGTAGAATTCGGTGGGGGTAAATTTTGCAAAATTAAAATTCTTTGCAATCATCTGAATACATTAATCTCATGGTTAAAGGAACTTTATAACTGCATTTTTTGCTTGATTGTCTAATTTCTAGAATGCCAAAGCTTTACACTAAATGACAAAAAATACTGTTAGATACCTTGGTACAGTGATTCAATGAAAAAATAACAAACATTATCATTAAATTTTAACTTGCGCAAAATTAGCGCAAATTTATTGTTTTTTGTTGTGCAATTTTGTCAATTTTTTTGCACAAATTTCTGGGGGACCTACACAGTGCTCTAAATTTTACAGTTAGCTAAAAGCACAAAGTGAATATGTGCCAAATTTTCACAGATTATTGTTTACAAAAAGAGTAATTTTCTCAGCCAATTTGCAAATGGCTGGAAATAAATTACATAAGTTACAAGGCCACCCATAAACGGTCAGGGGTCAGAAGTCAAAGCCTACCTTGGCTGGATGCATTTCGATGCCATAGAGGTCAACTTTTCGAGCTGTGTCCAATAGGTTGAACTCTGCATCGGCTGGACATTGACCGCTGGAAAACAAATGCGACACCCGTTAATCCACCAAACGCACAAGTATTTACAATTTATGATATCTAAAATGTGATGTGACGACCTCTGGGCATACATGTATTGGTAGATTATTCTCTTCAATATTCTCTTAAACAACCAAAGGTAATTCATCGATTTTCCAGTTATACCTGCTTTTAGGAAACTTCTTCAATTCTCACATGATGAAAATAAGATATAAAAAAAATTCAGACCCTCAAAAGAACCGTGTACCGTACTCCTCAGTGTGATACCAGCATTCACTTCGACGGTGATCAAGTTACGTTGTGAAAACATCAAAATGCACCAGACACTTCAAATGATAAGTAACTCTCCAATGTTGATATTCGACACTACATTTAGAAGCCAATATAATAATTTTCGTTTATTCAACAATCCGGCTGACAGACCAAAACTGGTTACAATGTACAGTTGTCTTAATTAACATCAATGCTAACTACTAAGAGAACAGACAGCCTTCAATACAAGGACACTAATAGCAGACTAAAAAGCACACGTTCTATCCTACGGGGCTTCGGGAATCGAACTCGGCTACGCTGATCTTCATGCCAGTGTGTTATCCAATGCCCCCCGCCCCCAATAGCAAAATGAATGGAAGAACTCAAAAGAGGCTTGCACATGAAACCCCACAATTCACTACAATGCTTGAGGGCCAATCAGCTGCACATCTACTGTGCTTTCTTCAGAGGCTGAAATATTCAACAGAACACCAGTTGGTCAAGTTAACTACAACAGAACTTTGCTCACTGCCTCATCCTTCATGAATAAATCTCAAGCTCAGTCCTTAGGGTTCAACGGAGGAAGATAATGGATGTAGTGGACAACATGGACACTTTCCTAGCCACCTGATGTCTTTGTGGCTCGACGTCTTAAAGCTGTCAGGTTATGGCATCCATTAAAACTAGACAGTAATTTGACATTAATGCTGTTCTTGCAATAACTAATGACTCATACTTGAAAACTGTTTTGTGTTGCAAAATATTGAAACCTATTCTTCACTGACACTAGTAATTACTTCCTGTCAACGCTACTAGAATTCATTATTTTAACATAATTATACCAGAAAACAACTACCAGAAATGACTAAATTTGCTAAATAAAAATCACTTTTTTTGTAAACCGAATTGTTTATAAGATAACTGGCAATTTATATAGCTCATCATTTCATGAAACCATAGTTGTAAAATAGGTTTTTTTCGTTTTTTATTCTCTCCCAAAAAACGTCGTTTTTTTCGTTTTTTATTTTTCCCATCGTTTTTTATCGTTTTTTTCGATTTTTATGTAACTTTATTTAATTATTTACTGTCTAATATTATTTTCCTTAATTTAATTTTTTCTGATATTCCATACGTTTTCACCGTACTCTCAAGGATGCAGCTAACTATAGGGTCTTTATGTAATTGTTTAAGTCATAATTTTGAGGAATACATGTAGTAGATCCCGATAAGAAATGAAATTTGTAAGAGTTATTTTTATATAAAATTCTTGGGCCTATAATTAATATTTATAAGTAACAATTTTAAAACAAATGTACAATATATAAATTAGTAAACATCTGTGGTTTTTGCTTCTGGTCAGATTTTAATTGTGTTATGTCGATCAGCATAAACTTATAGTGTGGACTTATGTCTACAATTTAAATTTGAAAAGATTTCAATTAATACCTTTAATTTGTCCGAATTTCTTATTAAACCAAAGTTATAAGAAAAAAATAACTGTGGTAGATTGATGTTACTTTTACCAATTATTTTGGCCTAATAATAAAGTTGTGTTATTTGCGGTTTCTTGATAAAATTGCATAAGCAAGGTTTGTAAGTTGAAAATGAAATTTCAGATGTAACAAAGGTAAATTATTTTTCCATTTCCGTTTTTTATCGTTTTTTTGTCGTTTTTTATTATTTCGAAAAAAACGACGTTTTTTACCGTTTTTTATTTTATTATCATCGTTTTTTACATCTATGCATGAAACGTTTAGCTGCAGCAAATCTATTTCTGTAGTCAAATCCAATGCCATAAACATTAAACAAAACCATTCGCAAAACAGAAGCACCAGAGACAAGCATCACACTGATCTATTCCTGATAAATATCAGCCATTCCTTCATTTCAGAAAAATCAATAAAAATCAATATGCTAATACGGATTATATAGGATGAAATATATAGGATACGAAACAATGAAAGTAAAATCAATACATTTTGAAAAGGAATAAGAAAATTGAGATTTTTGCAGCCACAAATTCTAGCAGTTTTCCCCAAGTCAGGCAGTTCAAAACTTTCCTCAGCCCATGCTACAAAAGTGTAGACTGCTTCTAATACCTGCGGTCAGTGACCGACTTGGCAAACATAAAGCAACTGCTAAATGCAACAGAAGTCTCGGCAACACATAAAGCAACCGCTAAATGCAACAGAAGTCTCGGCAACACATAAAGCAACTGCTAAATGCAACAGAAGTCTCGGCAGCACATAAGTCATTCGGCAACACATAAAGCAACTGCTAAATGCAACAGAAGTCATTCGGCAACACATAAAGCAACTGCTAAATGCAACAGAAGTCATTCGGCAACACATAAAGCAACTGCTAAATGCAACAGAAGGCTCGGCAACACATAAAGCAACTGCTAAATGCAACAGAAGTCTCAGCAACACATAAAGCAAAGTCTGCTAAATGCAACAGAAGTCTCAGCAACACATAAAGCAACTGCTAAATGCAACAGAAGTCATTCGGCGTACATTAAGCAGGGAAAACAGAAACAAAATAAATCACAGGTTCCAGCACTTCTCTTACTCTTCCATATACATGTCTATACAGCCATTCAACTATGGAAAACGTTGTTAATCTTAAGCAGTGAGATGCGTTTTGGGATGCTCCTAGAATAGGTAGTGCTCACCTCTCAGTGTGTGAACACAGAATCATTGTACACAACCTACATGAGGTTAAACTGGGAATATCCATGCCTGGAGGAAGCAACTCTGAATACATGCCTGGAAGTGCTACCTTGGGTCAAACGCTCCATAAACCTATCATCAATTTAGTCCTAGATTGACCTGACATTCTGCTTTTTCACATATACCTGGCACTTGCAAATTACTTTGGCCATATTCTTATAGCTTCAAGGCTAAACTCTCCTATTACCTTTATTCTATGCTCTCCTGACCTTTATCCTATACATGCCAGTTTAAGTTTGCAATAAAGATACTCATGAACCTAACGAGCCCTGCATGCCCACACAGGGCCACATAACCTTGCTTATTTAAGGTTATAACCCTTAACACAAACCAATCCTTGGCCTTAACCCTAACTCTTACCAAACGTATGCCAACAACAACAACACTTCTTTGGCAAGTTGGTTGACAAATTTCACATATAAACCGTAAGTCTAATCAAAGCAGAGCAGAATTTACATCACATCGCATATGAATCTTGCAAAGTCTGAGCAGCTCCACAGGAAATGACGCAACAACCACAACATGAGCTACAACAACAACATGAAGCTGCATTCTCAAACCATTGACCCAATGGGCAAACACACGGACCGCTGACCCAATGGTCAAACACATGAACCGCTGACCCAATGGTGACACATGGACTGCTGACCCAATGGTCAAACACATGGACTGCTGACCCAATGGTCAAACACACGGACCGCTGACCCAATGGTCAAACACATGAACCGCTGACCCAATGGTCAAACACAGACCGCTGACCCAATGGTCAAACACATGAACCGCTGACCCAATGGTCAAACACACAGACCGCTGACCCAATGGTCAAACACATGAAATGCTGACCCAATGGTAAAACACATGGACTGCTGACCCAATGGTCAAACAGACGAACCACTGACCCAATGGTCAAACACATGGACTGCTGACCAATGGTCAAACACACGGTTCACTGACCCAACGGTCAAACACACGGACCACTGACCACAGCTGTGGTCGGTCATTCAATGGAACGTTCTTGTCGGTGGCGAACAAATGCAATCGAAAGGAGCGATTGAAGCGATTCCCGTCGATCAATAACACCTCCTCGGCACATGACAATATATTGATTGCCAGTAGTTGTCCGCCTGCACTGTACGCATTCGCTATGCATCTTTGGAAGCTCAGTAGATGTGTCGACATGGCGCTCAAACCAAATGAAGCAGACGGAAGCAAAAGTGAACATCTTAAATATGAAGATCAGCATCCAAGATGTAGAAAATAGCTGCATTTGATCGCTCACTTAAACTCATCAAACTCACTCACTCATTTCTGCAAATGACTTTTTGGATGCATCATATGAGTCAGACAGAGACAGAAGTTCCTAACTTTTTTTAGTCATCCATCAATAAGGAAAAACAATTGCACTTGGTTGTCAACTTCACTCCAGTCACTTGTTTTCGTATAAATGCCATTTAACAATTGTTTTGTTTTACCTGAGCAGAGCTTCCCAGAAACATTGGTTGCAACGATATTGTAACAAGACTCATTGTCGCTACTCAGGCAGGCATGGCTGTTAATTTCATTCAGAATTCAGCTCACAACCATGTGAAACTATACATGTATGCAGAGGCGGATACAGAAATTTTTGAAGAGGTGGGGCCAAAATTGTGGTCTTGGGCAAAAAAAAATTCGTTGATCTTTCACCCAAAAAACTGATGACCTTTTTTTCTTTAGTCATTTGGTCGAACTTGCCTTGAAATATATACAATTTTCCCGGCCAAAAAACTGATGACTTTTTTAGTCATTTACCCGAAATGTCTGGAAAATATACTCTTGAAACCTTATGGGCCATTCCTTGCTACATTGATTGAAAGCTTGTTGAAAGCTAAAATGGGGAGGCAATGTTTTATGGAATTTCTCAATGTGGGGGGGACATGGCCGAATTTGCCTCCCTGGATCCGCCCCTGCATGTACGTACAATCAAATGTAACCAAATGTAATCACTGATGAGCCACAAGCCACCTGTAGACTCAACTGCTGATGGAAACATCCAGTAAATGAGCAAGCAGTTCCTTTGTCATGCATGCAGTGACACACACAAACACACACAAACACACACACACACGCACACACACACAAGTGCCACACATGACTATATATCTATTCCAAATAAACACATTTTATGGCACCTAGCATATACAGCAATTTGTATAGTGTTCTTTCAAGATATCTGCTCAGTGGTTCTCAACTGGTTATTAGCAACAGTCTGTATCATTAGCTTGAGAGCATATACGTATAACATTCAAATAATGACTGTACATCGCAAATTAATGATGTGGCATTTTTATTAACTAATTGTGATACTCAAGTACTACAAAACAACCATCATTAGGCAATGCTGCAGTACATCACAACCAGATTACAGTGGCATCAGTGTGTGTGGTAAGTGTGAGCAAAAACTTAAAAACACTTGTTCCTCTAAAAGTGGTTAGTGTTTTTAAATTGACTTTGGCACGTGGAACAAGCAGGTACTATTGGAGTTTGAGACATCATACAAAGCTTCAAAGAAGGGTTTAGCTGAATCTTTTAATTGATTTTTTTTTACCCAAGATCAATTAATATGCAAGATATACCAAAAGAAGCAATACGTTTGACAAAAAATAATTTCTTTTCATAATTATACAAAAATTACAACAGGTTTGCTTTCATAAACTCCTGCACATTTTACATGAATATGCAGTTATAAAGATTTTACCACATGGTAAAACCTTTATAACTGCATATCCATATAAAATAATAAAATTATGGATTGACACCAAACAAAACTGGTTGACACTATATCTTTTTCTAAAGACACATGGTTTAAGATGTACTATAGAGCAAAATCAAAATAAATTTAGCCTACTAATTGGGCGTCAATCATCCCATGCCAAATATCCAGAGTTGAAAATCAGCAAAATAATGCCAATCAGCAAATCTTACGACTAAGATAATTATTGCACCAATGTCATGTGAGTCTGATTGACATTTGTACTCAGTGTCAGAAGCTTCTCAAATCAATGTTCAACCAATAATAGCCAGCCAGAATAAGACAATAAGCCACCAAGACTCCACTATATATATATATATATATATATATATATATATATATATATATATATATATATATATATATATATATATATATATATACACACACATATATTATATATATATAGCCTTAGGATAGTCGTCCTATTTTGATGATCTTGGTTAACTTAGTCTCTCTGTTCGTAATACTGATGCCATGCAACTGAGATCAAAACTCAAAACATTCAGAACTGAATGAAACACACATGTGTGTGTTTTCAATAGACTTTGAAAAGCCTGCTTTTATATTGGTATCACTAATGCACGGTAAATTCTCTCCTAAGTACCGTGCATTAACAAAATTCTTCATTAGAGTCAGAGTCTAATGTGAGCATGTGAGCAGGAGGCTGAAGAACTTTCTTCAGGCTCAACAAGTGGTTCACTACTGGACTACATTGGTTGAAATCCTCGATTAACGTCAATTTCAAAGTCTACGGTGCTACTGCCTGCTGCCTGTCTGCAGTTTTATTACCATTCTCAAAGCTCCATAAAGCTGGTCGTGTGGCAACACTGAGGTTAATTCGAGGAGCACACTGCCTCTGTAATCACCCAAGTTATGTTTCCACCGTATCCGGTTGCGGATTTGTGCTTGCCATGTAATAACAGTTGTTTGTGTGCGGACCTCTGTCACCAAGCAGTATAATTTGGTATCAGAGTACAATGGGAAGTAAATGGCAAGTCCCACAATGCACTGGTCCCTATCACAAGCTGCATGAGATTTACTTGACACAAATGGTCACTTTGACACCAGTTGACTGTCATCACAATGGCATGATAATGGCCTCAGTTCCGATGGCATACTTCGATACCCAATAAATTGCTTGAACCTTGAAGAAATACCAGATCACACTAGAAAAGCAAAAGTATCTATAACATGATCTTTTTGCTTCAGTATGTACCATTTATTCTCTTTACCATTTATTCTCTGTGGTCGGTCCAACAACCTGGAATGGACTTCCCTTGACTATGCGACACCTCCCAAGCTCTTCTCAATTTCATAAACTGTTGAAGACTGTTTTTTTCGCTTGATCTCACCCGGGAGCGCCTCTTGAAGGGTCGCTATATAAATTACGATTGATTGATATACATCAAATAGCCCGGACAGAAAAGCATCTTAAATTTGGGCTCAGAGATGAAATGCACATGACGTACAAAATATATATATATATATATATATATATATATATATATATATATATATATATATATATATATATATATATATATATGGATTCCATCCTTATCCTGATCACAAACTTCACCTTCAAAGTAATGGTCATTTCCTTGAAATCTTAAACAACAAAGCCATGGTCTCCTTTCGCGCATTCAACGCTAACTTAATGCACACATGACAGAAAGCATCATGACTGTTGGTCACATCTGATTGCAGTTTGCCACTCAGGTTTTTAATAAACGAAGATACATACATATATATATATATAAGTATATATATATACATTAAATATATATACACATGTCTAATCTGCCAGAAAGCCCACCAAGAGCCCATCTCAATTTGCCAACAACAAGTATTCTTCCAATCAGGCAAACAGAACAGCATCAAATCTTGCACAGCAATCCTGGCTTATACCCACCATAATCCGATTCTCTGAGCACTGTCCATTTCCAATCTGGATTTCAACCATTCTTCCCCAATATTTGAACATTCTTGATAAACATTTCAACTTAAGCTGTACTGGGTAAATTTTCATCGACTGTCATCTTGTGCATTATAATAATGATGCTATATATATATAGGACATTAAACCACATACGTGCAATAACATCACATGAATCATGTGATCCTTCAGAAATTGTTACGACAAGTGGAATGGATTTTAATCACCAGCTTAGCACAAGCAGATAATTACTAATCAACCAGATTTATCTCAGTAAGCATGCAGTATTTAATCTAATTCATTTGTGACATGGTTTATTAATTTTGGCAGTACTGCCAAATAAGCCATGACACATATGAAAGGCATAGAACTTTATGTACTTAGAGCATAGAAATGCAAGGAATAAATTAGCACAGCCTACACAGAATTTGCGACAATGAAAGGCAATTTCTCTCAAACCATTGCGAAACGAAAAAACCCAACTCACTTGCCACTTCTGCGATATGAAATTCTGAAGACTTACAAGCACCAAGGTTAGACTATAATAGCAGATATTTGGTTAAAGAGCGGAGGGCAATTAGTGAAATCTTCATGAGCTTGTTGTTCGCCACATGGAGCATTATTACGAATGCAGCAACACAAAGCTATTGCATCGTTAAATCTTTCATTACTAAGAATCTAAAGGCGAGCAAAAAGAAACGAGTGGAGTGGTCCCTAAGGCCAACAGCAGCAGCCACAGGTATAAAGAACTAATGACTTCGGTTCTCCTAGCATGCACGTTTAAGGAGAGTGGCCACACTTCTCCCTCCCTCAGATCTCTCCATCAAGGCTATAAAAGGACTGTAATCATTTTACAGCCTTCACGCAGGAACATAAATAGAGCAAGCAGTCTGAAACATCCACACATATATATATATATATATATATATATATATATAATATATATATATATAATATATATATATATAATATATTTATTATATATATATATATCCTGGAAGGGATTGAACTTCCAACCTATTGATTGACAGCCCAGCATGCTCGCTACCAGACTATCACCCAATCCCTAAGGAATGTGTAAATTGTATTCGAGCATGCTACTGAAAACGAGAGAAGGTATAATGCAAAGGAAAAGGGCAAAACAATTGATGACAGCCGATTGTCTTACAGAGCAGTGAATGCAACTGTAGACAGCAGAAAGAGAAAGACAATACAAGTGAGAAAACGATTGCTTAGAAGCTGTTGGCATGAGAAGAAATTCCGCTTTGTTCTTCCGTTTCATTGTACTGCATGAGGTGGCAAGATAAATGGAGTTTTCCACCAAGGGTCACTTTATCATTCCATCCGAACTGCCGCAAATTCCCCAGCGTGCATTAGCCTCCGCAGCCGTAAACAATATTTTATATGCATCTGATATTCGCTCACATTGCCGTATTCTCTGGCTTATTTCTTCACATCAGTTCAATCTTTAAATCTTCACAGCAACAAACTTGTTGTGTTTTGGATCGTTTAAAATTGTTGTTGACCTTTCATGATCCTAGGCATCTTATCTCATTGCTCTCCAGAGTCCACTTGCCTTTTGATCCACCAGGGTATCTTCTGGGTGTAGGCCAAGACTCTTCCTGATCAGCATCTGCTGGAAAGTATGCTGCTCCTGGAACATCTCTTGTCTTTTCTTGCAGTTGTTTCACTGTTGCTGGTCTCTGCACTTTGAATGTTCTACCTACTAATGTTTGTGACTCTTACAGAGACTGTCCGTCATTAATTATCAACTGAAAACTTCTTCCTCAAGTCGACGACGTATGGCTCTTGATGTTTGCCTGGCATCAACATACAGTTCTGAACTATGTGCATATCTTTAGGGCATTAATTATATCAAATGACAGTTGTATTACAAGTATTTTATTGAATTTCTTCCAGTCATCAGTCGCCCTGCCTAAAACTCCTTTTCATCATATTTTATGCATTTTATGAGCATGTTTATTAGGTCGTGCAGTCAAGGGTCATCTTGGTAATTTGGGGTTCAAGGTTAAACACCCTTCAAGAAGTCAATCTCATGTTGGTGAACAGAATGACAATGTCCACTTGAAAGACACACACTTCCAAAGTATAGTAATGTTAGTAATGTCCACAATGTTGATGTTGGTAATGATAACAACATTGACGAAGATGACCATGATGATGTTGGCAGAGATGATAACAAAGATAACAACGACGAAGTCGATGGCTATGAATATGCTCAAAGGTGTTTATACTTTATAATAATAATGACAAGGCTGCAATTCATGAACCAAGCACAAAAAAGTCTAAAGTGACGTGATACATACGAGTGTTCCCTGTGGTGATCCAAGATCTTTCGTTCCAACGCATCATTCTGCTTTGGTAGAAGTTTCGTGCTTCTTAGGTACAAGAGGATTGCATTTTCGTCACCCTCCATGAAGTCCCCAAATTCAGCTGGACACAGAAAGAAATGTACAGAGACCGTAACATGTTGAAATCCGCTCAGTCACAAACACCAATCAAAATAAGAAAATAGCAATTTCAGCATCAACACAGAGGCCATCTGCATGGCTGACTCTTGTTTGGCAATGTGGAGTGTACACTGTACAGGTTCAAATCTCCTCCAAGACTGCAACACAACAGTGGAAGGAATGCAAGGAAGTCCAATTTGGACAACCTGGACAGCATCAGCAATTTACGCATTAATGAGATAAATGATTACACGTACATACAATATAAGCAAATTTATAAAGTTCTTTCATTCCTATTATTTCATTTCAATATTGTATGCAAGATGTAAATTTGATCGCTTGCAACCTATAAAAATGTCTATAGATTAGGAACTACATCTGGAATGGTAATGCTCACTTCTTCAGATTCTGGCATAGAAAGCAACTTCTCTGAAGCTTTATACAGTCAATGCCAGACACTAAACAGCTACGTTTTTTTTACCTCTATACACATTAGCAAAGATTTGCACCAGATCTGTGATAAAAGCCAGACCAGGCATATTGCTGCTACTAAAAAGCTCCAAAAGTCAAATGGATGAAACTACATGTAGCAGAGAAACTGTGATAGTATTAGTGCTTTTTCAAGTCTGCTCGATCATCTGCAAAAAGTGAAGCAGTAGGTCAGTTAAAAAACCAGTCAAGATCCACAGTGACCTCCCAAACAAAACTTAACCCACCAACCATGGGATCATTGTAAGCCTTACTGATTTTTCCATCAGTTCTACATTGACCATACACCATCCAAACTGAAGTCTTATTAGCAAATTCTACAAGTTAAGAGGTTTGTTGTTGATATTATCGCTTTAGTAAAACTTTCCTTCACATTCATGGACATCATTCTGATAACAGATTTGTTGGAGATATTGCATCATGTTTATCAATTCAAATAGCAATTTTCCCTACAGAACAAACTGCTCAGGAGTGCACCATGGCAATTGTGTAATAAATGGGCAATAACCACAATTACCACATCATAGCATTCAAGGTTGCATGATAAATGTACTTGAATTTTCCTATCTCTCAGCAATCCGCTTATTGTCGAAAGTCATGCATTCTGATGTCAACTCGTTGCCATTTATTTCATCCTGTTAATTAACAGACCTCGAGCTGTTTATCAAGTCCCTGCAAGCAGTTCATAAGCGGCTTAACTGGTCTTTTTATCTTTGGCTAATTATTTTATGACCATAGACTGCATGCATACACATGAAGGTAGCACAGCACAAATGACTAAATCTCGAGAGATCAGACAGATAACCAGTGTGTGTATGAGTTGAGACAAGCGTCGAGCTAAGACATTTTTAAGAATCAAACAGGTAATGTTACAGAATTTTTAAAGCAATCTAGATGATTAAATTGCAGACAAACTTCTACAAAAAAAGGTAAACTGTTAACAGTGGCTTTATACAAGCGCCGAGCCTGGAAATTGATGAGGATAATAACAATAAGAGATTAACATGTCAGACACGAGCACTTGAATCACAGGCAGATATAAAGGATTTACCACAACTTTGAACACTTTTCCTCATATCTACATTTACAGATTAAATTTCTCGCTAAGGAGGCATGGTATCTGCACTTCAGACCTTCAATCACATTTGTCCTTAACACTGCACTTCATGCCTGTAGAGGTATACAATGACAGACATATTACCATGTCTACTAGCGATTTCTGATCTCACTGAGTATGCTCATCTCACAGCAAAGGACACTATCTATAATAATCTGATATTAAGTCTTGACTGACCTTGAACGATGTAGGAGGCCAGCAGGACGGCAGTGTGCTCCTGGCATGGCATGGTACCAGTCGAAAGATCACGCTTCACTTGCAGCGCAAACAGGTACCTGTTGGATACAAGAACAACACACATTAAAAACCAAACAGCACTCGAACCAATTAATCGAACCAGACTCTTTGGTTAGTCCAACATCTCAGGCACTTACTTTGATCACAACAATTCTCATATGAATGCATCACATCTGAATGCAACTGTCCACTGAAGTTGTTGCAAAGTACTAGAACAGAACATTATCACACATGATGCACATTGGTTCCTATTAAATCGTTTAACATTGAGAGTGTACTAGAAGTGTCTGGGAAATCAATGCAGCTTGTTTTTTTACAGCATCAAGGAGCAATTGTTCTCACTGGCTCAAGTTTCCAACCAACAAATCGATGCAAATCAAATCGATGCAAATCAAATCGATGCAAATCAAATCGATGCAAATCAAATCGATGCAAATCAAATCGATGCAAATCAAATCGATGCAAATCAAATCGATGCAAATCATATCGATGCAAATCAAACCGATGCAAATCAAATCGATGCAAATCAAATCGATGCAAATCAAATCGATGCAAATCAAATCGATGCATGTGCAAATGACATTATGACACATGAGACAAATGCAAAATATGTGTCTATGATTTAGGATTATCATTCTTGTGAGTGCAAATCACATATCCTTCATCTCATGGACCAGTTTTCTCAGGAATTTCTACAGAGATGTGTAAATAAATGCATTAAAACGCAACCTTTTCCCAGAAACAGATACACGACACAGCGCCTTTAATGTCTGTAATGTTGCCCAATTAGCAAACACCATTTAACCCCTACATGTGTGACCCTTATTAACAGATCTGCAAAAACCAGTACATGCATATAAATCAATGTCAATAAAGTAATGCCCTATAAAAAGAACAAACAACTGACATGGTCATGCTTCACATGTCAGAGCTCAATGACTTGAATATGAAAAATAAATGCCTGTGTTCTATCAGTCACCTTCCCCTTTTTTGACCTTATAAGCAGAAAACAAAACTATTTTTGCACATGCTTTGCCAATAGTCCTATTTTCAACGTTTACTGTAATAACAGGCCGCTGTATACCCCAGCACTAAGCATCAGTTGCCTGCAGTGAAGAGAAATTCGCCCATATATTCAAGCGTCAAACGCATTGCCATTTCACGCCATACAAAGTGCCAATTGATTATAAAAGAACCGGACACTCGATCAGGAAATGACAACCATATATTATGGCATTTTAAAGCCAGCTGCTCGTCTAACAGGTTCTCAGAATCGGAGGCAACATAACCTTCCAGAAGAAGAAATGAAGAGTGAATTGGCATATATAGCTAAGCTTAAGCAGCAGCACCAGCTTGTGCAGCACCACAGCAGCTGATGGACTGCCGCACAGAAGGGCAATATGCTGGCTAGTGACAGACGAGCAACTACAACTAACAAGACAGCTTTCTGGAAACATTTATCATCTCTCAACGCTCTCGGGGAAAAATTAGCCAATACCAGGAAATGAGCAACATAAATGAGATTAACTGCCCGAAGATAAAAACCAGCTTTCTGACAGTTAACTACACACAGCACAGCTAAAAAAAACATGTCCTCTAAAGTGAACTTATTTCTTACAGGCTTTCAGGTTATATCACAGCCCTACTAAAAGTTCATACAAACACACATTAAGACTATTAAAATGAAACAGATATTGTTAAGCTCTTTCAGCCTAATCAAAAGTCTACACAGCTAATCATACCAGTGGTATGATACCACTAAAGAAAATGAAAATGACTGATTTTAAATACTGTGGTTGGTCAATGTTGAAAGTCATGTAAACAACAAACCCCAATTTGACAGATAATATTCTTTGCTGAACAGGAGGCCAATACAATGAGTTTATATGCTCCTATCTTAGTTGAAACTCTAGCCAAAGGGTTCTGAACCATTAAGCATTTGGTGAAAAAACAGAAACTGTGCTGCATCAATTAAACCTAAATAGTATGCATAGAAATATTTCATGTTCAATTTAAGATGAGCTGTGTCAATGATTTACTCAAACTGCATCCAAAGTTTGGACAAAACGTTTACTATTGGCACCTTTACTATTTCACATCACATGCAAGCATACACATTATACATACACATTACACATAAATATATATATATAATTATATATACATGTATATTATACATAATGTATGTATGTGTATATATATTATACTAGCTGGGGTACCCAGCGTTGCCGGGAAATTTAGGATTTGACCCGCTCCCGGCCACAACCCCACCACACCATACTCTCCCCCCACCCTCAACCCCCCCCACCCACAACGCCCCACCACACTCCAACCTCCACCGGTACACCATCTGTGAAATTTCCCCTCCAACCCCCCCATTCCCCACCCCACTCCACAATAGCCCACCACACTCCGACCTCCACCGGTATGCCACCCGTGAAATTTGGGTTTTCGGGAAAATTTCCCCTTCAGGTAAGTGATTTCTGATTTCAGCATTGGTCAGAAGAAACGTTCAAAACCTACGCTGTTTGAGTGGAAAAAGGCTATCAAAACAGCATAACAGAAGCAACAGCAGAAGCAGCAGCAGCAGAAGCAGCAGTTGTAGCATCCGACAGATACAAAAGGTGTGAGAGGAGCTGCTCTCACCTTCTCTCACATCTATTTCATTTGCCTCCATTCAGACCACCCTCAGCCATTACCATCACAGATGAGGTCGGTTCCCAAGGCATGACCCCAGCATCTGCTGTTCCATCAAATCTAATATGACTATCCAGCTAATGGGCTGCAGTTCCCACTCAGTCCCACATAGCTCAGCAGCATCAGCAGCAGCAGCAGCAGCAGCAGCAGCAGCAGACAATATGTCATGATATATTCATGGCTAGAGGCTAGACGATCCAAGCTTCCTGCGCAGACAATTAATTCTTATGGTTGCATTCACAGGAAGCATCAGAGGCATTTTTAAGTGGACTGCTCATTGCTCAACTACAAATAGAGCTACTGACAACCGAATATGACCGGACGTAGGAAAACCTGCATCCTATGCAAGCATAACCAGCAGAATGTAATGAGTGCAACTGAACAAAAAACACAGACATTGATAAGCACTTCCTTAAGTGGTGCCATGAAGTGTCCTATAATATGACATAACACAGCATGTCACTTCATCTCTGCAAAAATACAGGACATCAGTAAGCCATCAATGGCTAGCCAGAAGCATTTGAAGGACTGCACCCAGGTCGTGAATGCAAAAACTGAAACATTTATGACCCTTTTGGTAATTTTTACATGCTACGAGCCATCAGCCTATGACGTTGGATGACATCATCATGCAGATGTGGTCTCTTCCTCTGTTCTTCAGAAGATGCACTCACACTGTCACAACAGACATGGGTAGAGAAAATCAGAAACTATTTTTAAATCTGGGTTTACAAGTTTTCTGGCAGTCCAAACCCACTTTGACAGAGCCAGAACTTACTGAAGCAGCTTTGCTGCCCCAATCTGTGCTTGAGAAAGTATCTTTGGCTTTGTCAGAGTGATTAGTAATATATATATATATATATATATATATATATATATATATATATATATATATATATATATATATATATATATATATATATATACTTGTTTGTATCGTATCTTTGGTTCCTTTTGGTAGGATTACTAATTTAACGCAATGGTGCCATCAAATATCAAATAACAAAGCATGAAATAAGTAAAATTTCAAACAATTCTCATTTCAACCAAATGTTACCAAATAGAAATTTATGTATCTAAAATTGCATAGTTGGATTTTGCCTCTCACAGTGAATAAATTTACAAAAACGCAATCTAAAAATTTACTTGTCTGATGGGCAACACATAAGTACAAATTTTATCGAATGGCATAGTGACAGTGACTGGTACCTGCTCATAATGGTATTTTTGCTAAAGTTTTGATGCCCATAGTTGCCACCAGGGTGCAACAAAGGTAATGATATAACTTGGATGTCACTACCAAGACAAGAGAGTCTCTAATGTTCCATTCATTCGGTTGAGTAAGTAATCTTTAGAAACTTGATGCAACATAATAGGACTAAAAGTGCACACACTCGTGAACATGAAACGGAACAACAAAACCCTGAAAAGTGTTGCACTATAGCAGACAGTTAACACAGACATAACTTCCAAACCTAAATCAATACACCAAAGTAGTTGCCATGAAACAAAAGCTTCCACTAAAAATTCGAACTTGTAATCTAAATTAATTATTCTTATGACTGTAAAGATCAGAGATCATTAACCCATTGTTCAGGAACTGATGACAACAATGATAATGATCATCCATTGTTAAATGAAATCTTATGGCAGTCACGCCTGTTGACATTGACCTTACCTTACCTTAAGTACACTGTGTTGCAGATACGCAGGATTTCTCAACACACAACTATAAACTTGGTCCAAAAGCTTTTTTCCCACCAGCAGTAGCAGCAGCCATGCCCGGAAAGCAGGCTCCATCCAACCACAACCACATTGGAGAAGGTATACACATAAATGCTCCTCAGCCATTGCACTCAACATGATTTATGTCTGACTGCTGGATCCATTTAACATCGTCAACAGCTACAGCTGTTACCAGCCGATCCGCCAATCAATCGATAACCCCTCCCAATAGACCAAGATCACTGTACAGGAAAAATCAGATATACATATTCGAGGGGTGGCCAACCCATAAGATCCTTTCACCCTCTGACCATGCTCATAGGCATTTTCCAAATCAAGATTTATCAGTGCAGCTGTGCAACATTTACACTAAATAACAAAAATTACGGTACACGTAACAACATCCTGGTTACCGAATTCACGATTACTCACTTCAGTAAAATGTATTTTAATATGTACTGATATCTGAATACATGTATGTAGCACCTGTAGATACATTTACATTATTATAATTTATGCAAATTTTAAACACCATGACCTAATGACCGAGCACCAATCAATGGCACTGAGCCATTATTATGCAAGTGAAGGACCTGTTCAATGTCCCTGCACAGCGCTACTGAATGGCCACGGTTGTGATCGGCGCTATAGAAATTACTAATTACATCACACCCATATATATATGAATGATACAGTCATGCAAAATTTGCCAATTCTACTCGATATGCTGTGTTTAAGTACAGAATGCACTTGTTAAAAGATTTATATACTTTCATACATTGAAACTTTTCTACCGAAACTTTTCTACCCCACCCAACTTACAGAGAAAGTTGGCCTACACAAACACAAACACATGCGTGAATGTGCATGTGTGTGTATCACTTGACATTTTAAACGCAGACCTCGGGAGATATAAACTACCTGGTATATTCCTCTTCCAGAAGACCCGGATCTGGAGTGTAGAACTTGACTACAAATCTGAAGTCTAGACTGTGTCGTGAAATCTGCCGTAAGATCTGCTTATCATGATCCAGCCAGCACTACAAGAAACAAACAAAACAAAATCTACATAGAAATGTAATGGAGAACTGTCACAGATGGCATTGCAAAAAACAAAACAATCTGTTACTGTAGAATATGAACAGACTTTAACTCATATTCTAAAACTTTAAACAATGTTTATTATATTGTTAACAATACCGATACTGTTCAGAGTGAGGCAAATTTATCTATTGCTGGCAGATATGAAAGCTCATCAAAACTTGATATGTCACTTGGTATGAAGTAACAGCAAATCTTCAGTATTTATAACAATTCACTTTTAGACTTCTGCTGTACTAATAAATAAACTGAAAACAGCAATGACTGGTTTGTGAGTAGACAATCTAGACATCGACGTTTAGGCAAATGGAGAGCTATGAATGCTAAAGAGCAATCACCATGAGCAGTGAGGTCACCAATTGATACACACTGGCTTTCAAAAGTGAAGTTCTTCAAAGGTGAATCCTTCATTTAACACCTAATCGCAAATGACAACTGCTGTAATTTAGTTACAATCTCTACAGCTGAATTAATCTTGGAATGGTCATCATTTTCAACCGCATTGCATCAGAATGACGTACATTTCTAAATATGCCTCGTTTTAATGAGTAGGAGGTAAAAATAGAGTGGCACAGAGCTCTCTTCAAGGGAGCTATACTCAACAGCAAGTCAAGAGAAAACCCTTGTCTATTATTCGCTTCTGCTTTAGTGAGAAATTAAATTTCCACCAGAGCTAATCCATGACCATTGACCACAGAAATTCCATCTTATTTTCCATAATAGGGAATGAAGTTTAGCCATCTGGAAAAGTAGACACTAATCAAAACTGGCTCAGCCATCTCCTACCATCGATTGTAAACAACACACCAGCACATACAGAAGCAACTGCACACAATACCACCACCCCACCAACAAACACTCACAGGTCTCCACACATGTATTCACACCACACAATCACCCACATTCACACGATAAAACACAGGCTCACACATATAATAACATAAATAATCATATCCTAATATCAAATCAAATTTTTTTTAAATTCTCAACTTTTCAACTGCAGAAAATGAAACAGCCACAGAAATAACTGGTTTGGACGAGTACTAAAATGCATTGAAAACATATGTAGCTGGTCGCTAAAGGGTTAAATAAGTCTTGCTTCCTTTCTCCAGGTTCAATTATCTACCTGGAGCATTTATCAGAGCTCTCGCAGTCTAACCATGCAATGTGGAAACATTCCAAAAAATGCCATCAATGTAAATCTATTGTCATCAAGTTCCAGGCAAGTCGTGTGACTCAAGGGTGATACATCCAGTGATCTAATCCTTCAGATAACGAACTCCAGTAATCAGATCACATTCCCCATAAAAATTATGTCCAAGAGAGTTTCAAGTCCAAGTTGGAAGCACTGAAAGAATCAGAAAATTCACGGACATTCCTATGCCCTGAATAATTCCAAAGTCACTTTGCCACTGTGAGCATTAGAGTTAAAAGCCTTGAGGTCAGGAAATTCAAAAGACAGAGATAGAGACACAGAAAGCAACCGCCAGGGTCAACAGACATGATATACTAAACCATTAATTAAGCTTCAGGATGTCAGACTATATCAGCCAAAGTGGAAAATGCCCCCCCCCCCCCCCCCCGGTCCCACAAAGAAACAGTAGGACCTACCAAGAACACAGAGCACACAAATAAAACACAATATCACTAGAGGTCAACAGTTAATGCCAACTACCCCCACCTGTATTAGGTCAGATAGTAAGGAAACACCAGCAGAGACTGATCAGTTACCAGCAGTCAGGTGAGCAGAGAAGGTCATAGGTGAGGAAAGGTCAAACGACTTTAAAGCAACAGTCCAAAGAATAAGTTCAAGTGAACTTTATAATTAGAAGATAAAGGATATTAAAAAGTCACAAGGAGCACTCATCAATGCACGTCAACCTATTAAAGTCTACAGTATGCATTCAGTATCCGAGTGCCTGGATTGAAAAACTAAAACTGGATTTCATAACAACAACATTGATCATCTATCCAGGAACTAAAAGAGTTCAGCAGAAATCACTTGAATGATGGAACAAAAAGTAAAACTAATTCATCATTAAATGTCAGATTAGTTTTACTATTGCCTAGAGAAATTCCCATTCGTACTCACTCATATGAAACTGTTTTATTTACCATTGCAGCTATTTGCAGCATGGATGCTGTATTTACATGATCAATAGTGAGACAACATGATTAATGTACTAGTTATTTACTAAACAGAAGCCAGATTAATATCAAGCCATGGGGCACAGACTGTAACCAGGGTTAATGTTTACTGTCAAAAATTTCCGGATTCTAGTAAATGACTAGCACAATCTCCTGATCATTGAATCTTGCCCTGATCCGATCAATCACAGCCAGGGCCACTGTCATTCAGAGTCATCTCCTTTCCGACAGGCTTCAGACCACCACTCTAAGCGGAGCATCCGAGAACGGATCCGGTCTAATCCCTTCCGGTCGTTCAACGTATACCAAAGTCTTAACAGGTTGTCCTCACCTAGTTCCTGACATTCCAACAATAGCAGCAGCAGCAGCAGCAGCACACTCTTCTACATTTATATCATGGAACACAGCTTAAAACTGCCAGGAAGTCTTGTGAAAACGCAGTATGAAGATCATCCATCGATATCATCCATCCACTGTCTAACCCATCCGTTCATCCATATACGATCTGTCAATCCATCCATTCATATATTCTTTGGTTATCGATCAATTCATCCATTCATCCATCCATCCATCCATATTGGAACATTTTACCACAAAGGGGATGGAGGGATGGGTCGATTCTCCCATGAAATGATGACTGTGCTCTAGAGTCGTTGAGGGGTCATTCCGCCTCATTTCAACAAATGGCTCCAGGTCGACCATCTTGGATTTTACTGAAAATTTTTCAGAATATTTATTATGGTATTAGAGGAAACTAGGCCAAATTTTAGATCAAAATCTTAAGTAGTTTTGAAGATATTATTTTTCAAAGACGTCTGGGGTGACCTCGTTTTCGACGTTTTGGGAGTCGCGTCTAAATTTGTAACAACGTTCAGAAGCTCATAACTTCATTAATATAGCAGATAATTTTATGAAATTTTCAGGATGTTTAGTCTTTGTGGTTTAGATGACATGCTGAAGAAATGAAAGATCAGTCTTGAAAATTCTGATGTTAGGACCCAACTGAAAATGGTTAAAAAAAAATTGCGGATGTCTGACAATCATACTTTGCTGCCCTGGTGTGGCCAAACTGAATTTTTTAAAAAGAATATTTTAACAACTTGTTATACTAATGTACTTTCTCTACAAAAATATGCAAAAATTTTGCATTTCTGATGCATGCCTACTGCCATATGGCCTTCCAAATTTGGAAAATTCCATTCCGAAGACCATTTTCAAGGTCAAAGATCATCATGTTTGTTAGGTCATGGAGCAATAAAATTTACATCATTGGAAAGAGCAGCTCAGATACTCTAAGTTCACCAAAATTTGTGATGGTGTCTCTTCTTGTTCGTGCAATATTTTTTTTTCAATTGTGGCAGTTTTCTGCATTTGCGAGTTTATAATGGAGTCAATATCAGGGCATTATATTGTGAAATAATATCTGTAATAAGTCAATTTTTTCAGATTTGAGTCTCCTCATCTTCCTCAGGTCTTGAAGTTATTAGGTGGATGTCTAACTTGATGAGTCACTATCATATGAAAGATATATCTAAGAGATATACATGCCCGAAAAAATGTAAATTGGCATTTGTGCAGCATTTACAAATTTATAAATTTAAAATTTCAAGGATTTCCACCCAGATTCTAGCATATTTGGAAAGAACACAAAAAACTGATTAGATGAAACAAATATCAGTCCTCTGGTTAATTTCCTGGCTGTGACATGGCAGTCCAAATTTGGTGGATCAGGCCGTTTCTCGTGAATGATGCAATATCGCATTTGTGCAGCATCTGCAGATTTATAAATTTAAAATCACAAGGACTACCACCCATATTGTTGCATATTTGGAAAGAGCACAAAAAACTGATTAGATGAAAAAAATATCAGCCCACTGGTTAATTTCCTAGCCGTGATATGACAGTCCAAACTTGCTGGATCGTGTCGTTTTCTCGTGATTAGCTTTTAATTCAAGTGGCACAAAAATAATCACGAAAAACGGCATGATGTTGTACAAATGCCATATTACATCACTCACGAGAAACGGCGTGATCCACCGAGTTTTGACTGCCATGTCACAGCCAGGAAATTAACCAGAGGACTGATATTTTTTTCATCTAATCAGTTTTTTGTGTTCTTTCCAAATATGCAAGAATCTGGGTGGTAGTCCTTGTGATTTTAAATTGATAAATTTGTAAATGTTGCACAAATGCCAATTTACATTTTTTCGGGCATGTGTATCTCTTAGATGTATCTTTCATATGATAGTGACTCATCAAGTTAGACAACCACCTAATAACTTCAAGACCTGAGGAGACTGAAATCTGAGAAAATTGACTTATTACAGATATTATTTCACAATATAATGCCCTGATATTGACTCCATTATAAACTCGCGAATGCAGAAAACTGCCACAATTGAAAAAAATATATTGCACGAACAAGAAGAGACATCATCACAATTTTTGGAGAACTTAGAGTATCTGAGCTGCTCTTTCCAATGATGTAAATTTTATTGCTCCATGACCTATCAAACATGATGATCTTTGACCTTGAAAATGGCCTTCGGAATGGAATTTTCCAAATTTGGGAGGCCATATGGTAGTAGGCATGCATCAGAAATTCAAACTTTTTGCTTATTTTTGTAGAGAAAGTACATTAGTATCACAAGTTAAAATATTCTTTTAAAAACATTCAATTTGGCCACACCAGGGCAGCAAAGTATGATCGTCAGACATCCGCAAGTTTTTTTTAACCATTTTCAATAGGGTCCTGACATCAGAATTTTCAAGACTGATCTTTCATTTCTTCAGCATGTCATCTAAACCACAAAGACTAAACATCCTGAAAATTTCATAAAATTATCTGCTATATTAATGAAGTTATGAGCTTCTGAACGTTGTTACAAATTTAGACGCGACTCCCAAAACGTCGAAAACGAGGTCACCCCAGACGTCTTTGAAAAATAATATCTTCAAAACTACTTAAGATTTTGATCTAAAATTTGGCCTAGTTTCCTCTAATACCATAATAAATATTCTGAAAAATTTTCAGTAAAATCCGAGATGGTCGACCTGGAACTTTCTGAAAAATTTGTTGATTTGACATGGAATGACCCCGAGTCAACTCTTCACTCACAAAATTTTGCTCAGCACTATCAACTGATGCTTGATAATTAATTAATAATTATGCATGGAAATAATAAGCACAAAAATAATAATAAAAAATAACAGCAATAAAATTAATATAAATAATCCATCCAGTCTTTCATCCATCAATCCATTTTCTGGTCAATTTGTAACTGAATAATTAAAGGGTAAAAATATAAAAGAAAACTTGGTAAAAACTGCAGCCAAGGTTTAGTGACCCATTTGTTACCATCCATCCATCCACAAGAATATAGGGAAGAAAGCTATGTTTGCTAAACCACTACCATAGGAAACCTTCTGATGCACCTGCAAACCCTACAACAGGTGTCATAGAAGTGGAGACAACATGTGTTGCCTTTTTGACAAGGAATGTCTTCTATAAATGGCTCTCACAATAAAACATCATACAACTGCAAAAGAAAACCTGTTCCAGTATGACATTGTGTCTCTGGAAAAGTAGGTGGTCCATCATCAAAACCTTATTATGTACTTTGGTCTTTGTTGAGTTTATTACTGATCAATGACAATCCATAATCTGGGTCATCATCCCAGAAACTTGAACTCTCTAGGCCAGTGAGATCTTTAGGCCACAGGCCAGTCACATATAGAACACAGATTAAGTGGTTCAATGCACCTAGACATAAAACAACTGAAAGTCCCCACTCTACACTATCTGCAACAAAAGAAACTCACAAAGTCCATAATCTGACAATTAACCAGGTTAAACAGTTGACAAGGCATGGCTAATAAATCTGCCCAATCAGGTATCAGCTCACACAGAGCTCAGTAGAGAGAGACCCACAACAACCTTCCTGAGATCACTCCTCCATGACCTCAATTGTTTCCCTTATTCTGCATCTCACTCAGGAGCTTTCAACAATGAATTTCAATACTATAGGATGTAAGAATTCTTCATGTTGCACAATTAATTCTATATAATTATGTGTGTATATGTATATATATTATATAATTATTATTATATATCCCTCAGAAGGCAGAAATATGGTCAGAGATTTCTCCACCACCTTAATCCCTAGCCAACTTAGCTATAAAGGTATAATAATGAGTATGGTGGGAAGATAAGCCTGCAAGGAGAGGACTGGAAACCACCCGCCATATGCTGAGGCCAAGAAAATTAAGGTGCTAACGCTTCACACTCATGACTGCATCAGGACTAGCTAAGGGATTGCTCTTCTTTTCATGTATGTGGGACGCGGTGGTGTAGTGGTGGCGTCGTTGCCTTGAAGCCGGAAGGTTCGAGGTTCGAATCCACCTCGCCGCGTAAGGACCTTGGGCAAGTCCTTCACTCACAATTGCTCAGTGCTTCGGCGTGAAACTCCGATGCAGTGTCCGCTCTGCATTCGGGAGCGCCTCCGAGTAGAGAGAGCTTGAAGGGATGCTATAACAAGTGCACATACATACATACATACATACATACATACATACATACACTTGAGTATAAGCGTCTATATATGCATAAATGTATGTATGTATACATGTATGTACACATGCATAAACACACATGCATATAGACATGTCTGACTGCATGCATATTCAAGAATTTATCTAGTGCACTCTATGTAGTATATGTCCTAAAGACCTCCAAACCATACACTATACCATACCATATTGTATACAGATGCAGCTGTAGATCTAAATAGTGCTTCATAGCAACCAAATGCAGTGCTTGCTCTCAATTTACTCTGTTACACAAGTCTTGATGACAGTCATTATGAAATCAATGTCACAAGACACAACAGTTGCCTCAAAGGTTCAAACACTGACAGCATAGCTGTCTGAATAGCTTGTCTATTTGCATTACCACAGCATAAAATGTACCAATTCATAAATATTCATCAACTGATCAAGCTGTCAATATTCACAGTCACATCAAGTGCAATAAATATTCATTAATGTTCAACAGTTCTTCAGCTATGTGGACCCACCAAAGTAAAGAGAGGCCTGAAAACTGTTTCCCAGTTATTTTCTCAGTGAAATCTCCTCTAGCTCAAATGTCACTCAGGCAAAACCATCACATGAATACACCAATAGTTTGCTCAGAGTAAACATACATTTGTTGCCTTTATCATTCATTAACATTTATGTTCAAGCTGCTTGTATGAAACTGCTTAATTAATCAAAGTATGTTAGGGCAAGCCATAAAGGACTCATTAGGAACTCATAACTCTTCCCAACAAACATTAGAGAAACACTCTCAGGCTCAGCACTCTTCAGGATATGTGACAAAATTAGGGAAATTGTATCACACACACGCACACACACACACATACACAGATACACATACAGAATAACACACACAGAGACAGATAAACACACACAGATGGATAACACAATCAAAGGCCAGATGGCAAGCAGGAGGGGCTGATAGACCATAAAAAACACATCAAGCCATATTGCCGTGTAAACTGATAATCTGTGAAGTACAGTATGAATGGTCTTTGACTTTCAAAATGGCTTTCTGAAATAACTGGTTCACAGAGCGCCCTGTAGCCAGAGTCTGGTCCAGTAGCCAGAGTCTGACCCTGTAGCCAGAGTCTGGTCCTGTAGCCAGAGTCTGGTCCTGTAGCCAGAGTCTGGCCGTTAGGGGCAACTCTGAAGAAACAAGAAAGAAACCAGAACCTAGCTCTTTCCTCATGGCAATTTCTGGACAAGAAACAGGACCACTCCGTTAACTGACAGAGAGAAAGAAGAAACTCCTCTGCAGAGGATTGAAAAGCAGTGGAATAAAATGTTCAGTAGCTATAAAAGTCAATGTGCAATTGACAACACGATACGGATGAAAAGCAAGTGCACTGCACATAATTCTAATAGAGTCCAAAGGAGCACCATCATCCAACCATGCAATATCATAAAAAAATTGTTAGCTCAATGTTACTAAGCCCATGCAGGTAAGGAGCATAAAGAACCAGATACATAAGATACAGGACACAAAAGGCTTCAAAAGTCTGAATGTGAATCAACTTCAAATGACACAGTAAGTTACAGCAAGGTAACAATAAAAAAAACTTTGGTTAATTTCAAACTGACACACTGTGTACAGTATGATTACAATTCATTGTACGAAACCTTGGATCATAAAAAGTGAATTTGACTGTTTGGCAGCCAGGCAATACGTCCAGAACGACCTACTGCTCGTTTGATCAATTCCCATCTACTGACTGGAAGGCCGAGTCGACCTTTGGGAGGGTAGCGGGAGCTCTTCAGGCCAGAGTGTTATCTTTACCACAAACCTCTATCCATGAAGTAATTTCCTTCTGTTAGTTTCAGCATATGGGGTGGGTAACCAGTCTTATCGTCTGCCACCCAACTTTCTCACTGACACTTTACAATCAGCCCACTCATTTTGTACCTGAGTTTCATATGGGTGAAAGTGACATAGACATTTCTGCTCTACGTTATTTTGAACCCCTGATCTGTGGGTTCACAGACTTCCTGTATGCTGATGACAACACTGCGGCTCAGTGCTCACCACTCCAGTGTTGGTAGGACAAACAAAAGAACTGAATATATGCATGAAAATCAATTCAAGGCATCAAAGTTCATCCAACTGATTCAGACAGACAGACAAGACAGACAGACAAACAGATAGACAGGCAGACAGACAGACAGACAGCAGCAAATATGAGAAACAAACAGAGACACATGTCTGGCTGCGGACTCATCAACAAACTTTATAGCACAATGCTGAAAACATAAAAGAAATTATATAAGGTTAAATCGTAAAAAATACTGGCAAACGTGGTAATCCACACCATCAAATAGAACAGCCGATAAACGAACACAGCTTCTGCATTTAAAATAATATATACATTATACACAGTATTTCATGGATCCTCATTTGCCTCAACATTTTGGCAGCTACAATCTCAGCTACAATCTCATATTTCATATTACCTGTTGCTAGGTAAAGAAAGAAACTTAGGCAAGATTAGGCAAAGCAAAGAAAGGCGAGAAAATGCAAGGCAATGCAAAGTATGTATAAACACTGCTCCATCAGCTACACTAAGTTGAGACTTTGTGAGCCATGTATGAGACACTGTAAATACTAGAAACACAAATTCTACCAAACACAAGGAGTTGCCAGTCTCACTCACGCCATCAGTTCAACAGAAACCCTAAAGCAGTGGGTGAGACTTAGACATGGGTTCATTTGTACAGATATCCTTGGCCTCGACTACCTAAGGTGCAAGTGATTGACACCACTGATGTAAAAGAGCATCCATGCCTTTTCAGGTCGCAAAAAAACATAGTAAATACCGAGGAAGCATTTACCGGTAAGCTGCACATGTTTAGCTAAGGTTAACACAGCCTCTGTTTTAGCGCACGTGTTTCTAATACGTGTTTGGAATAACTCGAGTGGAACCCAGTTCTTCAGCACTCAGTGAAATGGACCAGGAAACGGAAACGCCCACAAATCACACCACCATTCCAGAGAAATAAACGACAGTCAAGTGGACTCAACCTGCAGCAGAGGTCAACACAGCAGTGCTCCTAACGTGGCCGATGTGGGCCGCATGTTCAAACCACTTCAAGCTAAGTGCTCTTAAGTCATGAACGTTAGTATATTATTGGTTGAATTTCAAGGTAACTTGACCTATTGAATTAGGCATTGATTACTCTCAAATTAATCTGCATCAGGAAAATAGCCCGGCCCTGGATTCGTTCACCCTGGCCCTGGATTCGTTCACCCTGGCCCTGGATTCGTTCACCCTGGCCCTGGATTCGTTCACCCTGGCCCTGGATTCGTTCACCCTGGCCCTGGATTCGTTCAACCTGGCCCTGGATTCGTTCACCCTGGCCCTGGATTCATTCTCCAATGGAACCAGTCCATACCACAGGTTAAGCATTTCTGGAATGAGGCAGCAGCAGCAGCAGCAGCAGCAGCAGCAACAACAGCTGATGTCTGTCCATCCGTATGCTGCACGTGCATGTAGTACTACACACACACTGAACTTGCCTCCCTTGATATACAGCCGACAGACACAGAGACTGACTGACAGGTAGGCGTACACACAGACAGACATAGAGAGACAGGCATACCAGTAAACATAACCAGAAGCAGCCTGACAGATAGCTCTGCAAACAAACATGCAGAGTGACAAACACACAAACACAGGCAGACACACAAGAGGCAACTTTTCTGTAGAGCTCTGGAAGAAGGATCTTTACCACTCACCAATATTCCCTGCACATCTGTATACTGGATGTCAAAGTAATCGGCTTCCAGCACTTCAAGTTTCAGTACAACTTTGTTGTACAGATCCTGACCCACACTTTTTACCTGCAACACGCAAAGCATTCATAAACTGTACAGTAGGAACATAAAAAAATGTACACACACATAAGAACCTTAGAGACAGAGTAATACGTGTGGTCAGTCAGTGGAGATAAACAATTGCTAATGAACCAATTAATGCTTGACCAATGACCAGCCAATGTCAGGCTCTTTATTAAATCTGCCAAACTGAATAAAATTACATGCAAAAAAATCATTGGAGAAGCGGGTGTTAGAAAGGAAAGAGAACATAACAGGGAGAACAGCAGGCAATGGAAATTTTCTAATTTGAAAGGCAAGGGGATGATAAATTAGAGACAGAAATGGGGAAATGTAAGAGGAGATTGAGGATGGGGTGTTGCTAAGAGAAAGAAAAGTAAGAAGGAGAAACGGGAAGTAACAGAGGATTTATCCAGGAGGGGATATTTTGCTGAACTAGTGTGCAGAAGCTCTGAGCACACAATTGCCTATTTGTAAATGGTATTTTGGAGCAAATAACTGAATAATATGTACTTTGAGGCCAAGACAGAGATACAATCCATTTGGCCACATATTAAAAGCCCTCAAGAACTGAAAAGAGAATAGAGGTCTAGAGCCACAGAAGTACCAAATGCCAAGGACAAGTTGACAACCATCAATAAATCTTGATTAATGGGTCTTTATAAAAACAATATACATTCCCTTCAAACACTCACAACAACTGCATGTGGAAGCCTAAGCAGCAGTAAAAGTTCATTAATTAGGAACACAAAGTTCAACCTGTAAGGTAAGTCAGCGTAACGTAATTTTCTTCTTCCCAGATGTTAAGAACATTTTTCAGAGACATGATTGGGGTGGGGTGAGTGGGATGATGGATCATTTGGCTCAAACGCAACATAACAATATTACTAAGTTTGCCTTCTGTGACAGAATTCAAAACCCAGTAACACAGATATATGAGGGCAAACTGATTAAAGCAATCTGTCACTATGCTACTGTAACCTTTTAAAATGACAATAGTTCACTAAAAGTGAGTAGGAAACATTTTGCAGTTTAAGGTTGAAGTGTTCAACCCCTTGGTGCAATACCTAATGACATGTGGAATGAAAGGCTGTCTAGATAGGCATTTATCTCCAGCATTGTGAGTTCAAATTACAGTGTGTCATGCAGAATGAACAGTCGTTTGTTCAGCCATGTAATCTGCATGGCAAGCTTGTCCAGACTATCAATTTCAGTTACAATGCAATTTTTACATTTTCAACCTAATGACCCTCACTCCCAAAAGACAATGGTTGACAGAAGGGCTTGAGCTAATAATTACTTTCCCATACATACTTGGAGCATAAAATGTGGATCATTTCATGTCAGATCCAAAATATCTTCTCGCCTTCACCCTTAAATTTTGATGAAAATTTTGCCATCAGTTTGTCCACCATTTTGTGGCACAAATACAAAATTTGAAGTTAAAAATTTGGTTGATTTGACGCAGAATGACCCATAAGTAAACATTTAAATGTTCAATGTATTTAATAGATGAAAGTTAAGTAGCCTAAGAAATATTGTACAGCAAGTTCCAGGTTAGGTTACATAAACAGCCAACAATAATTTTGCTCCACAGCTGTCCTATTCAATGAGCAGCCACACCCCTCCAAGTGCTAACCATGCTGGCACATGCCTAAAACAGCACTTGCAAGAGTTAGATCAAAACATTGAGTGGCCACCTGCTCACTTGTATTTGGTTTCTGTGAGATAACTCAAGAACTGCACAAGTATTCATTTGATATAAAAAAAATTACGAAAGTCTGTGAGGCTGCACCGCATACCAAAACAGCCGGATTCTAATCTGGTCCGCTCACAGTCCTGAGGACACACAACTTGTAATGGAACCTTGAAACAGTGGCCGGCTGCCTCAGCCAACTGATCCCTGAACCTAAGCAGAAGTTTATTTGCTTCACACACTAGGCTTTGGAACTGTGCACAGACTGAGAAGAACGCAGACACCCAGAGCAGACCACAATCTTTGTAGGTCAACTGCATCCAGTGCACATATGATAAGCTGATCAGATTACCAATAGCAAACGGTAATAAAAAGGCCACAGGCTGACGGCTGTGTCTAATTCTCAGCTCTCCCAGCCAGACTACAGCTCTATTTTCTCACAAAAAGTCACAATGAATGCACAGGGTGCAATACCAAAACTTACAGCCGTAACAGAACAGAACGCGGTTCAATCATTTCTTATTCAGAATATTTGTGCACCTCCAGGGTCTACCTTTGTGATAACAACAACAACACCACACTAGGAGCAATATTTTGATGTCAAACATAACGCAATGACCGTGGCATACGACTCACCACTTGCAGATGTATTGTAATTTATTCAAACTACTTTGAATGAGAAAGGTGACAGGTCCCCTACTTGATGTTCTGTTTACCAATATGCTATTCAACACATAATTATCAACCAATGAACAGCTGAACACTCATCTGAATGTAAAAACAAGTATCAAGAAACCTGAGCAACTGCATTCTGGCAAATTTTTCTACAGAATTTAATTTTTTTAAACAAGACCTAGAAGCATAATTTTTGCAGTTCACTGCTTGACTGGATATAATAATTTTGCTGCACTTGAATTGGAAAGGGACGACATTTTAACAATATCATGATGACACGACCAATTCTGTCTGAATATTGCAGTCAATTCATGGTGAAGAAAGAATAAAAATGAGGCATTACAACACACACGTTAAGAAGACATCACAAGTTAATGATGCCTATCAACACACACACACACACAAATGAAACCAAAGTAAATTAGCAGAGACAGCAATGATTAGTGCTATGAAGCATCAAAGATAAATGAACGAATTGGCATTAACTTAAGGATGTAAGCAACAGGTCCTAGTACTACGGACCTGATTCTCACTTATCTACTAAACATCAGAGCAACTTCAAATCTGCACTATATATATAGTTAGTTTGAAGAGTTTAGCATGAGCACATTGGATTCATTCATTCATTTCGATAATTTATATAGCGCCTCTTCAAAGAAACCTAATCAGAGGCGCTCCCAGCCCAGCCACATCATCTGAATGATAAGTCTTAAACTCAAGAGTGTGTGGCATAACATACTCTCAAGACAATGGCTTACAAATGCACAACCACAGTACCGACTGAATTTTGTCTTAAAGAGGTGAACTTAAGCATGAATCATGAGAAATAAAAATGTGTGGGAAAACGCATTAAAACTAACTAATTCAGTTATTTATAAGAAACCAGTTGGCGTCAGATGAATTTGACATCAGAGTTTCACAGCCAGAATTGGGTCACAGGTTCAACTATCCAGCATATAAAGATATGACAGACTTCTTGCACTCAGTCAACAGACTAAGAGATCACTGAACCTGATGCAGATCAGATGATGTATCATTATTGATCCTTACGGCCCCTTCCTCCCGCCCCTTCCTCCCGCCTCCATAATTCAGAATCATGGGATGGTTATAAATCAATTGCTGCCAGTCTAATGATTTCCCATGCTGGCCTGTCAACTTGTGTGTTCAAATGCTTAGAAGGCAATTTATAATAATCCAAGATTTTCTGTTCTACTAGTTTCATCAAAGAAAGAAAATAAGTCACCATCACATGTCATATTCATGACTGCGGACTGCCTCTCATAGCAAGCTCACAGTAACTGACTGAGCCTTTAAATAAACAAGTGCTTGGCTGGACATTACAAGTTGGAATTTTGCAGCCTTTCAGTCATTTTGTTTCATCTCTGTTTTATTTATTTCTATAGAGTTTGCCACCCAGGTTTGTCTCTTATTTCAAACAAAACTATATTCGCACTACTGAGACGAGACTAAAATAACTTTGAAACTGTACCAATTTTTTCAAGCATTTATTTACCATGTACAGCGCACCAATGGCTATAATAAAATATTATGTATTTTTATCAATAATTGTCACAACAGTCTAGGTGCACATAATGAAGCAATTCTCATGTAAATCAAAAACATATCACCTATACCCCGCAGTCGATCGAGTTGATCGATCGAGTCGATCATAACTCGGCCAAGTCGAGTCGATCGAAAAATCGTCGACTCGATCGACTTGCAAGTCGAGTCGATCGTGAGTCTTGCCAAGTCGAGTCGATCGAAAAATCGTCGACTCGATCGACTTGCAAGTCGAGTCGATCGTGAGTCTTGCCAAGTCGAGTCGATCGAAAAATCGTCGACTTGCAAGTCGAGTCGATCGTTGTTTCATCTACTCGACCCGACTTAGAAATATTTTACTTAGCCTACTATTTCTTGAAGTCTCAAAGTGACTTTTACAGTTTTTGCACACAAGTTCAGCTAACGAACCTTTTGGCAGCTGTCGATTTCGTGTTAGTGGAACTGTGAAAGTTGACTATTATAATAGACGTGCGTTTATTTGGGTTGAACGAATACAGGAGCGAAAACAGAAATTTTGGAAGGGGTGGACAAAATTTGTGGTCTTGAACCGAATTTTTTTTTCTTGGTCTAACGCCGAAAGAATCTTTTTTTAGTCTTTCGCTCAAAAAACTTCTAAAAACCCGTGGCGACTCCGGTTTTTTAAAATCTGATGACTTTTTTAGTCATGTGCTAGGCCTACTTTCTTTCTCACCTTCCTGTTCCCGTTGCGCTGATTTACAGCTTAATTCTTGAAACCTGATGGAGGGAGGGACCACATCATATGCGAATCTCTGAATGGGGTGGGCATGGCCGGATTGGCCCCTTCCTTGGATCCGCTCCTGAATGAGCATGATACAGATCTACTATTATATGCCTGTATATGCAAGTCATGTAGATGTTAATTTTGAGAATATATAAGGATACCTTTATGACGTCACTTCGATTATGATACAATTCTACAATTAAATAAGTTCACTGAGAAAACGAAATTGAGCCTATTGTGACGTCACTTCGATCAGGACACAGATCTGCGATCATATTATTTCATTAATATTGATAATACAGAACTAGGTCTATGCCTATGCCTATTGTAACGTCACTTTGATTATGAAGCAATTTTGCTATTATATTATAATTAAGCTCACATCAAGAATTAAAAAAACAGCGCCAATTGTGACGTCACATTGATTATGATGCAAATGTACCAGACCTATTATGGAAGTGCATTTTGAGAATATAAACAAGGTCTAGTGTGACGTCACGTCGATTATGAGACAAATGTACTATTATAAAAGTGCATATATTGAGAATATAAACAAGGTCTATTGTGACGTCACTTTGATTATTATACAGATCTACCAGTATATTATGTTCGTTTTGCGAATATAAAACGGGGCCTTTTATGACGTCAGTCACGTCACTTCTATTATAATACAATTCTACTATTAAATAAGTTCAGTGGAAAAAACGAAATTAGGTCTATATTCTATAATTGTGGCGTCATTTCGATTATGATACAGATCTGCTGTCATATTATTTTATTTTCATAATACAAAACTGGGGCTGTTTAAATGCAACATCGCTCCGATTATTATACAAATCTACTATTATACGTTCAGTATGAGAATATAAAACTAGGCCCATTGTGACGTCACCTAGATCATGAAGTTCATTTTGAGAATGAAATAGTCCTATTGTGGCTAACCTCGATTAGGATAATGAACTGTTAATATAGAAGTATATTTTGAGTGTATAAACTAGGCCTGTTGTGACTAACTTCAATTATTGCACAGATCTACCGTAATAATTATTGAGATTCATTTACATAATCTAAAACGAGGCCTATTGTGACGTCACTACGATTACAGTGCAATAGAGAACAAATCAATGTTCTCTATTGTCAGAGAGCAAATCTATAAATTCGCTGAGAATACGAAATTAGGCATATTGTTGCGTCACACAGATTTATGACACAGATCTACTATCGTATAATTGCATTTAAGATCATGTAACTGCAGATGGTGAGCAATAGACAAAACTAGGTCAAGTCGACGCGACGTCGATCGAGTCGATCGTCGGCCAGCCAAGTCGATCGAGTCGTAGAAAGGTCGGCGAGTCGACGAAGTCGATCGAGTCGATCGTCGGCCGAGCCAAGTCGATCGAGTCGTAGAAAGGTCGGCCGAGTCGTAGAAAGGTCGGCGAGTCGACGAAGTCGATCGAGTCGATCGTCGCACGAGCCAAGTCGATCGTAGCCCACGACTCGATCGACTGCGGGGTATAATATCACCATCATCATCAGTTCCTAAGGCCTGCCATTGGGCGACGATGGGCACAAATAAATGTTCTCTATTGTCCTTGGTCAATTGTCATGCCCAGTGCTCTTCTAATCCTAATCAAAGTCATGAATGCTAAGTCCTCATTTTTATAAACATCTATCCAGCAGTCTTGGTCTGGCATTGTGTCTTAAATTTCCTTGAAATCTTATGTGCAGTGCATTTTGTGGGACTCAGTTGACCGGCATTCTCTCTACATCAGGGCTTAAAGTGTGGCTGGACGGTCATGGACGGCGTCCATGCACTTGTTTTAAAATCTGAACACCGTCCAGCCACTTATTGGCCAGCAACGACTGGAAAGGTAAGAGGCGTCCAGGCACTTCTTTTGGAAAGATAAGGGGCGTCCAGGCACTTATTTTTCCACACTTTAAGCACTGCTCTACATTTCCAAGCCATTGGAAGTCTTCCTTAAATGAATTTGTCCAGCACAGCTGTCTGCATGTATACGTAATGATCATCTTCTGTCACTGTTTTTTAAATTTCTGTGGTCTTGCAATCCATGCGCACTTCCACGGCCAAATCATTTCTCCTGTAAGAGATCTCTTCTCATCTTGCTTCAGAAAATATACAGTCTCACTCATGTCTATATACATGCAATTCTGAGTTCAAAGCTCAGTTTGCCATGCATCCTACATCATACTTCCTCACTTACGCTGTACATCAAACAGCTCCACTCTCATTTCTCCACAACAAATTATCCTGTGTTTGTTAGCATGTGCCAAAACTTCACACACGTTACATACAACTGAATAAACCACAGTTATTGCACATGCTAATCAGAGCGCCATCCCCAAAGGATGGTCTTGCCTGCTGAGTGGTTGAAACCAGGCCACTGGTCCCCAATGACCTCCGTGATAAATCCATCTTTTCACCCAGTCAGAGCAGATGAATTTCAAAAAGGGACTTGGGGAATTACATACAGATGAAAGTAGAATGGAGGCAGGAGCCACCACACAGGCAGCAGCAGCCTCAGTGACTGCCATATTGCATGCTGTGGATGAATAGTCTTTCAGGCGAAAATTTACATGCCAGATAAAAACTTATATCACATGCAGCACAAGTGTGAGCAGACGACCTACTTAAAATAAAACCATCAGTTCAGAAGACCTTTAAGGCAAACTGCCAGCGCTGCTGCTGCAGAGTAAAATGGATTCAAGTGCCAGCAACACTAAAACTGATTTATCTAACTACTACATCAACATCCTCTGTTTCATGGATCCATTCCAAATTTTACTCTAGACCGAAACGTGTAATGAAATGCAAAATCTAAGTCTTGCATCAACATTTATATCATGTGTTCACACCATAAAGACTTCACTTTCATTTGCCTTTATTTCAGTTTATTTCAGTTTGCAAATATACAGTCCCCGTTTGAATCCAAGACAGATGAATGCCGCATCAGCAATTTACAGAGTGGTTCAGATTTCAATAGAAGCAATGTCACTTGATAGCAGTGGACAATTTCAATCACTCAGGTCAAGAAGTAATGCATGACTCTAAGAGGTCAGCATTCTGCAGCTGGATGGCAGCACTGGTTCCCTATGAGAAAATCTATATTCAGTTTCAGATATTAATGTCTGCAAATAATTATCCTGCAAGCTCCATCTATCTCAAAAGCACTCCGACCAGTCTATTCCCTGGCTGCCTTGGTTTCTTCTCTGACTGCAGAATTCTTCAATCAATGGTGCAAAATGGTCATCTAGCTCAAGTGACCTGGTCGTCTGGACCAAAGTGACCTGGTTGTCTGGCCCAAGTGACCTGGTCGTCCGGCCCAAGTGACCTGGTTGTCTGGCCCAAGTGACCTGGTTGTCTCGCACAAGTGACCTGGTCGTCTGGCCCAAGCCCAAGTGACCTGGTCGTCTGGCCCAAGTGACCTGGTTGTCTGGCCCAAGTGACCTGGTCATCTGGCCCAAGTGACTTGGTTGTCTGGCTCAAAGTGACCTTGTCAGCTGACCACCAATCTGAACTTCTGCAGTCCAGTACAGAAGTTTTGCTGTTGCGGTTCAACTTTCTGCAATAAACTGCTTTGCAACACGAGAATATTATTGGCCTGCGTCTATTCCATCAGAGCTTAAAACCATTCTATGTTAGACAATGGTTTCACTTGATGCCAGTTGATGAGTTTCTTTTGAACTGCCTTTAAAATTCAAATGCGTGATTACACTTACAATTTGGTCAATTGGCAACCACTAGTCTCTCTGCTTTCTTTGTCTAAACCACATCTGGCACAGTAGTCGTAAAACAGCCAACACAGAAGACTATAGCCATTTCAGAATAAACAATCTCCCTTTAAGGTCAAGTTTCATAAACAAACCATGCTTCATATTGTGCGTCTATGGAACCACAGACTGACTCTGAATCCTTGCATTGTTGCCTTCAGAAAAATACAGATCTCTGTCTGATTCCGACAAAGGTCAATGTCTTGTCAGAGTAATTATACTCAATCATCAGAGACCACCAGCCTGATTACTGTAGTTGAATTGTCAATCGATTAGATTTAGCATCAACAAACAATTTGCCATTTTATTATCTAGAGTTAGAAGTTTGCTCAATCCAACAGCTAATCTAATAGCTAATCAAATACTCGGTAAATAAATTGCAAATTGATTAGATTTAGCTACTGAAATTTACTAATCCAGTAAGAATTGGAATGAGCCAAATACTGCAACTAATCTATTAAAATTAGGATTGGCTTCTTGTCTAATCAGTAACCCACATCTGCAGACAATACAGAGCTCTATATAACTTAAAACTTATGCTTCCAAAGTAACTAAAGTAAGGTATAGCAATGTCAATGAACATCTGAAAAAATTATATTTCACATGAAAGTTATTGCAATGTACGTACGTCATACAATGCAGAAATACCCATAGATGCATGTATGCATATACATATCATTGCATCAGGCTACTTCAGCACACGTTAAGAACCTCACAAGGTGAAGTAAAGTCTAGTAATTAACAATTCCATTCTGGAAAGATTTTGCTTTGACAATAGTTTCTGACATCAAACTGTAATATTTAGACAGATCAGCAATCAGAAATACAATTTGCTTGTTTAGTCTTAACAATATTACCAGGACTACACTGGTAAATTTTGAGGTCAGTACACGCTGACTGGGAGAAAATTCGACCTTTTTTGGTGTGAATTTTTTTTTAAAGTCATCTGCCCAAAAATTTCCCCATTTTCCCCGTCCGAAAAAATTAATGACTTCTTTAGTCATCCGCCCAAAAATTTCCCCTTTTTAATAGTCTTTCGCTCCGAATTTCATGAAAAATACACCTAAATATCCTTTGCCTTTTTCATGCGTATACCCACAGGCTTTGTGAAGTCAGTTTACGTGGTATACCCTCGTGTACCCTGGTTTTCGGCGGTGAGTATTACGATGCCGTTTTTTCCCGGAGGTAAGTATACGCTGTATACCCACGTATACCCTTGATTACAGCCCTGAATATTACATTCAGAAAGCAGAAAATCTGCAAATTTTGATGTATCGTTCAGGATGTAAAATTGGCTTCTAGGTTCTAGCCAGTCAATACCTTGGATCTCATCAGAGTTGCTTCATAATGGCACAACAGTCCAGCTTCGGACATCAGGCATCGATTTATCGCATACCCCATTATGCAGCGAGATATGCCTTTTGGGATAAACAAGATTTCCAGTGTAAGCAGAACAGCCTAATAGCATCAGCCGAACATCTGACATCAGCCGAACATCTGACAGTTATGGTAGATGACATACAAATGACTTGGCTTTGCCTCATAAGCTTTGCCAAGCCATGAGGAAAATCACATCATAAATGCTTCCAACAGTTATCACAGACTTTTTCTTTAAAACTCATCCGATTCAATTTTTAGTCTCTAATACAACACCGGATTTCACGAAAATTATGCGACTTCATACACAAAGTTCTGCAAATAGCAGAAGACACCAAATTTAAACTAAATAACACACATCTTCACAAGATATGACAGTCCAACAACAGAACCTGCCAGGCTAACAACAACTTTCACAGTTAAAGTGAGATAAAGTCAGGCATAGAAATTAACACCTGAAACTGTCCATAACTCTTGTTGCAAGTACTTGAAAGTGAAGGTGAATCACATTGAAGAATGGAAAATTAAAACTTGCACAGGTCTGTAGTCCTGCACATATTTTTGTCTACTTCAAAGTTAAGGTGAGCAAAAGTACGATATGGTAAATGAACATCTCCATTATGCCTATAATTCCTGGTCATCTTTCAATGTTCACATCATAAGTAAAATATGGCGATTAAACAGTGACTGTATGTTGAAAAGTAAAACTTTAAATTCAGCTAATTAATTAACATAATGAAGTACAGACAACAGAATATTTAAAGAACTGCAGTGCAGAAGACCTCTGCGTTTCCACGATTGAAACAGAGATGCAACAGAATGTTAACCTAGAATCCGGCAGTGAAAGACTTCAATCCTTTTACAGCCAATCACAATACCATGCCACGAAAATTGCACATGGTACGCTAAAAAACTCTGGTATTTACAATGAAAATAAAAATTACTTTTGACATATGGAATTCATTTGACAGTCCAAGTCAAACTCTGAAGTTCTGTCGAGAGCAGGAGAACTGGTTGGGAGTCAACATCTTCTGCCTTTAAAAACCCCTAACTGTTTATTGACTTTACTGAAACCTTACTAAAGTCATACTTCAATCAGTTCTGAAAGAGCCGACTTAATCACTGAGCAAAGTGAAACGTTTCAAGCAACAAAGAATCCCTGTGAATTCAAAACAGTATTAACGTCTTTCCATAAATCATATAAAGCATACATGTAGAATTGCAAAAAGCACAGTGCTACAAGATCTGACAGTTTTCGTAAAATCATACATCAAAGAATGTGAAAGGCAAACGGCTAGCCGCTAGAGAACAGCTTGTTGGCAGACGTATCAATCATAAGCCAGCACAACTTCAATCAAATTCCCTCCATTCATAATATTATATATGCCTAATCTAGATTTCTAGTATTCTAGTTGTGGGGCGCGGTGGTGTAGTGGTAGCATCGTTACCTTGAAGCCGGAAGGTTCGAGGTTCGAATCCACCTCAAGTCGCCGTGTAGGGACCTTGGGCAAGTCCTTCACTTGCAATTGCTCAGCGCTTGGGCGTGAAACTCCGATGCAGTGTCCGCTCTGCAGTCGGGAGCGCCTCTGAGTAGAGAGCTTGAAGGGGCGCTATAACAAGTGCGCATACAAACAAGCAAAACAAAAAATAAAAAAGTTACAAGTTCAGTTCATACTCCAGCAATTTAAGTAAGTACTTTATTACTTAGGTCTTGAAGCAACTCACCAACGTACTTGAACAAATGGCAGAACTGTAAGATCTGAAAACTCACCGGAATTGGATATGTAACGATGGTGTCGTCAAGCAGCAGGACCTTGCAGTCTATCACCTTGCTCTTGTTTCGAGGTGAAGTCGGAGGACTGGTTGGGGCACTCATGACGACGACGACAGCGGATGCACGCTTTATAAAAGACTCACAGATCAGAGCACCTGAACTCCACACCTAGGTGACATCGTCACTCAATGTAAAAGTCTTTAAATCTGTTAAACTGATTCCGAAAGTTACGAACGGGCAACATTCAGATTCACGAGAAACGAAGCACAACAAGTTTTAGATTCCAGTGAGAGAGAAACGAATATTCCAGACTCTCGATCGATTCATCTTTGTGAAAATCGTGCACTTGCTGAAATGAAAGAAACAGATCTAGGTTAAGAGGTTCAGCCCGATTGTGAAAACTGGCAGCCAAGATACAATGAAATGGAACATGATAGGACCATAGAACAAAACAAGGAACATAGAACCAGACAATAACACCATGATAACAATGAACAGTGCAAGAAGAAAAAACACAAAGGAAACCATGGTTTCCATGCTCTTGCAATGATCACAAAACAGAGCAAATGAGCGCACAAGACTAAAGCGGCTGGCAACGGCCGCCAGAGTTACCCGAGCGCTCTTTCCGGGACTTTCCCCCATACGAGCCACAAAATCCAATGTATTTTCAAAGGATGTCAGAAGGCAACATGTATCGCCAACCATGAAGAAATCTATAAATCAACTAAATGCAGATTCTCAAACTAGGCTCCTCTAAATATCTAAACATTTTACTCAGGAGGTATCTTCATGAATGCCTGTGGTTTACATATGCAGTATACACATGACTATACTGTATTGTATTCATAGACATAGTGTCTCTCACCGAATGACTACACACACACATATATATATTCACGTGATTTATAATATTTATAATAATTCTAATAATAACAGCATATATTTAGCATATATATTTATGTACATGCATACATGGTACATGGCTTAATATAATGATCATACATACAGAATATGGAGAATATATATGCACATCTCTGTTAATACAATACATGCGTAAATATACAGCAGGTCTCTAGGATAGACCTTGAAAATTTATTTCTGTAATTGTTGACATATTTTCTACATACAGATTTTGTGCAGCATAGCCCCAATACATCTAATCTATTTACTGCTATAGGACATCAACAAGACAGCCACTTCAAATGAGATTTCAACATCAAAAATCATAATCTATTGCAGAAGCCAGATTGAAATACAACAGATAATAAGAACCAGAAGCAATACCCCAGTTGAAAGAGATGAGTTTTGGGTTTAAAGTCTAGACCCAGATAACATCACACGACTGGTAGAACAAACAGAGCTGGAGGGGAATTCCAAAGCATTGAACCACACAACGAGAAAGCCTCAAAGACCAACAGTGCTTGGGTAGGGCAGGGTCTGTGGGGAACAGCAAAAAATGTCAGTGTCTGGGTGTTTAAATTGCAGTACTTCGTGAACTACAAGGCAGATAATTTTTAATGGATTCTTTTGCTATGAACAATCAATGTCAGGAACGAAATGTCGGATAAATATGCTGAAATTTAGAGGTCTATGTTGACACTAACAACAACGGATGTTGGTGTTGCAGTCACTTTTAGTGCACCCTTGTCATAAGTGCCATGGGTGGGAGGCTTGACTATTCAGACCTCCCACAGAGGTACTAATGAGCAGTGGCGGCGCCAGACACTTTTTGTAGCCAGGGCATTGCCAGGGCAGTCACACAAGTAACCAGGGCAGATGGCGAGTCGCGTGTTCGGTAGTACGGGCTCACATAGGCCTATAATTTTGCGCTACCGTGCTTGCCATAAATCACACACCTTACACTATTAGGGTTCTCTGGTCAGAGGATCAAATGGGCGAAGTCATAAAACCAAACACTTTGACATTTGAAAAGTAAATCCTGGAATCCTTATACAGGATGGGTCATAAAAAGACCCATTAAGGTTTTTTACCAATATCCTAGCCAGAAGTAAAAAAAATAACCAAATTTTACAGGCTTAGCCTGCAAACAATTCATAACTATTTACGCAGGGTGGCCAGATTTCACCGCAATATTTCAAACAGAACAAGAGTTATATCACTTTTAGTGAGACAACCGATTCTTTGACGGTTCAAAAACATAATGCAACAAAAAGTAGCAACAAACGATTTTTTTAATAAGTCTCATCTGAAATAATAATATTATTGTTATGAAATGAACGTGATAGTACAACACATCTTGTGTTCAATGTGTCCATCAACAATGCCCACACTTGTTTTGAGTCTTTTGCACAATTTTTAATGGACTTGGTGTTGTGTTCCAGAGGTAAATCGTCCCAATCAGCTCCAATGTGACGACCAATTTTCAGTCTCTTATCGTTCTTGGTTTTGGCTGCAGATTGAGGTATTTCTCGAGCAATAGCTCCCCACTGTTGATAAAAATCATCGGGTTCAAATCCGGATATTTGGAACCCTTGGTTCTTCTCAATGAAAACAGTAGTAATATTGACGTTGAACCGATCTCCTTTCATAAACGGCACATTTCTTAACTCTCTATTTCAATAAATTATTTAGCTCTTCATTTCTCTGCAATCACTGTTCGTCAGATTAAGCGGCGATTATAGCTTTATCTCCAAGACCTTGCTCAGGAAGTGCGTGTATACAAATTTTGCCTGCCATCGACACCTTGGGCATTTTAATTTGATAGAAATTTCGATTTTATTATCTTAAAACCTAAATTACTGATCAGAAAAATTCTTTTCTTATCAACTTAACAGTCATCTTGCTAAATAATGTCACAGCAACGTGCAGCTATGCTGGTACCTGCTTTAAAAAAACAATAATAACGATTTTCTGTCAATAACAAGCTTATTTGACACCAATTATTCGAGATGTTACTTAATAAATACGTTTTTGAATCATCATATAGCATAACAGTGAGTGGTCTCACTAAAAGTGATATAACTTCTGTTCTCTGTTTGAATATTTTAAATAAATCTGGCCATCTTGTGTGAATATGAATTTTCTTTAAACCATTCACTAAAACAACTACTACCTCTGGCCAAGATTATGGGTAAAAAAACTTTAGGGTCTTTTTATGGCCCAATCTGTGGACCAATCTCGGTGACTTAGTGAAGCATCGCAAATCCTCTTTCGAGTAGCATTTCGAAAGCAAAGCGTTCAGCAAATAAAGTAACGGAGTCAGATAGGCCTAAATACATGTAGGTCTATTCTCTATTGCATGTCTACGCAAATGCTTACGCTTCATTTGAAAACAAGAAAGCGACAGCTAGGCCTGCGCTGTTAGTTGTATATGGTAATGTGGATAGACAGCAACAGAATTTTCCCTACAAGAACGTTTGACCCACCAAAATTTTTGCCCTGCCAGAATTTTCCTCTGTCAAAACTTTTGCCCTGCCATAATTTTACGGTCTTTACCCTGCCAGAATTTTTGCCCTACCAGAACTTTTGCCCTGCCAGAAAATTGCCCTGTCAGATTTTTTCTCTTCATAAACTTTTGCCCTGCCAGAATTTTGCCCTGCCAGAACTTTTGCCCTGCCAGAAAATTACCCTCTCAGATTTTTTCTCTTCATAAACTTTTGCCCTGCCAGAATTTTGCCCTGCCAGAACTTTTGCCCTGCCAGAACTTTTGCCCTGCCAGAAAATTACCCTGTCAGATTTTTTCTCTTCATAAACTTTTGCCCTGCCAGAATTTTGCTCTGCCAGAACTTTTGCCCTGCCCGAGAGCGGACGGATGTGAACAGTAAGAAACAATATGCCCGAACAAATTCTCCCAGGGCAAAATTTCTGGCAGGGCAACGACCAGGGCAACAGCCAGGGCAAAGGCTTTTTTGGCAGGGCATTTGCCCTGCCATGCCCTGGCGTAGCGCCGCCACTGCTAATGAGCAGTTAGTTGTAGTGGTTGAATTAGTTATTGCAGATCTGCCTTAGAAGTCTAAGCTAATCAGAAGTAAGTGATTGACAGTAAATGCTCTTGCTGGAAATCAATGCAAGGTTAGCTACAGCTATAAAAAACAAAAAGATATCTGTACACCACACACACACACCGGAAATATACTACATGTACAATGTACATACATATATTCTGCACGGTCAACTATGAGTATTGATGAAGAATGATTCTTAAACTGCAATTACTTTCAAATGATCATGATGTTCAATTCATGAAACTAATTTACTCAAACTCTCTCCTGCTTCAATTGGCAATTTGCTTCGCGTCAAAAGGCAGCATATAATTATGGCAGGAGCAGATCTCAGCCTAAAAAACATTAATTAAATCCAATGCAAAAATGCATAAACCGTGTGCATATTTTTACAGCAAAACACGCCACCATAATTATGTCACATATGTCTTAACATTACAACAATTTTTACCTTGTACGAATAAAACAGCAAAGTTTTAAAGTAACTAATTTCTTATTTACAACTATATACAATATATATCAGTCTAAGCTAAGAACTTCTATAGCACTGAGCACTGTCATAAAACTCATAACATTTGCTCAAGACATTAGTCTGTGCATGTTATTAATTAAAAAAATTGTGCAAGCTACATTCCAGAATGAATCCAGTTGAAGGCCAAGAAGGGAAGGAGTTTAACACAGGTCTGTTAGAATGATAGGCATACTAATTTCACAGCAGACAGTAAAAGACCAGTTTGCACGATACAGACATATTACAGAAACATTGCATGATACATGCATAATTCATAAAAAATCGTATTTGGTATCTTGTGCACTTGCAAAACCAAATTTAATAGCAACCACACACTTGTGACACACGCCCATTTTAAGAACATTTCAATACGTAAGATCATACCAATGGAAATTATTTTATTGAAGGACCATTCAATCCCACTAGAACAATGCCTTGAAATATAACTCTTGAGTCATCCATGATTCTTGACAGTGATGCTTAATTCTATATAAATATTTTCTTATCGTGATACAAATTGTTTTATTGATCGTTCCAAATTACAATGATCATCGATGTTAGCACTTGTAAGAAAATGTAAACCTATATGCCATTGTGGCTGAAATGTACATATCATCTCTCTGCAGGCATACTGTGCATACGATCATTTTATTGCACAATGCACCAAATTCCGCCTCTTTTCTCAATCTAACCATGCATTTATGTGTATCAATCAACCCATCTATTTTTGCAAATTGTATATATCAATAGCGGAGATGACAGGATGATTATCATATGATTTATTCAAAGCTATTATGGCCTCACGCAGAAGTATATTTATAGCACCCCTACAGTACAGTATTTTTGTAGCACTGTAACTTAGTATGTTTACCACTAGAGAAACTGACTATTCATAAGATCTGAGAATTTGTCAACATCTGTTCATCATATCTACTACAGAACAAATCATAATAACTACAACACTACACTAAAAAATGTTCGCTTAACATTGCACGGAACAATAGAACCGTCAATAGTCGACAACACAGACACCAGGCACTTAAATTCGGATCTCTGCAATCTTCCTTTGAATATTCGTTAACCACAATTCAAAACTTGCACATAACGTATACTTAGACTGATCTTCAAGCCGACCGGTTATTAGACGAACCCGCAGATCCTCGCTCCAACCTTGACTTACCTCTCTATTCCTTGGCGATTTGCGGCAATTCATACGATCAACAGTCGCGTAAAAGTCCAGCGATTGAGTGCAATTCTAACGGATAACTCGTCGATTTTATGCAAAACTTCAAAATTAAAAGAAAACACAAAAAGGGATTAATAATAAAACCGACGACAACGACAGAAAATCTGCGAGTTAGCGGCCGATCGTTTGATTGGATGCCGCCCTACGCCAGAGAGTCGGTGGCTGTTACGTTGAGTGGATGCCTCCCGCGGTGTGTTAAAATTCTTACCGCCAGCACGCGAAAAATTTAAATGTCAACTTTTAAATTATATAAGTTAGGCCTAAAGTCTTATAGATAGCCATCATCTATCTAAAGTTTTCTAAACCTATAAAGAAGAAATAAAAAGTATGTAGGCCTATGTAACAAGAATCAAGATTTGTAGTAAGAAATCGTCTGATCCACGCGACCGATTGTTCCCAAACTTTAAAAAATACTTCCTAGCACCAGAAAAAAATGTAGCCTATCAGCCAACGACCGCTATCAGCCCCGCGGGCGGTTGGAAGCTAGGTTAGGGAAAAATCTAGAGTCCTTGGGAAAAATCTGAATTTCACGCGCATCGCCGTGCACCCCACAGGTGGGACCGGGCTGGACCCGATGGAAGAAGTCGGGGTGAGAAGGTCGGAATGGAAGCGGCGTCAGGCGTGTCAGAGGACGAAAAACCTAAATTTCCCGGGTAACGCCGAGTAGCCTATAGGCCTAATAATAAATTATAGATAGGTTAGCCTAGCTGGAATTCAGCCGATGGCCCTTAGGCCTATTAGTCAAACCCGTAGGGTCTATTAAGCAGTCTTTTGTGTGGGAATTTTTAAACTAAGCCATGCAGCTGCTTTAGCCTACCCGAAGCACCGTACACGTGTTAGCCTATATTCCTATTGTCTTCGACTTGACACCTTTGGATTCTCCCTCGCACCAATTGAATCGGTCCAAAACAGACATAGCCTATAATTGGCCCTCGGCCTAGCCTGAAAATAATTTCGGGATATCCATTTGACATGGTTGCAAAGCTAGTAGCCTACACAGAATTAGTTTTTTTAAATGTGGAAATTGTTTAATTGAGGTTTGTAGCCTTGAACCCCTAAAATATACCCATGGACTCCCAACAACTCTGAGCGCCGTTGATAGCCTAATAGATTGGGCCTACGTGACTTTTCAGTAGCGCTAACATATGATATGAGAAGATTTGGATGGCGTTTCATCAGGGCTTAAAGTGTGCCTGGACTATCATGGACGGAGTCCATGCACTTATTTTAAAATTTGAACGCCGTCCTGCCACTTATTGGCCAGAACTGACTAGAAAGGTAAGGGGCGTCCAGGCACTTCTTTTGGAAAAGTAAGGGGCGTCCAGGAACTTATTTTTCCCACACTTTAAGCACTGCGTTTCATTTCAAACTTCTTCAACCGAGAACGGGTTTCGAACTCGCTTCACACAGCTGAAAAGCTGTTGCGTTGCGCTAGCTGCTTTGCCTATGCAACCATCGATCCACCTATCCGATAGTCTCGATAGGTGTTTATTAGGCTACCTAGAGGCTTCTATATAAAATTGTAGCCTACCTATAAATTTCGTTTATTCAAGAAAATTGAGTGGGCATATGCTAGTATTTACTGCAACTTAGGCTATTAGGCCTACATGATGAAGTGACAGCTATAGGTGGACTAAGCTATCTGTTTCTTCAAAATTCTAGGCAAGAGTTTTTACTGGTTCCTAGAGCTAACACTGCGATTAGCCCAAAAGAGATAAAATAAGGCACGCGCGCGCACACACACACACACAGCACACACACTCACACACACTCACACACACACCTACACACACACACACACACACACACACACACACACACACACACACACACAGGTATATGCAAGCAGACAGACCAACACAGACATGCAGAAAGACATGCAGACACGCACGGACAGATTTGCACACACACACACACACACACACACACACACACACACACACACACACACACACACACAGAGACACAAACATACAGAACAGTAGTGATTCTTATCCTCATCAAATGTATCTAACGAAAAGTTAAACTTTGACCTTCTCTCCAATCTATTTTTTATGCATTAGCAAGCAGTGTAAGCTAGAGTAGCACTGAAGATGGCAACGGTCCTAGATGTCTGCTGCTGCTGCTGTTGATGTTGACTGTGGCGGACGGAGCAAGAGAGCAATGATGCACCGATGGCTGCTGACGGTTAATTGCCTCTCTCACGTACACAGAATGATGCAGAGAAATGCAGAACACGGCCGACCAAGTATACAGGAAGGATCGCTTTCTCATGCACATAGTAATCACCTCATTCAGGTCATGCACAGCTGTTATAGTTATCCGGGGTGGGGTCAGCCCCTTGGTCTTCTCTTCTACCCTCTCATCTAAGCAGATGAAAAGATGTGAAGGTGTGCAGCACGTTGTAAACGTTAGATCTGTTCATCTTGACCTGCATTCATGTACTTTGGTAATCTGTTAAATATAATTATATTCGACCCTGCAACACTGAACTCGTCGCATGCATGGCCTATTAATCTTGTTTATTGCCTACTAATGATAGACATTACCTACTAATAATTGGCATTACACTATAAAGCCACTAAGCCTGAACTTCTCCAAACCTGAGATCCATAACATAACATAACAAGGGTTTTAAGTGGTTCAGAAGACGCTGGGTCTGTGTTAGAACCACTGCAGATTAACCTGGAACATTTAATAGCCCAATTTTCCTAGCTTCCTTTTAGTTGGGGCATTAGTTTGCCAGCATATATCCAATGATCACTTGTTGGACCCATTCAAACCAAACACTGGATTAATTTTTAAAAACTTCGCCTGCATCAGTGCTGTCCAACCTGTGGCCCATGGGCCGCATGCGGACCGCGAACTGATTTTAAGTGGCCCCTAAGCTAGTGAATTAAAAAAAAAATTAAAATGAAGAAAAATAAATTGCAGATCAACTAATGGCTATAAGTTCATAAGTTGTTGTGTTATTTGACAATGCAAACACAAAACCAAGTTCCCACGATGCATCGGTTACGATTATAAAAATTTATTATGGAATACTTATTTCATAGTAAATTTTTATACATCTTAACAAAGTTACATTTGATCACATTTGTTGCCTTTGAGTTCACCGGCGCGGCCCTCGGCTTCAAGAAAATTCTTTGGTGGCCCGCAGTGTCAAAAAGGTTGGACAGCGCTGCCCTACACGTATATCTACTTCAAAACTCTTCCTGAGATTAAATAGTTGGAGTTTGTGCTCAGTGGTTCTGCCAAGCCCTTGGCTAAGTCATTAGTTAAGAGATGCTTTTTGTTGTTGTTTTGCGGTTTTTTTTCTCCGGTTGTCTACTATTGCTTCTGTATGCCAATGTCTTCCTTCCCACACTGCATAGGGACCCTGGATAATGGGATACATTACTCCTTTAGGTTCCTCTGTGTAACCAGCCTATATTATATTCACTCACTTCAGTGATTTGCTTGTATTATTGCTCGGATATAAATGCCAAAAAAATACAGGTCCCATTTGGGAATGTGCCTTAATATGTAATTGCAATTTGACATGAATAAAGCGCTACTTCAAGAGAAAAGTCATTAGTGGCATTCCCGTCCCAAACCAGTGAAATTACTGTCGAATCATACACGGGCACTGTGAAACTGTGGAAGGAAGCAAGTGAGGATCTCAAGATGCAGATCTCTAGAAAGGTGATTTCTGTTAGTGGACTAAGCTATCTGTTTCTTCAAAATTCTAGGCCATGCCCGAAATGTAGAAGTTCATAAGATATGATGGCAAACAGCAAACAAATATATTGTGCATGTGGTCAGGATCTTAAAGTGACCACAATGCTGGATGGGGAGCCAGTGCAAAGTGTACATGCAGGATCGGTGACAGAAACTCAGACCATAGTTTCATGATATTCAGCTATCAGAAATCCCCAACAGAATTGGATGTCTGATTTGTTGAACATCTTTGTCATTCAACTGAACCAATTTCCGTCCAGATGTGAAAAAACTAAGTATAACATTACAGCTCCCAAAAACTAAGATAAGTCTACACTGATGAGTGACAGCTGTTTGAAAGGGTGGATCCAAGACTTGACGTCAGAGCAGTGACAGTACAGTCTAGTGCAAGATGGAAAACGATTAGAAAGAAAGGACTTGCGTGCGATCGCTATATTACTCCGACTACCAGTATATATCAGCAGTATGTATACATGTATTCATCAGTTTTTTAATAGAATTCTTACAGACAAAAATCATCAAGCTTAAATGATATACGGTACACAGAGAACATACATGCCTACGGGCAAGGTTAAAATAAGGCAAAGTAATGTCAGTGCAAGTTAGCTCAAAAGAACATCCAAATTGGATTAAGTCGGAAATGGCCACATCTACAAATATAAAAGGATTGTATAGAGTATGATATGATCTCCGGATAAAAATCATACATTAATACAAAAGAACATGAATTTAACATTTGCTGAGGCTGCAGAACATGTGACAAACGAAGCTGGCACTAGTTTTTACACACCACACCGAAAAGAACACAAGTCATGAAGCATGTACGGTTCGATAAGGCTATTTTCCATTGGGCGAAAAGAACTGTACAGCAAGGTAATAAGTAAAGTAATAGTGTACGTAAAGTAAATTAATCTCAGTAATTCTGCCATTACACAAAACTAAAGGTCTTCATTCTGTCAAACGTGAGTCAATGTAGGCATTAGATTTTCAAATAATCATAGTTTGCATTTCTTTCACCGTCGATTTCATTGGAAAATTCTTTAAAACCGTTACAAATGGCTGTGTTGTCGTACTGAGCCACATAGAAATATGTACACAGACAGAAAAGAGCATCTGATAAATGTACAAGTTACATCTAAACTTGAACACGTTTGTCCATAGAGCAAGGCCAATAAGGCAGATGCAATCGTAAAAGTAGCAGCCGCTGATGAAGAACATTAACATCAATAGAACGATCACAAAATGTCTGGGATCAAACCACATTCACGTATTATGCACATTATTAAACTCATCTGTTCAATAACTGCAGAAGGCCACACAGTCTGTTGTAATTGAAAGAGAAACATTTGTACAGTACATCTTAAAAACCTGACATGCACTCCGCATGCGTCTATCAGTCAGATAGAAAACATGCCTGGATGTAGGTCATGTGCTATTGCCAGGCAATTACCATTACGGGCTAATGTGACGCTATGGATCACAACTCATCACATGTTGTTTTTATTCAGTCATATTCTAAACTTAATCTGTTTTAGAACACTTTTTACAGAATGAAAACATCATTTTTCTGACGAAAGTCATACTCGTTTGATTCTCTCATTACCACAGAGTGAGATAATCAAATAAAAAGTTTCACGGAAATTATTTCGTCACAAAAGTCCTCAGCCACCATTAGGCCTATTTGATTATTCTGCAATTTTGCTGGGCAATAAGGGACAATACTTTATATAAAATAAAGCAAACGGCAACAAAATCTGGTTGCTACCGGTACTTGACAATTTATGGCAAATAGAATTGCAACCGCTGAATTGACGAATATTCTATAATTTTGACCTTGACTCGTTTATTTCAGCCTTCAGGGAAATCTCTACGAAGCGATGAGCTTCAGGTCCTGGTGTCACAAATATCTAAATATGTCTGCCATATTATTGCAGGCTGTCTGCTCAGTTACGGTAGTAGTGAAGAATTATGTATTCTGTGATCAGAGTTCTTGTAAATTGTTTCAACTGCATAATTGTACACTGTAACCGGTTGCGGTCTGTCAACCGGATTGTTGAATAAACGAAAATTATCATGATTATTTCCAGACTTCAGTTTATCTGTGATACTTAGCATAATCCACTCGTAAATTACATTACGTCCGCAAACAGTCACAACAGACTACCTTGCAACTGACTCTTAATGCTTCATCAAACGTCCCTACTAACACTTCAGTGCTGCAACAGGCAGCCATAACATAAGCAAACAGTGACCAGTCTTCCCTCTCTCTCTCTCTCTCTCTCTCTCTCTCTCTCTCTCTCTCTCTCTCTCTCTCTCTCTCTCTCTCTCTCTCTCTCTCTGCCAACAGAGAGTGTTATAAGGACTGTACTCACTAACACTGATTTTGCAAGGGTCGAAAGTGATGCCGAAATCTCTAAAGAAATTGAATATCTGATCTTCACTAGAGCCCCACACAGTGCAAACAAGTCCTACAGAACCCACATCAAATCAAAATATACCTCCATAAAACTGTTTCCAGAATCTTTATCAATTTCCTTGACACTGTGCATTAGCAACTGCCACATGGCTGATATCAATGCATGCCTCAAGTAGAAATAAAATTCATTCATTCACTTTATGCACTTATATAGCACCATTTGTAGACAACTACTCAGGAGTGCTCCCAGTCCAGCCACAGCAAAAGAAAAAATACCATATGAAACAAAGTTTGATTGGTCAGTTGTAATAAACGCAACTTTGAAGGAAGAAAATTTCAAATGGACAGAGATCGCATAGGTAAGATGGAGTGCAACCAAAGATGCAGGGTGAAACCAGAGCAATACTTAATCCGATACGAGATACGCTGGGTTACACATCACGCATGTAGGCAGAGAGAGAGAGAGAGAGACGCAAATTTTGGATTCGCCCAATGAGCCGAGCATAATATTATATGCATAATATGCAGCAGCAACATTTCGAAGGCAGTAGTACTTTAAAAAATAAAACATTTTCAATATAAGTTTGACAATCATCGGTCATCACATACAGCAGAAATGACAAGAACATTACAAATTGTCATAAAATTTAAAGTACTTGAACACAAAAATACTCTAAAACTTGGCAAACATAAAATAATTGATATCCTGTTAAAATAGTACGTAATTCTTATAGAAACAATTCTTGCAGTTCTACAAGAACATTGAACATAGCAAAATGCTACAAGTCAGACAAAGTAAGCAGCAGACGGACCAATGTGAATAACAACAAAAAATGACAGCACTGACCTTTCAAAAATCATACAAAGAAGCCTAATTGCCAATTTTTTTAATTGTCTTTGTAATCACAGATTTCCATAATATAGCAGCTCTTCAAGAAAGACTACTCAGAGTTAGTAGTTCAAACAATTTTAGTGTAAACAGAGGTTTAGCCTAATTAGTGGTGCACCCTTCTTATAAGGCGTTTAAAATCATACACTTTCTGAAAGTTAACCTAACAAACTAATTAATATTCCATGACGGTCAATTATCTACTATGTCAGATACCGGTATTTACGTTCATGTCAGCACAAGCACAAAAACAGAGTCCATAGAGCTTAGAAAGCCATTTAATCAATCAATTTCTTTATTTATTTACGGTTGATTTTAAAAAAATGTCAGATTATTCCCCAAAATGTAACTTTGATTAACCAATTAAATTCGATCAATTTGGTACTTGTTGCGTAAAACCTGAAAACTGTAAAAATGTAGTAACTGAATTAGTTACCATTTTCATTCTGCAAAAAAACTTCAATTAAACTGTTCATTTCAATGAAGCGAGATCTGTCACAATCTTCGACTTTTCTACCAGCATATGCCAGTACCTAAAATTCATAATTATCGCTTAATTTTCCACTGGCAAGTTGCAGATTATCATTGTTCACCGAATTGTTTTCGCTGAAAATTGGTCGCCTGACATCATGAAATGATTAAGAAAATGAATTGAACAAGGGAAAGATCAGCATTTTAATGATTAATCGATTAACTAATCATTAAGATCAGCAGCCCAAAGTTCATTACATGAATGACGAAACAGAAATGAAATCAAAGCACAGGGATGCATAAAATGCAGACTGTGCAAGCAAGAGCAGCTTATTGAACTTTACAGCATGAATATTCAACGCACATATAGCTTTGGACTGGAACACAGCGAAAATTCAGATACGACTCGATCAGAAAGTTACAGCACAGCCAATAAAATAATTTACAGGTACTTAATTTAAGTCTACAACTCATATCAGTTATACGTCTTTGCAAGTCACCAAGTCTTGGGTTCATGGGCGCCGACTCTGCGAGGCCCGTGAGTGCTCAGCACCACCAGAAATTGGCCATGCGAGGCCCGCCTATGCATGGGCACCACCAGAAATCAGTCAGCAAGATGTGCTTTTATGATATTATTTCTCTGTTGGCATTGCTTATCTATAAAAATCTTTACGTCTTTTACATATTTTCTTTTATTTCAGTTAATCTACCTTACTATTACTCCAGTTTTACGCCGTCCCGCCCGTCCGGTAGTATGAACTCCATACGAATACGAGGAAATCCTCGAAATCCTGCTCATTCGATCAGCTTCAGTAATTTTTTATTACGGGCGAAGGCGACGATTTGAATGTCTGTTTCGTGTTCTGTATGCTACATGCTAGGCTATTTAATGATCCTCACTTCGCGAGAATCACCTCCCAGCATCACAAAAGCTGGATATTGTTTTGTCTGCGTTAATTAACAAAACAGCCTTGACTAAATTGTCTGTGAAAACTATTTGAAAAGCTGTCTTCCACAATGTTAATATTGGCTCACTAAATAGTGGCTAATGTAGACAGAATTTTTTTATTCCTTGTGCAAAATTTGAGGATTAAGGGAGAGTGCTCCAAGATGCCCATGCTAACGAAGATTGTGCTTTTCTTCTGTGTGAATTCCAAGAGATGTACATGTTGACCCAAAGATTGATCACAATTTTTCAAGCAATTGGGAAGAACAAAAGACATTTATTGAAGTCTTAAATCGTATCTTTAAACAATGAAATAATGGAAAAAAAATTATGAGATAACAGCTTAAAATGTTACTATTCATGTAGTGTTGAAATTTTTTTAAACAACGGCAAGGGTGCTTTTCAAGTCTTAAACCGCAACAATTTCGTAAAAATGACAGCCTAAAATGCTACCATCGCAGTGTGGCAAGAAAAAAAATCGAAAATGGTTAGGAGCACGTCCCCTCCCCAAACCCCTTCGACCCTTCCCTGCTCGGCGATCGTCCTTTGACCGCGAGTTCGTTCCCTAAAACCATGAACAAGTCTCCGCCTATGAACAGAGGTAATTTCAATAACTCTCATATAAAAAAAGGTTCAAAAAATTTTTCCGCGCTCGCGCGCGGATTTCTTCTCCATTCATTAGGGCACTCACACTCTTCGGGTCAACTCGGCGCCTATGCTTGGGTTGAACACATTTTAAGCTCATCTGCACCATTTGACCGTGGTGGCACCAACCACTGTCAGCACCGATTTGGCCAGTAAGCACCACAAGGCTCATCAACAGGCACTTACGACAGCAAGCTGGAAAAACAGCAAATGGGCAATTTAAGTCACATCATAATGCTGATAATAGACGATGCTGATAATAACCAGGGCTGAAAGCGAGCTGGGTCTGTCCGGGTCTCAGACCCGGCATTAATTTTTTTCACTTTAATAAATACTAATATCTAGCACCCTCTGGCCCAAAGAGACCCGGCAATTCTTTCAAACCACCTTCAGCCCTGCCGATAAGAGAGCTGGATTGCGTGGCTCTGAACTTGCGTTCAACCGATCGCTGTTCTGTTGCGATCACCCGATAATCGTCTAATCCGAGCAAAGAACAATTCCTTTGCGTAGCGATAGAGCAGCACGTCGAGCGAGTTGATCTCGTCCAGTGAGCGCCGCACATCGTCGGAAATGTTGACGCGACTCGCATGCGTGTTGTGCTGCTGGACAAAGTCTCGGATGAAGTTGACGTGGAAAGTCTCTTCGAACAGCAGCTGCGACTCCAACTGGAATTCTGTCAGTCCGAAGTAGGCCATGCGGCGTAGGTTGTCCTTGGCGCTACGCAACATCACCTCGGCACGCCTGGCTGCGGACGGCATGATGCTCTGATTGTAGCACCCGATGAGGCTGAGGTTGGCGAGCATTCGCGTCTGGCGGTTGTGCGCCAGGTTGTGACGACAGGAGTTGAACTCGTCAAGAGGTACAGCTGACCAGTTCTCACCTGAACAGCACAGAACAAACACCATACAATACTATGAGGTCAGACGAGATGCTTGAAATTGTGTGATTATCTTTACCCATGCACTGACATGGCGCTGTGCGAAAGCATTCCAACAACAGAAAAATATTGAACTCCTTAAGATGTTCAATTATTTAGGTACATGTATGTGACAGAGTGCGAGAATTAAATCCATGGGGCAGACAGCATTCAGGCCATCTTCGCAGGATGGGTTCACGGACTATAAGTTCATAAAATAAGTTCATAACAATGTCTTATCTGATCTAATCTTTTATATAGAAAAATAAGTTCATAACAATGTCTTATCTGATCTAATCTTTTATATAGAAAAATAAGTTCATAACAATGTCTTATCTGAACTAATCTTTTATATAGTGTTCTGCACAATGCATGAGCGGTTGAATGTGGCTTCAAGTGAATCATAAATCATAGATTCCAAATTTCAGAAGTACAACTCACAAGCAAAGAACAGGGCACCAGCTCGGGGTTGAATGCACTGGGAGCGCTTCTGAAAGGCTCGTGCTGCGAGAAGCGCTCTATAAATGGTCAGATAAGATAAGATCAGATAAAGTCATAGTCCAGCACCATAATCCTCTGGAGATGTTCAGATGAAATTCAACAGGTCGGGAAGATCATAGAAGACTACAGAACTTGGCAAGTCATTTATTATTTACAGATAGCGGCACTGCTGAAAGTCAAAATTTATTGTCTTTGCAAAGAATGTAGGAAAAGACTCGCCTCTGGCTAGAAACAAAAGCATAACGGCCGCAACATAAGGACGAAGCATTCTACTGCAATAAATATCAATTCAAAGAAAATCGTTGAAATCCAAACCCTGAGGGCAACTAGACCAGAAGCGTCTGCAGTCGCTTGAGACTCGAAGCAGACACTTGGATGAAAATGTCCGATACCCATTGGACAACGCCCATATCCCCATCATATATAGAGTGGCCAAAATCAGTGGTCAAGAATAAGCGGACATCAGCCATCAGATTTTCTTCCTGGTAAAGGTTTTAATCGTAATCGTAACCTCCAGATTTCTAAAGCTCCATTCGAAAGCAAAGCGCAGGGCACCAGCTTATTCACGAGCGCTGTGTCTAGTCAGCAGGGTTGTCCAAAAGAGTGGTACGAAGGAGGTCGTTGTCCGGTTGTCAAGGTATCAGAAGCGGCAGAGTAGCTGTTACGGTGGGTGGTGTTTACATCGAGAATTGGAAGGTGGAAGATCAGGTGAGTTGGAATAAGAGTTCAGTGATGCTAAGAGTTCTAGATGAAAACTACCTAAACAAACAATGAGGAAATTGATTAAGTAAAGTATCACCCTTGAAGCAAAATGGAACTTCTGCCAACGTTGCCTGACGACCGTTGCACTTTAGCTTCGTTGACAACCATGTGCCACCGCGTTGCACTTGTTTCCATTCACTGAGGTAACGCTGGATCGGATCACGCAACATCGTAACGTAAAAATACCTGGAAAAACATTTCTCGTAAAATTTGAATCGAAAACATTTATAACACCATCAAGTTATCTCAACTGAAAACTGCACACCAAAAATGAAAATAAAATTACTTGACATAATTATCTTTAGCTTATTTGCTCAAATGATGATATATATGATACTAGGAGCTGCCATCAGATACACATTATACAGCATAATGCTGCATAATATTCCTTTATTGAACAATCTGGTTGACAGATCGTAACCGGTTACAGTGTACAGCTAGGCAATTGAAGCAAATAACAAGAGCACAAATCACAGAAGACATAAATCTTAACTACTAACAGAACAGATGGACTGAAATACAACTGTTAATAGCAGCCTACTAAGCTGATCTCCACACCAGTGTGTAATCCAATGCACGACCGAGCCTCGTGTGTCAAACCTGTTGCCACTCAGTGTTATAATTTGTCAGCGCTCAGTTAAACATCTTCTCCAGTTTCCTCGCCTTTCCATGTCAACAATATTCTTTTGAAAGCAAATCTGGTTTAAATTGAAAACCAGTGCCGTTATAAGCTGTAGCAGATGTAGTTCAAATGTGCAAGTCCTTCACTACGATGGTGATTCTTTTGTTGACAAAAACATTGTTTGTGTTTAAACAATAGATCAAAGTCATTCGTTTTACAAATTGCTTGTGCTTTAAAACTATAAAGTGAAAGGAAGCAAGTCTATTAAGAAGATTGGTAAAATTCTTGTTTCAAATTAAAACTGTTTATCGTTTTTTATAGCCCATTACAAGAAATAGCATTGAGACAGTCAATCAAAGTAATACAGTAGATTCACTTCATTACTGGTCAATACTGAAAATTTCACAGCTGTAAGCTGAATGTGACTTGTGGTTGTTTAGGCCAGACTGACATTGCGTGCAAAACTTCACTTATCTTGTTTTCCAACAGCTTTATAATAGTGTATAATTACATGCCTTGAAAATTCGATTACATATGCAACCACTTGTCCCATATGGGTTGGCCAGTTTTCAGTTTAAGTGGTAATGAATATGCAATAAACAAATATATATGTAGTTATGCACTTACACAACTCTGAAATGTCAGCTGCACTGTTTGCACAGTGCACACCCTTCTTCAAACTGTCCATGTACTAGAACTGCTAACAGGTATCAGACTGAAATCGTATGCACTGTGCAGTTCACTCAAGTAATAATATCTCAAATATTTAAACTATACACTGCACGACCCAAACAAGTCAACCACACACTCAACAATGTCTACTGAACATTGTATCTCAGAAGCACATAATTTAATTCCCTCTGATCTGCAATATATATTATCTCAAAATTCAAAAATATGCGACATGAGACAATAATATTTATTTATTTTATTTATTTATTTCAGAAATTTATATAGCGCCTCTTCAAGGTAGGCTACTCAGAAGCGCTCCCGGCCCAACCATTATGACAACCGATTACGCACGTGTGTAATAGCAATCAACTGACGTTTCATACTTTATCACAGCTGTCTCACGAAAGAATTTTACTACACAAAAACCTTAATTAATTCTAAAAAATGAAGACTGGTAGAACACAAACCTCCTTAATATTTCCCTTTTCTCCATACGGTTCAACATAGGATCCACGCAGTCGTTCAACTCCGTCCAGTCTGCGTGCAATCCGCATGACCAGCCCGTCGAATAGCGACTAAACAACCAGTTGCGATTACTCGCATTCTTGCAGTCGCAGCGTTTTCGACGTTTGTAGCAGACGCATGGATGCGTCATGTTCAGATCCTTCACCAGATGATGTCCAAAAGTAGTGCCACCGGTCTTCTGCATGTGTAGGAATACGAGAACATCCTCGTCGTTGTCAACGTTTAATTGGTAGTTCCTCACGAGATCGCTTTCGTCAAACGATGACGACGTCACCTGGGAATAAAGACTGGTGCTGGCAGTCAGAGTTTCATGTGCACTGAGATGTCCTGGGAAAAACTGTCCATAGTAACCTAAGCAGAAGACAGCGGTGAAGACAACAGCCAGAATCAGAAGAAGGCACATCTGCTTTTTGAACATCACAAGGAGGTCAAGACTAAGCTGGATGGCACACTTCTTGCGTACCTGTAGACAAGAAAACAACAGAATTAGGCATGTACTAATAAAATAAATATATCACGGCTCTACTAGATATAGATCTGTAATTAATGCAGGTTGTCGGTCCTGTCAGTAGCTAAAATTTGTGATTTGTGGTCTTGTTAATTGTTTCAATTGCATTACTGTACACTGCAACCGGTTGCGGTCTGTCAACCGGATTGTTCAATAAAGAAAATTATTGTAATGTGACAAGTGGGAGTAACCCAAATGTGCAGAGAAACAATAAATGATTTTCTAGCAAATAACTGTTCACTAGATTTGTAATGTTTTCCTCTTGATTCCTATAACTAAGTTAAAATTGACACATACAGCATTGAATCAGATCATGTGCCAACTGCCATGCCAACAGAGTTATCGGGAAGTTGAGTAAATGCTTTGTATGATGAGCCACACTTTGAATAATTTAACACTGGTCATTAACACGTTGGCCGCTGATTTGCTGTGTTAAATGACTCAATTTGGGATGTGTTAACACGTCCCTCGTGGCCAACATGTTAAAAGGTGCCTTGCAAAACTGGAAATATTGGTCAAGACAAAACCAAGCATCTGATAAAGCATGTATTTCAAGTTTTCAACTGCCTGATCTGCCTCGAATGTTAGACCTGCAAGCTATTCATAGGTGGTGCTGCAGTGGTCAATCCTACTGAGCAGTTACTCAACTCATTGCTTTTATTAGCACTAACAAAAGCAATGAGTTGAGTAACTGCTGCAAACTAGGGCAGCAGTTAACAGTCAATTAATATGCTACTTGATGATCAGATCAGTTGGCACAGGCCATCAACAACAGATGATACATGATGCCTTAGGGGCTTGATATATGCAATTTTGGCAGAGACTATGCACTTCTGAAATTTTAACAACAACTGCTCTCTTGACATCCTCAACTTTTACAACTTCGGCTAAATGTCATTTATTATTTGTAATCATCACTGTCATTGGCAGCCACTTACATCATTGGGCACAGTCTGACTACATGTCAGAGGCGTAGTGAGCACCCTCTGTACTCACTGACCCGAGGGGCATCGCAAGGAAGGGGCCCCTAAAAGTGGAAAAAATGCAAGGTATACCGGTAGCTAGGTAAGTGACATTTATTGACGCTATTAATCCATGTCAAATCTACTGACAAAACCGTGAAGTAAATACGGAATGCATTTACACTGTAGGCCTATGTATACATAATATGAACCCTGTATATTGTATCAAATAAATACCGCATGAATCCAGTTTCTGCATTGTAAGGGTCCCGCCTGGTAAGGGCCATGTTCTTTGTTGCTATGCCCCTGCTACTAGTAAATCAATCATTGGTTCAATTAACTTGGCAGTCTGGACACTACCATTACCATAACACCAAATTAGCCTACTTATTATCGAAATTCATACATTCGGAATTTCTCAACTAAAGACATTTCTTACCTTTTACTACGTCAATTAATATGTATACTGTGACATGTAAAGTGTGGCTGCTTGTCTATGTACAATATCGATGACATGCTTACTTACTTCAACAACCTGACTGTCTGACTCTCCGGATCTTGACACCAACCTATCGACGTTGCTATGATTGAGCGTCTGTGAATCGTCTGGCTCCGGCGACTTAGCTTCTGTCACAAGTTCTGTGGGCGCTATAGAAGTTCCGAGCACTCACGTGCGTCAAGCCAGACAATCGCTAAGGCGAAGACAGAGCCAATTTCTTTTCCGGTTAAGTTTATCATCACCGACATAATCGTCATGACCATCATAGTCATCACCCACTCACCTTAATAGTCAGTCATCGGAGCCTGACAGGATCCGTGGTCATCACCTGCGTCCGCATCCACCACCAGCAGCAGCAGCAGCAGCAGCCTACAGGTTTCTGGTTAACTCCGCGACTTAGTCAGCTCGACAAGGCTAAGCACACCACGCCTAAGAACTAAAATTACACAAGTGTAGACAGACGAAACTTGCAACAGTAATTATCCCGTCCAAAAATTGTTTCTTATCCTGATCAAATTGCTCGGGTTTTTTTCCATGGCGTCAAGTCCGCCCGAATACCACCTGCTCACGAAATTGATAATTAAATCGAGTGCGATAAGTTCTGACATTATCGCCCCAGCTAGCATTCTATTCCATGTTGTATAGCTCTTGACACTCATAGTCTCATCGCACTAGGTACAAAATGGTTGTTTACCAGTCGCTGATGCCGAACGACTAAGGAAGTGCGCATGCGCATGTTGAGTGCTGAAAATATCCTACGCTGCTGAGAACTTCGAGAGGGAAGGTGATTTATCGTAAATAGTGCAGATCTAGGAAGAATCGTAAAAAGAATGCTTGGAAACGGTCAAGAGGCTATAAATCTTCACGATCCATTAACGCACCAATGACGCACGCGGTTATCATCGCCACTTAAGTCGTGGAGCTTTGACGCAATCCTTCCTGACTGCATTCGGTGCAATTGTCGAGTTTCACTGAGGAGCCTGTAGCAGCTTAAGCGCTTGTTAGCAGAGCAATTACTTGGGACGCATTTCTGGAACGGCAATTCCCAGTTGTTAGGTGGTTTAGTAGGCAGATCATGCAGATGGATGATGGGAGGGGAAGGAGGGGCACGACTGGATGAACGCACCAATCCATCTTCATCGATGGAATTAGAGAGAGAACGAGAGAGAGAGAGAGAGAGAGAGAGAGAGAGAGAGAGAGAGAGAGAGAGAGAGAGAGAGAGAGAGAGAGAGAGAGAGAGAGAGAGAGAGAGAGAGAGAGAGAGAGAGAGAGAGAGAGACATACAGACAGACAGACAGACAGACAGACAGAGATAGAGACAGAGAGAAAGAGAGACAGAGACAGGGACAGACATACAGAAAGAGAGAGAGAGAATTGTTATTTATACTCTGTATAATATATTCGGATATAATATATTTTATATGTGACCGTCGTCGTCGCCGTCATCGTCATCGTCATCATCATCATCATATCTTACTTAAATAAAACACTACTGTCCTGAGAATGCTGTATTTCTTTTCATTTACTTCTGTTGTCTTGTTAATGTACGTGCTACCATATTAGGCCTAGCCGCCTAGTCCTAGGCTAATTGGTGAATAAAAGATTGATAGGCCTAGCAGTGGCGGCGCCAGGATTTCAGTTTCGGAGGGGCTGAAGCCCGCGAAAAAATTGTCCATTTTCGCCGCCAAAATTTCTGACGACCTTTTTTTTTTTTTTTTTTTTTTTAGTCATCGACCAAAAATCGTGGATTTTCTATGTAAAATGATAAAAATGGCCATTTTTTTAGGGGGGGCTTAGCCTCCTGTAGGGGGGCTTAGCCCCCCCCAGCCCCCCCCTAGCGCCGCCACTGAGGCCTAGGTCTATATTGTAATAGAATGTTAATACATCTGCAATCAATCTGCATCATGTAAACCTGGAAGACAATCCCAATAAGTCGACCCAGTCGACTTGGTCATCCGAAGTTGAGTTGAGTCGTTTATATATAGGCCTACTTCGGCTACCGCTACTGAACCCCAAGTCGAATTTGTAATCACTTAATATCTCTAGAAGGAATGGAACTCTTATCCTGTTTCATCTGATCCCCTACCCTCCAATTCCCGGCTCAGACGACACCCCCCTTAGTAGCTGTTCCACACCTCTGATCCTACGGTACCTCGACCCGGACCACCATGGACTACTCTTACGGAGAACCCCTTGACTCAACGCATTTGATCCTGATCCTATGGTAACTCGACCCGGACCACCACGGACTACTCTCACGGACAACCCTTCTAACTCAACGCAGCGCTCGTGAATAAGCCGGTGCCCCGCGCTTGGCTTTCCAGTGGCGCTTTAGAAATTAGGAGATTACGATTACGATTACGAAGTTGTTTTTCCACAAGTCGACCTACTTGGAACCAGTGCTTAAAGTATGGAAAAATAAGTGCCTGGACGCCCTTTCTCTTTCCAAAAGAAGTGCCTGGACGCCCCTTACTTTTTCAGTCATTGCTGGCCAATAAGTGGCAGGACGGCGTTCAGATGTTAAAATAAGTGCATGGACGCCGTCCATGACCGTCCAGGCACACTTTAAGCCCTGCTTGGAACGCAAACAAACCTAATTTTTTCACTTCAAACCGATACTCTTGAGACCCGGACAGCAGTTTTGGACTTTTGTAGTGTGTTTGCGCAAAATGAGCGAGGTATAGCCAATAGGTCTACCAGTTCTAGCTTCCACGGTCTACCGCGTACGAAGGCTGCAAAATTATTTTGCATTATCGAAGTCGGCTTTGAAAAACAGCTACGTCTAGGCATATAGGCCTACGCCTACAGTATTAATTTTATCGGTATAGCCTATATAGGCCTAAACGCCACACGTGCGTTTAATAAAAATGGCAAATCGAAATATTAGTAAGGACCTGTTAGCCTATAAGCACGTCTGCCTTATCAAGACATGAACGCGATCAAATCAATGAACTTCTAGTCGTAAGCAGATAATTATCTTTTCAATTTTTCATGGCCCAAGAAACTACACTCCGACACTTGTTGCAGGTGATAATTATTTACCGGACCGGTAGGCTGGCCTAATGTCTGGACTTTCTGACCGGACAGTTTGTGTAGCCTACTAAATACCGGACTGTCCGGTTCATTACCGGACACTTAGCAACCATACCAGTAGGCCTACGTGGCACAACTCCAGTCTCTATCCAGAATGAATGCATTAGTAATTTAATGGGTTACGTCTGTATAATCTTGCTCGGACACTGTAGGCCTACTTTACTGGGCTCACGGCATCAACAATAAAAGATGATTGACTGTGAACTGTATATATATATATATATATATATATATATATATATATATATATATATATATATATATATATATATACCCTCTTTTCTTTGGCTTCACATTTGTGACTAAGCAAATTAATTATCATTTCCTGCTATAAAATTGCAATTACATTTTAGCAATATTCATGTTTTTTGCATTCATCATGTCTGTTTTTTATGTTTTTGTATTTGCCTGTATGCATGATGCTATTTTTTTCTGTGTTTAACAATGTTCGGTTTTTGCCTGTGCTTTTTTTGGTTAATTTGCCTGCATGTGCTGTGTTTGCTCTTGGGTGTCTAACTGTCTATGTTACTTTGCTTTTGCTGGGCTGTTCGTTTCTTGTGTGTTTCTACTCTTGATTGTTTGTACTAGTTTGTGTTTGTTTTTGTTTGGGTTGGTTGGTCTGATCATTTTCTCTCTGTAGTGTCAGTTTGTGTTGTCTATTTAGTGTTTACCTATGTTCACATTAGTTTGTTGTTTGAACCATAGGCCTCCCACTGATCTGTGTGTACATTGGGTAAGTGCTGTCTTTTGTAATTGAGAGGCTCTGGGTTCACAACTGCTACGAGGATTCCATTAATTCAATTAATGCATAAACACAATTCTGCCTAAGTTGTCACCAAACAAACAGTAAGCCTATAATATGGCATGAGCATAAGCAGAAGAGTATGGTAAACAGGAAATCCTGCGATGGCAAGGATTCATCCATTGCTGACTTGAAGGCTAAACAACAGGAAATGAACACATCCCTTACTTTCTACTAGACTGCCTTTCCCTTGGGGGTTTGCACTCACTGGGAGCGCTTCTGAAAGGTTTTTGCTGAGAGAAGCGCTTTATAAGTTGTCAGATACAATACAATACAATACTAGAGACATCAGAGCCCTACTTTATCTTAGATTCTAATGGGAAGTGGTGGTAAAGTATGCAACTCGATCAATTCATTGCAAAATGAGCAGCACCAAGGCCATATAAAATTCGAGTAGATTTACATTTATATTTACTTGATTTTCCTATTCAAAGGGAAGTTTTGACTGGGAAGCGTTGTGTTCTGTTAGTCGTAATGAATGCAGAAGCATCATTCTTGCCCAACATCAATGCTATACATCAAGGTGGCAACACATGTTATTAACTTTTAAAGGCATTCCATGTAGTGACATCTGTAAATAGGATTTATTTGAAAAAAAAGACATTGCACAACAGCAGCACAGTTCTACCGTAACGAAGAAAACGGCTACGCAGAGCAGCTATCGTGTCTGCCGAAGAGAAACGAAAAATTTAAATAACTACATCTGTTTCTACCACATCCACAACCACACACCTATAAAACCACAGGCAATGCGATCACCATCTTTACAACACTTAGGAAAATAATACAGCAAATGTCCTTTGGTTAGACTGGCAGCACCATCGGGTAAATCCATGCATCCCAAGCGTTTAATGCTGTTCTAACAATGCCTGTTAGCAGCATAACCACAATAATAGCGCAAACTTGTGATAGTTCGGCGCTGAAATCAGCAACGCTGGAAAAAGGCAAAGAAAATTATTCGTGTGCCTGCCCTATACATTTCTTACCGTTAAGGTGTAAAGTAATGTAAGTGATATAAATGTAATGTAAATGTAGATGTCGTTAAAATGTCTGATTAATATGTTGGCCAAAAGTTTAGAAAGTTGCTACGGAACACAAAAAGAACCGCAACAACGTTCAAACTCTGCAAAATGTAACAGCAAGACTTGATCCAAGTCAGCTGCAATAAATGACCGGATCAATGCAAGATGTGATGGCAGTTTCCAGTGCAACATAACTATGATAAAAGCAGCATCACTGATTCACATGTTCTGGTAACATGTGAATTGGTAACAGCCGACACATCAACAGCTGACACATTAACAATTGGTAAAACAGTTCAATAACGTGTCAATCACAAAACATATTGCAGTTATACCTAATTTGATTACAGCATACACATGTGACATGTGTAAGATTTACAACAGCTTACACGTCAACACTGACATACGGATTCATTCATCTGCCAGAGTAGACATGTGACAGTGCCAGAAGTTACATGTGCAGCGTCACAACATTGTGACGGTAAAGTGAGTTTCATTCACATGTACTAACTCATATTAACATTTAGTAGCTAACCATAATAAGTAGCATGTGCAAATGTGGATGACACATCTGAACTTTACAAGAAACAACACCAGCACAAGAAGCGACTGACCACAAAGGAAGTGAAATCATCATTGAACCAAGATAAGCAGCAGCAGAAAGCCCACAATGTTGGATTTCATGAACAAATGGAAAGAAACTTTACGACATAATGCGGACATTAGTTTGTGAACTTTTTTGAAATACAGGGACCACATGAATTACTGTCTAAAGAGTTGACAAAGATGGGGAAATGGATGATATTTACTAATACCTCCAAAACTACCATGTACCATATTTACCAGTCTTGCATCAAGTTTAAACAGATAAGAAAATGTTTTACGATACATGTGCAACTACTCGATGTGGACTCCAGGCATTCACCATTACCATGTAATAGCAACAGTAAAGATGCATCTAAAAGAGGTACCTTGCAAATTAAAATATGCAACGTTAAAACCTGAATAAATAGCCAATACAGTTTAAATAATCAATTGCAAGGAAGGAATTGAATGCAGTTAAATAAGCATAAATGTAATGACAAAAAACGGCCTAGCTGATATGAACTCCTGACGTATAAAGTTTGCAGCTGTTTGGAAAGCAATGGCTAAAAACAACAGTTTTCACCATATGAGAACCGGGTATTCCCGTAAATAGATGATATTAACTAATACCTCCAAACTAACATCTACCATATGTACCGGTCTCAATTCGAGTGTAGACAGAGACATAAAACTCAACACGACAATAGAAATTCGCTCCTGAGTTACTACCAGTAACCCTTCCATCGAATCACTTTGTCTCAACCCAACTTTAAATTAACACAAGAATCTATTTGTCAATGTTAGGGACACGTATGTTAAATGCGTAAACATATGACGGAGTCATTATATCACAAAGCCAATCGTTTTGGTGCAAAAGACAATGACATATTCCTGTGTGGAAGCATGTGCATTTTTTATAACCAGTTCCATTTCTTTATTTCTTTTTAATTATGTGGCGCCACTATAAACAATATGGAATCAATCAACGAAGAGAAGCAAGCATGCATCGCGAACTCTGCACAGAATTTCTACACTGGGAAGATTCCCTCAGACTGGTACACATCACAGGCAAACAATACAAAAGAAAATTGTTGGCTAGCGACAGCCTTGCATTCCCAAAATCATCAACATTCGCATATCAAACCTAAGTGCACAACAATCCACAATCACTGATCAATTCATTTTAGTGAGATCATAGACAACGACCATGTGTCGAATGGAATAGCGGTGGCTACAAAGAGCATTTTATGCTCCATCAGAGGTAATTAGGAACATCGCCACGCCATCGGAAAACTGCATGTCTGTGTTATCTGGGAATGGGAGATCATCTAATGATTATTGGATATGTATTCAAGTGCAGTGGTTAACAAAAATGGGTACTATAAGGAAAACCATCGAGTAACGTATGTCCACATCTGATTAATAATCACACAAATCCATGAATTTCAGGGTCACTTTCTTCTATACAATCATTAAATCTAGAAGTTGCGAGTTATTTATTCACCAAGAAAAGTTAACATAATTCAATCATACCCTAATATAGCAACACGTCTTGGAATGCCTCTCATCAGCCCTCGATTATGCCAACAATTGTCCAGGTACAACTAACAACAGCTGGGTATCAGCGTCAGCCTTACATCTAACAAGTCATGCCACTGAAGTCAAATTTCAACTGTGATAATAACATTGAACACACACACACTATACATTACCAAACCCACATTACCTATTATTACAGCAGTGACAATCTAAATGTATGCCAAGTTGGTAAATGTTACAGCCTCTCCTGATGTGTCTATGGCAGGGTTTACATTTATTACAATTCATATATCACACCATCCAACAAATAAAACGGAATTTGTAGCAAACATGGTCTTCGTCCAACCAGCCACAAATGCACGCCATAAATTAAGACAACACAAAGAAAGTTTGCAGAGACAGGGACAACAGAAAGGCAGTCAGCAATTGTGTCAAGAAAGAATTCGTATGCTACACGTTGTGACGAAACAACAAAATGACAACAAAGACAGTTTGAACAGCGAGCACAGCCAGAAAATCGGCTTCACAAAAACGTTTAAAAACGGCAATCCGTCTCCGTGGGTGGGGTATTCACGTGCACCCACATCGAAGGTTTATGCTCACAAAGGTTTTCACAAGGGGTCTGTAGTACTCGCACGAGACTCAGTGAGTGCTCAGCAAATGGTTAACGCACATAACAACATCAGCCTAGGAAACCACAAAAAAGAAAACAAAAGCAGTCTACATCAGAAAGTTGTCGTTATTCCGCACAAAAGCAGCAGCAGCAGCAGCAGCTACTCGATCGTGTTGCAGACTGTTGACGAATCGGAATCAATCGATGGGGAACAATTGAGCGCCGCCGTCGTTCATTGTTGGTTGGCCAATCGGAAACACGTAGGACTCGTCACCTTGGATCGCTAAGCGCTCCATGTGTTTACGATTCCACGTTTGTGCGCCATCTGGTGCACTTTCAGCGAACCGTCGGTGCCGCATGAGAACAAGTGACCAAGAGGACTGAGGTAGACCTGCGTCACGCCGGAACTGGCATTGCGGAAAAGCGACGACCCTTTGGAATGTTCCCCGGTGAAGGCGTACATCAGGTTGTGCACGGCAAGACCCCACACCTGGAAATCAAGAAACAACACAGCACGGCTAATTTATGAACAAAACAGGTGACTGAGTAAACAAAATTCAAAGAAAATAAATTAAATAAGTTTTACTGTTAGTAATATAAAAATAATATTACATCCAAGGTAATAATGCCTTTTGTAACAGACTCCAACATAAACAGACACACAAACGTACACACAAAAAGAGAGCTTCCAAAAATAGAAACAGACTCTAGCATCTACTAGACCCTCCCTTCCTACAATGCACAACCAAGATATAAGGGTCCAGTTTCCCATAGTGGAACTTAGGTGAGGCATTCATTTACTTTTCTTAGGTCATCGAGTTGGCAATGGACAAATACCAAAGTCCTGGACATTAGACCAGCGCATATCACAACTTGCCGCTTACCCTCCAGTTTTACACATACAAAATTCTTCAGCTTTGTGGGTGAAAACAACTGCCAAGAGTCATCACGTGAAGTCGAGCGCACAAACACAGGACCATCAATTGAGACGCCTAACACTGACAGACTAAGTCAGACTGTTACAAATGGACAATTGGACATACATGTATACGTCACAACACACAGAATTCCATCTCCTGCTCTAAACACAACACAATAGAGATCAATGTCTTTTGGAACTGTAATGTAAACAACTTCATAAGGAGGTCAGCTTACAATTAGTTAATTTTCAACAGGCAACGTAATCTTGGGACCCAGTCCCCTACCGAGTTATATCAGAATCTGCATCCTAACGAGGCAAGCTACAGCAAATCTCTTGTTTAACTGTAATTGTAATCTGACCTTTATAGAGTGCCACATCAAGAAAAAACTCGTAAGTGGTGCTCCTGAACCAAACCAGTGCATGACTGTCTCAAAATAAGTCTAATAAGACAGAGCTCTGGTTGGTTCAGGTTAATCACAGACAAAGCTTCTGCACTGAGCTGTAGCAGTAAGAATACAAGACAATCAGAAGTTGATGCCCGGGTGATCGCAGGAAGCTATGGCATGGAATTCGAGCAGTCTGAATCTAGAAGTCACCAAGGTATGATGGAGCAGACATGGAGAGGACAATTGTGCACGATGGTCAGGATCTTAAACTGAATATGCTGCAGGATGGGAAGCCAGTGCAAAGTATCTAAATGACCAAACCTTAGCACAGAGATCTCCACTTCTCTCAACGGGTTCTTTGGTCCAACAAGGGCGACTAACCTTAAAAAACTATAGGATCTCTTTGATACAGCTACCTACTCTCAGTCGTCTATTAAATATGAAAGGAGCGGCTGACCTTGATGTCTCCGTCGGCTGATCCAGTGACGAAGCATTCCTCCGTGGAGTCGATCGCCATGCACTTGATCGCCGACGAGTCATGCGCCTGGAAGGTCTGTCGCAACTGTCGCTGTCGTATGTCGAATATGTAGACCTCGCCCTTCCGTCCTCCGCTGATGATCACCTGGTGCTGGGGAGCGTAGACTAAGGCAGGACAGCCGTCGTTGTGGCAGTGGAACGCTACAACCAATCAATTTGACGAATAAAACAGAAGTCTTTCCAGGCTGCATTATAAGTATTTCACAGTGACCAACCAGCTGCTCCAACCTTTCCTTATTCCATATCGCTCAAGCAGTTTCTGTAAACCATAATGAGGATTTACTGTCTAGTGACATTTTATATCTGTCAGAGCTATTTATGTCACCTCCTCTTTTATCCAGGCTTAGGAATGGCACCACTTGAAAACAGCAATACCGATTAATCGGCGTCAACACTCATGATCGGGCTGATTATTGGAACAATCAGCATCATTGGTATCAGGAAAAAATAATCGATGCAATGCAAATAATTTTTCTTTGGCTCTGGACGCTGAAATATATCACATATAAATTTTTTAATACTTGCAGCCGACCAGTGAGCACAACCATCATTTTTTTATCTTGGCTGAGTGCAAGCAGCAGGCAAATGTTTACATTGCTAAATTAACTTTATGCTTCGGAACATTTTGACTAAAGAAATAATGAAATAATCAGCATCACAATCATAATTGGTATCGGCTATTTTAATAATCAGCTGTACTCGGTATCAGCATAATTGGAAAAAAGTGATATCAGCACAGTTCAAGTGCACAGAATAATGGCATCGTGATGGGCACAGCAATATACACATGGTGAGCTCAGGTTACAATAGACATAAAGCAATGCATTGCATTATTGCTGTAATCATAATTAAGACAATTTATATAACACCATTGGTAGCCAGCTCCTGTATTGCATTATTGCTGTAATCGTAATTAAGACAATTTATATAACACCATTGGTAAACAACTACTGTAATGTAATGCATTAAACAACCTAAGCAATATTAATGGGCAGAATTAAAACGTACGACACCGAAAGAGGCCTTAACACATTCCCCGCCTACACGCCATGTTAAATGACTGGCTGTACTACGAGTTAACTCGTAGTAGGCGGCCAATGTGTTAAGCTCTAAAATGACTCTTTCTCAGCCAATAATGACGGTTTCCTTAACAGAGGTCTTCTGACCTCAGTTTGGGCTGAGAAGTCAACATCAACATTCGTCAAACCCATCTTAACCTGCCATAGATAATTCTACAGAGAAACACGTTGGTAATTCAGCCAAATGGTACCTTGAACAAGTGCCTTGCGCTTGGGCAAGAGGGTATCCCAAAGACAAACATTGCGATTGTCCGTTGACTGACCAGATGTCGCTAGCAAACTTGACGACCCAACAAACACGAAGTCATTCGTCACTTTACTGTGACACTTGAGACTCTGAAAAACAGAAATCATCAACGAGAAAAACTCAGTGATTTGAAACACAACAAGTCAATCCAATTTAAGGGTTGGGAAAATTATGACAGGAAAAATTAATGAAAGCTACAGCTGCCATCAAAATTGTCACAAAAAATTAATGGTAAACAGTGTAAGATATTGAATAATGAAGGTAAATAAGCAACAGAGTTGGAGTTAAAAACGGTTGAGTAAATAATGGTTTTTAGTTCAATTCTATAAGTAATAGATAAAGTAAAACACCCAGATTCAAAGTTAACAAAGTCATGAGAGTTAAGTGAAGTTCTAAACGACAGCATGAAGGAAGAGCACTTCCATGACTGGTAAAATTCTACCAATTCTGCACACACTAAGTATGGTATGTTCACTTACTAAGTATAGTTTGTTCACTCACTAAGTATGGTTTGTTTGCTCACTAAGTATGGTATGTTCACTCACTAAGTATGGTATGTTCCCTCACTAAGTATGGTTCGTTCACTCACTAAGTATGGTTTGTCCACTCACTAAGTATGGTTTGTTCACTAAGTATGGTTTGTTCCCTCACTAAGTATGATTTGTTCACTCACCAAGTATGGTTTGTTCATGCTGAGACCAAGTCCGACCTGCCACAGGCAAACAGCTCCCTCTGTGTCACTGACACCGAACTAAAAACAAAAAAAACATCGCAGCATTAACACGAGACAGATGCAGTTCCAATCCTATGGAGGATACTGAGATGCCATGGGAAACGATTCTAGATAATGCGACCATAACAGATTAATCGTTATATGGTCCTGTACTGTTGACAGTAATCCGCAGTGTCAAGTGACATCTATGTTTAGAAAACTTTTAAGACAAAAGTCTCTCAACTAGTAACCATGTCCTGTCATGAATCTTTATTTATTTGCGAAGTTTTATATAGCACCTCTTTAAGGTAGGCTACTCAGAAGTGCTCTTGGGCAATAAGCACAGCGTAATAGGGAGGCCATTGCAGAATATAGTACCAGTGACTGAGAATGAACACAGCAGTCTAGCAATGAACCAGAAGCTCAGCTTTGTCCGCCAATTATTACATGAATTATGGACAATTAATTTTGTCAACATGAGTGCAGCACAATGCTAACCAATGACCAACTTAGAAACAAGATCACTGATATAGTGATACTATCATCAATCAACTAACTAACGACACCACGAATCCAGATATGGAAGACGCAGCACTAAGAACATCGATACACATGACTGTTCGTTCTGAGGACATAAATAACATGAATAGAAAATCAAGGACATGGCTATACTGACCAAAAACAAGAGGACATTGCAATGATGACAAAATTAGAGTAATTGTAAAAATAATGAACAATTCAGTGAATAAAATTGTAAACACGTATGAGATATGGCAGGAAACCTTGTTGCCCTGCGAGTTGAAGAGAACTTTCGTCGCCTTTGGAAATGCTCCAGGCTTCCGAGGTTCACTGATGGATTCGGCGTGACCCCACTCCCAGAGCCGCACGCAACCATCCTGTGAGCCTGTCAAGTCTACAACAGTACACAAAATTATTATAATTACACATTCAGTAATTTTCACTGTCTAATGTCCAAGTGTCAATCAACAGTAAAACTGGGAATTGTAACCACTTAGAGTTAGCTCTCCATGCTAAAAGTCAAGCGTTCTAAGCAATCGGATATCATGTCCCTTGAACACAGTACTAAACTAGCCACGCTTTTGTATAACGCATGCAAACTTTCAGGCAAAAAAGCAGTCTTCAACGGTTTGTGACACTGAGAACAGTTTGGGAGGTGTCGCATAGATAATAGTATCATGGCGAATTAAAGAATATTCTTATCTTATTCAAGGGAAGCCCATTTCAGGTCATTGGACCAATTACAGAGAAGGAACGGCTCTGAATTGTCGCAGAGCGAGTGAAAGGAACCATTAAGTCATCATAGACAGCAGAGCACAGTGCACAGCGACCTATGCAATCGGAAAGTGGGAGGCAGAGCTCACGTAGATAAGAGGGAAATCAGCCTGATAAGCATCGCCACGCCCAAGACTTATTATCATCAAGTACCATACTTATCGCAATTATTTTAAATACCTCAACTTCCGGTGGGCCTAAGAAGCCAGCCAGCCTTCATGCAGAACTCACTTGGTCTGAATTGTAATACTGCCGCTGTCTACTTACAGTTAAAATGACTTATTAAGTACTTGCTCATGATCTAGACACAAGTTCTGTATCATGGGGATTCGAACCCATATTTTCCACGTTACAATGCAAGTACTCTAACCATCAAGGTACTATCTCTCACAACACAGATTAACATGAATTAACAATGATTAACATGAATTAACAATGATTAACAGAGAATAAACATAGAATGCAGCTAAAAAAAGTCACAAAATGCTAGGAGCTGAATCACTGCAGAGCCGAGCTTTCTTGAAAGTGCAATTATAATACTGGTCAGTGAATAAACGACTGAAAAAGTTACAACTTTCAAACCAAAGCAATGAACAATATACAGCCCTAGAAGCAAAAGCCTGAAATGAAGAAACTACGTACAATAGGGCAGCTGTGGATGAGCAGCAACACGTCTCACGCCTGACACAGGTCGCTTCAGTAACTAAAATAAAACAAAACAAACCATTCTGAGATCATGTCACCGCTAATCATGTTTGCAAAAAAATATAGTCACCACAAATTCATGCAGCATCTCTCCAATTTATAAACCTTTCAAAACTTCTCCAGCCGTGACAAAAAAACTGTTTGTTAAAACTGAATTAAGGTAACTTCGCAGTTAAGAATCCGATCGTCATCCAGTCATTTGATGTGAATTATATAACATACCCTATTATCCACACTACGTGAATGAAAAGATATTGGCATGTAATTTATCCGTCATGGCTCCATGCATATACTTGAAATGGCAGATTGAAGCAGATTGTTTTACTGTCACAATTCGACTTTGCTTTTTAGCTGAGCAAAAGCTGACCAGACATTTTAAACGGGTGCTAGATAAATTATGTCTTACATTACATTGCAACTGCAATCAGTTAACAGGACAAACTTTTCTTATGCATTGCCAGACTATGTGGTTTTTTGAAAGATAATGTTTATATAATTATATATATTTTATACATACTTTATTACAAATATTTTATATTATATATATTATACATTTTGTATAAATGTTTAGAACATTGCACATCAACAAGTTGTCAGTTTTAAACGGATTCAAACCCTGGACTTGGGAACAGCAAGTGCTATAAACAACCACAACACCAGCTATATGAGACCAGAAATTCAACAGCATGGATGCATTCATTCACCACATTCAGATAACAAAAATTAATTGTACCCGGTGGTCAGAAAATACCAATTAAATCCCAAGTAAAACAGAGCACTTTTCAGCAACTTTGCGTGAATTTCTCTCTTTATATTAGAATATGTACTTCTAACTATAATAAAAATTAAACACAAATAGAACCAACATTCATCTCCTGTGTTCTATTGCCCTTCATCATGCAAAATATCGAATCAATAATTATAATCAGTTACACATACCAATACTTTAGATATTTAAATACTGAGCACTTAAATATTGCAGGTATTATAAAAACAGAAGGTAAGTAAACCTGCCAATTTTTAAATACCATATACCGTACCTCACCATTTTATCTAATCACAAAAACAGCAACTGCAAAAATAAATTTGTGTGTGAGTAATGACAGACAATCAGACAATACGCATTCAGAATACAATTAAAGCCATTTGAAATCATAATTCAAGACTGAACAATCACACAGAGAAAAATCTTCATACGACAATAACAAACGATAATGCAATGACAATGACACCACATAAAAATTGCTGAAAATAGAGAAAACTTTCCTGCATAACAGAAATAACAAAATGGCCGTGTTAAAGCGCAAGTCAGGGCGGTCTTTTTATTATGGAGCTCAGTGTGTAATCCAATGACAAGCTCAAAGCCTGCTTACTGACTTATGTGCACTGTGCAGCATACCTAGAGCTCTCTGTCCTGCTTCAATCTATTGCAACAGTGGCCGATACTCTATATTCTGCAATCCGTTATGAGCTACTTGTCCCGTTTGCATGCACTTCAACCATGCAAATCCGATCTTGGGCCCAACCATTTGGAATGGTCTTAAATAAATTGAAGCCGTGCAGCCACGTTTGCCCCATTCCATGGCTGTTTTGCTAATGTCTAAAAAACATTTGTTTCAGTTGTGGCTAAGCCAAACATGCCTCTGATTAAGTATCTTAAAGGGGCACTATATGAAGTTTATATTGATTGATTTATAAAACATTAACCACTATTCAAACTGTGGAAAAAGACGGTCCAAATCCAGACATCCGAGCATTTCACTTTGGACTGTACAAACATCTAGGGGAAAATTTCCATTGTTCTTACTTACAAGTAAACTCTCCAAAAAGCATTTACTAATACCGTACTTTTTAAGTAAACCTGGAATATCTTGCAAGTCTATTTTCAGTTTCTTGAGCTTGTGATTGGATAGCACAACTTAAGCTAAGTTTTCCATTTCAAAGGCACCTTTTACCTTAAAGCTACTGAGTTTCAGGTCAAAACTTCATGGTTTACATATTAAAAATTTTGCACAAATTGAAGAAAAAACAAACTCAAATTTATAAAATCAATAATATCACTCAGAACTAAACCTAACATAAAACCTTCAAAAAATCTAATGATGCATTTCAAAGCAAAATGTGTGTCTTCAACAGCAAACATAATAGTGATGTTCATTGTACATTAAGCTACATCAATGCAACACAACATAGTGTCATGTTTCTGCCTTCAACACATATCAATAAACGAACGTAAGAGTTTTAAGCATTCTCAACGCGTCTTCATCACATCTACCAGTAAACAAATTTAACATTAGAGTCAAAACAAGTCATGCAAGCTTCATCACACCTAAATAAATATAACATAGGAGACTTTTTCAGGAGTTGCAAATTGTTGTAATAAGTCTACACTGTGTCCGGATAAAAAGTAGCCCCACAAAAAAGTGTAATAACTCGGTCAAAACTCTTAGGATTTGTCTGAAATTTTAAACAGAGCAACAGTGACCATATTTACACGAGATCCTAAAGCTGATTAGAAATATTCGTGAGTTTGTTAAATTTATGAGCGTTTAAAATGCAGCACCAAAAAATTGAACTTTCCAACATGGAAAACCTGTAAGGAAGTGAAATTCACCTATATATGGTGCTCAAAATGTCCTTGTTCACGAACACACGACCGTAGACGTAGTAGTTGTCCAGGGATACACCCGGCTTCATAACCCGCAGCTGTGGCTGCCCAGCAGTCGTCCAGACCTCGATCCGGAGTACCAGGTGCATTTACTGGAGTGACGCGTTTTTCGCTCACGCGTATTCATGACATCGATAACCGTATGGCGTAGGGCGCGTCTGATTGAAGAGTGGCAGATGTTTGACCAAGTGATCATCGACAGGACCATCAAACAGTAGCGTCTACGTCTACGGTCGTGTGTCCGTGAACAAGGAGGACATTTTGAACACCGGATATAGCTGAATTTCACTTCCTTTCAGGTTTTCCATGTTGGAAAGTTCAATTTTTTGGTGCTGCATTTTAAATGCTCATAAATTTGACAAACTCACGAATATTTCTAATCGGCTTTAGGATCTCGTGTAAATATGGTCACTGTTGCTCTGTTTAAAATTTCAGACAAATCCTAAGAGTTTTGACTGAGTTATTACACTTTTAGTGGGGGCTACTTTTTATCCGGACACAGTGTACATCACATATAAATACCTCTAACATAAGGATTGCGTGCCAAAGTCATAACAAATCTTCAATAAATCTAAATAACTTTAACATAAGAGCCAAAAAAGTCATAACACATCTTCATAACATCAACTGCAAAAGAAGAGAAACATAAGAGCAGCACTAACAAGTTGTCACCACATCGACTATAAATAATAATCTACTGTAGTGCAGTAACGACGTGCTTTTGAAGGATCTAGCTAAATCTAACACAGAACAGTCTTCAAAACATCTTTTGGGCAGACGAAGAAGCAGAAGATGCCGGCTTCTCGGCTCGGGCGGCTCACCCTTCTAATGAGTCGTCTGCTACGGTCGGCTATGTAGAAAGACATGTTGGGATTTGTGATGCCAGGAATGACGAATCCCTTGGACTGTGGGATGAGGATGGATTCCGGTGAAGAAGGAGGAGAAGAAAGGTGCACATAAACAGAGCACAGAGCGTGTCAGAAGCCAAAGCAACAACACAGAAATACGCCAAACTTGACACACAGAGAATCATCGCATGTAAGTGAATCACACAATTAGACGCCGGCTCTGTCTGTTTCAACTAATCGCTAGTGGAGCATTTATATTCCGAGGCATAGCAAACTAGTTATTTGAGCAAATGCTTTGAGAATTACTTCTAGCACGCAAAGCAACTAAATCCAAAGAAAGTCAAAGAAAAGTCACCATTTCACAAAAGAAACTTAATTATATCATTAGCATATCTGGAACACCATTTCTGGTCAAGCATATTCTCTCTGTCACAAAATGCCCTGCATTTTAAGGACTAGGACCTGGTAGACCTTACTTACCTGTAGCCTTGAAAGCAAAGTCTGACTGTATGAAGGATTGGGTGACAAAGGAAGCTGAAGGTAAATTCGAAAATGGTGTCAGCTGGATAGACTGCAGCACAGTGAGGACGTGACTGCAGTGGAGAAAATGCAGGAGAAGTGGAAAATCTGAGAAATAGAAGCTGGAGATGTGGCAACAACATTAGTCTTTCAACATGGTGGCTACAGTTAAGTTCCTTTCAAGTGGCTCACTCTGTGAATGGAGCAGACGAACAAAGTTGGGAGAATGCCAGTCTTCCATGTATCCTTAAGACCCTATTTTTTACGAGATTTGTTTTAGTGTCTCGTGTTTGTATGGGACTTTCCGACAGTCATTGCTAATCACCACCAACAACTGGTCCTCATAAAAGAAGCGTCAATTTAAGGAAATGTTTCTACAAAAACTTTGTAGACAGATAAGATGAAACATGAATTGAGGGTTTTCATAACTTCACCGTAACCAAACCCATGACACATTCTTCCAATTATACAAGAGCAACATTTTAAGTATGGCCACCTTACAGTTCCCCAATGCAATCCATTCATAAATTTTCCATCAATCAAAAATCACTGACAATCTCAGTTCCTAAAATGGACTTTCAGCTTCAATCAGCAGAGCATCATAAGTTTATAACAGCGATAACAGAATAATAACAAGTCACATCAGGAAGGCATTCCCGATAATCCCTTTACGTGTGATCACATATTAATCAAGCAGCTCCTCGGATCAAAACAATAATACATACAAAATAAATTACTGCATTATATCAACGATAGAAACTGCATACCACATTGCCTGTAAAACCGGACGGTAGGGAACCAGCGTTCGATGCAACTGGGCTCCCAACCCCGAAAACACCTCGACCGTCAAATGGCGTACGAACCACGAGGAAATCCTCCGGCCTTTCTGGTTGGTTGATAGGACTGCAACAAATTCAACAACAACGACATAATTTCAATCGAATGCAACATGAAAATTCAGAAATTTAAAAATTGTAAATTTTTCTTAAAAGTGCTGCTTGAAAGCTTAATGCAGTGCACAGGGCTTATTCACAGAATCTATGCAATCCACTGTCATGAATCATGAATAGCTGAAAAAATTCAGTTATTGACAACATTGATGGTTTGATGGAAAATTCAAGATCAATATTATGTTCATGTTCAATTCTGTGCCAGTCTTAAAAAGCACTGGCTTAGATAACTTAAAACAACTTCACGTGCAGCACTTTCATGAGGTATTAAAGGTTTCTTGAAACATGCAGTCAAGAAAACATCTCAAAAGATCTTGCCCTTATTGTATTGTATCTGACCATTTATAAAGCGCTTCTTGCAGCAAGAGCCTTTCAGAAGCGCTCCCAGTGTGTTCAACCCCGAGAAAACAGTCAAGTTTTTAGACGAGTGAAAGACGAGGAAAGACTGCCAGAGAGGATGGCAGAGTGAACTGATGGGGGAAGCCCATTCCATAGAGAGGGACTGATGCAGGCAAATGAAGTATCTGTATGAAGTCTAAGACTGAGCATCATGACAACACAAATGACGCTCACTTTCGTATGACTTCAATGTCGTAGTCGACATCGTCGTTGATCCAAGAAGGAGGACTAAGAACTCTGGAGACGTCCATCTCAACGACTTCCTTTTGTGTTGCAACAACTAAACAGTTCTGGTTCACCTACAGATAGGATACATAGATACATATCCTACAGATAGGATACATAGATACATATCCTACAGATAGGATACATACTACATAGATACATATCCTACAGACAGGATACATAGATAAGGCAGAAATTGCATACATAATTGACTCAAATCAAGTTGAAGTGTGTAATCAACAATCTTTGTTAGTACAAGTCAGATACCAACCAACACTTTAGAAACAACAATACACACAAAACAATAAGTAGAGAGCAAACATCAATACAAAATAATGCAACATAGTACAGCAGTTTAAAAGTGTAAATTTTGATTCTGTACGAGGAACTGCAACAACATCAGTGTTTGAACGACTATAAGAATTGCAGTATTCACCATTTTCAATATTTTCAGGGTAAGCAAATGAGTAGTTGTCAGTCTATGCAGAGATTGCAACTTTCATTGATAAAAAAATTAACAGTAAATTCGCATTGCAGTTAAAATGCTGTAATTGCTACAGCAAAAGCGGTTGTGGTCCGGCTGAAGGATCCTACCTGGTTAATACAGAAGCAGGTCATCACTTCCTGGTCCTTGTGAATGATTTTCATTGGTTCCGATTCTGTACCAATCGAATCACCCACTCGTGTTGATTCCACCTTGAGAACAAGACAGACCCAAGGTCATTTTCATGTTTTCCATTTACCAGCACAACTAAATCACGATTTCCAACTTGTCTGGTTGATAATATATCTAAAATTGACCTTGCGAGTAAACGTATTAAGAAAACATTGCAGTACAATTGCATGTCAACTAGTACACCATCACCTGACACACAAAGAACTACCACTTCCTGCCTCAAATGAAAGATATCTTAAATTTGTCAGATCCATTAATGACTTCATCCAAGAAGAAGAAGAAAAAGAAGAAGAGGAAGAAGAAGAAGAGCAGTTTCTCAAGAGAAGCTTCAGAGCCAGTAAAGAGTACAACGTGCTGTTAGTAAATTCATTTTTCTTAGCTGTTGGTAACAGAAGGTGTGGTAAAAGAAGGTGGGCAGTCATATCTTCGATTCTTCCCAATAGCGATAAGTGACAGTTTATATTTTATAGTTGAGCTCCCGAGGGAATGCAAACGGCTGAAATTATTAAATATCTTTCTTTCTCGTGGCAGGATTTGAACGCCCAACTCGTTGGTTGACAGTTCAACATGCTAACCATTAGCCTTTTGCACAACCCAACACTTGCAATACATTTGTACACGAGTCTATTGCACCAAAATCCAGAAAGGAATAAGATAATGAAGAGGGTGCAGGGACATCAGGTCTTGCACATAAAGGGAGAAAAATTAAGTCCACTTTCACCAACATAGAACTATCCGCCTGTTGGTTGCTCTGAGGAATAGATCTTATATGAATTCACATCTGCTCAATGCAACCAAGCAAGTCTAGACTCTCCAATCTCAATCACAAAAACCAGACAACATTGACAACTTATCACATGTTGCACTGAATCTGCTGACCTCAGATAAAGTCCTTCGTTTTCTGAAGACGTAGTGTATGAATACATCATGTAAGTAGTCACAGTTGACCAAGTAGTGCCAAAGGCGTTTGGCTGGACGGGAAGAGTAGTGCGTGGATCTAAACAGAAAACAAGATACGATCGTGAGGCACGCTCGGTCAAATTGTGAGGCACACAATGAAACATGAGCAACATAACTTTACAAGGACTAGCTCTGTTCAAATGTGCTATGATTGGATGATAAAAAGCAGTCAAGCAAGTAGTGAGGCCAGTGCCCACACTTCAAACAAAAGCACCCCTTTTAAAACTGTAAAATAAGCATATCAATAACAGTTAAGTTGCCATAGTACCGCATCAAAAAATATATCCACAGTCCTGTAGCAAAAATTTGTTGCGCCAGTGTGAGAAGGTATGGTAATGCAAAAAATGTCTGACCCTTTCAAAATATGCGAATGCTGTGTAGGAAGTGACTGATAGTTCAACATGAAAATAGAAAAGGTTATGAACTGACATGAACGGAGTGTTGGCTGGATCCATCAAAGAGCTGTACTTCATGATGTTCACTCCTTCACATCCGGAGTTAATGTAACATCCTGGAATGTAACCAGCTGGAGGACCGAGGAATCTATCCAGTTCATCTTTCATGCACATTTCCCACTGCTCCAGATTCTTCATGATTCCATGAATCAGTGGAGACATTGTTGGCAAGTCTAATGAAAACCAGACCAGACATATAACGAGGATGTGTGGCAAGTCAAAAACCATAGTTGGCAGTCAAACACTAAAGTTCGTAGGTAATATATTATCCACTGTTTACCAATCTACATCAATCTTGGCATGGCTGCCAAGGTTGTTGATGACTTTACCCATAGACATCTAAATACATTAGACATGCAATGCATCTAGAGATCTATGCTTTATCTTACTCCTCACTTTAATCAATTCAGCAAGTCAAAACCTAAAGTTGCAAAGACCAAACTTTACATGTCAAGCAGCAGGGCAAAGGAAACAATAAGTTAGCAATTTAAATGCAAAAGTGGCATGCTAAATGCCAGAGTTGTCAAGCCAACAGTAACACTGGCGGTCAGTTTAACGTCGAAGCTCACAACAGTCAAGAGTAAAATAGAAAGTTCTACATCGCTAACACAGAGCAATCAATGCCTTTAATCAAAGCCTAAGCTAATCTAAAAAAGTATGGTGAGTACTGCGCACCAGAGATCTCCATTCCAACTTTCGGTAGAAAAAGCTTCAACGAATGGGAGACATTTCTGACGATGGCATAGCGCATCAGACACCAACTGTACGACTTTGGATTCAGATGCTCGCCCATTGCAGCATCATTTCTTTGACAAGAAACATGCGAGTAATCAATATTTAAATGCAAACAAGTCTCATCCATTTATACACAATGCTACAAGCAATATTTATAAATAAATTTGCTCTGGTGGCTATAAAGTTATAAACTAAGTAGCCACAGGCTACAATTTAATCAATGTTATACATTAAGAAACAGAGTATCATCAACTAACCGCCTATAACATGACATTAATCAAATATATGAAATAATTTGCAGAGTTTGTTATTTTTTCAGGAAGACTGCCTAAGTCTGAAGTTGTACAATTTTCTCATGTAATTTAAGCTGCCAAATACATAAATTTGTCATTATTCTATGCATTTTTCATTAATTGACACAATGTACAGAAACCGGTCAGGATTAAAACCAATACAACGTAACTACCTGAAACACTTCAGTTAACCAACAGCACAAGGTATCATAAACATGCACTGCCAAGAAAAGATTATTATTTATTATTATCATAAACATGCACTGCCAAAAACGATGCAGTCAATAATCAATAAGGCAAAAGCAAACAAAAGAATTTGGCATCAAAAATATAATTCTGAACCGAAAATAAACTGGTCCTGATTAATAATTGCAGGATTTCCGCTGAGGATAAATAGAGAATCAAGTGAATGGAGCAGACCTCCGACTCGTTCCAACCAAATCCTCCTGCTCCTCTTCCTCATCCTGACTAGAAATGGATTCAGCTGAATCGTAATCGACACCTGGATGGTCCGTGCTTTTCATCTACAGATCGCACGAAAAACAACGACAGCATTAGTAAAATTAATCAATTCACCACAAGACAATAACATACAAGTTCTGCAGACAAAAGACAAACATTTGTCTCTGAATACAGCATGTCGTGATGCTGAACACTTTAAAAACCTTAATAGTCCTTATCATACAAGTAACATACGAAACACCAAACAGTTTCCAAAAGTGGTTCCATCTTCTTGTATACCGGGATGTACAGAAAGGTGGTCTCCAATTCCCTCCTCTCCGTATTTTTTCCGAAACACCATCTCTGCACCCCACCTCAAAAGAGTTCAGCTGTGCATAGATGTCAGCAATATTAAATGGCACATTAAACTGAGGTTACATTGCAATTCTGAGACCAGAATTCTAACCAAGACAGACCGAGCATTACTTAGTAGATGCAACTGTAGAATAAAGAATGCATGGATTGTAGGGCAGTAAGTCTTACTTTCATCACGAAGTAGCTGATCATTAGTAGATGCAATTGTAGAATAAAGAATCCATGGATTGTAGGGCAGCAAGTCTTACTTTCGTCATGAAGTAGGTGACCATGCTCATCTGTGGTGGCACGAATCGTTCCTGGTATGTTGGACGGTCTTCCTTGAAGCGCTGCGCCACGGTCAAAGGACCGAGGACAGCGCTGGCAAACTTACTCCGCTGCCATGAAGCGTCATCTGGTGGCAAGTTCGCTCCTGCACAAATGGCCAAATGCTCATGACATTAACACAGAAGTTCCTGTAGATCCATGTGGAAATGCATCATTCTTAGGACCACAGAATTCAAAATTAATGGACTCAGGCTTTATGCATTTATTAAAGCTGCCGCAAGAAGTTTCCCAGCTTATATTTGTAATGTTTGGCGATGAAGCATTGCGATCTCTATCTAAAGCAAAATGACAACAAGTGATAACATGGAACACATGATACAAACCACATCTACATGATACAAATCACATCCACATGATACAAATCACATCCACATGATACAAACCACATCCACATGATACAAACCACATCCACATGATACAAATCACATCCACATGATACAAATCACATCCACATGATACAAATCACATACACATGATACAAACCACATCCACATGACACAAACCACATGATACAAACCACATCCACATGATACAAACCACATCCACATGACACAAACCATATCCACATGACACAAACCACATCCACATGATACAAACCACATCCACATGATACAAACCATATCCTCGTGCAAACCATGTCCCACATAAAGCATATTAACTCAAAAGGTCATATGCCAATGTAAACAAACCCTGAACTTCCCACCATCCAGATGATCGTTTTTAAACCAAACAAAGAAATTTTATAAATAAATATTTACGCAAAAAAAATGCAAGTAACCGTCTACTCACGACTGACGTCAACTGGAGTCGACACTCGCACCAATTTCTTGAGTCCACCACCAAATAACACCGGCCAGACATTTTCGATCAGCGGATGACCAATGAGGCGATAGAGAATGATGGCATCAAACATGGCGAGCGCATAGCAGAGCAGACTCATGTAGACAGCGACGACAGATTCCGTGAGAAGAACGCTCAGACGCGGCGCATCTTCATCTCGCTTCTGGTTCATCAGCATTATCAACGACGAAACACCTACACAGTAGCACACGGCACAAATTAAACGTCAACACGAGCGACTATGGATGAATTCTAACTTCACAAGTGATCCATGTACAAAGCTAAAATACAGGTTTACATCTTACGCCAAAAAAGGCAGATGATTACGACTCATGAGCTGATAAGGTATAGACGTTGGCATATAGCAGCTGCAAAGGACTTCAAACAAGTCCATCAAATCCACTATTCACTATTATAAGCATATTAATATTACAGTATTCTTCTCTGTTCTGGACACAAACATTATCAAACTACCTTAAAACTTGCAAGTTTAGGTCAGTTCAACAGTTATGCATGCAGCACTTTGGAGATGAATCTAAAAGGCACTCTGCTACAATCATATGCCTCTTGATGCAGACTTACTTCATGGATATACTACAAGTGGTGTCCCGTCAAAAGCGCGCAAGCAAAAGCGCGCAGACAAATGCGTGCAGACAAATGCGCGCAGTAACAAAATCGCGCAGACAAATGCGCGCGCAAATAACACACATAGACCCAATAATTTTTTTTTTGAATCAGCATCTAAACATAAGGAAACAGAATGTGAGAAATAACGCAACATTTAATCCTAAACGCAATGAAATAGCCTATAGACGAAACGTTGTTCTTAAAGTTGAAATCTAGTCTCAACATAATTATCCTATCGTCAGTGTTCTTTAACGCAACATATAACCCTAAACGCAATGAAATAGTTGTTCTTAAACGCAATGTAGTAAAGACGAAACGAAGTAAATCGAATCAAATCAAATAGTGCCTCGCTAGAAATGTTAAGAAGATATAGAGTTCAAGTTCTATAAGTTTATAGGCTAACGTTGTGAGCCACCCCACGCAAAAAATCGTCCAAAGGAATCGTGCCATACGTTGGAACCAACGCCTGAAGGCGTCTATTGAGACGCACGTACTTACATTTTGAAGCCTCAGGGTGTCTAAATCCAGAACGATACCTCTCGATCTTCAACTCAAAGACATATGGAGAGCCTATGAAACATTTATGAAACATTGTTCTTTTTAATTATTCTCATCATTTTCTTTGTTGCGCGCTTTTTTTTGCGCGCTCTTTTTTGCGCTCTTTTGACGGGAAAGTCCCTGTTGCGCGCTTTGCGCGCTATTGTCTGCGCGCTATTGTCTGCGCGCATTTGTCTGCGCGCTTTTGCTTGCGCGCATTTGTTACGGCGCCACTACAAGTATGTAAGAAGTCCAGAAAAACATAAACGCACTATACATGAAATTCTTTCTTCAGAATCAACATTCCAATGATGTTTCATGACTTAAAAAGTAAGACCAGAATTTCAATCAGCACACCTGGCCACTTGGCAGGTAACGACGAAGGTGTTTCAGCATTGTCGCTGCTGCTCAATCGGTTCCTGTTCTGCACACCTGCCATCAGGTAGCTGTCCTTGTAGACGACGTTTGTGCTCGTGAAGCCTTCCATTCCAACGCTTACACTGTCCGTGACGGACACGACAAAGCGGTCACTGTCACAGAGACACTGGTAGATGCAGGCGGACAATGCAGCACTCAGATTCTGCAGCAGAATCACCTGAGAACAATAACAACAAAGAAGTAAACAATCGGGAGATAGTACTTAAGATAAAAGTCACAGAAAGTGATTATCCAAAGTCAACCCATAGCATGCGTTATAAATTTATTTAATACTAATAAATAAAAAAATGAGGTTGCCTTTTCTATGAAGTGTTAGTAGGTTCATCTCTCCTCAGCCTTGACAGTCAAAGGTTGCCATCCTCTCTCGGTTTGCCTTATTTTCTTACTAACAGTGTGCAGCCAGTAAACTCATGGCATAAGTAAGCACCATTGCAAGATTACTGTACCATTGGGGAGCAATTACAGCAAAACGTCTGGAATATCCTCCCAGTAATTGTACATAAAAAGGAAATTACAGCCAATCAAAAAGGAACTTACAGCTAATCAAAAAGGAAATTACAGCTAATCAAAAAGGAAATTACAGCTAATCAAAAGGGAAATTACAGCTAATCAGAAAAGAATTGACGAAGAGCGTTCCTTCATGGAGCAAAATCAAATGAGAGCACAATGCCATCCATCATCGCTCGATTACCTTGCTGGGCATCATATCCGTGCTCGGTGGAGTCTGGAGCTCAATGATTGAGTGCAGCAGATCCTGGCACATGCCCTGCAGATGCTGGATCGGATCGGCGATCACCATCTTCGCAATGGCGACACTTGCCGACAGGAGTGGCAACGTCGTCGGGAATGGCAGTGGCGACAAGAGCTGCTGCCTCGTCTGCTCCTGCTGCAGCTCCTGCAGCAGAAGCAGCAGTTCCATGTGCATCGAAGCGAGACCACCGCCACACGAACCGTGCAAGACACCGTAGCTGAGCAGTGTGCTCAGCAGCTGTTGATTTGCCTTCAGCCATTTCTTGCGACGTGCGTTGCGATTCATCTTCGCGTCAAAGTCGGACTTCTCCGCCAGCATGACATCATGTAGTGTCAGTCCAGCAGCATCTGACTGTAGTGGAGGTGCCTTGAACGCATCCGCATTCTCGTCGTCACTTCTCAACACATCCGGAGCTATTATCAACAGAAAGAAGAAGCATGAAATCAATTGAAATACACAATTTAATCAGCACTTGTGAGGTATTTCAAATGCCTAAGTAATGATACATACCTACACTATACATACCCATACTTAACCGGGTAATACTTACATCATACATGCCACATACGTACGCGCAAGCATGAACGGCATTGAATGCATACATACAATACATGCATACATGTATTATGACCAACCACACACACGCACACAAACACACACATGAGCAGCACATACCTGAAACACAGAGCCATAACAAAGTGATTTTTTACGCTTAACAATAAGCTGCATATGATTCTCTGTCACTTTCAGGCTGAGAGTTTCGGCAAATACCCATCTTTAAAGTGTTGAAACGTCTCCCCAATGTTGTCAATACAATGATAACAATTTCGAATTCTGTACGCAACAGCATTTGGACTTATAAATTCATTAATGTCTTAACTAAGTTTATAATATGTCCAACTTGTCAGCCAGAAGCAGAAATACTAAACCATATAACAAGTTCTATCATGCGATGATCTGTGCATCAAGAAAGCCACAATATGATAGAAGCAACGTCTGAACATCCGCCACAGAAAACACACGAAGGAACTGGACCACCTTAGATTCACACAAAACAAAAACATAACAAAGCATTTGGATCGACAACTCACAAAATAATAGGCAAAAAGTGGGCAGACACGACTCTTTGCTCAAGCTGCCAGTCATTTACATTAATGTATGTACAATTGTACATGCAAGCAAGAATGTATGTACACGCAAGCAATAAATTGTACAGAGTAATGCAGACATCAGATGCAAATGAAGACTAATTGCTTATTTACTTACTTACTTATTTCCACAGACAAGACTCGGTATCTTAACCCCTTTAGCGTGTATTAAAATTTTCAAAAACTCTCATACAGCGTGTAATTTTTTTTCAAATTTTTTTCTCAAAATTTTTTCCCATAGTGACCAAATGATTTTTCTGGAAATTATCCCGTTAGTTTTTTTCGTGGTCACTGCCCCCCAAAAATTTTGGGGGGCAAATTTTTTTTCGACTGAAAATCAATTTTCTTCAATTTTTTCTTCAGCGACGATCTCCCTGTGACGTAATCCCTGCATAATACGAGTTTCCCGCCAACAACGCTGCAATAGCTAGGGATGTTAGGCCTAAATGGCTGCTAGACCTATAGGCCTACTAGGCGTAGAGGGCTACTTGGCCTGATGGGCTGATAAAGGTTGCTCCAGTATCTATTACGATACCATCTGCACAGCGACGTTCAGCCTCTGACGTAATCACTGGCTAACACGACTTCCCCGCCAAAAAGGCTGCAAAAGGGCTGTTAGGCCTATAGGCCTACAAGGTCTAAAGGGCTACTGTGCCTAATGGGCTTATAATGGCTGCTCTAGTATGTGTAACTGTACCATATGTGCAGCGACGATCGCCCTCTGACGTAATCCTCGGCTAATACGACTTCGCCGCTAACAAGGCTGCAATAGGGCTTCTAGGCCTATAGGCCTACTAGGCCTAGTGGGCTACTGGGCCTAATGGGCTGACAAGGGCTGCTCTAATATTATTACGATACCATCAGCACAGCGACGATCACCCTCTGACGTAATCCCTTGCCAATTCGAGTTTCCCGCCAACAAAAGCTATAGTAGGTCTGCTAGGCCTATAGGCCTATTAGGCCTACTAGGCCTAATGGGCTACTGGGCCTATTGGGCTTATATGGGCTGCTCTAGTATGTGTCACAACACCATCTGCACAGCGACGATCACCCTCTGACGTAATCCATTGATAATACGAGTTTCCCGCCAACAAAAGCTATAGTAGGTCTGCTAGGCCTATAGGCCTATAGGCCTACTAGGCCTAGTGGGCTACTGGGCCTAATGGGCTGATAAGGGCTGCTCTAATATTATTACGATACCATCAGCACAGCGACGATCACCCTCTGACGTAATCCCTTGCCAATTCGAGTTTCCCGCCAACAAAAGCTATAGTAGGTCTGCTAGGCCTATAGGCCTATTAGGCCTACTAGGCCTAATGGGCTACTGGGCCTATTGGGCTTATATGGGCTGCTCTAGTATGTGTCACAACACCATCTGCACAGCGACGATCACCCTCTGACGTAATCCCTGGCTAATACAAGTTTCCCGCCAACAAGGCTGCAAAAGGGCTGTTAGGCCTAAAGGACTGCTAGGGCTATAGGCCTACTAGGCCTAGTGGGCTACTGGGCCTAATGGGCTGATAAGGGCTGCTCTAATATTATTACGATACCATCAGCACAGCGACGATCACCCTCTGACGTAATCCCTTGCCAATTCGAGTTTCCCGCCAACAAAAGCTATAGTAGGTCTGCTAGGCCTATAGGCCTATTAGGCCTACTAGGCCTAATGGGCTACTGGGCCTATTGGGCTTATATGGGCTGCTCTAGTATGTGTCACAACACCATCTGCACAGCGACGATCACCCTCTGACGTAATCCATTGATAATACGAGTTTCCCGCCAACAAAAGCTATAGTAGGGCTTCTAGGCCTGTAGGCCTACTAGGCCTAGATGGCTACTGGGCCTAATGGGCTGATAAGGGCTGCTCTAATATGTATCACGATACCATCTGCACAGCGACGATCACCCTCTGACGTAATCCCTGGCTAATACGAGTTCCCCGCCAACAAGGCTGCAAAAGGGCTGTTAGGCCTAAAGGACTGCTAGGGCTATAGGCCTACTAGGCCTAGAGGGTTACTGGGCCTAATGGGCTGATAAGGGCTGCTCTAATATGTATCACGATACCATCAGCACAGCGACGATCACCATCTGACGTAATCTCTGGCTAATACGAGTTCCCCGCCATCAAGGCTGCAATAGGGCTTCTAGGCCTATAGGCCTACTAGGCCTAGATGGCTACTGGGCCTAATGGGCTGATAAGGGCTGCTCTAATATGTATCACGATACCATCAGCACAGCGACGATCACCCTCTGACGTAATCCCTGGCTAATACGAGTTCCCCGCCAACAGGGCTGCAATAGGGCTTCTAGGCCTAAGGCCTACAGGGCTGTTAGGCCTAAAAGGCCGGTTTAGGGCTGTCTGGTATGTGCCTTGGCACCCTCTGCACTGATGCGATTACCATGTGACGAAATCCGGGGCTTATACCAGCTCCCCGCCTACAGTGGTCGGAATACAATCCTTGCCCGAGTATACTCGGGCTACACGCTATGGGAACGATTTGCGCAGCCCGAGTATACTCGGGCTACACGCTAAAGGGGTTAAGTCAGCTTCCTATCGATGACACACAAGTTGGACTCTCACCTGTCGTTTTGTCAGTCATCGCATCGCTTAGATCCGATCCATAGTTGCAGAGTCTGCGCAGCACTTCCACCTCCTTCTCCAGCCAGATGTACAGCTGGTATCTCAGCTGACCCCCATCCACCTCAAATCCAGTCGCCAGCGTTGCCAGCTCAATCACCATGATCTTGATGCATGCGATGAACTTCAACTGCTGTGCCATGATGTCACAACCAACAGCACCATCGCTAGCAACATCAACATCAGCAGCATCCACCTTAGACAGTTTATCTCCAATCACGACGGCAATTTCTGCTTCTCCCTTTCCAGTTTCCTTTCCCACTTCTCCCTTTCCAGCCTCCTCCTCCTCTTCTTCGTCAGAAGATTGAAACTTCAGATTCAATTCCTCGTCCGAGGGAAACTTCGTCACTGGAACGCTCCAGTCAAATCCGCCTGCCGATTCCGCCACCGGATTGCTCCAGTCGACGCTTCCAGCAGTTGCGAATGCCTCCGCTTTTCCACCGTCTGCTCCGCCTCGATCACCCATAAGGAAACTCGACTTACGTGGCAGCACGCCATCAGTGCTTGCAACACGTGACATGTCCGGTTCCATGTTGATGATGTCGGGGAGTTTGTTGAGCACCTCAAGAGCAAGCATCGGGCAGCCGTTCTTAAAATGCTCGTGAGCCGTCATGAAGTAGAGTCGGCGCTCGGCGGGCGTTATTCGGTCAACGTACGTCACGTTCTTCTCGCCGACTGACACCTTGCTGCCGTAGGAAAACCCAGACAGCAGAACAGTCTGGCTGTTGTCTGCTGCCGTAGCCGCAAGATGCTGGCGCACAAGCAAAGGATGCGTTCGCAGGTAGTTGTAGAAGTTGAAGACGCTCAGATTCGTGCCGATGCCTTCCGTTCGGCTGCTCTTGCGCTCGAGCTGCCTCGCGATGGACGGCGCTTCAGCGGTGAGCAGCGTGCTCAGAGCGGACGAGTAATCCTTGATGATCCAGTACGCCATGCTACGGAGGAAGGGGTCGGAGGATGCACGCAACGGGTCCTGGCGCTGGCCTGTCTCGTCACAGCCGAGGATCTCTTCGTAGAGCAAGTGCTTGAAACTGGACGGCACCGAAGAATCCTCGATGATGTCGCTTTCGTAGAGACGCAGAATGACGAGCGCCAGCTGAAGATCCTCCAGCTTCGTTAAACAAACCTTGTTCCAAGGAAACAAATTAATTACTAATTATGATCATTATTATTAAGTACTATCATCATTATTATTATCATTATTACTACTACTATCATCAAATTTTTTTTTTAATAAATGCATGGTCACCCCAAAATGTCTACTTTGATTGGTTCTGCACAACGTCAATTCAGAGCAAAACACATTGTATTAAAATTTGGTTTTAAAAGATTAACAATCAATCATATAGCAAAATGTTTCACGTTAAAGCAAAACTAGTCTAATTAACTCAAACTGCCAACAGATAATGTCTCTGTGACACTCGCACAAAGCAATGTAACCAAATATTAAAGAATTTATATAGCGCCTTACACATGCTTAAAATCACTAAAAAGTTTCTGACCATATTATTATAATTACATAAATTTCTGACGCGTGCAAGGTCACACCGAAATGTGAATATTAGAATGAGCCATGCCAGATTTAAATCTACCAACTAAGTATAAACAAAATTTCATCCTTCACACTTCATCCTTCATAGGTAGTCCCTTGAGCAAGTTCTTGAAAAATTAGACGTTTAGACCGTCAGGCACTTAATTCCATTAGATTAGACAAAGAAGAAAATCACCCTACTAGACATATATTTCTTTTGTGCTAAGTTGCTCAATATACGAGTACATGGTCTGAAGAAACAAATGTATGTACAGATTCATGAAAGACACGAATAAAACAATGTGCTGAAGCTCAATGTACCTCGACCGCATCTCGCACGGCACCACCGAGAAGAAAGAAGGCAGCAGCACGATGGAACTTCTGCTTTCCCAGCAGCACAAAGGCGTTCTTTAGTGCTGCTCTGCGCCAACGCTCCTCAGTGAAGTTATTCTTGAAGAACTGAGCCATCTTTCCATTGTCAACAGACCTGCAACACAAATCACCATTGCACTTCGCACCAACCGCACCAATTTTCAATTCACATCCTTCCCATCAAAGGCTGGAAATAATTTGATGATGGTTTGGTGTTGTCACATACTGATCATGGTTTCTCAGGAATTTACCTTGAATATGTGATGTACGAAATACTTTTGATTATTTGGTCATGATTACTACAATGCGATTTTCAACATGATTATCGGTGTGTTCTACAAGTTGGATCTATATATCTTTCTTTGGATGCATAACATTTAGGTATAGAATTCTCTCGTGGTAATATGGAAATTCATACTGCTACCCCGATACGACGAAATGCATTCAGCCGTGTCACCTAATGGCCAAGTAATTGGTATCGTGTTTCCTCTAACAGTGGCTCTTGTGTTGTTTCAGACAATCACTGCGAGATAACAGGCCCAGCCTGTGAAACTCGAATAGTCACACATAATTATACACACACAAGTATATATAAACAAACCTAATTGGCATTGACTGGAGCGACAGTCGCTGACTCTGACTAAGAAATCATAATAATTTATAATTATCACCCCAACCAATGATGCAGGAACTGCATAAATTTAAGAATAACCGGTCAAAGGCCAATCTTTGGTGAGAATAAATAAACAGTCCAATGTGCAAGAAGGGTTCAGAGAAAAATCGCACCTGAAAAGGCCCCACAAGACATTCTTCTTTTTCATGGCCAGATAGAAGAGAGCAGCATCCAATGGATCCTTACTTGCCACAAACGCTTCTTTTGCAAGCTGAAAATACATCAACATCAGACAGCATTAACAGAATTCTCACAGGAGATGCCAAGAAAACGCTTTGTGCCCTTTTCTCTTCTCAAAGACACTTTCAGATTCTAAAGAAGACTCTGTTTCAACCCTGCTGTTATTAAACACTCGGAAGTAGTTCGACATTACTCAGAACAAGTTTCTCAACTTGCTGGAAATTAACTCAGAACAAGTTTCTCAACTTGCTGGAAATTAATTAATTAATTTTATATGGTTCAACAGCTGCAGTTGAATTAATCCTATTTGTTAGCTTTATTTACCTATTCAGACACAAAAGTAATTTCAGTTCAGAAAAAGTACAAAAGTCGATGAAAAGTATTCTACCGACCACAAGCTGCACCACATGCTGTTCAAAATTGAGATGGAATGTTTCTAAATGACTGATCACCATTATTTTATAAAGCACAACAGTATGAAGCTTAAATAAATGCTCCATTACAGTAATTTGCAATGAAACCAATTGATAAAATTTCTGTATTTATTTTCTGACCATTATTCATAGTTTTCAACTTGTATCATGCCAAAATCTCCAAATAATGAGATAAGAAAGTTGCGTACTTTTTCAAAACACCTCGTCAGTGTGTTAACATTGCGCAGCCACCAACCAGCGCCAAACTGACGAAGTTCCGCCCAAGTAGGCGATCCCTTGTGCATGCACGGCAAAGAATCCAGCAGTTCCTGTTTGATGCAGAAACATGACAAAATGAAAATCTATGCAATCAACCTCATTATGATTATATTACTACAGACGTTTTCATCAAGTGTCAAAAAGAAAGGTGAATCTGAGATGTGGTAAGTCAGGTGCTAGGTGAAGAGTGGATAACGGGTGGATATCAGGATCCGTGAAAACTAACAACGTTTTGATAACAAAAACCAAAAAATGACCAATCAACCTTTTATTTTTGAGACAGCTTCTATTGGAAAAGGCTTCCCTTAATCAAAACAACAAATTATATGGTGCCGTAACATGGCCATACCGCTACAAGGGCGTTAAAAAACAGCTAGACGATATTTATAGGTATTTGCTACAGTTTCATTTTAATCTGACCATTGCCATCCGAGTTTTAACACTGCAACAGATAAGAGCGGATCGTCATATATGCAATGTCGATCATGCATGAAAGATCATTAGAGAAGACGTAATTTCGTGCTATGTTGACCACTTGAGACACCACAATGAAAGACAGATCAACATACACAGCTGTATCACATAATATTACTGCTAGTCCATTTCTGTCTTTTTGATACTGAGTTTCTATTAAGCAAGTCACAATTATATCTGAGTTTATTAAACCACATCACAAAATTAATTAATATACTTCAAATATTTTAAATTATTGTACAGAATAGCAGTAGTAATGCGTTAATGCTGAACAACATCACAAAATAATTTAACTGTTATCCTCCTTCTGATAATAGGTATCTATTACAAGTACAAACCATCTGCCATAGCAAACAATAATTATTTATAATCATGCAACTGTATTGTGTGGTAGATCAGGTTGCCGATGATTAAATATTGATTTAGATGAGCCTGGATGAATGTGACATCTTTGGTTCGCACTGACTTCACCTTCCCCTCCACAATATGGTGATCATCTGCCGTGATTACTTTTAATCTTCGTAATCATCAAACAATATAAGTACCAGACTGGTATTTAACATAACGATCTGATTTTATTAATTAGACGAGACCCAGCCTGCCTGCCTTACCTGTTGTGACTCTGAATGGAAAGCCCAGATGTAGTAGGCTGGACTGAGACCCTGCTGCTGAAGCTGGGCTCTCTGTCTCATTGGAAGAGTGTTCATCAGGTATATGTGATGCCTGGCAGCGAGCAAGAACCGCAATCCACAGTCGTCAATCGCCTCCGGAACCACCATCTCGTTATCCTTTGTCTCGGAATTGCCGCTTTCTAACAGAAACATCAACTTTTCATTGTCACTTGCAGTTATTGAAACTGTTCTATGATAAAGTTTCTAGTCCTGAAAATTAAAAGCATAGCATTACACAAATCTTTCGAACACCAAAATTTTACCTTAAATTAGGTATATAACACATTTCGTCAGTATCTCATTTTGTTGGTATATCATGTATGAAGCGATTCCAGTTCACCACTTCCTACACCATACACCTACCATCCTTTGATGCCGTCTCAGACCCGGCAAAATCCACTTTGAAGTTAGCCACCGTTCCTGCGAGAGCCAGAAGGTACATCTGATCGAGACTCGACATGCCAGGCAGTTGGGTGTGGACCAGATGGCGCGACAGTAGACTGGCCTGCGCTGGGCTGAACGAGTTCGGACTGTGCACCTTCTTGACGACCGGCTCCGCAACTGGTTTCGAGTTGAGTGGATCGTCGTCAAAGTCGAATGGATCTTCGATGACATCTTCAGCCGATTCGAAGTTGAAGAGCGAGTTGTAGTCGTCATTTTTCGACGTCGGCTGATTACTCACCGCAGCAGACGACATGTCGACCGCGTTGGAGAAAGAAACGTCGTCGTCCGCAGCGAGCAGAGCGTAGAGCGGAAGAGGTGGAATGGACGAGATCTCCAGGTAGTCGGTCTGCGATTCCTCAGGGATCGTAACCAATCCGTCCATCGGACTCTTTGGACTCGTCACGGAAAGATTGCGGTTGTGGACGGCCCGGTGCCATCCGCCCGGTCCGTGTTCTCCGGTTCCGTCCGTTCCGCTGGAATCTCCGCCGCCGATGCATCGGAGGAGGTGCGAGAGAATCGCTTTGACGCGTCGAATCTGTCCGAAGTTGAGAAGCTCGATGAGTTGCTTGGGATGGTACTGCGGGAGACAGGGATTGGCGAGATGAGCCGCTTCGAACAGACCGCACTCTTGGATGATTCGAAGGCTGCAGAAGCTCTCACTTTTAGGCAGCTCTGCCGCTTCGATGACCCTCGAGTCCTTGCGCTTCTCTTTCTTCTCGGCCAGGATCGACAGGTTAGCGATCGACGCATTCAGCCGCAGACCCGACAGCGATTTCGACAGCGTTGTGTTGAGAGGCATCAGGCAGCTGGTGGACGACGGGAAGATGGATTTCCCATTGTCCAGGTCCACGGTTGCTGCGTCCTTTGTCGGCGACTCCTCCCCTGGTATCTTCCACTGCGAGTAGACGTGAATCTCGTTGTCCATGCCTACGACGAGAATGCCGTTACGAACCCACGAGATGTGCATGGGTAGCGACGGCAGTCCATCCGCAGTGTTCAAGTCTATGCTTCTCAGCTTCATCCAGCGCAGCTCCGGAACAAACGTCATCACCGCCATCGACTTGGTCTTCTGCAGAGGCCCGCGTGCGGTCGGTCTCGGCCGAGGGGCGTCGTCCTTCACCTCCTTCTCGGCCATCACCGACGCCAGCTCCCCCGACACCGCAGCGTACAGAAGGACCTGCGACCCGACTCCGATCGTGAGAATGTGCGAACCGTCTTCCGTCGACACCCAGTCGAGATGGACGAGGTGCTTCGGATGAAGCGGAACAGTCTTTCCGGATTTCGTACTCAGATGACGACGGACGCTCTTCACGGTCGCGGAGCTCGGAACTGGAACCGTTCGTACGATCGCAGGAGTCGTGGAGGTCGGAGAGACGAGATTCTGGGTTGGACTCTGCAGGGAGAATTGACCGTCGAGTTCGCCGTCGAATATCAGACTCAAATCGAGTTCGATCTTCGGGTCGGATATAACGATATTCTTCAGCTCGATTTTATCCTCCAACGTCCATTCCGATCCGCCTGAATAACAATCCGCAAAAGATAATCATTCAGCAGAGGTAGATAATAATAACGGTAGAATGGCAGACATTACGCTTTAGTAAAAAATATTCTTAAAGTCCAATATGATACCTCTTAGAAAAATCAATAAACTCCAATAATTATTACACTCATAAATTGTTGGCACTCAATACAGCTGACACAACGTAACTGATTAAAACCAGCTCAAAGGAAAAATAAAGAAGACAAAGATCAAAACAAAAGCTAATGTTATTAAGATAAGATAAGATAAGAATATTCTTTAATATACCAATTGCTATCCGCATTTTGGTGTACATACAAGGTATAATAAACAAACGTACATCATTTCTATATCCAATCAATGTCAAAACGTTTTAGAATAGCATAAAATCCGAAGTCCAAATCCAATATAAATTTAAAATTTTAAAAAGAAGTTCTTTTAATGACCAACAATTTATGCTGCACTTAAGAAGGATTAAGATCAGATAGGATTGGTTAACCAGCACCGGTAGGTCCGGTACAATTTGACAAATACTCAAATTACATATTTGCACAATTTTGGTAAAGGACACAAGGAATATATGTTCAATAATCCTTAGATAATAGTACATAATCACGAGGTGCATAATCCAATAACATTGTACAGCCAACTCACCCGTTGACTCGCATTGGTATATGGCAACGCAGAGGTTGACATACTGGTCATGAGGACTCTCTGCTTGTGTTCTCACTCCTCCACTGCGATACGCCACTGCAATTCTCCCACTGTACGCACAGCTGACAGCAAGCACCTTACCTAAGACAGTTTTACACAGCAAACCTTCGTGTAATTCAACACGCAAACTTTAAAAGTGTTACATTCATAAGTACGAGGCTGTTAAATGAACCTTAATGCAGAAGAGTTATGGACCCACGTGTACATTCCATGCCTCTGCGCCTAAGGAATGGAATCGACTGCCATTCTCTATTTGTAGCTCAAATTGACGTCCTCCCCTCAAAAAACCGCCCAAAACTCATTATTTCTCTTTGGTTTTCAAGCTAACTGCATTGTCCACTTCTCAGATTCACATATCGGTACGATCATGCACACGTTACTTAATTTAATCATCATAATAATATTTAATGATATCAAAAGCCATTTAAAGTTAAGTGAAGCAAAAATAATAGTCAATTTCTAACGTTCTGATAATGGAACAACTTGGCAAAGAGCTGTTCAATATAGGCCGTCGTTGTGTTCATTGATAAAAGCAAAATGAAACAATTTTCGTCCGTGACTAAGAAAACGACCAGATTAATGTAGTGTAAATGCTACAACTGACATATCATGCATCACAAGTAAAGAGATAGCAATGGAGCATTTACAAGTCATATAAACGACATATGCATCAATGACACATGCTGGGTTGCAAAAAGCAATTTAAGCTTTCAGAAGACTCATGAAAGTAAACAGACATCTAGTGGCACATTTCACATTGCTACAAATATAATTAAATCAAGATAAAATGCAAGAAAGTGTTACAATATTCAACAGAAGAATCCATCAGAAGCATATGATATCGCAAGGTCCAAAAACACAGTCCTACCAACCTACCTCCGACATAAATACTACTCGTGTCTTCCGTCTGGATCATCATCTCCCACTCTTTCCACGTGTAGGAGGAGCAACCTCCAGGCGCCGTCGTTCCATTGCCCATGTGTGGCGAACGTGTAACCTCGCAGCGCCAGAAGCGCACGCATCCATCCGTGCAGGCGGTCGAGATGAGATACGGTGCAAAGCATGCTGGGTAGATGGAGGAGGAACTCAGGTGACCTGCAGCTACTGTTGCTCTGCTTACACCAACACCAGATGGCAAAGGAAGAGACTGCGTACAGACCTACAACGTAAGACAGCAGCACGTCAATTTCTTTACCACTGCATTGTGAAATTTAAATATTTACAAGTGAAGTGAAGGCATCCATGGTTACAGAAACCAATTCATGCCATGAAACCATTTGTTTTACAATATTCAATTCCACGCGACAGGATTTTCCAGGAGCACCTATGTTGAGTTGTTGATTTGATATCACTTGGTAAATCTGCTTGCTCCAGTTGTACAATGTACATACAACAAATAACGTATATCCAGTTTCGACCACCAGTTGATGCCTTGTACATTACAGACAATGACTATCAATCAAAGAAAATTTATATAGTGTCCCTCAACATAGAAGTTATTAAATTGGATTTGCGATAACCTATTCCATACAGACAAAAGCCATTCATCATGTCACAATCCCCCTGTAATCAATTCAGTTAATCGACATACACACCACTCATCAAATCCCTTGATTATGTACATAGACCATCAATTAAAAAGAAGAACTAAATACCTTGACCGTATTAATAAAGAGCGGTGGTGATGTATTCTCCTGGCCCCTCTGTCCAATCTCCTCAGCCTTCCTAGCGTAAGACGATGGGACGCTAGATGGTCTGAACTCATCCGTATCTGTATCATCCTCTTGAACAAATATCGTGTCAGGAGTGTAATCAACCCCAATGACGGAGATTTCTGCAACAAACAAAACCAGTTAAGATATAATTCCACTCTAAGCCAAAAACATGTTGGCAACAATCTATTGCAAAGTAGAATCTGAAACTACAACAGATTGGACTCCACTCTGTTCCACTTGAAGTAATGTATTTGGAAGTCAGTTCAGAAAACGGGAAAATTGAATAATAATGCCACAAGAAAAACGATGAAGCAGAAGGTAGGAAGAAAGCTGTACAAAAGTTAAGAAAAGCAAACTCCCTTTCAAAATAACCATTTGGAAGATCAACAGTTTGCAAACTTAAGTGATTAACAAAGAAAATCAGCACCAAATAATCCATTTCTGTTTTCTGACAAATATCTATTGCTTCTACACGACTTCTTTTGAAAAGTCATGTCTTAACATCTTTGCAGGGTTTAGAAAAAGCACTACGTAAATGGTAGGATTCATACATAGATACACAAAGACATTCTAACAACTTAGTAGTTACTTCGTCGTAACCCATATTGCCTAGAAACAAGACTGTTTTGAAAGCTGTTCTACGACCTACGTATCCAGATAATTCTGCAGGACTTTCTAGTTTATTCTTTTTCTATTTGCGCATTTATAAAGTGCCTCTCAAAGCACTAGCTAATCAGAGGCACTCCCAATGTGCAAAGAACACCTCGAAAAAGAAAAGTGCTAAGATAATAGGAAGAAACAGTAGTCCCCCCAAAGATCTCAGAACAAGTAATAGTAGGAAGGTTATTCCACAGCAGCCAATGGAGGCATATAAGCAGAGGCATGATGCGGGGCTGTGACAGTTCGAGACCATCATACAAGAAGGTCATGACGCTCTAAAGAGCAGAGATGACTCCAGTGGTAGCTGAGAAAGGCCACCTAATAAGACATGGCACCCAATGTGATCAAGCTGAAAGAGCCTAGTGGCATTTCGAGACACAACAAGCAGCGTAAAAGTCATGAAAACTGACCCTGCGAAGCAACAATGATCTTCCACATGTGAATGACAGCACTGAGGTCAGGCAGCTTTTCAATGACAACGAGATAGAAATGTTCTTCGAAAACAGACACACTCTGCAAGCCAGCATCTGCCGTCTCAACGTTGTTCCTCGCTTTTAAGTCATACACCGCCGCTTGACAACCGGCAACGAGCTGCTCCTGAAAGACGTGGATCAGTTGGATGTTCTTCCAGCTCTGAATAAAAACAACCGAAAGCAACAGAATACATTGCAAGCCACATTTCATTCGCCTGAAGGCTGAGCAAACAAAAATAGGAATGGATTCATTCTACCACTCATTTCTACCATGCGTGGTTTGGTTGACTAGGAAAAGGTCTGAATATGAAACGAATATCAGTGATTAGATGACGCAAAAATACAGTAAAGTAAATCAAACACAATGGTAATAAGAACCAGCTCTTGTTTTTTATATATTTTATTTCTCACATTTGCTATAGCACCCCCTTCAGGCTCACTACTCAGAGGCACTCTCAGCTACAGTGCGCACACGGCATCGAAGTTTCACGTAGAAGCACACGAGCAATTTTCGAGTGAAGGACTTGCTCAAGGTCCCAACGTGGAGGCTTGAGGTGGATTCAAACCTGGAACCCTCCCCCTCCATGGCACCGAACCCACCACTACACCACTGTGCCCCACAAGCTGTTCAGACACAGTACAGTTATAAAATGTATAACAAATCAATCACAGGTGATGGTTCTGTCTGAAGTGACAGACGAAATACAACAACTATTACTAAACACTTAAAATGGCAATAAGACACTTGAATCACGTCACAGAAGCGACTAAGACCTGAGTGGCTTCAGTGATGGGAAGAAGTTCCAGGATGCACCCCGGTCGAGATGTCGACTGTAGACTGACGATCTTCAGCAGGTTCTGCGCCGTGCCATCACGTGACGTGCTCTTAAATGGACTGGAAATTTCATCAGAGCCAAGGCTATCTGAGCCACACTCGTTCTGGCTCTAAACATGAAAGAAAGAAGAAATAACTTTTCAGAACCGAATAGTCTAGAATAAGTTTGCAGTAAACCTGCAAGAAGCATTAGGCCAGCTACACCTCTAAAATCCTCTATGTACTTTTCATAGACATAACAATTACGATGGCGGTGGGAGCATGAAAACCATTGATTAAATAAAATAGAAGTCAAAAAATGAAAAATTAAGAAACACACAAAAAGTCCTTGTATTTCATCAGATCCCAAGTCAGTACACAATAGATTCAGTAACACAACTGGATGGGCGACTAAAACCAAAACAAAGAAATGCTGGACACAACAGTTGAAGAGCACAGGAATATTCACCTGTTTCTGTTTTCCAGTTTCCCGTTCCGACAGAATAGCTCTGCCGTCAAGAACTGCCTGATAGATGCGTAGGCTAACACCATCGGAAGCAACAAACAGAGCGCTTGGAGAGTTGCTCTTGCTGCCCAGCGATGAACTGAAATTGACAACACCACAGTTTCTAAAAAATTTGAAAGCGGTGTTACACAACTGTACCATTTAATATAATATTACTACTTAAATTCAAAATATATCTGCAAATGATTATTTATTATTGATAGTTTATTTTTAGCAATAATACACAGAATTTTTATCACACCAACTGTAAATAAACCCTAAAGTTTCATGACATTCACAACAAAATAAGTAACAAAGACAGCAGAGAAGATTAAAACAAATGTGATGAAAAAACAATAAGAAACAACAGTAAACAAATATGCAAAAATACTTTTCAGGTAAATTGCAGATTCAGAATAGAAGTTGAGCAGCACAACATAAAAAGACAGGCAGTGAGACAGTCAGAAAGACAGACAGACAGGCAGGCAGGCAGACATGTAGACAGATAATCATTTTACTGAACATCATAGTAGCAGTACTACACATTTCCTGGACAGTCACACAAAATTGACATAAAAAAACAAACAACAGACTGTAATCACATACTGCCATTTCACTTAGAAATAGCAACCATCAGCTGTATTGTTATGATGACACTACAGAAATCTTTTGCCTGCAACAGATCAGCTTTACCTGGGCAGTAGAGTAGGAAGCCAAGCAACATTCGTATAAGCTGAACAGACCGGCGAGTTGATGCGCGCCAGTTCTGTTATCCCGCCTGACTTTGACAGCGGACCAATGGGCGAAACCCTCCAGAGTATGAGCTCACTGCAGAAACCTTCATTATGCACATGGCCTGGACGAGATGAAGGTGCTCTGGAATTGGATTCGAGCAGGGAGCTTGGATGACCAGGAGATTCAAACTCCTCATCTCCATCATCAAAGATTGCCGCATCAAGATGCGATGTCGTCAGAAGCAGTGGCAAGACCGGATGGCAGGCGGCACTGTTCGTGTGGAACCGATGTCCGCACGCTCGCGACTCATGCGTGACACTGACAACGCTGGAGAAATGCGCGTCCTCGGCAAACCCGATCTGCCAGATGTTGAGCGACCCGTTGGTGTGCTTCGTCACCATGCCAACGTGGGGGCTTGGACCACCGGAGGAATTCAAGCGTTTGGACGAGCAGCGCAGTGACCTTGGCGGTTTGCTTGCAATGTCGGAGGTTCGAAGGTCGGAGTTGAGCTGCGATGACTTGGCCGTGAGTTGTTCGTAATCACAGTAGAGCCAGAGGTTTGATTCCATTGTCATTGCATCACAATTGGGAAAAGCACCAGGAAGGAGAGAGGAGAAGCTGACCTGTGCCTGTCGGAAAGACCCAGGGTATGGTTCATCCAAATACTCCACCAACCTATCGAACAAACAATTAGAACACACTTCAATGACCTTCATCGTAAATTATACAAGTGCCTACATCGTATAATATAACTTATTCCAACACTAATCAACATAAGTTGTTTTAAAATATTCGCTTGCGAAAGAGAGTAATAAGTTGAAAGATTCAAGCTTGATATCCACTTAAAAAGCATTATAATATTGTCAATGTAAGACTGTGCAGTTACATAGAAGAAATAAATTCTTAGGAGTGACGACGCACCAAAAGTCCTAAGAAAATCAACACCAGCAACTTTAGGTTCTTCGTATATTTATACAGCACTGCTATAATGACAAGGCAATTTAAAATCGACTACACTAAGAAACTGTGCATTGAACCCATAATTTACAAGATTTCTAGACAGTTTGAATGTACATACACCATAATAAACAACAACTAAATACAGAGCTTCAAGCATATCACAAGAGAGGTAAACAGCGTAACGAACGGTCGACTTGCCACATAAGGAAGCTGCCATCAACTGGATGTATGCTGAATAGCATGTCAGTTCCAAGATGCCAGTCCTGTATCAGTCGCTCGATTCTGCTCTCCCATTGGTCCATTCCATAGGACACCAGCGGACCCTACAGCAATTATTAGATTTACATTCATTTTACACTTCAATCAATCAATCATTTCAATTACAGACATCTCGGTGAAGATATTTTTCATCCGACATAATATATGTTTTATTTAATTTCACTGCAGACAAGAACAAAAAATAAATCAGTGATTATATTTCACCACAGTTTAAGCAAAGACATCTAAGAAAGTAAGTCCATCAAGGATAACATCAAAGTTTTTATATATTAGACATTCAAAAAGCGAAAATTATCTCCGTAGCTTTCTTGTGTGGACACCATCCATGAAGTCGCTTGTTTTGATTCTTCAAATTACGATGCCACATAAGCTATCAATTTGATAATAAGAATATTATTATTTTTATCTTTTTAATTTTTTATTTATTTTTATTATTATTATTTTAATCAGCTTTTAAAAATTACTATTGAACATTTACTAAGAGATTGTCAGGAAAACCAATAAAAATAATAGCAATATTAACCTCTCTGCACATAGATCAATTTTTAAAATGCCGAGAAATCAATGTTACCTTTAATAAATAAACAAAAAAACAAAATATGACAGTAAACAAAAAAATTAATAAATAAAATAAAACCATAATGATAATTGGTTTTCATCAATCAGTCAAAACAAGTATTACCTTGCTGACATCTTGACTGGCAATGGACTCAGAACGATCATAGACTGCAGAACCCTTGATTGAAGCGGCCGATTTCTCACTATCAATGCTCATGTAGCTTTTCATGTTCTGTAAATTCGGCTTAGACTTCTTCTGCACTTCTACAGTAAAAAAAACCAAGAATGGCTTCTATTGTCAAAGACTGTGACTTGGTCCTAAAAGCTAATTTATTCCCAAAAATTTTAAATATGCTTCTAATTTAGTTCAGAAAGTCTCAACTCAACACCAGTTATGATATATTTAATTATCTCAGCACTAATTATTTGTGGACCGACGTTCTAAATTAAATATACCTGTTGGTCAACTGTTGATAGTACCTACATGTTCTCTTAATGTACATACACTTCATGTTCAAAATAATACAAGACCTTAATATGCAATGTATGCTAAGGGTATGTATCTAATATATTTTAACAAAACTATTTAAATTAACATAGGCACTTTTAAGCGGCACTTTTCTGTGAGATCCTAACCTAGATTATCCGAACATCCTGATACTGACCATTAAGAAGAGGCTCTGATCCGATTGGACCAATTCCATTGCTTGGTTTCATATTCGCTGGTGAGTTAAGGTCGCTGGTAAGACCTCCTTCGTCTGATCCGGTGTCCGCTGTGTCCGCTACGGATGTCTTCAGCGACATTTCTTCAATGATCTTTTCGGCCTCAAGTGTCGAGTAGAACTCCTTGTTGTTCAGCCAGTGAACAACGAAACTGGACCCAGACGACTGACTGTTGTTAAGTGGACTCATCAATGGAATGTCTGCAACAAGACAACAGAGTAGAATGACAGACGTAGAGCATTGCCTGTGCTCTTGCGTAAATATACCTTTCAGATATCTACTCAAGAGTATAGACAATGCACAGATTTGCATTAGTGATGCCTATTCTGCGATTAATGTTTGCTTACTCTGTTTGTTTGCTCAGTGCTCACCAACCTGTTTTACATAAAAATGCTTGAACAACTGTTCTTTCATGTGATTATTAACTGTCAACCTGCGTTTGATAAATGCTTGCAAAACTGTCTAAGTTGATTAATGCCTGCTTAAAACCTGTTTTGCATAAAAACTTTTAGCATGACTGTTCTGTGACGTGAATAATAATGACTGCCTACCTGTTTATGAAAAATGCTTCCTTACCTACTTTGTGATTAATGACCGCCCACACAGCTGTCATTGATAAATGTTTGCTTACCTATTTTATGATTAATGACTGCTTACACAGCTGTCATTGATAAATGTTTGCTTACCCATTTTGTGATTAATAACCGCCTGGTACCTGTTTTTGGATTAATGCTGGCTGCCAGGTGAAAGTGAAACGCGGGTGCAACATTCGCCTGCATGCCGAACTTATGGACGTCGTGCGTAGTAAGTGACCCAGCGACCGATGGCCCGTCGTTGGCTGACTGAGTCGACACAAGAGACGATCTCTTGCGCTTGATCAACATGTGTCTACAGCAAAAGAAAGAAAATTAAAACCATCAGCTTAATCATCGTAATCGTGATCTTCAAACTTATCGCCAGCTCTTTGTTCTCGCATAGTTTTTTAAGTAATTGCCACTAGTAGCTCAGATTTTTCTTACATCGTGCTGTCTGTATAAGCTGCATAAATGATATTGTCATCAATCATCCTCGCCACTTTTCATATTCTAATTAAAAAAATTAGATCACTTCTACATAATCGATTAGATATAATTCGGAGCAAAAAAAAACTACCTCTGGAGCAAAGAAAAAACTCTTTAGAAGAAAATGACTATTACTCGAAAAAAATGTTTATCCAATTCATCAGCAAGCAGCAACACTCAAGTAATCGTTGGCAATTGTAAACTAAAAATTTCTAAAGCCTTTCTTTAAAGCCACAGACAAGGCACCAGCCGATTCAAGGTGATCACAAACAATTCAATCTGAAACTCAATGCAGCGATTTTTATAAACTGTTCAAATGATTACGACTTTCACCCTTCATGAACAAGCCGCTGCTCAGGGCTCAAAGTGTGCCTGGACGGTCATGGACGGCGTCCATGCACTTGTTTTAAAATCTGAACACCGTCCAGCTAGCTAGCACAGACTGGAAAGGTAAGGGGTGTCCAGGCACTTCTTTTGGAGAGGTAAGGGGCGTCCAGGCACTTATTTTTCCACACTTTAGGCACTGCCGCTGCTCTGCACTGCACTTTGAAGTAGTGCTCTAGAAACGTGAAATTTATTATCACAATTCTGACACTACTGAATATCTGAAACTCAATGCATCATCACGATTGTCGTAAGAAGCTGTTGCACCTGACGTGCTGCAGTCGCTGCATGAATCTCTTCTTGTTTCGATGCGACTGGAGCAGCAGAGGACTGTTGAAGGCACCCGTATCCAGCTGCTGAACATCGAGGAGACCATCGTCCGGCAGAACCGTCTCACACCAAACACGACAGATGTTATCCTTGCAAGATGTCAGCAACACGTTTGCGATCGTCCCTCTGAAGCACGACACATAAAACGACTTAACGACCCCCATCAGAACATGCAACCATTAGAAACATAAGTTTTGGAACTATAGTAATAATAATAACAATAATACTTAAGACGATTTATATAGCACCGTAGCTCAGGCGAGGTCGAAGGAAAGGGCGCTGTGTAAGAGCAAGACAGGATCGACTACAGAAGCTAGGAAAGAAGAGACTTCAAGAGTATATTTTAAATGCATGTAGCAATCAGAAAATGTTCAAAATAGCAAACTGCCAATTCTGAGTTCCAAGTTCTCAGTCATCTCAAGAGTCATCAATAATATTTGAACATTCAAAGTGAGGAATTCTTATTTGTGAGAGTATTTTAACGCGATATGTGATGGTGTCGTCTTTACAACTTACTTCTGCATGTACTTGCTCGTCTTTCTCCACGACAACCCGGTGACTGCTCGCGGATGAGCAATGTAGACAAAGCTGAACATCAGCTGGTCGCTCTTTGGACTCACGCTGTCCGACCGCATTAGAGACAATTGTACTGTAACACAAACAATGGCTCGGTAATGTAATTACTACAAAAAACACTGAAATTTACCTAACATGAACAAGGGATTTTTGTCAAGTGAGTAAAGCATCATGGCCATCAATGACTGCTGCTAACTGAAATCTAATCAAGCAGAACTAATCTAATCTAATTACAAATCCAATTGTTATCGTTCTTATAATTATTATGCATATATAAAGTGCCTCTATCTAATGACCTAGCATCAATCGTTGGTGCTGAGAAGTTGTGTGCAAAGGGTTACCTACGCCTTGCTCAAAGTTCCTGTACAGCAGTGATTTCAACCGGGGTTCCGCAGGTGTCAGCTAGAGGTTCCGCGGCAGGAAATTTTATGGTAATAACTTAAATCACAAAAGTAGGCCTAGGCTATTTGCAGTGAATAGATTCTTTCACAGCTATCAGTCAATCTTGCTTAAAATAAAATTATTACGCGATGCATTGTTGTTTTCTATAATTATGATATTGTTGCTTTGTATAATTATGTCCTTATAGTTCATTACTTTGTATAATTATGTCCTTATTATAGTTCATTACTTGTTATTCGGATGACACGTGCATCATTATGGAAATCAATAGGCTTATAAGCTTATAGATTGTTAATACGGCAAGGTACGTTTCCATCTATCTTGTGGGGCAATCAGAAACAAAGCATTTTTTATCACTGGTTTTAAACTATTTGGACTGTTCTAAACAAACCGAATCTGCTGAGCACTAGACTACGGTACGTTTCCATCTATCTTGTCGGACAATCACAAACAAAGAATTCTTATCACTGGTTTCAAACAAATAAATGTACAAGCAATAAACCAAGGCTATGAGCCAAAATTCTAAAGAATTAAGATGAAAGAAATGCCTGTAAAAAACGCACGAAGTAATGAAACTGTGTTTTGAAGGCTTTAAGCAAAAATGCTGTCTGTCCATATCAAAACACTGATGTGGCATGTAAAACCACGCTGACATCTGTTGCACAATAATAAGTACATTAATACGTATACATCCGCATAAACCTTATACACCTTATTTTCCCTTGCATTACGTTTCTATGGGGATTTATCTCCTGGCTGCCCAGTCAACCATAGAATGCTCTCATAAAATCAAATCAAATGAGGTAAAATGAAAAACGATATGCACATTGTACACACATAATTTTATATATAAAATGTATATAATATATATATATATATATATATATATATATATATATATATATATATGATCTCCAACACACAGCTGGGAAACACCTCTAAATATCTCTAAAACCATAGGGCAAAGCCGTTATCTGCATCTTCATCTTGCTCAATGCGTTCTGCTGATTGTCTTGATCTTTTTGTTCACATGACTAGGAATACTCTTGCCCAACATCGAATGTTTACTGTGGTTGGTCCCTCCATTTGAAATGACCTTCCACACACACAAAACTAAGAGCTAAATTAATGACTCGCTTTCTTCATCTGTCTCCCACAATTTAAAGGCATTTCTTACTGCCCCACCCCTCCCGAGTTTTCGTGCTGAGAGTGCCTCTGAAAGGTCATTCCATGAGAGGCGTTATATAAATGTATGGATACAATACAATACAATATATCATAGAACATTCATACTTGCATAAACAATGTACAAGCATGCAGATGAAGTGCACAAAAGATTATACCGGTAAGTAGGTACAGTGGTACACATGAACGCATAGTACGTATTGTTTTTTTTACTTTTCAGAGATTCTAATTACAGCGACAACATAATAATTTATAGACAATTTAGGTCTATGATAGAATGAAAAAGCTTACATTTCTGAGTTTCATACCAAATCTTTACCAATCGATCATTCTGCAAATGAAAAGAATTTCAGTTTTAGTCAACATGCAATGAAATGAGAAAAAAGTCATCTCCTGAATCATAAACATAAAACAAAGACAACATATTATATGTATTCCAGATGCATAGGTGGGACTTTGTGGGTGCAAAACACTCAAATTTCCATCTGTACATAAATATAAGCTTTCAAGTAGCACAATAGGAATTTGAAGTTTACGGTTAAAAATGCATATCAATGGGTAGAGTTACATAAATAATTACACATACAATGTCATACATAGAAATACACAAGGCGTTCATATACAATGTCTGGAAAAATTACAACCATTTACAATAATGGTAAAAAAACTAGTAAATAGTAGTCAATTTTTACAATTCCAAAAACAATTCAATCCTGAAATATTATTGAACTATAATTTGTGTGCAAAATGTCTGCCACTGGTTTCAGCACAATCGTTAATGTGACCGAGGTCAATCTTCTCGACTTAAAACTTTTTCGGTATTTTCATTTCTCAGTGCAACTCTCGTGCTATGCTTAGCTGATCTGGTGAGATCAATTTTTTTACAAGGTACTTTAGTCCGCCTAATGTAAAAACCTTTCTTGCACCATAATTCCTGTTTGGCATAAAATTCTTATAACAATTTTGTCTTCATCGCTGAATGCCATTTTCCTGCAACTTTCTTAGAAAAATATAAAATTCAAATACATTACCATGACGTAATTTGAAACAGGATGGTTAATAATTATAATAAATTACAAAGACTTTTGAGGGTAATTATATCAGGATTGAAGAGGTTTTGAATTTTTAAAAATTAATTATTATCTACTATAGTTTTTCATCCATATCTTAGAGGGGGCAGAGTAGAAGTTTTCTGGACACAGTGTATGTTATATATATATTACACCAAAAGGCTCATAACAACTGCACCCTGACATACATATCCTCACAAATGTGTCCCAAATTGTCTTGACAAATGTGTCATAAATTTCCCAAAATAAACACGACAGGAACACCCAATTGTTTATTTACGAGAATATTATGGTTGGTAAACAAAATCCAATTACATGCCACAAAAATCAATTTGCCAATACATAAAGCACCATTAATGGTTCTATAACTAAATAAAATGGACGATGATGAGCAAATGTTGGGAAACTTTTCCAGTCTAGTCCCACAGCGGCTTCTCAAAGTTTACTCTGAAAAGGTAAGTCACAATGCTATGTCTTGAATTTTTCTAAATGCATGAATCATCGGTAACTTTTGTCACTTGGGACGATGTCTGTGGCAAAATTTCAACAAGAATGGTCCAATCACTGTCTAAAAACACGATAAAAATGTACGGTCATTTGTAAAAATGCTACCTGCATCTAGCATCTGATTTGGTTTTAAGGTCTTTTTATGATTTTTAAAGGTTTTTTATGTCTTTTTGTTTCAGGATTTTTTGGTCAAAGTCTTTGATGAACTCAGTCAACACTGAATGTCTTCATGTTGGTTTTTAGTGTCAGCTTAAAATGACTTTTTTGATTAAAACAATCATCAGGGGTCAACCTGTTACCAAGAATAGATATTTAAACGCTACATTGTTGACTACAGGCCGTAGCATAGTTGTATGGCACAGTTCAGCTCATGGATTATTCTCAGAGGATTTTTCACACAATTATTAATTGACTGTTGATGGGTCATGGCAAACTCATAAAAAAATGATTAGTGGCAATGGTTGTAAAGCAACATTTCTTTCACATGAATGTACGTGACTGTACGGTACTTAAAGCTTATTAATTCCTTGCACGGTCCTATTATATCATGATTAAGTGAAAGATGCATTTGTTTGAGTGTATTTGCTAGAGATCATTAATTTTGTCATTTGCGCTTTTCATGATGTACCCATATATGCACAGCCTCAGATATACATGTATTTATGCCAGTATTTCAATGTCACTTTTATTGTCATTGTCACTGGACATCACGACATTGTCATATCATCTTCCCAATCCAAGTACATCATAAACATGATCATCAACTTCATAATTAATACCAAAACACAAGTTTGACAGGTAATAAAATGCATTTAGTGACAATGTTCAAACATTATACAGACGGCCGATTAAAACAACCAATGGTCTTTGGTCTGGATGACCATCAATTAAATAAAAGAGATGCAGAAGCAAGAAACTGAGTTGGAATCAGTCTGGTCAAACTAAAGCAGAACGCAAATATCCAATGGCAAAGAACTTTTGTAAATAACAAGCCCCTCAATATTTCTTCTTCAATTGATGGGCGTCACCGCATTTCTAAATGCAATTAGAAGACAGACGGCTGCGCACTGACCTCTCCGACTGTGGCAAAAAGCAGACCGTCGGAGGAGAATTTAGCCGTTGTGACTGGATTCGACGGACGACAATGCCAGATGCAGTTCCAGGTCGTCTGCTCCAGGTGATCCTTGTCTTCAATGAAGAACTCCACATCCCTGCTCACATTGTCATCTCTTCCAGCTGCGTCTGACTCCTGCATTTGCCACAGCTGAAGCAGCAGGCCAGACGTCAGCAGTCGAGTACCTGATCAATTGAGAATGTCATCAAAGCATGATAATGATACACAGAATTCAAAGAAAACATATAAAACATGAATGGTCAAATGATGAAACAAGTATCGCACGACATCAAATTCTTTTAAATCATGCATCACAGGCCATTACTGCGCATTGTTAGCACAACTGTAATGTGTGTTATAAAGTCACGTACATGCATATGACATGTATTATGAAAGAAAATAAAGTATTATGAGTTCAGCTTATGAAACACTCCAGCCTTATGATGCAATACATCCTGCACTTACTCCGCCCTTTTACTATAAAAAATTATGAGAAGTTTCTTTCAAAAGGTTTTTCAATGTCTGAGCAACTCCAGTAGTTCTCAACATTGTGCTCTCATTGGTCAGCAAGCTATCAGTTCTTTCAATTGTCCATTTTCTTTACACCATATATCACACATATTTCAGAGTTTCATTTGAAAAATCGCTGATGTACTGACTTTTTAACTATAAGGAATTCTCACAAAGCAGCTGAATAAAGTACAGAAAGTGGATGATCAATAAAGATGCATTCTTCTATCCTCGTCTCCTTTGCTACGTTCAGATTGCGATCAAATGGGTTTCTCAGGCAGTGGAGCTCAAATCATGAGTTGCTGCAACATTTCCTAAGTCTGTCATCCTGACTACATGTCTCGTCTTTAACTGTCTTTGGTCTGACGATTGGCTGCACACCAAGGACAATTTTTATCCACTTCTCTTTCTTCGCTCTTCAGTAACTGGTCAAATGATAAATTCTGTCCCATTGCATAGCCCTGGTTACATGCACCTATACCATCTTTGATGCCATCTTAACTCCCTGTGAAAGAAGCACATTGGTAAAACTATTAAAATTCGCCATATAGCCTAGATACCATACATAAATTGTGATAAACTTTTTTTAAATGCAGTAATCTGAACTTACCTTACTATGAAATTTTAATTGGAACTTATAAACAAAGGAATAATAAATTACACTTTTACAATTAGTGTGAAAGATGGCAGAAGAACAAAGGACTGATCATTAACCTAAAGGTCAAAGAACGTCAAATGGCAAAGAATAAGAAATTTCACGGAATGTGACACAACTCGTCTCCTTCACTGCTAAATATTCACTCTTATTTCTCTTCAGGTTCAGACTAGGGTCAAATAGATTTCATCAAGCGGACGAGCTCAAATCATGTACCAACATTGGGTGCATTCTTTTATTACATGCAATTGAGTCGAGCAGTTCATAGCATTTTGGGGGTAATTTCAACAACACAGGGATGGCATAAAAGCCGACATTTTGGTTTTCAAGCTTCCGATCAAGATGAATAATTGCCAATTTTCTGCGAACTCAGACAAGTGATGTCAGGAGCTGTGCTCATTCAACATGGAATGACACAATTCTGCGGATGATAAAAACCGGTAAGCAATCCATTCCAAACCATAATCCAAGACACAAAGTCGGTGTCTTTCCAGCTGATGTGGTACTACAGACCACAACAATTGCAGGAAGCATCATCTTGCAATGCCAATCATTTACAGATAACCAGAAGGATGGAGCTCAATGGCTTATAAACAGAATTCCTGGATTTGGTTCAAATCCATTTTAGTATTATTCAGCAAACTCAGAATTACTTTTTAAAGCTTCACTGCACCGAACAGCATCGAATCAACATTATGCTACAACCAAGAGCTTTCATTAATACGTTGGCCATCACCAAAAAGGAAAATATTACACTACATGCATGTTTCAAAGTAAATTGATAAAAGAATAGTATAAAGTAGTTAATATACTATTAACAATATCGATAACAGTAAAAGTAAACTGACTATATTTGACTGCTATTTAAAATTAAAATTACCTCAGGTTTTTCAACAATGGTAAGAGCATTTAAATCTGCAAAACCATCTTTACAAATGATCATCAAATTATTCATGAGTTCGTCAGCTGCTCACCTTCGAGGTTCCAAGTGAGAACCAAGACATCACCTTCGACCTCAACTGTACCTGTGTGGTACCATTGGTAATCCAGTTTCTATTCACAGACAAAAACAACTGAACAATTAAACAAAATAAGTCACTACATTTGCTATAACGCTAACTATACGCCTTCAATTTTTGAATTGTCCAGCACTAATATGACCACTTTTTACTTCACAAATAGCTCAATGTTTCTCTTCCAACCAACACAGTAGCAAGACCTTTCCACGCATGATGCAGCAAGCGAAGGTCATCCTTACATGCTGATGCTAGGAAAAATAAAATCACTAAAACTTCAAACTGATGACTGCCTCTTGATTTGACTTAATCCTTTAATGACAAGCGTTCACTAAAAGTGACTGGGAATACAATGCAGAATTGCATTAAGGCATTAAGAGACTGTTCTTCCTCCATATCTTACAGATGTATGAGCTGTTGGCAGTGTTTCTAAGTGTTCAGTTTTTGGCATAACAAATACAACACAACATGAGATTTTCTCTTAATGTTGAACCCTTGTCCTTAACGAATATGTGCATTGCAGCTAACGGGTAGTTAGCTGTAATGCACATACCGGTAATCGTTAAGGACAAGGACGACTTTGGCCAAAACTTGAGTTTCTGCAATCATTGGTTCTTCACTTTGTAATCAGTTCTCTCCATTGACATGTTCTTTGCTATCAACTGGTAATCAAATCACATCTTTTCGCCATCTTAAAACTACTTTTTTTCTCTCAGTCACTCTCGCACTGGAAGCGCCTCTGATTGGTATGCACTGTGAGAGGCGCTTTATGAATTTATAGACACAGTACAAGACAATACACTACAAACATGGCCTATTTATCACCCATACATAAAACCCAAGCACTTACATGTGAGGTGTCACGGTGTAAAAGCGGCGTTGGTTCAAATACGTAAACCTTCGATCGACAAGATGCCGCAATCTGTTGAAGAGTTTAACCACAAAAAACAAGAAAGATCAGTCAAAAGACAATTTTTAATCTAGTACACTTCTTCCCTTCTTGCCTAAAACAAATGCTACTTTGTTGCCTAATCCAAATGCTGTTTCTTGCCTAATACAAATGCTGTTATTTGCCTAATACAAATGCTGCTTCTTGCCTAATTCAAATGCTATTTCTTGCCTAATCCAAATGCTGCTTCTTGCCTAATCCAAATGCCGTTATTTGCCTAATCCAAATGCTATTTCTTGCCTAATCCAAATGCTATTTCTTGCCTAATACAAATGCTATTTCTTGTCTAATCCAAATGCTGTTTCTTGCAATGCTGTTTCTTGCCTAATCCAAATACTGTTTCTTGCCTAATCCAAATGCTGTTTCTTGCCTAATCCAAATGCTGACATTCACTTTCCAAACTGTGCTTCCTAGAGCCTTCATCATTCATAAAAATCTGCTAGAAAGACATTGTCGTCTAACATTAACTTAAAAAAAGCAGAAATCAAGTTACACTCTTCGAATATATAATTCATCATCTCTCCTTCTGATTAAATCCAATCTGATAACTTATGCACGAGCTGAATCGCAATGCGGACGGCAGCAGCAATCTGTAAGTGCATAGAAGCAAAACCACGTAGCCTTCTAAGGACAATCCTTCAGGCAGAATCAGCAGACATCAAAGAGACAGAAGACACATTAAATCTCCTCTTCTCTCTCTCTCTGTCCTTTTATATTCTCTTCTCTCTATATTCTCAGCTTATTCTCCTTCTCCACCTAGCTTCCTGCTCACAGCTCTCTTACTCATTTTCATTTTATATCTGATCCTCTTCTTCTTGTTGTCCTCCATATATTGTAAATAACTGTCAAAAATTGACCAAACAAAAGACTATCCTTGAAAGAGATTTATTTAACTGTAAATTGTAACAAACATATGGTCGGATGAATAGAACAAGGTCAACGAGACTAGCGAGACTAAGAAACATTGAGCCAGGCAAACTCCTAAGACAAACAGATATCGTGGAAGCAAAGAACGTAAGAGGTCATTAGAGACACGTTAAGAACATCCACAAGAGCCGACAGACACAAGAAAGAAACAATGTCAGGCAAATCCAGACAAAAGGTCAGTGAGACAGACCAACAGAAAAATAGTTTTTATTTTATCTCAAAGCTCTTCTGTGGAAAAGCAAAAGAAGGGCAAACCGGGGGTGATAAGCAAAATGTCACAATGCCAGTGCAGAGATGCAATGACCGGCGATGGTACTAACACAGGCAACGGCAGACACGCAGACACTGAAACAAACTACCCTAGGCCCTATTGACAGATGAACTGGCTAGAAACAGAACTGTAACAAAGTATACCAAACCATTAACCCTGATTAGCAGCACACACTGGGAGGGAAATCATGGGCTGCCCACTTCTGCCAAGCACCTTCCTTTCTTGACAAAACTCAAAACATGTAACAATGGACACAGCCACATTGACACACATGCACAAATGCATGCATAATTGCATATGCATGCACAAACACACACAATCACATGTGTCACGATTTCTTCAGGTCTGACATGAGATCAGGATTAGAAACTATATCCAAGAACAAAATATGCATGGGTCGGATGGAAAACACTTTTGCTGGTTCTGCATCATATGCTCAATCATGATAAGTTCAAATATATATATATATTCATTCATTCATTCAAGAATTTATATAGCGCTTCTTCAAGGCGACTACTCAGAAGCGCTCCCGACTCTAGCACGGCAAAAAAGGACAGTTTTGAGTTTAGTAAAAAATGTTCCAGTAATAACCCCAGCAAGTAGACGTAGTTCCTGTGGAAGCTCATTCCACACAACTGGGCCGATCACAGAAAAGGCTCTATGCTGCATCGTTGCAGTTCGTGCAAAAGGGACCAATAGCAATCCCTATCCCTTCTGTGCAGAGCGGAGGGGGCGGTGGTCTAGGATACTAGTGGAGCAACAAAGCTCTTGCAAGTACTGTGGGGCGATTCCAAGCTGGCATTGCCTAACTAGGGCAGCGATCCTAAATTCAATGCGCTGCCGAGTAATATATATATAATTATATACATTATAATATATATATACATTATAATATATATATATATATATATATATATATATATTGAATCCAGGCTCATCGGTTGAAATATTTCCAGGCTCACCATAAAAAATGGGTTGGAAAATCACTGAATGTGACCATTTCTTTTCCACTTCCAGTCCTATACTTGTACCCATGTGCAACCTCCAAAAGTGTTATCCATCCCACCTATACATAATAATTGTGTTCTTGGATATAGTTTCTAATCCTGACTCATGTCAGACCTGAAGAAATCATGACACATGTGATTGTGTGTTTGTGCATGCATGTATGCATGCATTTGTGCATGTGTGTGGGTGTGACTGTGTACATTGCTACATGTTTTGAGTTTTGTCAAGAAAGAAAGGTGTTTGGCAGAAGTGGTTGCCCATGATTTCCCTCCCAGTGTGTGCTGCTAATCAGGGTGAATGGTTTACTCCCATTACATATGCCTCCTTAACTTGTTATAGAGACAAAAGCAACCTGTTCTATCATCTCTAATCAATTTCGTTAAATTTTACAAGGCCATGTCTTGTATTCTTTTGAGACCCATTACTTATGCCTCATGAAAAATACAAAATCTCTGAAGGAGCATGTAATTCTGCTGGTGCCAACCGCAGAAAAGGTTTTGTTTCTCCCACGAAAAAGCTTCCAAAGGAATAAAGCAACATCAATTATTAAGAACACCATGAAGCCGAAATGAAGCGGTTAGAATCCCAACAACGGATGAAAGTAGAAACCTAAGAGTGCAGCAATTTCTTTGTGCTTTGGATATTCTACTGTTGGTCATTACAGATACAGCAAACACTGAGCTGTCATCCATAAATTTCTGTATAATCTTTCATCTTACAGTAAACTACAAACATAGGCGTACGGAAGATTTCAGCTGTGGGGGGGGCAAAGATTTAACTTCTACCCGAAAAAAATTCTGAAATTTCGTGGAAAATAAACTACTTTCTTCTGGAAAAGTTGATGACCTTTTTAAAAAAAGTCATATCCCGGTCTGCTTGCCCGAAAAACACACTTGCCCAAAAACTTGAGGACCTTTTGAGTTTTGCCCGAAATTTGGGGGCATTTGCCCCCCTCTGGACCCCCGCCTCGTACGCCTATGACTACAAATTTCAGTTACTTCATCGTTTGCTACGAGAATGTTGTGGGTCTTAAGATAATCCAAAATGTGCTTTTTAGTTTGTAGGTGAATGCAAACAATTGCAACAATGCTTAGCTGTGTGGACTGTGGTGTGGTATACTGTGGTAGATTAAATGTCAATGGAGAAGTGTAAAAAAGCAAATCATTGTAGGATAAGTACTTGTAAGATAACTAAGATACTTTAGCAATTGAATTGGTTTAAGTTCAGCTAATAAATTTAAACACACCGGTAAAATCATAAACACAAGCAATGGAAAGTCACTCAATTTATTAGCCCACCATAGAAGCTCAGTAAGATGTGGTTATTTGTAGGAATATTTGATCCCTTCCATGATTGAGATAGTAAGGGCCAGAATTGCAAAGACCAGCAAACTGCAAGAGACTTGCGATCATGTTGCAAGTCACACATTGCCAGCAACTACCAGTGCACTGCACTGCATGAGACTTGCCACTGTCTGTCAGCTTACACTTGCCTCAAATTAAGTCACCAGGTGACAGCACAGTAATTGGCAGTGCTGTAATGTTTCGTTGCATTGTATAGGTGGCAGGCAGCGAAATCATGTTTCATTCATGCGGCCGCCGTCGCCGAGGCTCTTATTCTTATTCTTTGCTCGGTTCGGAAAAACCGAGTCTGACATTTAAGCGAATGGCAAGAAACATGGGACGACGTCGTGCACTGACCTTGCCAACGTCGCTGCAGCAGCCGATGCAACTGATCTCCTCCGCGCCATACGTTGTGCCGGGAATGATCTGGACACGCTGGAAGTCGCTCGCCAGAATGACAATGTTGCATCCCGAAGCATACGCCTGAAAAAGTAATTATCACAGCTGCAACGAGACAGGCTTTCTAATACACTGAGGATTAGCACATTGTCTTAGTAGACTCCTGGTCATAAATGATGAATAATAGCAGTTGAAGAACGTCTTCCGAACAACAGAATGCTTCCTCTTGTCTTCTGTGGAGAATGGGGCGCGCTGGTGTAGTGGTGGGTTCGGTGCCATGGAGCCGAAGGGTTTTAGGTTCAAATCCACCTAAAGCGGCCACATAGGGACCTTGAGCAAGTCCTTCACTCGCAATTGCTCGTGCGCTTCATCGTGAAACTCTGATGCAGTTTCTGCGCTTTAGTCGGGAGCACCTCTGAGTAGAGATCTTGAAGAGGAGAAATACATGTGAGAAGTAAATAAAATAAATAAAATAAATAAATAAAATTCTAAAGCAGCACAAGACTTGAAATCTAATAACAGACAGTATACTGGGTACTACATGATGCGGGTGCCTGCCAATGCTCTGTTTTCCTCAACCTTTACTAATTAATGGTTACGGTCAGGATATTTGTCTCTCATGTCAACCATCAACCATGGGTAGGACATCATCATTATGTAACATATATAATTATATATATACCGTATGTCAATTAAAGACATGTCCAATTACACCATGCCAATTAAGAATTCTTGAACTGTATACCGTATATGTACTAGGAGTCTAGGACTGCATACTAGTACAGTTAAAACCAGTGCGTTTAAAGGCTCTTTCTATGTAAGAAAAAACATATTAAAACATTGTCAATGTCTGAAAGACGCCGAAGAAAAGCCAAGGAGTACGATTAACTGCGAGCTTGAACATAATATTTGTGGCATGTTTATTGCTTACTAAGTCAATGACACAGAAGTCATGGAAAATAATTGAGTCCAGAACAGCATCTCTTTTGCTACATGTTTACTAAAATTCCAATGAAAACGGACAATGGCAATACACCTGGGCAACAGGAAACTTCCATAAAGCTTTAACTACCTGTATGGCAAATGATCCTGAAATCAAACTGACACTTGCTAACCTTTAACTCATGCTGGTCTATGAAACCATATCAACTACAATGAACATGAAATATTTCTCTGACCCAATAGAGGAGGAAATTCCTCAAAACCAATAAAAATCTCAAAGATGACATTTCAGCTCATAAAGAATTAACTGAGAGAAGATGCAAGGACTATTCTCACAGCATTTAGTGATCTAATCAAGATCATGAAATGCTATGAGAATGTTCCATATTTGTAGATTTCTACACTGCCACAGTTCACTAATGACAATTAAAAAGAGCTATCAATCAATGGACACTTTAAACAGCACAGTGAGCACACCCAAAGTCCTGCAGATCAGTGCTACTGATCAAACTGTGTTACTGTGGTCCATTGTCCCAGGATTGGTTTGTTAGTGATTGGTTATCTAGCCATGGAATTTTAACTGGAATCACAATTCTGATGGTACTAAAAATATTAAATTGCATGTAATGTAAACACATAAAAAAGAGCACATAGTTAATATGCAATAGACAGTTTGAAAAATGCAATGTTTTTTTCAGTTACAAATGTAAAGTTGCAGCAAACAGTGACAATAAATTATTATGAAATCTAAATTTAATTAGAACATATAATATATAAATATAATGTACCGTAATCTATGTACGTATGTATAATATATATATATATATAATATATATATATATTATAAATATATCTGCCTGACCAGCCTTACCACGGACTAGTGCTTTGCAACATCAGTTGACATGAAGGCTGCTCAAGCAAGTACCAGTACATGATAAGGCTGGTCAATCAAGTACTGGTCAGTACATAGCATCGGAAAGTTTCCGAAGAAATGCTGCAGATAATTCAAACATGGCAGGTATTCGTTAACTTGTCACACCAGGGGTCACTCCACTCTGTTCCTTAAGAACCTAAAAACTGTTTTATTTAGCCGTGGTTGGGCCGGGAGCGCTTCTGAGTAGCCTACCTTGAAGAAGCGCTATATAAATTTCTGAAATAAATAAATTTCTGAAATAAATAAATAAAACTTGAGCTAACTGAAGTTGTACCCGAGGTAAGGGGAAGTTCAATATATTGCATTAATCAACGTACAACCAAACTCTATGCTGGGAAACATTGAAATATTTACAATAAAAAGAAGAAAAGAAAACTGCACACTCCGCCCTTACACCTTTATCCAAGTATTACACATCAATCACATTCCTGTCTGTGGTCCTACATTAGCACCCAAACCATTCCTTTTCTCCTCCAGTGCAGCTGATAACATCCCCTTGTCCCAGTATATCTATTTATATATAAACAACAATCAACATATATCCCAATCCTAATGTCAATGCCTTCCATGTGCAATCTGAGATATGCAGTTGGTGCCAACTAGCATCTCTCTCAGTCCGAGTAGGCAATCACAGGATGGTCACGTGACAGGCTTTTCTATTCCCAGAGAAGCTTTATTGCCATTAATCTCCAAACATCCATTCAGACATTTATCTCAATAGCCACCATGCCCAACAACTGTCAAGTGGCTCTCAACCAGTCCAATATATATAGATCTGCATCCTCGTTACAGAATATATCAGTTGCTATTACCAACGTTTCTCAGAGCACAGAACACGAAAAACTTGCTTGGCAAGTTGGCGCTAGCAAGAAGCTTTTTGTGTACTGGCAGTACTTTCAAAGCATCATAATTATATAGAAATGCATGTATAGTTTGTATACATACATACAAACACAGACATACAAATAGACACACACACACATCCACACAGTCTCTGCCATTGGCTCAGATTCTCTATAATCCTATGGCACAATGCAAGCAGTTATCAGTTTTCGACATATGAACATTCCCTTTGAATTAGTGGGTTGGGTCTTAAATAGGCCCTACAAGAGCTTACCCCCCTCAGCATCCACTGTCCCAAGTTCGCCCACAGTCCTAAACATGATTAATCTGCAATGATCCCTCCGGTCTTTCCCTTGCCATTTCTGTCCAACACTGACAAAAATTCCTGCAGATCTGTATGCATGGCAAATCATCAGCAGCAGCAATACCGGAAAAGAACACAACTGGAAAAAGCAATATTTTCTGCACCAACCAAAGAAAACCACAATTTATGCAATTTAGTGTTTCCAATCAACTGAAGGCCAACTGTATATAGAGAATGATGTTCCCAGAGCAACCAAAATGAACCAACCTTAGTCCTTAGACCTTAGTCCTTAGACCTTAGTCCTTCCCGTGCAGGACTGCACATCGGGCAATGCAGCATCTCCATTCACCTCTGTCCATCACCACTTCTACAGCATCCTCCAACGTCATCTCCAGACACTAGATCTTCTCGTACGGTCTCCTTCCAATACTCTCTTGGTCTTACCTTCCCACGTTTCCCCTCGAGAACCCATTTCACTGCTTGGTTGGTTCTCCTATCCTTGTCCATTTGTGACATGTGTCCCATCCTATTCAGTCACTTTTCCCCCATTGATATTTCCAGTTTCTCTTGTCCCGGTCTTTCTCTGATGTTTCTATTTGGTTAAATGAACCAAAGAGATACAATATAGATATCAACCAATAGGAAACAAACAGATACCATAGTGTTCCAAGATGAACCAGCGCAATCCAAAAAGATCGAAGCGTCCCCAAGTAACCGACAGACACAAACACTACGTCAGAATCAACCAAAGTGAGGAAACCAATATCATATAAAATGTTCATGACCAAAACCAATGAGAACCAAAAATATACAATAATGCTCTCCAATCTCGAACTGAAGTCGAAGTGAATTCTGATCATCCAAAACAATGAAACTTTGCACAACATCTTAGAGTCTTAGACCTAATCTTAATATTATTCAGCCATCCAAGCACTACAAGTTGGATGGCTAGATGACTTCCAAGTGGTCTGTCAACATGCCGCCTGACCAAGCGCAGTCTGGCCGAACCTTTGACCACAGAAATTTATGGATTAATCTGCAAGTAGGTATTAGCATCCGCCGGACGTGGTGACGAAATTATTTATGCTTGCAAATGAGTCCTGATTATGTCCATAGATATCACGAACGCTGACCATAGAGCTAGAGCACACGCCAGGCTCAGACTGTCAGCTCAAACTGTCAGGCTCAGACTCTGCGCAAAAGGCCGTTTTGCGCCACACAAGCAGCACGGTTGACATATTGCAGCGATCATGAGAATTGACATGAAAGCCTTCGCTGGCGGACATGATGAAACTAGACGCATACGCCAAAGGGGGAGATTGGGGGGGCAACGGGAACGACTGGAAATAAATGGGAAATTTAAGCAAGCTGCAGAGACGCCATTTAGGACAGAATGCAATCAGTCGTCTACAGCGAGTGCTTGTTCGTGTTCTCTCCTGACGCTTCTGGACTACAGGCTGTCACTCGCGCTTGAAAATAAACACCAGCAGAAAACAAACTCGAAAATAAACATATATCACAATATATATGTAAAGTTCTGTGACTAGTTTTCTAGGGTGTGATCTACGGTTGGACCTATAGATGGACCTACAACCAATGGGCAGAACTTATTATTATTATTACTATCGTTTATCTGTATCGATCTATTCTACATTTATGCTGCACCCGGGTCTAATTGAAGATACATTTATATTATCATAACTATTATTGTCACAATTATTGTCATAATTATTGCCATCATTATTATTATTATCATTATCATTATTATCATTATTATTATCATTATCATTATCATTATCATTATCATTATCATTATCATTATTATTATTATTATTATTATTATTATTATTATTATTATTATTATTATTATTATTATTATTATTATACAACTGTCGGATTACATAGCATTGTTACAAAGGCATTGTGGAAGAGAAGCAGATGGTGTTCCCCCTCTGGACTGCCACCGAGATTATTATTATTAAATGTATTATTATTATTATCATCATTAACATCATCATTAACATCATTAACATCATTAACATCATTAACATCATTAACATCATTAACATCATCAACATCATCATCATCATCATCATCATCATCATCATCATCATCATCATCATCATCATCATCATCATCATCATCATCATCATCATCATCATCATCATCATCATCATCATCATCATCATCATCATCATCATCATCATCATCATCATCATCAATCATCATCATCATAACTATTGTCAGTGATCAAATCTGTAACATGTGAACACTGAACAGTCACACGAAAATGTGAATATGAGGCCAGGAGATGATGTTGTTAGATATCCAAGAGCTTGAAAGTCAAGGAGAAATAGCGAATTTCGAGCCACTTTCCGAATGAAAAGATTAATTTGAGCTGCATGGGAAGAGAGAGATTGGCAGTTGATTGCATTGCTATATGGTGCAGAGGAATGGAACGCAGAAGCAGACGAACCGTAAAGTGTTCTGCATCATGGCTCACCTAAAAGACCAGTAATTGACATTCGAGTAATTGACATTCGAAGGCAACGAAGATGGATGGAAGGAGTTAGTAGTGACTGAAGGACAGTGAAGGTAGGAAGATCTGCTGAGGTCTCTGTGCATATAGGTCAAACAAGCATCTGTCAGTCAAGTTATTCCCAATTCAATACGTTACATGGTCATTGCTCAACCATTTGCTTAACTTGATTAGCATCAAGACAATATTATTACTGCTAATAAAATGGAACTTTTTAAGCCTAAAGTCCTACAGGCGTAAATAATTAATTAAGAAAGAATAAAACTGTGGACAGTATTTACACTGATTCCAATACTGATGCCACTGGCAATAAGTATCAAATAAACTAAAAAGAATTCCTATACTAAACCTAACAAGAGAGATAACCTCTCCCTACATAATAAACAATTCAATTAACAACTTTAGAGTAATATTAATCTGTTAATTTATTCAAGATTTAACATAGATATTCAGATGGTTCTCTCTTTCTGTCTGTGTGTTCATGCATTCTTCAGTATCTGTGCGTCTGCTGTGTGTCTGTCTGAGACTGTCTCACAGATATTAAATAAAAACCTCCTGAACTCATTTTACAGCAGGTTTCACCTGATGATACTGGTGAATCCAAATTTTAAAGTTTACTTTCCAGTCTGTCAACCCTTCATTGAACGCCCCATAAACTATAAATCACAAACTAAACACCACACAGCTGCCAAATGTCAACTTCCAGCCTGTTCTGATTTTAGCTGTTGCTCTGTTCATTCAGTTTGCTCTGGTTTGCTCACCTAGCAATGTGTGAGCACGTAAGACAGTAAAAGCTTGCTCTTAGTATTTAACAGCGTCTACGTGTGGCTAGGTTGAAAAGACCACTACTTTTGACAGAATTCTTCACACAATATCACATAAAGACAGCAAGAGAAATGCCAGTAAGGAAATTGATCAAACTAGAGCAAACCGCATAAAGAAAAACAACAGCTAAACAAATGCAGAATGCAATGGAAATAAGCATTTAACAGCTTATGGAAATAAGCATTTAACAGCCACTGGAAATAGGCATTTAACAGCCACTGGAAATAGGCATTTAAACGCCAATGGAAAAATGCATCTAACAGCCTATGGAAATAAGCATTTAACAGCTTATGGAAATAGGCATTTAACAGCCAATGGAAATAGGAATTTAACTGCCTCTGGAAACAGCCGATGGAAATGAGCATTTAACAGCCGCTGCTCTCTTTCCAGCTCTCGATTCCAAGTCAACGGTTTCATGTTCTCCACTTCACCAGCCGATCAATGACGGACAGAACTTAAGGACAACATCGAACACAACAACAATCTGATGTCGTAACACAGCATCCACGTAATTGTCATTCTAATCTAACCTACGAACATAACGACTTCTATAGTGCCATTATCACAACATCGCATCAATCCACGATCCCCGCACATAAAACCAAAGGACGAGACGGAGACCAGTCATTAAGTGCGAGTCAAGTGCAGAATATATCCATATCTCTACTGGAGATTAAAAAAAACTCTTCCAAGAAACAATGCTGAGCCATTAGCCACAAACTTGATGACTGATTGGCTGACATTTTCCAACATGAATAGGATGATTTTTTTCATAATAAGCCAACCACACTCAGCCATATATTTAGCCACATATATTTAGCCACTTATATTTAGCCACATATATTTAGCCACATATATTTAGCCACATATATTTAGCCACATATATTTAGCCATCATTGCTGCCCTTCCACGGATGCCATCAATTGACAATCGTTGAATTATAACCCATCTGGACTCATAATTGATCACGTAGACTTCTTTCAATTTTCATTGAAACATCATAACATTGCCCCAAGGCAAGCAGCCATGCTCTCAGCCATTTAGCCATATGCCATACAAAAGGTTCAGATAGATACATCATCTTATCTGTTCCCGATGCCAGACATTTGGTACGAAAGGCTAACAATAGATGATCTCTATTGTCTTTCGGTCATTTTTCTAATCCATTGATTCTCTTAAAGCGCCAGTCCAAGTGATGTTGCATCATCATCATTTATGTTACCTATACAGCGTTGAGTCTTAGTCTACCGTTGCTTCTTTGACCTTTGAATCTTGCATGTAGTTCATTGTGTGGGCATGTCAACTAAACACATGTATGCATCTTTTAACGACGTAGAATTCATTTCAAACAACAGCCATTATTAATTCACAGTCACATCAAAGAAACAAAATCCACAGCAGTCAGTAAAACATAGAAAACTATATCCACGTAAGCATTACAAAGAGACGACATTTGCAGGAAGCACAACGCACAGCACATGAAACATAGAAATGCATGGGAATGCAATTAAAACACACACACGCACACACACGCCACACACACACCCACGCAGCTCTGATGTTTCTTATGATACCATCACAAGTATACAGGCAATCCTTTATAAAGCAGTATTAAGCGCTGGATCAGCCAAGGTACGGGTAACAAATGAGCAGCAGAAAATCACTGATCCATCTTGCCACCCTATCAGGAGATCCTCCTTATCTCATTCGGTATGTATAAATAAGGCATGCTTAATTGCTTATCTCATTCGGCATGTAATAAGGCATGCTTATCTCATTCGGCATGTAATAAGGCATGCTTATCTCATTGGCATGTAATAAGGCATGCTTATCTCATTGGCATGTAATAAGGCATGCTTATCTCATTGGCATGTAATAAGGCATGCTTATCTCATTGGCATGTAATAAGGCATGCTTATCTCATTCGGCATGTAATAAGGCATGCTTATCTCATTCGGCATGTAATAAGGCATGCTTATCTCATTGGCATGTAATAAGGCATGCTTATCTCATTCGGCATGTAATAAGGCATGCTTATCTCATTCGGCATGTAATAAGGCATGCTTATCTCATTGGCATGTAATAAGGCATGCTTATCTCATTCGGCATGTAATAAGGCATGCTTATCTCATTGGCATGTAATAAGGCATGCTTATCTCATTCGGCATGTAATAAGGCATGCTTATCTCATTGGCATGTAATAAGGCATGCTTATCTCATTGGCATGTAATAAGGCATGCTTATCTCATTCGGCATGTAATAAGGCATGCTTATCTCATTGGCATGTAATAAGGCATGCTTATCTCATTCGGCATGTAATAAGGCATGCTTATCTCATTGGCATGTAATAAGGCATGCTTATCTCATTGGCATGTAATAAGGCATGCTTATCTCATTGGCATGTAATAAGGCATGCATGCCTTAAATGCTTAACCACATGACATACACAGAGCTCTGCAATGCTGCATGACAGCTCAAGAGAGCAAGACTCGACTGATGTCATGCCCAGAATAGTGTTTGCTGCCACAGAGAAATGTCACAAATGACTGAAGAAACAGACGCAGGTAAAATTGAAACGTTGCGTGCAAAATTCTACGCATGACACACAGAGAATGAATGATCTGAAGCTTTGCGATGATTATGGTGTGGAGTAAGGAAGGAAGGATATCGAAAATTTGCCATCTAGTAAATGGTATGTAAGCTAGTGTGCTGCTCTTAACATTAGAAGATAATTATTAACTAACAACAACTGTCAACAAAAGAAGATGCATTGTAATAGTAATAGCAGCATAAGCTGCTTTCTTCAGAAAAACTTCCTTCCTTTATCTAGAATAGATCTGCTTTTATAACCAACAGAGGTTTTACAGTACTGCAATCAACAGATGCAATCACAAAAAAGAGTCTGCTTCTACCAATTTGCTTCTACCAACTGAAGACATTCATTCATTCATTCAACTGTATAAATCCATAGATCCATAAATCCATTTATTCATTCATTCGTTCTATGGATTTTTACAGCGCCCATCCAAGAATTTACACAGAGGCTCTCCCAGACCAGCCACGGCAAAGGAAAAACACTTGAGAGATTTATGAAATAAAGACATGCCCCCACCCACCCACCCCACCCTTCAGCTGACGGCCAAACACGTGTATGGCAAACATCGAGTGAAAGTGAAAATTGTTTCATTTCTTGTTAATAATATCTGGCTTAACAATGAATTCGTCATTTCTGACTGATCACAGCGTGAATCTTAGTCCAAATTCAAATCAATAGACGTGGTTAAAAAAGTGAAACAGTTCAGACTGTAATTAATGTAAGACACACAAGAAACGCAAGTCGTGGCAACCATCCGCATCACTGGCGCTCAGTCAAAACGAAATCGAAAGGCAAGCAAGGTTAGACTTGGCTCCACAATAAAGTAAACGACACAGGAAGATAGACAATGTGCACAATCAGTTCTTGGTGTTTACAATAATATTTGAGTCCATGAGCAGGCCACATGAATATATATAAGAAAATCAGAATGGTGCTTTGGCAGTGGTTTCTCCAACTGTTTTTGACGAGGTCAACTACCCAGAGATTGCAGGAAGTGCAGTCTCCTTTTCACTATTGTCTTTGTTGAGATGGGTTGGTAGGAAGAGGCAAAGGATTGAGCACTGTAATTCTGGTAGGAGTGTATACCAGAGGGGCAATTCAGCTTCAGCAGTGGAGCCATTTTTAGCATTCAATGGTTGATGACTGAGAGCAGCCAGCTGAGTGGAGTGCCCAAGATAGGATGGTTGCGAGGAATGAAATCAGCGAAAGGTCAATTAAACCCACTCAGAATTTCCAAAATCGAAGACCAAAACAGGTGGTTGGAAGACATTACAGAGTCACCATAAGAGTCTGAGTAAATTTCTTGAAAGGGTGATATATGAATTCTTGAAATGGATGGATGAATGAATGAATGAATAAGTGGGGCTTGGATGGCAGATAAATCTTGCAATATTGAATTTTTGGGAAGCAGCACCAACGAACATATGTAAGGGAAGCTGTAGCCCTCCTCCCTCTGAGCACAAGAGGGACGACTCTGATGGAATGTGCATTTGCATTCAACATAAAGACTGGTTAGTCGTAATTTAGCGTAATAGCATAAGCTGCAATTTCGTCCCTTCATATCTTCAGTTCCGTCGTCAACAGATCTCACTTCAAATCAAGCCGGAAATGACATGTCTGTTCCAGTAACACATACATTCTTGGAGCAGAGGAAATTGGAAAGCTATCGGAGAAAACTAGACGGAATTCTTTGTCCATGCTCTTCAACTCAATGGAATCAAGATTTATGTGTGTTTATGTGTACACGGTAGTATGAGCATAAGGAAGATGGTCTAGTAGCTAACCTGGCAGAGTGCCAACTCTGTGGTCAGAGGTTTGAATCTCCCACCACTGCCACCAGGGCAGAATTTTCACTCCACTCGTGCATCCTAGAAAGCTCAGCTATGATATTAAATACAATTGCCAATGTCACTATGCATCGTCAGTAGTGGGCAAAGGAACGGATAGCAACCCACCCTCACATGCCACAGGGCACACTGGTGTAGGGGTATGTTTGGTGCCTTGTAGCCGGAAGGTTGCCGGTTCGAATCCACCTCAAGCCGCCATGTGAGTACCCTGAGCAGGTTTTCACTCGCAATTGCTCTTGTGCTTCGGCATGAAACTCCTATTCAGTGTCTGTGCTGTTGTGCTGCAGGTCGGGAGCGCCTCTGAGAAGATCTTGAAGGGGCGCTATAACAAGTGCTCATACATACATACATATATGCATACAATACATATATGCCATTTGGTGAAAAGAAAGGAATACATCAACACTTATACTTAGGCTGCCTCTCCAGGTCAACTTAAGGCCTGCTCTTCATCCTCTCTTTCTCCTTCCTTCTCCTCCTCCTCTCCATTTTGCCTATTTCTTCTTCTCATGTAAACACAACTAGAGATTCATGGATCACCTTTTCAAACTAAATCTAAGTCAAGTCCTCCCTGTGTCAAGGTGGTGATGAGTAATTGTGTGCTGGATCTGTCATTGATAAAAGCAGCTTTCATCCAGTATTGCAAATACACCAGTTTACCATTGAATCCAGTTTCAACCGAATTTCCAGTTCTGTCCCTTCAGCTGGAAAACACCCACAACAAAAGCGACAATAGCAACAGGTGGCAGACTGCTGCAACCCTCACCTGACCCAGTTAATTAGTCAACCGAAATCCAACTAGCACAAAGCAGTGCATGAACTCTCTCAGATCCAATATAACCTTGGTATCATCATCATCGTCATCATCATTTAATATCAGTTCCCAACACCAGCCATTTGGCTGCGATGGGTACAGATGAGTACGAATAAATCATCTTCATTGCACTTGATCACTAATTATCAAATACATTCAGCACTGCCCTTTAAGTTAGTCCAACTTATGCTATGATGTCTTCGTTCACAAATTATCTATTCAGCGCAGTCTGCCTTTGCTTCCTTTCCTTTTCACTGACCCACATATGCCAAGGCCAAGAAAATGGAGTTGCTAACGCTTCATACAATGGCTGCCTATCAGGTAGCTCAAGGGACTGCTCTTCTTCATCTTCTTCTTTTCCCTGCTTAGCTCTCTCTCTCTCGGTCTCTGTCTCTCTCTGTCTCTCTATCTGTCTGTCTGTCTGTCTGTCTCTCTCTCTCTCTCTGTCTCTACACGTGTCTGTATCCCTCCTTTCCCCTCTATTTTTTCTTAGTACCTACCTGAACCTTGACCGGCTAAACCCTGTGCACTTTCATTCATCTCTTCCAATTGCAAAGTCATCCCAAAGCCTTATAACTGCACTGAACTCTGGAAATTGGGTCTCACCTCTGGCAATGCTTATCCTTCTGAATCTATCACACTGTCCGACTTTCTCCCTGAATTCCAATCACTGCTTCTGTGATTGGTTCAATCTTCTCCTCACTATTCTATATAGTCATCCTCTCAGGCAATATATCCTCTCAACACAGGCCTACATAATATGGAAACCATAATGGTTCAATTATCTCAACATAGGCCTACATAATATGGAAACCATAAGTTCAAGTAACTCAATCTTTTCAGGCTACACAACCCATCAAATAATAAAATTTTAAAACAGAATCCTAGCCTAAGCAGCACATGCTGGGTAGCACATGTCAACCAGACCAAAAAATTTCATTAACCCATTAGTTTTAACATTTTGAGAAGATTTTTTAAATCAGACACCAATAGGTTAATAACATGTAGTTATGAATAACTGAATTCTCATTTATAGAAACAAATTTTGAAAAGACCTGAAAAAAGCTTAAACTTTTAACTAAGTCAAATTAGTCCATTGCAACATAATATCTATATACCGGTAGGCAATATGTGAGGTATATCCAATAACCTCACAGAACTCTTGTCAAGATTGCCCTTTTGAAACCCTAAAGTGAGGCAGAACACACTTCATGAAATGCAGCTTTATGCAATGCTCCACATGTTTCAAGATCTTTTTTCAGGCTTCGACCTGAAGCAACACATGACTTCCCAACTCATCAAGACAACTGATAGTTCGTCAAAAAATGATATTTCTTCTTGAGTCCATGACAAAATGGTTTTCCATTTGGCTAACTAAGATAAACCACAATGAAAGTTTTAAAAAAATGTAGTATCTGAAAATAGTTGGAGATAAAATTAACGATAGGCACAGCTTGCGTATACCAGCTGTAAACGCAGCAAAACCAAACGCTGATAGATGATCAACAACAACATTGCCAACAGTCACGCACCAGAATCAGAATCAGAGCAACTCCAACGACGACGAGATAGGCCAGCCTGACGTAGCCCGAAAGTAATTGCCTGAGCATGAAACAATCTCACTTGTCATCATTTCTCTTCTCTTTTAATCAATGAAAACATTGCAGAATCGTTTTCTTAAACGATTTTCCTTTGAATTGCTGCCGAATACGTATACGTACATTAAAAAATTGCACAATATTCAACATTTTCAATTTCAACTTGCTCTTTCAAAGACCAATTCTGGAATGTAAAGTAATGAATTTATGTAAATCTTCGAGAATTTCTCAGTGCCCCCAAAAGCCACGTCAGAGAGACCAGCTTATTCACTGGCGCTATATCATATTGCCATGGGGTCCGTAGCTCAGTTGAGAGAGCGTTGGTCGATAGACTGAGTAGTCATTATCGCGGCCTGGGTTCAAGCCTCACTCGGGGCAAAAAATCATTTGAATTTCCTGTTAGCTGCCAGTGGCGCTTTCTGTTGTGTTGTTTGCCTCGGGTCTGTTGAAAATAAGATTGCCCCTCCCACTCCTGGCTCAGCCACACCAGGAGCGTTCCAGCACTTAGGCCATTAGTGTTAATTAAGCTACCGAGCCTGTTGTGTAGCCGATAGTGTTGTGAGGCGGAAACTTTCCTCCGGAAAGTTTCATATCTTTCCGGAAAGTTCCGGAAACTTTCCGACGTATCTTTCCGGAAACTTTCCGACATTTTTCCGCCAATAAAATATTATTAAATACATACTCAATTTTAATGAGTCCGAAATTTTCTTTCAATATAATGTTACTAAATACATCAATCACTATTTAGCAGTTAGTGTTGTGAGGAGGAAAAATTGTCCGGAAAGTTTCATATTTTTCCGGAAACTTTCCGATGTATTTTTCAACCAATAAAATATTATTAAATACATACTCAATTCTAAGGAGTCCGAATTTTCTTTCAATATAATGTTATTAAATACATCATTAGCAGTCTTAGGTGGTTACAATTGATAGTTTATTCAATAGATGGTACTGCTAGTGATAATTGTTCAGATTGTTCACATGGCCCAAAACTACATTTAGGAATTAAATGCAATTAAACTTCACTGTAAATTTTGGGAAAATATTTTTTATCATTCAGTCACCTTTATATTTGTGAGTTATGAAAATATGACAGAAACAGCAATTGATGCAGTATAGTTTCATGTTTATATCAGTTTTTTACACATTTCCTGCAACAGAGATGACTGCAGACATGCAAGCAACTAATTTTCTATAGGCTACTCTAGTCTGAAATGCTAATGAACAGTGTTTATTGCTCATATTAATTATTTTTAAGTTCAACATTGTTTGCATCGACAGAAGTACTGCAAATAGAAGGAGTTTAAGCTATAAGAAAAATTTCTGGGAGTGAAATTCTGATATTTTATTAGTTAAATGTATTTTTCTGGTTCTTCGGAAAGTTTCCGGAAAGTTTCCGGAAACTTTCCGGAAACTTTCCGGAAACTTTCCGGCAAAATACTTTTCCGGAAAAGCTACATCACTAGTAGCCGACCTGCGTGTCGTGCGAAGTCGGCCGTATTTCGTATAACTTGTGATCATTCTGCGGTCTGTCAGATTGAATGTCAATAAACAAAGATTATTATTAAAATCAAGTCCGCAATAGCCAGAGCTGCCTTTTCCGTTCCGGTGCCAGGTCAAAAATCTCAAAAATCCGGGAAGTACATGTAACATATCCTCACATATATCGGCCATTTGCAAGACCGTTTTATCACCTGCTAGATGCAGTAAATTGCTTTCTCATGTTCTCTATAAACCAAGCATCTTATCCCTCAGGCCCCTACAGTCTATTCCTAATTCCTTGAAATCTTCTCATTCGGCTCAGCCTTCTATGTCAATCTCAGGATTTCTATCAAACTCTCTAGACCTGTCTTTGCACCAACGCTTTTATCCGAAAACTTCTACCGGTAATCCTTATGTAACCACATCCTGACAGGGAGCCAGACAGCTGTTCAGCTATTACTGAACACTCTCAATTTTCACAAGAATACTACCCGCTAAATCACTCACCTGTGTCTTCTACCTTCGAAAATAAAATGAGGCAAACGCAATAGTAAAGTAATCATTAAAATAATCCTGACGCTTTGGGATGAAGACTAAAAACAAGAGATGTCCTAAACTTTATTATTTGCTTCTTGAACAAATTAAGATTCTCGACTGCAACGTCATTCGAAGCGACCATCGCATCTCATGCATTGTAAATGAACGCAGCAGCACAGAAGTCAACAGATTAGATTAGAGATTGGATTAGGTCTGCCGATTAGATTAGCTTTGCCTGCCTAATCTACTTGTAATCAGCCACTCAGCAACATATCTGAAAGCATCACAGCACAAATATCCTGTGACGTGTGTCTGTTCAATGAATGCGTGCCAAGCGCACCACAACCGCAAGTTCTGCAATATATTCGTAATATTTGCAAAGCCACAATGATGGATTGCCCCGATGATCATTCATTATTAATTTCTCCCTTGCAGAACTCCGAGACAGAGCGGAGTGGAAATCACACACATCAGACATATTACTTGACAAAAATGCACTCAAAATATCTCCCTCCTACGAGAACAAAGCGATTTAAATCTAAGAGAACGGCCTGGGGGCCGCGGATATATATGATACTGGCCAGCACAGTGCAGTTAAGCATTCCCAGCAGGGTTAGTATTTGGATGGATGACCAATGACCATCCATGGAATATGGAACCTGGACGGCCAACTCAGTCCACCATCCGTTGGGATTGGTAAATGGATTCCAACATGAACCGAGTCTAAAACAGATACATCCTGTTTTTGGTTTGCCATGGTGACCGCTACACGTCATCACATTGCATAAATTCACCAAAAAAACATCCTTTGAACCTTTGAAACATGCAGTAAAAAGACAGTAAAGGCAGGCCACACTTGCATTTGTGCCACTCCTGATAGAACTTATAAATAATAATAATAACGACAATTTATATGGGGACGTAATATGGGGACGTAACGTGGCCACTGGCCAATGCTGGCCATACTGCTACAAGGGCGCCTCACAAATCGCTTCTTCACTTACGCCAAGCAAAGCCAATTTAAAATGATAGCTGTGTTGACCATCCCCTTCTAAGAAGTGCCAAGTAATGGTGACACAAATACGGCCAGACACAGAAATGCACCAATCCCAATAGACAGGACAGCCTTGCTACATACTAAATGCACTGACAGTGATAGAAGTAGTTTGCACAATAGCACACAGAACTTAAGATGCTGGAGTGCCTCTGATTGCAAGGCAAATATAAATGTCCAATCACATTCACAAGACTTGTTAGTCTTACGCAATGATGAAGCCTTTACAGGCAGTTACAAGTATTAAACAACAAGCATGCACCTTTGGCACTAATCAACACAATAAAAAAACTGGGGGGGCTAATTTAACAATTAATAATAATTCTCTTCTCCTCGTTCAATGGTGATGTAATGTAATAGCCTTGGAAAACAAACAACCGATGTGAATAAGTGCAATGTTCTCTGCTCTCAATAATAGTACCACATTCTGATGACGTCACCACATTCTGATGACGTCATCACATTCTGATGACGTCACCACATTCTGATGACGTCATCACATTCTGATGACGTCATCACATTCTGATGACGTCATCACATTCTGATGACGTCATCACATTCTGATGACGTCATGCTGTGTAGTCAAACTCCAAAGTCAGCTAATACAAAAGTTCTATCTTTGGCCCATGCACCAGACCAAGTTATGTCAGAATCTGTTCTATATTAAGCATCTAGTACCGAGTCTTCTGTGAGTATCAGTTCAGCATAAGCAATTTAGACGGCAACAATACATTGCACAGTTCTTGCAGCAATACATTGCACAGTTCTTGAAGCAATGTGATCGCAATGAAGAAGGAATCAATCCTTCATTTGCATCATCATCAGCTACATTAATACAGGAATTGATTTCAAATCTACAGCAGCCATGCATGCAAGGCAAGGCACTTTGTATACTGTGAGAGGTGCTTTTGAAATCTGAATATACAATACAATACTGCAAAATGTAGTCAAAAGAGCAAAGTTACAATTTGGAAACTAAATGTTTGAAGAATCTGGTCCAGCCGAATGTAACTCTTAAATACGAAAAAAAATCGAAAAATCCTCTTCAATTAACAGTTTAAAAATCTGAAACCTACAACTCATCGCTATGATCTAATATTCTGTGAAAATATTCAGCTTCTTAAAAATTTCAATAATGCCAGAAATCAATTCTCCTGAATTAAGGCCAAATCCCATATACATAATGTATGCATGTACATACAAATTGCATATATATATATATAATGTATGCATGTATGTACAATTTGTACACGTCTCGATACTCTTCATACAGAACCTTTAAAGAACCATCCAAAATGCTGCAAGTATATGAAATGCAAATGGAGATAAGTTAGAGAAACAATGAAAAAAGTTGTTACAATGACGAGGTAATGAATGAATCAAAGACTTTCTTCTTGAAAGGTTATAAGATGCACGGAGGGTAGTTACGCCTAACATCTATATTGAAGGCGAAGTTGTGCATTCTAGAACGAAAGTCATATATTTGTTTTGTCTTGCTGGTAGAAAGATCCCCTGGCAAGACATCTGTCATGGTTCTCTATAGCTCTAAGCAGGCCAGCATTGGCAGTTACAGCCAGATCCACCCAGTCTGGGGAAGAGGAAGCCTCAGTTGAAAACAAACATTGCATTTTTCTCCATTCATCCACGTTGGCAAGGGAGGCATACATAAGGTGTGCCATTAACGGTTGCCATAGCCCCGTCATGCAGACAAAAATGGGATATCGTAATCGTAAACGTAATCTCTAGACTTCTAAAGCGCCACCCAAAAGCCAAGCGCAGGGCACCAGCTTATTCACAAGCGCTGCACTGAGTCAAAAGGGTTGTCCTTAAGAGCACTGGTAGTCCAAAGGAGGTCCGAGTCCGGTTGTCAGATGACACCCGCCTTAGTAACTGCTCTGCCCCAGAGCAGTTTCTAAGGCAGATGAGACAGGGTAAGAGTTCATGAAGACGTGTGACTTCAATTTCGAATATGCCATGATCTATAGAAAATTTGCATCCCAAGGGCTGGTCCAACCTGAAGGAGATGGTCCTTAATACGAATTCCCTCAGTTCATTTAAACCCAGTCTTGTTCACTGCATCTCACTTCCATTCCACTTTAAAACAATATGACCTTCTTAAACCCATGGGCGGAGTTTGGTTTCCGTTCTTGGAGGGGCTAAAGCCTTCTTGGGGGGGGGGCTAAGCCCGGGAAAAGATACCATTTACCCGGTAAAAAAGATGAATCTGGGTCTTCTTGGAGGGGCTTAGCTCCCCCTAGCCCCTGATAAACTCCGCCCATGCAAGTTGTACCTCAGTTATGAAATGTTACCCACCAGCATCATGACTGTGCATTAGTCAGTGCTGTGCTCTGGAATGAACTTCCCTAGAACTACAACTAACTGCAGTGCTTTTGTCCTTAGAAGACACTTGTGATTGTGAATTACTGTGAGAGGTGCTTAGTGCTTACTGCTTACAAAATCTGTGAATACAAAATTCATAATTAAAACATATAACACAATACAGCGAATGGACTTATTTGGTTAGTTGGAATCTCGTGTCTGCAATCAGCCATTCCTATTCAGCAAAATGGTTTCAACCAACAAAGCATATGCTCTAAAAATCATACAGTAGAACCAAACTGGACATGGAACCATTCATCAACTGACCAGCCAGCTGCGTTAAGTACCCTTATACATCGTAGGTTCAATTTAAACTGGTTTTCATCAGATTGTTTTATGGCGCCATAGAAATTGTCGTCATTACATTACATTTATCCATCTACAACAGATGCAGAGCTGCATAAAATTGAATTAAAATTTTCTCAGTTATGGCAGCATCCTTCTTCTCTTAAAATATACGTCTAAAACGTTTGTCTTCAGAGACTTCATTTGAATAGTCTATCTATCATTGCGTGCCTAACTGAGGCACTTCAGATCTTTAATGCTTCTATTTCAGGAGGTACTGTATAAATTTTATAAATAAAAAATAAACAAAACGAATCTTCAAGTTTATACCAAACGATACATGACACTATGACATCGTGTAATGATCCTGCATTTTCGATAAACATGTCAAAGAAAACCTTAGATTAAAGTCATTATCACAACTGGCCTAAACATGAGAATCAAAACCGTGTCGTAGTTTTTAAGACCACGAGTTCAGTGCAACTCCGGTAACTCCCATCTTTCCACCAACGCTGGGCTATTGCTCGTCAATCGCAGTGCAGACACCTATCAACACTAAAAGTATTCATAGATTCCATGTTGTGCTTGGTTGCTTACCGTGAAGTGCTTCCCCTCAACGCTACCCACAGCAAAACATCTGTCCCCAGAATTAGCAGCGCCTGTAAGAACTTGGTGCCGATTCATGCCGATCTTTGACGGATTTTTCGTCAAAATATATCCACGCTCGGTTCAAATGACACCGGTGTCAGTCATAATATTATTATTTTGTTATTAACATAACGTCCGACGCCATCTGCAACAACAGACTACATATTTCGTTTAAGAGGTTCACACGTTTGCCCTTTAATGTTAGACAACGCACAATCCAGAAATCCAGCTGCTGGACACTGAGCAGCACCACGGGCTGCACAATATAACTGTCTAACTTAATGTGCACGCTATATTATTGCATGACACAAGCGATTCCAGTTTGTCCCAAATCAAGCTTAGATGAATGTTTTGATTATATGCATTCAGTTAAAATCAATTATTTAAACCAAGTGACTTTCAGATGGCGCTGTTTTAAATTGAGTGTTGGCTAGTCTTGTCATCCTTTGACCATGACACCGCCCACTGTTATTTACATGCTGCTATCGTTCTAGTAAACAAGGTGAAAATTATTTAACTGTGCATTTGCGAGTCGAAAATACATTTTATTTGTTATCTCTAAATTAAGCATAAGTTGCAGTAAAAGCGTTGCGTGACATGAAAATATAAATGTATGCGCGAAGAGTGGGCGGATTTTGATTGATTTTTGCTAGAGCAGCAAACGTCCAGATCGTCACATTTGTCATCAAGGTATAATCCATTGCCGAGTCAAACGTCCAAGTAACGATAAATCATTGGTTTCCGAGCCACATTACTCAGTTAGCAAGCTAAGCAGCTCCTTGTTCTCGAGAAATCGACGGGCCCTATTCGACACTCAGCCTTCTGCCATTCTATTGTCAGCTGTGGTCTGTGGAAAGTAGAGACTTCAAATGACAAAACCTTCTGCTGGCTGGAGGCTTAGCACGTTAACACCTGACTACATGATATTCTTAGCTATTATATTCGTTTTAATGGTAACAAAAACTGATAGACACACCGCTATCAGGTACAAGAAGCAGTAGATCAAATACAATATAATACCTATAGAATGTCTTTAGCCTTGACTGTTGCATTTGCCTATAGGATGAGCACAAAATGACAGAAATTACAAAAGAATGTTTCTATGTTTATATAGGGTAGGCTGCAATAATGAGATTAGACAATTTATTATAATTAATGAACATAGGGCGCCTTTCTATACAGAACCCGTGAAATATAATGTCTGTCATCTTTAGTTGGCAATACAAAGTTGTGAGGGCGTGGCCTCAATTGATAGGGACGATGAGCAACCGGTGGGAAAAGCGGTCGAAGAACATGGAAGACATTTCTGGAAACGGCAGTTAGAAGACGAGCATCCGCAAGATCAACCATTTCAGTCGCAGAAGGCGAGTCATTTGGCAAGTACCCTGATCGACGGACTCTTGATAATAGGCGCTCGATCCTGGCTCGGTCCTGAGCAGTAGTAAAGCCCCACCACGCAGGAGCAGCATACATCATTCTGGAAACAGTAGTTGCTCTTGTAACTGTATGAAGAGCATCAGGTGATAGTCCATGCGCTCTCAACGTTCGCAGGGCATGAAGCGACCCGGCACAAGATGAGACTACATTGTCTACATGAGATGTGACTCGAAGATCAGAGTTAATGGTAACTCCAAGTATATTTATTGAAGCTTAACACCAGCGACCTCATATATGCTTAGACACCCATTCCTCTTATATTGCCTCTGGTTAAACCACTTCAGATATGGAAGGAGAGGCTTCATTTCTCTTTTCAGATGCTGAAATGCCTGAAAAGCGCACCTCCTGATCCTAGTCGGATTCATGAATACAGTCGAGGAGCAAGTATGCCCTGCGGTTCATGAGCAGTACATAGGAGTCCAATCACTGAATATAATAAGAATTTATGTAGCACCTTCAGTAAAAACTGGTCAGTGGGACTATGGATGCAAACAGTCCCTTGAGCTAACTCTGAGGCAGCTATGGGTATATAAAGTGTTGGCAGCTTCATTTTTTTAGCCACAGTATACGAGGGTTAGCGACCACTCCTCTCCCTCGCCGTCTCATCTTTCCACCGACAGTGTACAGTCAGTGTACTCATTACAGTCGAGTTGGCTAGGGGTGCTGTGGAGCAGAAATCTCAGCCAAATTTTCTGCCCTGGCAGAACGTGGATTTGCATTTTCTTAAGTAGGCCGATTGTTAATAGTGTCATCTTTTGGAATAATTACGATGCTAACACCACAAACTTCATTTTCATCCATTCAGTTGTGATCATCATGTGCGTTTACCCCAATAGAATCGACATATTAGGATTGAATACAGGCTCTAATTTTGTCTTCTTCTGAGATTTCTAATTGAAATACGGTTATACGGGTAGTGGGCGACTACCAACTTTTGCCTTTTCAAACTTATTAGCTTTTTCTTTTCGTTTTGTACTCCAGATTTATGTTTATATTCCATCATTACGAAAGACATTTATACACAATTATACACTCCATTATACACAACCCCAAACACCTACTTCACCAACTCCTACCTCCTCCTCTCACCAATTAAGACCTAGAACACACAACTTCACTCTCCCACTTAAGGACAACTCCCAATTTATTCCACGATCGTTATATAAAAATATATACTAGCTTATTTAAGACTAAACGTACTTTGAACTTCAATTATTCTTTATCACTCATGTTAGCATTTTCTGCGTTATTGTCAGAATGTCTTTTTCTCAATAAAACGAATATATATATATTTGTTTGGCATTTATGATTGAAATCAGACAACGCATGGTTTAGCAGCAGAGCATTCTGAGATGGAGGTAATTGTAATTGTAATTGAACATTTATATAGCGCCGCTCACAGATTCAGTGGCGCTCCCGACCCAAGCTAGTGCTCACCCCTAACAAATAGTATAGTTTTCAGACGTTTACGGAACAGGGGAAGAGAAAGGCCAAGAAGCTCAGAACGGAGCTTGTGAGGAAGGCGGTTCCAACAAGTAGGACCAAGATATGCGAAGCTTCTGGACTGGGCCGTAGCTCCACGCATGCGCGGGACAACTAGAAGGCCATTGGCAGCAGATCGAAGGGCAGAGCGGCCAGGAAGAGTGGAGACCAAGTTACACAGTGCCCGAAGATAAGAGGGGGCTACCCCGAGAAGAGAGTTGCGCATAAGAGTCAGGATCTTGAACTCAATGCGCTGAGGTACAGGAAGCCAATGAAGAGTGTCCCGAATAAAATCAGATATGTGAGAGAATTTGGGAAGACCAGCAATTAAGCGGGCAGCAGCATTAAGAATAGACTGAAGCTTAGAGAGGTTAAGAGAGGAGAGACCAGCATAGGCAGAGTTTCCAAAGTCGACTCTAGAGCAAATCAAAGCATGGACAAGCGCCTTGACCGCTTGAAGGGAGAGTGAGTGGCGGATAGTACGCAATTGTCGCAAGTGATAGAAACATGTTCGAGAGATTCGGTTAACATGATCAGAGGTGGGTGTGTTCTTTGGCAAAAAATACCTAGGCCTAATTAAGGTAATGGACAGTTGCTTGAAACTTACACAGCTGTTGCAAATTTTATGACTTAGGCCTATTTGACAGGAATAATCTATATTTAAAAAGACATTAATAATAAACTTTGCATACATAGGCTAAATCACATAAGTGATTATAGGCTGGGACAGTGGCGGCGCCAGACACTTTTTGTAGCCAGGGCATAGGCAGGGCAGTCACACAAGCAACCAGGGCAGAGGGCAAGTCGCGTGCTCGGTAGTACAGGCTTACATAGGCCTATAATTTTGCGCTATCGTGCATGCCATAAATCACCGTGCACCGTACACTATTAGGGTTGGATGGTCAGAGAATCAAATGGGCGAAGCCATAAAACCAAACACTTTGACATTTGAAAAGCAAATCTTAGAAACTTTAGGCCTATACAGGGTTGGCCATAAAAAAGACCCACACCCTAAAGTGTTTTGTCAATATCCTGGCCAGAAGTAAAATTTTAATACAATTTTAGAGGCTTAAAGACAATTCATAGTTACGCAGAGTGGCCAGATTTCACCGCAATATTTCAAACAGAACAAGAGTTATATCACTTTTAATGAGACAACCGACTTTTTGACGAATCAAAACATAATGAAGCAGAAAGTAGCAACAAAGCGATTTTTTATGTCTCATCTCAAAATAATAATAATAAAGTTTGTTATCAAATTAACGTGATAGTACATCACATCCTGTGTTCAATGTGTCCACCACCGATGTCCACACTTGTTTTGAGTCTTTTGCACAGTTTTGATGGACTTGGACTTTGATGTACTTGGTGATGTGTTCCAGAGATAAATCTTCCCAATCAACCCCAATGCGACCATCAATTTTCAGTCTCTTATCGCTCTTGGTTGTGGCTGCAGATTGCAGTAGCCTATTTCTCGAGCAATAGCTCTCCACAGTTGATAAAATCATCGGGTTCAAATCCGGATATTTGGAACCATCGGTTCTTCTCAATGAAACCAGTACAGCAATATTGACGTGGAACCGAATTCCATCCATAGGCTAAACGGCACATTTCTTAACTCTCAATTTCAATTTAGCTCAGATTCATTTCTGTGCAATCACTGTTTATCAGATTAAGCGCCGACTATAGCTTTATCTCCAGGGCCTTGCTCATGAAGTGTATGAATACACATTTGCGTGCGATTGGGAAATTAAATTTTATAGAAATTTCGATTTTTATACTATTTTAAAAACAAAATTACTAATCAGAAATTTCTTTATTTACCAACTTAGCAGTCATCTTGCTAAATGATGTCACAGCGACTTGCAGCTATGCTGGTACCTGCTTTTTTCTAAATAATTATTACGATTTTCTGTCAGTAACAAGTTTATTTGACACCAATTATTTGAGATGCTGCTTAACAAGTTCGTTTTTTGTTACTTTTTGCTGCATCAAGTTTTTGAATCGTCATATATAACAGTGAGTGGTCTCACTAAAAGTGATAACTTTTGTTCTGTTTGAATTTTAAAAAAATGAATCTGGCCATCAATTGTCTTTAAGTCTGTAAAATTTCATTTAAAATAACTACCTCTGGCCAAGATTATGGGCAAAAAAAACTTTAGGGTCATTAATAAACTTTTATGGCCCGACCTGTAGACCAATCTCTGTGACTTAGTGAAGCATTGCAAATCCTCTTTCGAGAAGCATTTCGAAAGCAAAGCGTTCTGCAAATAAAGTAACGGAGTCAGGTATATAGGCCTAGGTCTATTGTCTACGCAAATGCTTACGCTTCATTTTCTGTTAGTTGTATACGGCAATGTGGATAAACAGCAAAAAATTCCCTTCAAGAACTTTTGCCCCACCAGAATTTTTGCCCTGCCAGCATTTTTCCCTGTCAGAACGTTTGCCCTGCCAAAATTTTAGGTCTTTACCCTGCCAGAATTTTTGCCCTGCCAGAACTTTTGCCCTGCCAGAAAATTGCCCTGCCAGATTTTTTCTCTTCATGAACTTTTGCCCTGCCAGAATTTTGCCCTGCCAGAACTTTTGCCCTGCCAGAATTTTGCCCTGCCAGAACTTTTGCCCTGCCAGAGAGCGGACGGACGTGAACAGTAAGAAGTAATATGCCCGAACAAATTCTCCAGGGGTCAAATTTCTGGCAGGGCAACGACCAGTGCAACAGCCAGGGCAAAGGCTTTTTCACCAGGGCATTTGCCCTGCCATGCCCTGGCGTAGCGCCGCCACTGGGCTGGGACCGCTGCCCGCATTCAACATATGAAAAATATTATGATCAGTGTGGCTCGGGCCCCTAAAAGTCGCTGGCCCCTGGGCATTTGCCCCCTTTGCCCCTCCCTCTAGGCGGGCCTGCATACGGCAAGTTGATTCAGTTAACATTATTTTCATCATCTTACGCTGTCGATGTCCATGTCAAAAAAAGAATAAATTACATGAAACTCGTCTGCTTTTTATCAGAGAATGAATACGGCAAGTTGATTCAGTTAACATTATTTTCATCATCTTACGCTGTCGATGCCCATGTCAAAAAAAGAATAAATTACATGAAACTCGTCTGCTTTTTATCAGAGAATGAAGTGGAAATTCTGCATGCTCTGCAAGAATGAAGTATAGCTGACGCAAATATAATCATTAATCATCAGAAGACAGAAGAATGGTTTCAAATTTGCTTTTAAATTTCTAATGATACTTCTACCGTCTTTGAGAGCAGTAACATCCAAAATAATTTATAGTTCATTTATCATTATAAATGCTAGTCTATGACAATTAACCTACAACAATTTGAGAATCTGCAGCAATTAAACACCAAAACGTGACCAATTTGAACACACAAAAAAGACAATGCCAATTTAGAGCCACACAAAATTTGTACATATCTCTGACTATAGATACAGAAACAGAAATAACAACTGAGAATAGAGGAATATCTGAGAATAGAGGAATATCTAATATTGTAATTCAGCGAACCAATACAGGCGCCAGGAGAATCGCTAGGACAAAACCCTTTATTAAGTACTGCCAAACGACAAAAACGACCCATGATCACAGGATAAGGAAAACAAATTACAACAAAATACCTTAAAAATTCATTTTTGAAATGCACACAAAGCACAGCAAATATACACATTGAAATTCAAACACCAGCACAGAATGAAATGAAAACACATCAGAAGATTCCAATTTAATTTATATAAGAAAATGAAAAATATAAAAGAATCTAACAATATTTACCCAAACATAACAAGTTTGACCTACACGGAACAAGATCAATTTAACCGATATCTAGAGTTCTATAAAGTTATACACATACAGATTACAGAGTTCTATATGTCCTGTTTCATAGCAGATGAAAATCATAATTGAAACTTCAAACGTACAACGGTTATTTCAGCAGCAAAACAAAACATTACAGTCACGAGAGTCACTATAATAACAATTGAAAAGAGTTTGAAAACGAGATATAACGTGTTCAAACAGTACCTGGAACTATTCCATTATCAATTGGTTATCAGGCCTTGGAATAGTAATTGGAATCACAATTTTGAATGTAATCACAATAAAATAATTATAATTTTTGCAAAGTAAATATAAAATAAGAACATGAAACAGTGCTGACACATAATTTAAAAATGCAACAGAAACAAAAGTATTGTCGTGATAAAAACACCGAGAATATTAAGAAATCCTAATTTTAAAATAACATGTCAAATTTGTACGATAACGTCGAAAATTGCGTATAATATCAACAGACAGACTGAAAAGATGAGAGATGACAGGGCAAACTGATTATATAATTATGGACACATATATGTACTAGTCGCCATTCCTAAACTACTTCAACAAATATCATTCCAGAAACAAGATTAAACCACCGGCACACCTGATTACAAAAACACTGCAGGAACCTACCAAAGCATTGGTAATGTAACATAAAATAAGTGAGTGAGTTATCGTAAGTATTAAAAGGTACTGGATTCGTCACAACATGCCTCAATTCAACACAGATCTAAGTATACATTGTTATACTACATGGGTGAAAACTAGCTACTAAACAGAGCAAGTAAATACTTGCAATAAGCTCATTCTAACAAATATCCTTAAATCAGACACTAAAAATGGTTTGAAGTCTCAGTGAAATTTCTGGCAAACATCAAGAGATGTGCATTTTACTATTAAAAGACAGACAATGATACCGCTTAAAGAAATTAAAACAAAAGTGCTTCAACTAATGATCAACCAGCTGTACAAGTGTACATTCTGACTTTATTAATGATGATAGATCCCTTCTTTTGTTGATCATTTCAAAATTGTTGATGATATGGGTGTTATACCTGAAACTCCTCCCTGCCACACTAAACCTTATCCCACTCATCTGGAAATGTCCCTTCATTAGCACTTTCAACACAAGCTTGAAGACTCTTCTTTGGTCTGAATAAGGTCACTCCTCAATACAGTATATTAGATTTCAGGTCAGTGCTAAACACATGAAAGTATTTGAAGTGCATCTCAAACAGATAATATTTTGAAATGTGCACCCGAATCATATAAAAAAGCTCGGCATGCATGAGGAACCAAACTAACAGCAACAATAACAATTTACAACAGTGAGGTTACCTGAGGTTAGCTCAGTACATAGAAATTGGTCTACTTTATCACCCTCAAAAGTTATTTGCAAGCATATTCTGCACAGCTTATAGTATACATGTCTTGCAGCAATACTACCTACCACAAGGGCAAATAAACTCACGACATTGTACATATTTTAAATGCGCACAACACTCTACAGTCTACATTACAGTAATTTGTGAAAACTTAGTGTGTTAGACATTATTTCAACCAAGTTTTCTGTAGATACTTTGCATTGGATTATTGTCTTCACAGTAGAAACTTACGAATCCACTTTGTACAACCAAACACCTAACTGTGTCATCCGAACTGCGTCGTCTAAATAAAACCATGATAGAAATGGTAGGAAATGGTATCAATAAACCATGAAAGAAATGGTAGGAAATGGTATCAATAAACCATGAAAGAAATGGTAGGAAATGGTATCAATAAACCATGAAAGAAATGGTAGGAAATGGTATCAATAAACCATGAAAGAAATGGTAGGAAATGGTATCAATAAACCATGAAAGAAATGGTAGGAAATGGTATCAATAAACCATGAAAGAAATGGTAGGAAATGGTATCAATAAACTACTACACTGGAAGAAGATAACAATTTTAGCGAAACATCAACATAATTTAACATAACACGATGAAACAGCTTTCGTCAGAGAGTTTCTTTGCGAGAGCCACGTGACCGGAGCATTTCGTTGGGTGGGAAAGACCTGGAGGATCGGAGTGTACAGGCCGGAGGTTATCATGCCGTACGCTCCAGGGCGCAAACGACGGCAGGGGGTAAGAATGCCTCTCAGGACCACCCCCTTTCTTTGGATCAACTGGGTGTTTGCCACCAGTAAGCAGGGAGATTGCAAGTGCTGACAGAATTCATTACTCAGGACACAACAATAAAAACAATTCTTATTAACGGAATGATAATGCACTCCAGCCATTGTTCACTGCTGTACGTGTTGCAAAATCGTTGCTAGCGTTGTTAGGAACTTCTTTCCTGTTGCTGTTTTCGTTGCCGATCCAATTGTAACAGGTGACCACACAAGCTCTTTGAATCCATTTCGTTGGGATGTTCGAGCATGACACGACACACATCGTTACTATCAAACAGACCACACAGTTTAAAAAAGAGAGCAGCTCTTGGGTCGTTAGAGTTCTCCGGAAGAAAGCTGGAAGGAGGAGTTTCTGGAAGACTGGTCCCTGGAGGAACGAAGAACTGCACCGGTTCAGTGGAAGGCACAAACTTGAATGAGGAGTTCCGTCCGAAATGGAATGTGGAGACCTTCTGGTTCGGTGGCGGAATCAGAAGAGCACCGCTGGAAATATCCGATGGCATCAGAGCATCGTTTCTTCCACGCGGAAAATCTGAGGACTGGACGCACGGGTTACGCATGCCAGAACCTGGCTGCTGCTGCTGTTGTATCCATCCAGCTCCTGGATAACATTGTTCAGCAGATGCATACAATGCTTCACTGTTGGCATTTGACCCGCCATTACGTGGGATAAACGGATAGCCCTGAAAGCACGGGTTGCGACTACTACTGATATCTGAAATATTGTAAGAAATCGAAGATGGCAGTGCTCTGGTATGACCAAGCGCCAGAGGCGAAGTGCATACACGGTGCAAAGGGACCTTATGTTGAGATTGTGATGTCGACAAGGCCTGTGCAAAATCACTGCCCATAGTTCTGTTAGCCTCGCTCGTTAATCTTTCTTGATTAATAACAGGTGCACTGTGTATTCTCGTCACGAAACTATGGCCGGCTAAAGTGCTCACGCCATTGTTGTTTCTGTCACTTTGCGCTGTTTCCGCGCTATGTTCTTTTGTTACTGAGTGCAGAATGGTGCCGTTCGAAAGGCCAGAAACCGAGACTTTCTGCGCCAACAACATCTCCAAATGACCTTCGTGTCCCTCAATAATTGGAGCGTTCAGCGATGCCTTGCGACAGAGTTTCAAATGGCGATTATCAAAGTCCATTCTGTTACTTTCAACCTTCGCTTGGCTCAGCCTAGGCACTTGTTGTGCACTGCTCTTCACGATGAAACAGCTTTCGTCAGAGAGTTTCTTTGCGAGAGCCACGTGACCGGAGCATTTCGTTGGGTGGGAAAGACCTGGAGGATCGGAGTGTACAGGCCGGAGGTTATCATGCCGTACGCTCCAGGGCGCAAACGACGGCAGGGGGTAAGAATGCCTCTCAGGACCACCCCCTTTCTTTGGATCAACTGGGTGTTTGCCACCAGTAAGCAGGGAGATTGCAAGTGCTGACAGATCTATTGCATTACTCTGCAGCTTTGCAAGTGAAACCGTCTGGTCCAGAGATTTTGCCTGGACAACTGGTTGTTTCTCGTTGCATGAAATACAACCTAAAACCAAGTACACCAAAGCACGATAAAGTTTTAATTGTGTCTTTTATACAAAAAAACAAAAACATTTGTTAAATGGAATTTTCTTTGTAAAATCTACATTGTCTTCAACACACAAAATGCCAACATCAAGAGACAAAGTATATCCACAGGCACTCAATCGCGACAAAGTTATAAAGGCAAAGACTAAACCAAGTCTGATTCCAGGTCTGGAGTCGCCCCATACTATTAGGGTTTATCTATGAAGACTCATTAATCAGCAATATTTAAAACATAACCGATTGAAAATAGGTCAGTAATCAACTACGCTAATCATGCTCCACACCAGAAACATCGAAGCAACTATATATTTCATATAACAGTATATATTCATTTAATTTCATTCAGAATTTGTATAGCACCTCTTAAAAGGAACGACTGTACTCAGAGCTGATTCCGACCCCAGCACGGCCAAATAAAATAGTTTTAAGACAAGAGAGGAATGTCTGAGAAGCAGTTATAGAGAGGGAGTGGAGTGACAAGGGGAGGCATTCGAGGTCATAGGTGACGTTCTGCCTAGAGGAGGTGCAAACAAAAGAGAGCAGACCTTGTTCAGCCAAATGAATGGAGTACGAGTAACGAGCTCTTAGTGTAGGGTAACAGAGTTCACTAAGGCAGGCAGAAGCGAGGCCTGGTAGGCAATGCCAGACAAGACCAGTGGTTCTATACTCGATTCGCGGCTTGAGAGGGAGCCAGTGGAGAACATCATGCGTGTAGCTCGAGATGTGGCTGAATTTGGATATGTGGCCAATAAGGCAGGCCGTAAAGCACAGGACACAAGGCAACTCAGCCAGGCAGCTGGTAGGCCAGCATACACAGACCAGCAGTAGTTAAATACTTCATTTATTAAAAACTTTAAGTTGACCATCTGCAACTTATTACATGAAATCGGGATGTATCGTAGACTACGCTATCAGTTCCTGCCACATTCTGGGACAACTGCAAAACGTACAGAAATACAATTAAAAACAAATAGTTCTGAATGTTCTGACCTCTCTGCTGGAATTCTGTTATTTTAGGCTGTGAATTGTTCGTAATTTGCAGCGATATCGGCACCAGCGGGCGTTGGACTCTCTCCGGATGGTAGAACTTGCATTTATTGCCGTAAGTGCATTTCTTGGCGTAAGGACACTGCTGAGATAGTTGGCTGTTTGGAAGTGGCTCCTTGCGAAGAAAGCTGTCGATGTTTGGTCCATACCGACCAAGCGGGTCATCTGGTGGCATGAACCTAATGCAACAGAATTTCCATTTCAACAATTCTTTTATGTATCAGGTCACACAGAAAAAGAAATTAGATTAAAGGTCTTGACGCAGTTTTATAAATAATGAAACAGCAAAACAAAAAGAAAACACTCTGCATTCGTCTAACACAGTAGTTCCCAACCTTTTGTGCCTTTAGGGCCACTTTTTCTAAGTTGGAGGACACGAGGGCCACTTTTTCTTCATTGAAGGACATTAGGGCGCCACAAGGCCAATATTTAACTAACTAAAAGCATATAGAATTGTTGTAAATTTTAATTGATTCAAAATAGAATGTTTGATGTTATTTATAGACGTCAAAACAAAAATAATTTGTAATAGAAAGTAATCATGTGTTATATCCGGTCCAAAATGTCATTTTTCATATATTTTTTTTTATTCTTTGAGAGATGCGGGCCATTTTCTTAACACTTTTGGCCCGCGGGCCACGGGTTGGGAACCGCTCTAACACAATGTTTGAGATGAATGCATGAAGTGTATCTGTGAAATGCATTTATCTAATGTACATTAAGACATAAAAGAAGGCTACAGCCTCCATAAAGGAAGGCTTCATATGGTATCCGTAGGTACGTGCCATGCAGATTATACGAGTATGTGCATTTATACGTGCATTAATATATATATGCATGAGTGCAGACCTGCACACAAAATGTAATGATCATTCATCTCACCTGTCATTCACAAACGAATACATCAGCAGTCTCTCTTCGACGACCTTCTTGAACTCTGGTTTTTCCGAAATGAGATCCCTATAGTTGTCATTTGAAACGACAATTCCATTGTTCTGCACGGCCAGATTGAGGACGTAGCGATCGTCGTAGCAGATGATGCGCTTGTTGTTAACTCGTCTCGATGGCGTGAAGACGAGGATCTTCTGCCGCTCGAGATCCGTTAATATCTCTTGGTCTAACAATTCAACATCAAAAACCAGTCATCTGACCGCACCAAATACTCGGATCCTGTATAATATAGTAACTCGAACCGGACCACCTTTGGACTACTCTTACGAACAACCCTTTTGACTCAACACAGCGCTCGTGAATAAGTTGGTGCCCTGTGTTTGGCTTTCGAGTAGCGCTTTAGAAGTTTTACGATTACGATTACCAAAATTATCACACGCAGAGCAGTAAAATAACTAGTACAAACCAACAGGTGCTACATGCATCTCTTTTCATGCTTGAAAACATATCTTATTTGCTAAGGTTGTAACCTACTTTTGTGCGAATACCTAGAAGAGGTGCAAGTCAACTAATGAAAAGGAATCTAATCATCCATGTAATACTGCATTGGTTGGCAGAAAGGTAAGACTATAGGGACCTCAATACTAAGATGAACAATCAAAGCAAAGTCTAACAGATCACAAGATTTGAACTTGACAAGAGATGAATTACATGTGGATACTAATCATCAATCGCTACAATTCAACATTGAATCTATAGTTTCCACATTCTCTCAATACAGTTGGTAAACAAATATGGAAATACAATCTACAATGTTGCAGTTTAAAGTTTAAGTACTAATCGTATAATTATAAACAGATGATGAAGATAACGTATTTAACAAAGATGATGAAGATACCAATAACAATGATGATGAAGACAGTAATAACAATTATGATGGAGATAGCAGCAACAAAGATGATGAAATTGATGAAGATAACTTTGTGCAAGCAAATTTTGTGATAGGGAAGTGACTTTATAGAACAGAAGCGAACCCAACTCTGCTTTTGATTGCAAAATAAAAAGTCTAAACAGTAATTTGAAATAGACAAAAGTCATGATGATGACAGTGCCAATGAATACATCCACCTCATATGCAGCCAACAATATCAGCAATGCAGCAATTCCACAATGGAATGTCTGTGCTTGTATTCTGCCTGCGTGTATCTGTCTGTCTGTCTGTCAGCTACCAGACAGTGTCGAGCCTTCTCGGTTGTGGGGCCGTCAATCTGGAATGACCTTCCCCTAACCTCCATCTCCTCCACCTGACCAGTCAATCCTTATTCCTTAAGTCCCTTAAATCTTTTTTCTTTTGCCGTGGCTGGGCTGGGAGCGCCTCTGAGTAGTTTCTTGAAGGGGCGCTATATAAATGCTAATAATGAATGATGGGATGCTCTCTCTCAGCTCTTAATCCAATATCCAGCGAGGAGCTAAAGCGAATCATCTTAGCTTCAGCTCCTAAAACCTGCGACCTCGATCCTCTTCCGTCATTCCTTCTGCAAGAGTTCGACGTCTTCCTTCCTTTCCTTACAGTCCTCTGTAACCGCTCTCTTCAAGAGGGAGTTCTTCCTTCGTCGCAGAAGAAGTTCATCCTTGTTCCTGTTCCGAAGTGTGAAGGACTGGACTTGTCAGATCCTGCCAACTTTAGACCAATTGCGAATGTTTCGTTTTTGTCTAAAGTAATTGAGAAGATTGTTGCTTCTCAATTAACAGCTTATCTTGATGTGAACAATTTACTGCCGATTTTTCAATCTGGTTTTCGTAAGGGTCACTCCACGGAAACCCTGTTAGTTCGCCTCCTTTCTGATATCTATGGGGCAATTGATAAATCACAGGTCACCCTTTTAGCACTATTTGATGTGAGTGCGGCTTTCGATACTGTGGATCACGATATCCTTCAAAAACGCCTATCAACCTCGTTCGGTCTTTCTGGGAACTTTCTCGACTGGCTTGGCTCCTTCCTTCACGACCGTTCCTTCTCTGTGGTCTACGGGTCCACCAGGACTCCGTGGGTTCCTGCTCCGTATGGCCTGCCCCAGGGTTCTGTCCTGGGCCCACTCCTATATATTATTTATACTGCTGATCTTGGTTCTCTCCTTGCCGCTTCTTCTGTCCTGAGCCAATCCTATGCGGATGACCTGCAAGCCTATTTGCATTGTCTTGCGCCAGCAGCCCTATCCACTGTTAGGGTCATGAGCCGGTCAATGGAGGCTTTGGAGGCCTGGATGTCCTCCAATCGCCTTCGGCTAAACTCTACCAAAACCCAATTTATTTGGTTTGGCACACGCCAACAGCTCGCTAAAATTGACCTGGAGGTTCTTGCTCGAGAGTTCCCTCACTTTACCTTCTCTTCCTCTGTCCGGGATCTTGGAGTCACACTGGACCAAGAACTTACTTTTACGAGGCATATCAACCTGCTATGCCGCAGTTGCTACTACCAATTGCGTCAGCTTAGAGTGGTGCTCCGCTCCTTAACCTTCAATGCTGCCTTAACGCTAGTCCATTCTTTTGTCGTCTCTCGTCTGGACTACTGCAGCGCCCTCTATGTGGGTCTTCCGGTGACTCGGGTTGGGTGCTTGGATCGGGTCTTGCGCTCTGCGGCACGCCTTGTTGGCCGCATCCCAAGATTCGGTCATGTTACTGACTATATGCGGGATGTCTTGCATTGGCTCCCTTTTTCACAAAGGATCACTTACCGGATATCTTCCTTGGTTTGGCGCTGTCTCGCGGGTGTGGCCCCTGTCTATTTGCAGGAGCTCTGTTGCTCCACCCTGAACGTCCAGCGCCGTGGCTCTCTCCGCTCTTCTAAACAGGCTCAGCTTCTTGTCCCCCGGTCACGCACTTCTATTGCACAGAACCGTGCCTTTTCTGTCGTTGGCCCTGCAACCTGGAATGGGCTCCCTGTGGAACTACGTCTTGTGCCTAGAGCCTTTGAGACTACGTTCTACTCTGCTCTTAAAACTATTCTTTTTAACCGTGGTTGGGTCGGGAGCGCTTCTGAGTAGATACTCTTGAAGAAGCGCTATATAAGTGTTTGAAATGAATGAATGAATGAATGAATAATAATGAATGTGTTCATTCAACTTCATGAAGCATCAACACTAAATTTGTTAATTTGCATAACCACCTTCCACTGCTTTCAGTTGCGTTTTCTATTTAACATATATCTCAATCAGAAGAATTAATTACGTATACGCGAATCAGGAAGAAGAAGTGACTCCGCTCTCTCGTTCGCTAGTCCTATGGGCCAATGGCCAACATGATCACAAATATGTCAGACAGTTATTAAATGAGAGACGTTGCGGTTCAACTAACTCTGAGGTATCATCATTGTATACCTGTTATGAGCGAATCTTGCTTTGCGTTTTCCTTCCTCCACTGCGGAACAAAGACGGTTATTTCTCGGTGGCCTCGTTGTCGGAACCAATCGACCGCAAGACCGATTCCACGACATGAAAAGACCTTCTTGTTGCCATGGCTGCAAATTTAATGCAAAAATTCAAGTCTATGTTAAAAATTGTCACCTACTTGATAGTTCTCATCTTCACATGGCACTTAATTTAAACAGCGACAACAGAAGATTTTATCACGAGCGGTGCTTTCCTGAACTAGTGTACGAAGGCTTTGCATGTGATAGGATAGTTTAATCTCACTTAAGCTAAGCTTATAAGTTTTGCCCCAAGACATTCAAAGTTTGACCAGATAATTAACCTCTGACCAATCAAACTCGATCTTATAAATGACTCAAGACTGTTATCTTTAGACATGGTTGAACTGGGAGTGCTCCTAAGGAAGTTTCTTGAAGGGTGGGCTGTAGGACCCTTGACCTGAAATGGCCTCCCCCCTTGATGTATGTATGTATGTATGCGCACTTGTTATAGCGCCCCTTCAAGCTCCCTACTCAGAGGCGCTCCTGACTACAGAGCGGACACTGCATCGGAGTTTCACGCCGAAGCGCTGAGCAATTGCGAGTGAAGAACTTGCCCAAGGTCCCTACGCGGCGACTTGAGGTGGATTCGAACCTCGAACCTTCCGGCTTCAAGGCAACGACGCCACCACTACACCACCGCGCCCCACAATCCTCTGCTCCCGTTCTAGAACTCCTTCTCAGGCATTCCTTAAGAACCTAAAAACTGTTTTATTTAGCCGTGGTTGGGCCGGGAGCGCTTTTGAGTAGCCTACCTGAAGAGGCGCTATATAAATTTCTGAAATCAAATAAATAAATTTAAAAAAATTCCTCTCTCATCCTTAGACAGTTTTATTTGGCCGCGCTGAGGTTGGGAGCGCCTCTGAGTAGTCCCCTTTCTATACAAATTCATTTAATAAATGAATGAGTGAATAAGTCCATAGAGTGATGACTGAACTGAACGAATAATCACCTCATTGCAACGTTGCTTCCATCGATGACAATTGGCCTGAGCCGAGATGCACCACCACCACCACCACCACCACCACCACCACCATCCGCAGCCAGAGGCATTTCATCGAGCACCTCAGCAGCCTGAGCACAGACCGATGATGACGTCAGAGCAGCGGATTCAGCAAACGATTCTCGAGAATAAACGGATGTGCACTTATCGCGTTCAATCAGTTCCTTCAGCAGTTCATCGTGACTGATGTCTGGTCCAAAGCGATTGAGAACGGCGTGGATCGTCTCTTCTCGATATCCCAACTTCAGACCGTACTCCACTTTCGTCATGTAACTCGCTGAATATTGAACGTGTGTTGTTGATGCTGTGGCTCCATCTGGAGGATTTGGATGGCTCTCGTCTTCCTCCTTTGGCAAATCAGTAGCACAACGGTCCTCCAAAGGCTGTTCCATGTCACAACATTGGAGACAACCTAAGGAAACATAAAACACAATTGATAATTAATATATCAATTAGACTTCAATTCTCAACAAAACATTCCATATCAAACTGAGGAAAACCAAACGAGTAATAGGCACAACTTATCACTATTATGAAACATATCATCAACCAGTGGTGGGTTCTCTAGAGCTTCCACAACCTGCAACAACATGCAACGATCAACAACATGCTTCCACAACATGCAACTTCTACAACATGCAACGGTCCATCCTATATATTGTTTCCATGCCTTCTTGAATACTTTCCTTTCTTAACATTCGACAAGACTCACACTGGAACATGGCTTGTAGAATTCTTTTGCTCAACATCAACAATCGGTCGATTCCTTGAATATTGATCACTAGAGTGATGCTACAGAAGTTATTAGATTAGAACAAAAGAAAAGTCTATACTGTGGTTTAAAGATGCATGATTATTCATTTTAAATCTTTCAATTATTATGAGAAGCTTTGAAAAGGAGCAAGCTGAGCAGCAATAACAACAACAAATAGAAACAGAGGACATCCGAAGTGCACATGACCCTATTCTCACACGGCTTTTGCATCTCCCACATATCAAATTGCAGTTTGAAAGACATACAAGACCTAGAGGCAGAAGATGTCCACTATTGATATTAATCAGCAACATTGATAAAATTGTGTGTGTGCAACTCAAAGCAATCATTGTGGTAAATTTTATAAAATTTTAAAAGAAAAGCAAGTATTCTAAGCAATGATGACAAGACACTTTTTACCTCCTTTACACTCATGCTATGTCTATGCTTTAACGCTAAACATTTCAACGCTGAGTGCCGTACTAAAAGTGGCTACGCAATAAATGCCTCTCGTCTCTAAAGTACCTGTATTAACATACAGGTGATGATCTTATGAATGAAAAGTGGCTCAATAAATCATTTTGTTCATCCTATTCTGAGAATTCCTGTTTTTATTTAGCAATATTTGCCTTAAATGAGCTAGACATACCACAACGTAAACAGAACATGTCATGACATAATTTAAACATACCATAAACATAACAATAACGTAACACAACAAAAACATAACACAGAAGAGCACAAAATAACATAATAATTACAAATTTAAGGCAATAAGGCATAACACTGGCTCCAGAAAAATCAAAAGTGGTCCTGGTGTAATTGAGACCTCTGATTTGGCATGCTAAAACGGGGCCTGCAGTCCATTTTCGGCCAGAGAATTTCCAGCACATACAAGCCCTACTATTACCACAGTAAATAAACAGGCTTGTGACAATTATAGCCACAAGTAGTTCTCTTCATAACCTTGTTACATGACCCCTATGCCTCCATTTGATCTGCACACAACATATGATCTCAGCCAATGGCATTGTCATTTCAAATGATGATAAATAATATTCTAAGGCAGACAAATAATGACAAGTACAATCAATAACCGGATTATATACCTATTTCATCAGAGTGAACATCACAAGCTTGAACACTGGAAACTGCTTCTAAACTGATCATGCCTCTTGGCCCACCCTCCCCCACTGGTTCTTCGCTGTCTCAACACGAACCAAATACGCATTCATGATTCACCAACACAAGAACTATGGCCGACATTAGTCTTCTCATCCTCGGAAAAGCAGTCTGCTATTTTAGACCTCATGCCTATACTTGTCATACATACATACACACATACATACATACATATATACATTTGTTTTTTCTTAGGTCACTATGTACCAGGCTGCGGTGTGTAATCCTGCTCTTTTTTCATGAATTAAACGAATACATACATACATACATACATACATACATACATACATACGTACATACATACATTCATGGGGTCTGCGGGTACACCATTTTTGCTACCCGACCCGTACCCATACACAGGATCGCTACCCATACCCGACCAATACTCAAAATTACTACCCGACCCGTACCCGCGGGTATACCCGTACCCGCCACGTAATTATCAGGACTTCATAATTGACCTAGACTTGCTACTCAACTTGTATTTATAATTATAAATACGGTGATTGAGATGATGATGATGATGGTGATGATGATGATAGCTGTAGCAACTGGTGCGTGGGTAGCAGCAGTAACATAAACAATTGAACAATGGACATCATCGTCGTCGTCGTCACCTCTATTCGTACCCATTGCCCTTCAAATGGCTATGTCATGACTATGACGATGAAGATGATAATGACGCATCAATGTATAAATGAAAATGTGTGTGTTAAGTTCAAGTGTGTATGTGTATGTGAATATAATATTATTATTATTTGCTAGTTAGCCAGAGTGAATATTCTGACAGTGCAGGACTCACTGCAAATTTAACCACAATATTTTTCTTTGGAACGGGTAAAACCGTGTATACCCGTACCCGTGATGACCCTACCCGTACCCGACCCGACCCGTGAAATCTATACCCGACCCGTACCCGACCCGCGGGTATGGATAAACCCGCGGGTACGGGTATACCCGCAGACCCATAATAAATACATACATACAAAAGGCATGGGTTTGCATGGTTACTCAAAAGCAATCCACGGATCAATTTAAGGTGTGTGCAATTGTAACCCAAAACTAAACGCAATCAGTGAAGACGTGAATACAGCTTGCGGCAGAAAAGCGATTGGGAAATAACAACTGAAAGTGTTTTTGCATGATGCAACGTGCAAAATATTTATGCAATAATCGTCCAACGTAATTAGCAGAAATTCCCAAAACAAGGAAGCAATCAGCCAGAATGTATAAAGAGAAAAAAAGAAAGTAATTAAGTACTCAAGTCAGAGTTTTTGACAATCCCACAAAGTCAGTTGAGATGCTATGAAAACTGGGTCGCAATTTTTGGAATACGGCATCTATGAAGGTTCTGAGAAGAGCTGGTCAAACAAAAGCCGGCAGCAAGACGAAATCACGGTGTAAAAACACTGGGATTTCCATGGTTTTCCAGTTTCTATATGTGCCTGGTATATGCATAAAATACGTGTCCATTATAAGTCTCCCTTTACATTCTGATTTGAATGTAAAAAGAAGATCCTTTCATACAATCATGCATATACGGTAGTGCTTTAAATGTCGCTGGTTGGCTGGGCAATCGGCCGAATTTCGAAGTGAATGAAATGAATCACAACATCCTGGTTTGTGGCAACACATTCGTTTCCCCATCCATTACACAGGATACAGAAGAATGCCCAGGTCTCCAAAAGTCCCCAGCTATGCTAAACAAAACCAGCAACCATTAACATTCAGGGGAAAACCCAAATCCTACCAGATGCATCCTAAACAAAGATTTGCGTACAGTCAACTTACTGATGACTGACGAAAGGTTAAACAACGTTCATTAATATATAATAATAGCAGTAATAATAATAATAATAATGATGATAATGATAATAATAATAATAATAATAAAGTTACTTACTCTTCGGAGAATATCTAAGAAAATGATGGATTATTTTTACATCAGGCAAACAATCATAATAATATTATTAATATAACACTCAATAACAATAAAAAAAATAATGAGGATGATATAAAACAATAATAATAATAAACAACAATAATAATGACAATAATTATAATTATTCTTATCGCTATCATTATTACAATAAATCCACAAAGTCTTAGGCCTATCATTCCTTGGAAAACTGCATCAGACTTAATTATCAATTTTTATTACTGCTCATAATTGACCATAAAGTGATTATGGATGAGGAGGTGGCTGAGGCCATATTATCCTAGTATTCCCTATAGAAAATATTTACATTTACACATACAATAGCTGAGCAGTCAGACGATAGGCAGCACTAACATGGGTTGAAACTTCGTAAAGCAATTTTGTTGCACTATCAGTAATGTGGTCGTTGTCATTACCCGTAGTATTCTGGTCACCCAAACAGAAATTACGCCTGTGCTAAATACAGGCCATAAGATTGCTAGCTGCTTTGTTCAAATCATTTGAACTCAATGAAATGCTTTTGATAAATCAAATCAATGCCTTGATTGAAAATGCAAACTGTGAATTAAATAGAGTGTTTCATTCATAGCTCCACGGATAATTTCGGACTCTGTTCGTAGAATTGGATAGAATTTTCGGGAAACATTGATAATTTATCTCTCTTACATTCTCTGAAATTGTATAGAGTTTCATTTAGAATTGACAAGTATATCGCCAAAACAAAAAGGGTATCAGTTCAATTGGGACACCGTGTACATAGCGGTACATATATACAGAGTACAGAAAAGCTGTCCTTGACTATGGCATAATCAGATTAAGAGAGTCAGAAGATCTGGTCGAGTATTTCATATTCACAGCATATCGGATACCCTTGAGCATTTCCTTTCGACTAAATCTTGTGAGTCTGCAAGGAGAGAGTTAGCTGTGATGGATGGAAACAGAAAGGTAGCAATACACTGCGTATGAATATTCGATTTGCAAAAAATAGCCCTCTTTCAATGCCTTTTTGCATCGCTGTGTTTTGGACACCGGATCTGAAGAAATTTAGAAAGTCAATTACATTCATTACATTCTATATCTGGTGGTTTCAATATCAAATGGCCATTTTTATGACATCCGTGATATGAACACCAGATAAATTTAGCATGTGCTCTAACAGGCAATCAACACACCAATGAAACACACACAGACAACAGAAGGACACACAAGAACACACACAAGAACACACACAGAAAACTAAAAGTGAACATGTACCTAGTTTTATAGTTTTACAATCACGTTTTTGTCTGACCTCGTAGTCCAGTATCAACAATCTAAAAAGCGATCACTTTGCAAAGAGTTAGTTCACTTTCAAAACATTTGTCATCTACTGGTTATCCCCAGTTACACATGTGTAAAACCAGCTGCCACAAGTGTTCATCTGCATAATTGCAGAAATGGCTAAAATACCCAGTTACTGTTACTTTGCTCTTTGGCCAGTGGTCCTATATAAATACTTGATAACAACAATAATCTCATCTAATTTCTAATAATGATGCTCAGAGTGAAATTGACATTCTGCAAAGCATGTGGTAGCTGCAGATGAGTAGGTCACATGACGAGGCGCTATATAAATTGTCAGAATAAATCGAAGATGAACCATAAAATCATCAGTAAAAACTTCAGTTGCAGACAACAGAGGACAAACATAGTTGCTTAAAAATTTATTTCGTTTTTTATTCTCTACGAAAAATCGCCGGTTTTTTTTCGCATCGATTTATTCCATTTCTAATTTTTTATGCAACTTTATTCATTTATTTACAACACCGCAAAACACGACGAATGCGTCAGGTCGTCTGCCACGTCAGTCGTTGGTTCATCTTCTCTGTATACTTTGGCGTATTATTTTTTACGGTAATTTCCAACATATTATGGTCTGCAACTCTGCATACATGTGCAAGGGTTTCCTCATGTGCTGTCTAACTGATTACATGAACAAGGGTGAGACCCTTTTATGGAGTAGAATTTGAAATCAAAGGACCATATACGACTGTTGCTACTGGAAACTTAGAAACTGGCAGGTGACCGCAAAACAACGACAGCATAAAACGAAAATAAAGACCCTTAAAAATAGACAATAGCTTATCATCCATTGGCTATTTTTAAAGGTGAAACCAATAGCTTGTAACTTTCGGCCTTGGCGGCTTCACCAATTCCTGTTTCCAAAACAACCACAATTCTGCTATATACCTTCCTCAATGAATCTCATCCCAGCATAAAAATTCTGAACGTTCAAATAAGCTAAAGTTGCATAGCAGCCTTTAGGGCAAGTTGGGAGGTTAATAACTGGAAGAAAGGACTCGCAATAGTGAAAATGGTCCTTGAAATACTTCCACACAAAGCAACTTGGGGACAAAGACAAAAAATTTAATTATTTAAGATCTCAACAGAAAATCAGCGCTTTCTTTAGTGCAAGAGTTGTAGACTTGTGGTATGGTTTGGAGTGGAAATTGCCACAGCTAAGGAACACTGGAAAACTCAGAGATAAACCGTTGCAGTGGTTTTAGCACAAATTAAACATGTTCTGAAACACCCAAAACCCTTGTCATGCTATGTCTTGGTAGCATATCACTGCCTCGGTCACTGAGCAAGAATGTTTGAAATTGAAGTGTGCTGCAAAGTAATTTAATCTTACAAATTCTATAGTGAAACTATAAAAAAAATGCATATGGTATCATGGTATCGGTAGACAACACTGAGCAGCATATCCTCAATCCGTGCCCCAAAGGGCCAAAGGTCAGTGTAATGGGAAATAGAAGCCAATAGACCCTGCCATGATTTCGCTTATGTTCACAAAGTCCTTAGGAATTCGCAGCAATGGAGATGTTAACAAAATAAATAGAATATAGAACACCTCGTTTCTAAAAGACGGAAAACGTTTAGAGTCGTATTATATATGCCCAATGTTTGCCCATTATCACCAAATTGCTGGTACAATGATGATGATCATCATAATGATGATAACAATCATGATGATGACGATAAAGATAATCTTATGATAACGATCAATGACAAATCATGCTGATTATGACCATCATGCTGATAATAATGATCATGACCTCCCAAAACATGTCATGTGAGATAGGTCCCTTTAATTCACTAGATCTACGATTAATTATCTCTCTAAGCAACGGCTGAACCAGCCAGGTTCTTTTCTACTGCATTAATTCCATCTGTAATTTTTTGCTGTCTTTAGTGAAAAGCCTTTGACTGTCTTACCTGATCTCGTGTCACTTGGAATCAAGTCATCCATCAGATCAGAGCAACAATTTCCAGAACCAACGTCAATCTCCAGTTCGCCTGTGGTGGATGAGACGGAAGTCGAGTGAATTCTGCAGATGGCATCATTTACTCCACCAGCAGCAGCAGCAGCCGGCATCTTCTCCGCTGAGCGTCGTCGTCTCCATTGTCTCGCATCTTCACAAGTCACCAGACATCCTTCAGTTGGAGCCAGTCTCCAGCCTCTGAAGTCTGCACATACAGCCACAACCGTTGTCATGACTGATCTGATCGTCACAAAACACAACCTCGTTTCCCACCTAATCACCAACCGCCTGCTATAGGAGGGTCACATCTTTTCCGGAAAACCACTTGTGTCAATTGCGCAAACCAACAAATGGCCTACTCCGTCGATCAGCGTAAAATCCAACAATGAATTTAAGTCGATCCAATTATACCGTCCCTTACACTAATTCATCTAATCTATATACACAATAATATCCACATTATATATATAAAATCCTCGGCTAGTTCCTTGTTGGGCGAGACAATTGCCTCGACTAGACCCGCGTCTAAGCGAATGCAAAATGCAAAGCATTCGCAGGTCGGAGGTCGCAACCTGACCTAGCAAACTGCTCAAACTGAACCGCCCAAACAAACAATGCATTAGTCATCAGTGAGGAAACAGCTAGGCTCACCATTCAATGTAGCATTCAACACAAGCATACAGAACCTACAGGCACACACACACACACACACACACACACACACACACACACACACACACACACACACACACACACACACACACAACTGCAGAACTTTTCCAATTGCCAACAAATAGATCTATACATGTTGGATTTTTTTCTCACTTGTTCACCCGATAGACTGTCACTTTGCTCCTTGTTTTTCCGAATGTATCGGTGCATCAGTAAGTAAGGAGATATTCAACACCAATACTCATATCAACAGATTAAACCAATTACCATTACATCCATTAGCCACATATTTCATTCACCTTCATTACCAAAATACACCAGAGATACCTCATTACAGGCTTGATAATCAATCGAATACAGGCATAACTTGGTCAAGGTATGGATCTCAAATTACTTCATCTTTAAAAACAATCTCATCATAAGCTGGTCTTCCAAGGATAACATTATAGCAAGTTTGCAGTGAACATCACAACATAGAATAAATCTGCAAAACCATAGATAATTAGTTACTAGCACAAAAGTTCAATTGCATCATGATATTTTCAGTTACAAAACATATATAACATATATTATTAGTGATTCCATTATCAAAATTCACAATGTATATCTTACTGAACATTAAAAATAAATGCACTTCTGTTACAGCAATTTGCTTTGAACGCATTTGACTTGTCTGCCTTAGAAAACACTCTTTGTGTTGTTGCATAGAAAACTTTTCATATGGTTTCACGAGACATCATCTTAAGTACACTTCAGCAATTGAAACTTAGAGTTGTTCAAACAATTGATATCTGAAGTGGAGTAACTCATGAACATCTAACTGAATCACTGCAAGACTCAGACACACGTTATAAATGCAAAAAGTAATTTTTAAAAAAAACTATTTGCCTACAACTGAATTAATCGGATCAACTTAAATAAGTAATTCCTCAGTGCTTAGAAATTCCTCACATCTGCATCAAGTCCTCATCAATTCAGGAAACTATTTAACCAGCCTTCCACCTCTGTGATCAAGGTTAATATCCTGGTCGCATCTTGTGATATCAACAAAGTCATGTAGTTGCGTTATGTTCTACAATGCTGTAACTGTAACAGACTGACCATAAATAACAGCTCTTTTCTTCACATAAATCCAGACTCTGGTTGCATTCCTCTGACCAGAGGACAGGTAGAAATCCAAGCACTGTGTCCTCTTTATGTTTCACAAGGACACAGACACGAGAGTCCAGTGTCACAACTCTATAGTTATCCGCCACTATGGACTCCTATGCAGCCACGCTAGACCAAAGAATTTTGGTTCAATGCACAAAGTGGACCCAGTGCTCATCTTTTCTTTCTCATTGCTATTGTATCACATTAAAAGTTTAATCTTACGGCGCCATAATATGTAACACCACACTGATAGACAGATATCTGTTACTTCAGAATTTGCAGGTCTTTCGAAAGAAACTTGCATTTTTGGTACTTTCATTAACTAAACCAGCTTGAAAGTGCACATGAATGCATGTACAATTGTACATGTAGTTAAGAATTTAATTACGTTTGTAGTTAAGATTGGTTCGTTACGTTTTCTTGTCAATTTATCAACTTTGTTGCAATCTTTCACCACCTGATTGTATTTCATTCAATCAGTTATATTGGTTAACTCTCTCTGGACATTTTTCACTTGGGTGACCCTTCCCAGAGGAATCGCCATCCATTTGGGGCCTCCATTTTTAGCCAATGCATTCTTATTGTCCACATTTGCTTCATTTTGTGTAGTCTGGTTGCGATAAAAGAATTGAATTGTTCAAATTCAAGTTGTTCATCGAAGGTCCTATGAAAATCCAACCCCAGGTACCCTCTCAGGTTAAGAGCAAACATACTGCTACTGCTTTGGATAGGAAGCGATTAACAATAGATTTGCACTGAAGACTGGCATTGCAACACGATTAGCAGCATCCTTCGTGACCTCCGGCCAGACACCTCAGGCCAGACACGCTTGACATGAACTACAGCACAATAGCCTGAACGCACTCACGACCAATTCAACGACTCAAGTCTATCTTCCCCCCCCCTCCAACCCCCAAGTCGTGACTGCAAAGCATGACTTTAGTCCGTGATATCCCAGAACAGATATAGTATCTGCCTTTCAATGTCATTCTCTGTGACCTGCATACAGACAAGTCCTTCAGCTCAACATGTAATGTATGATCTGCAACCGCCATAAATTGCAGGGTACAGTGGTACAACCAGGTACACGTATTGAAATGGCCTCACAAATTTACACGTATTCCATTACAATTTCATACCATGCATGTGGGTTCAAACCCAGGTTGCAGAATTAAAAGGTTTGCACATCATCCACCTGGTCATTGTCCCAAATCAACAGACTGTTGGGCTTAACAAGTAACATGTAGCTTCCACACAGCCATGCTCAAACAAACAAAGCAAAGAAAGCATCAAACAGCCAAGGTATATACATAGGTATCCATTTCATTCATTCATTTTCATTTCGAAAATTTATATAGTGCCTCTTCAAGAGATCTACTCAGAGGAGTTCACTTAAAATGACAGAAAACTGAGAAGAGAAAGTCGCTACACAGCAGACGATATCCTAAAAGGTATCCCGATATCCTAAAAGGTATTCCAGTATCCTAAAAGGTAACAAGATATCCTAAAAGGTATCCCGATATCCTAAAAGGTATCCCGATATCCTAAAAGGTATCCCGATATTCTAAAAGGCATCCCGATATTATGGCCTTGACTAACCTGTGGCTTGGCAATATATTTACTCAAATACTGACCTGAACAGCCAGACAGCATGACCTGATGTCAACATGACCAGACAATCTGGCGGTGTATCACCTGCAGTGCTCCGCCCTACATATCTGATCTTTGTGCACTGTCTCCTACTTAGCCTCCCATGAAGCTCTGCACTCATGGGCAATAAGGGAAAGCTCATAGTCCCTCGAGCCCACTCCTAGGTCAGACAGCGTCGAGCCCTCTCGGTTGTTGGCCCCTCAATGGGCTCTCACTTGGGCTGTGCTTGCTCCCTCGGAATTATTTGCTTGCTTTCTACCAGTTGCTCAAGACCGTCCTTAATAGCCATGGCTGGGCTGGGAGCGCCTCTGAGTAGGGGTACTATATAAATTTTTTGAATGAATGAATGAATGGACAAGGCTGGACAACTGATAGAAGGGAAATGGATTAAATTTCTGTGCATAGCATCTATTGACCAGTGTATACATAGGGTAAAATTACCGCTCAAAATTTGCAATGTTTTATCAAATTGGCCAAATTCTACCACCATTAGTTGGCAGCTTATGTGACATAATAAGGCTCTATATTAATGACACAATATACTGATGCAATATAAGGTGTCTTCCATTGTATTGGAAAGCGGAACATTTAGTAGGAATGATGATGATGATGAGTTCTCTGCCTGAAACCAGGTTCATTGAATTTTTTTATGCAACCTGGGGATAAAATGGTTCCTATTGTCTTTTTCAGAGACAATTGCGGATGAGTAACTTGTCCAGAGTCGCTTGAGGAAGATTTGAGCCTGAGACCCTCTGGTAACAAGGCACAGAACATAGCGCTACACCATTGCATTCCAAATATGTGAATACAATTGGGACAATATTTTTTTTTATTGTATTTAAACATTTATACCTTTAGTACGGTGAACCACTCATAGGCGCTCCCAGTGTGGAAAGCCCCTCGAGAAGAAGCAGGTATTGAGAAGAGACAAGGTAGAAGAGAGACTGCCAGACAGAAGTGTAGAGCGAATAGAAGGAAAAGCGCATTCCAAAAAAGGACCAATTGTGGCAAGTGATCGGAACTGAGCCAAGGTAGTTCTAGAGCAAGGAACCAAAAGGTCTGTTGAATGAACGAAGTGGATGGTGGGAGGAAACTGAGTGAGGACGGAGTATGACATTGGGGCAAGACCCCGCTGAGCCTTGGTAAGTACAATGTCTTTGTCTGATACGCTCCTTTTGGGATTGATACAAGTTTCACCAATCTTCCTGAAACTAATGCTGGGCAGACAATAACTGAAATACCAAGCCTGTAAGTCATTGCCTACAGATCACATGGATGCAATCATGCATGTCTGAAAGCATCAAAGACAAGTGCACAAGTACCAACATTCAAAACATGCATGTGTTCTCTTCGCTATATGGCTGTGTTGATGACCCGCAGATTCACAACAATCCAGTGACAGACAGATGGAGGGATTGGAGGAGGTCTTAAGTCTCAACACAATCCAAACCTACAAGAGCTCAGTTACACTGTACTGTAGAAACATCACAAGAAATATACATTTACAGAGTGTTCCAATATCATCATAAGTTCCTTTAAAGCAGAAGAGCCACAATCCATTAAGGCATTAAGGCATTTATAAGCGGGCAGCCGTGGGTATGAATTGCTAGCAACTGTATTTCTGTAACTGTATTTCTGTAACTGTGGCATAAGGCTAGTTATCCATCCTCTCCTCGACTGCCTGATCCTCCCACCAACAATGCACACAAGGCATGCACACAGTTTATAGCTAGATTTCAAAGGCAAACAGATGTTGCAGATATTCACCCTGGGGATTAAAAACCATCAATCTCTCTCGACTGACATTCGAGCATGCAGACCACGAGACTAATGTGTAGAGGTGGCAACATACTTCCTGTGTACTTAATTCTATTGTGAACAGATACTTGACAACTTGTCACTTGATCATTGGATAACAAAATGGACCATGTGAGAATTTGGCCGAGTTTAAAGTAAGTTACACCAACAGTCAACCAACACCCTTTAGCTCACCAATACATACAATAGTGCACTAATTTTCACTTACTTCTACTAAGCACTAAAGGAAGTTGACATTTTGAAGATAATTATTACATATTTATGCATGCATGATTTGTATATACAGGTCAATGGAAAGCAAAAGTTCTTCCCTGACTTATTATAACCTGACTTATGAATTTAGTAAACGTTGTGTCATATGACCACACATCAATCAATGGAGCTGAACAATTGTAAACTTGGTCAAAGGTGTTAACACGGTAACCAACTAACGGGTAACCAACTAACGGGTAACCATCTAACGGGTAACCAACTAACATGTAACCAACTAACAGGTAACCAACTAAAGGGTGGCTCAAACTCATACACTCCAAGGCAAGCACTCTAAACTCGATATTTAAAGTTCAGATTGCTCACCTTGCAAGTTAAGAGTGCTCGCCTTGTGGCAAGGAGAGCATGAGCTCACGACTCCCATGAGATGGCCATTGTGTGCCGGAAAACAATTGACTGCACCGTGACATCTCCCACCTTCTGGTTTCACAGGTGTGACTACAGATTATTAAGCCATCAGTGCATGTCTAACACTGTAGCAAACTGCTAAATATAGCCAATATGACTCTTTGGCCGAGTTTTCAGTCGTGTCATGACTTACAGCCACCTGGGCCTTCTATGTCGTTTAAAAGGCAAACAACCATGTACCATTGTACGTACCTCTCTCCTCTACTTAGCACCACACATAGAAAATGCATGGCCAAAGTAGGCCATTCACAAATTTATCTAAGCAGCCAATTGATAACAATTATAATCAGGATAGTTTTAAATCGAAAATCAAACTAAGACACTAGAGAGAAACCTTGGAAACATTTGCAACTAATTTTTCATATTTATTTCTCTATTTCTATAGCGCCCTTCAAGCTATATATTCAGAGGCGCTCCCAACCACAGTGCGGACACTGCATCAGAGTTTCACGCCAATGCACCCGAGCAATTGTGATTGAGGGATTTACTCAAGGTCCCTACATGGCAGCTTGAGGTGGAGTAGGACCTGGAACCCTCCGGCTCCAAGGCACCGAACACCACCACTAAACCATCATGCCCCGCAGTTTAATCGACTCTTGGTGAAATAAGTGGGTTTCATGATACAATTCTGCGTGACATTGAGATAGAATTAACTTAGTGCTCAGTCCTTCCCGTGCAGGTTTGCACATTGGCCAATGCATTTCTTTCATGTGTCCGGTGCCAGTGTTTTAGAGCCTCATCCCATGACATCTCCAAGCACCTCATAATTAGTCCTCATATTGTCCTTCAAGGTATGTCATTTTCTTCCCTCATGGTTCAGATCAACTTCTGTGCTTTTCTATATGAAACCAGGTGTCCCATCCATTTTAATCTTTCTTTTCTGATTATGTTCTATATGGCCTAATCTCCCGTATGCCATACCATGATTCTATTAGGTATTTCATCGCATCTCAAAACATGCAGAACTCTCCTCAACCACTGACGAATCAGGACTGCATTGAAATATTTGTGATATATTGACACTTCACTTACAATAGTTCAAAGAACGTGGAAGTTTTTCATATAAAACCAAATTCACCTGTGCACCCAAGTTGATGTTTCTGTTAAAAATTAATTAAGTATAGCCTTTATTAAACCAATTCTAAATCCACTCTCTGCAGTGCTTAAAGTGTGGAAAAATAAGTGCCTGGATGCCCCTTACCTTTCCAAAAGAAGTGCCTGGACCCCTTACTTTTTCAGGCACTTATTTTCCACACTTTCAGCACTGAATAAGCTAAAGAGCACAACAAAATCGATTGATCTTAAACACCTACCCTCTGTTTATCAATAATTTTGGCTACCAGCAACAGGATATTTCTTAGTAGTGACTTTTACTCATTCGCAAATGTTTCAGCAAGGAACAGAGCTTAGGAGCATTCAGGCCTACGTAAATCAAGATGTATTCTGGATAGGCTATAGATACCTCTAGCCAAATAGGCTTATAATGGCATGTTGCTATGTTTAAACGGCAGAAAAAGTCGTATAATTCTGAATCAGTAAAAGTCACTACTAAGAAATATCCTGTTGCTGGAAGCCGAAATAATATTACAAAATGCTTATGTAGCACTATTTTTAGTCCTATACATTGCTATACTCAAGTAATGTAGGCATACATGTACTATCGGGGGCGATTGGTTACACGAATTCTTGCCACAATGGAAGTGATTCATGCCAAAGTAGACGCCGGAATGCTAACAAATAATGTTGCGCGGGCGAATAATTTAAAACGCTAAAGCGATAAATTACCACCAAAAGTCCATAAGCTTCTGGTGGAAATAAGAGGTTCTACGAAATTGCAGTCGATGATGTGGAGTTGCTTCACACAAGAGTCTTTAACCGACCCGTATATCATATTGATCAATCATAGTTACAAAGTCACTGTTAATTAAACAAATATGATAACCGATAAATCTAGGGAATCAAAGAATCGAATATGGGATGCAAAAGGCATAAAAATACATAATATGTATCCTATAGATGATGAACACAAACCTCAGCATAATTCAGTAACTCTGCAAACATAGGAAATTCAAGTGCCAACGTCAAAATCTCATCGTCATCTCATAAGTCGAATTTTACAGGATTTAGAAATTACTTATTATATCGCAAATTATCAGTTTTGTTTACACCTTCGTATCACTGCCATGAAATGTTCAGAAGTCAGAACGTACCTAAGGAACGTACTGTCTAACAATTATTATATAGCGCGTGTATTTCATTATAGTTTTTTGCTATTTATACTGTAGTGAGGCTGAGGCCACATTCATTACGTGCTTGTAATATTTACCTAGAGCTATTATCAAAGACCTTATAGTCTACGAGTAAAACTCTAATATCTTTGCTATTATGGCTCAGTCAATTGGTCTTTCTGTTTGGAATGCGCTTTCTCCTACTGTTCGCTCTATAATTCAGACATCGATCACTCTCTGACACATACTAAGCACTTGAAATTTAAGCTGTTCTTTTTCGCCGTGCTGAAGCAGGGAGCACCTCTGAGTAGTTTCCCTGAAGAGGTGCTATAAAATACTTGAATGAAAGAATCCTCTTCCTTCTCTCTTCTCAAAATTTGCTTCTTCTCGCGACTCGCGAGGCTTTGTGCATATAAGGAGCACATAATATGTTCAGATATATTATATCTGAACAGTTCACCCTGTTAGATAGTAGATGCGCTTTACAAATGATACAATTCGATACAATACAATGTATTGTTATTGTAGAGAGGTTCAGAGTAATGGCGAATACTTTGCATAACTCTGGCACCACTGCACGAAGAGTGCACGGATTATAGACAAGGCTTGGAATTCTAAAAGGGCTCTAGAAATCACTGTTAGAAGCAAATCATGTAACAATTTGCTAACCGGTGTTTCTAGACTAATTTGACCCTGCTGAAAACGAAAATCGCTGTTAGCAAGCTGGATTTTTGGCCGTTCAATGGGAAAACAAGATGGCGGACAAAATGGCGGTCAGTTACTTCAAATGGCTATAAGTAAAGTATTGTATGCGACAGGAACACGATTTTAGACTCTAAATTAAGATTATAGGGTGCAAGGAATACAATGGAACCAAATACACATATGTAGCACTGCAGGAAAATCAAAATGGCGGACAAAATGGCGGCCAGAATCTTAAAATGGCTGTAAGTGAAGTTATGTATGCAGTGGAATCATGATTTCAGGGTCTAAATCAACATTTTTGGGGTCAAGGAATGCAATAGAAGCAATGTAACATATGTGGCATTGCACGGAAACCAAGATGGCGGACAAAATGGCGGACAAAATCTTAAAATGGCTATAAGTGATGTCATGTATGCAGTGGAATCATGATTTCTGGGTCTAAATCAACATTTTCGGGGGTCAAGGAATGCAATGGAAGCAAGGTAACATATGTGGCATTGCACGGAAACCAAGATGGCGGACAAAATGGCGGACAAAATCTTAAAATGGCTCTAAGTGATGTTATGTATGCAATGGAATCATAATTTCAGGGTCTAAATCAATATTTTCGAGGTCAAGGCATGTGATGAAACCAATGTCACATATATAGCACTGCCTGGAAACCAAAATGGCGAACAAAATGGCGTCAAGAATTTCAAAATGGATGTTAGTGAAGTCATGCATGCAATGGGAACTTATTCAAATTTTTTGCCAGGTCTTTGCAAGATGGTATCTGAGACCTGTGCAGTTGAATTTATCCCCAATGTTCCCTTATTTGGCCAGATATGATCATTCAAATTATCGCAATGCCTTCAGCAAGTATTAAACCAAGGAGTGTTGTTCAAAAGAACACTGACAAAATTATAAAGAAAGATTGGTATATCATGCAGTGCCTTATGATATCGTATCAAGCCGAATGTCCCATGGATCTGGAAACACGATTGTGCCATGGACTTTTCTCAAAACCAATTGGATTGGATTCTCTCTGCAAAAGTAACTTGTCCAGTCCGCATTTCTATAGCAGAGGCATAGCATTTATTTATTTAGAATATTTTGTGTAGCGCCTCTTCAAGGTAGGCTACTCGGAATCGCTCCCGACTTAACCACAACTGAATAGGACAGTTTTTAGATTCTTAAGGAACAGACTTCAACAGAGTGGAGTGACCCATGGGCTTGCAATAAGCGCTGTGAAAAGGGGTTGACCATTCCCATTCCAGATTTTAGAACCAGCTACAGAGAATGAAAGGTGATGTTGAATAGCAGACCGCGAGTGAACCAGCTCATCTTGGTCCGCCAACCGAAGAGTAGATCGACGCTGGACATCCGAGGTTGAAAAACAGAGTTCTTTCAGACATAGTGAGGCTAGTCCATCAAGCATGCACTACCTAACCAACACACAAACCCTGCAGGCAATCCGCTGCGGTAAAGGGAGCCAATGCAAGACATCCCGCATATTGTATGAGACATGACCAAATATTGCGATATGCCCATAATTCGCGACGCAGTTCATCCGACCTGTTGCAGACAAATTATTGATGGACATGCAATGGTTCAAGCAACAGGGAACCTCCAAACGCGAAGACATTTGGTGACCTGACAGGTACAGTGGATACCTGTGTACAGGTAGCCTACTTTTGATCGGCTACAAGAGGGCTAATAATTATTGCCTTCGATAGATATAGTGGACATTGCTTTGAAACAGTGAAATCGTACAGAAAATTACCACCACAACTCTGCCACTGTGTGGAGTCTTGAAATACTCCGTTGTCGGAAAATTGGATGAATGTTCTTGGTATGCTTGAAAGAAAGACTGATCTAGCTTCACTCCTGTCCATTCAGCTTTCAGCAGCCACATTTGGAGATATGGATTAGAGCGGTTGCTGGTGGTTACGTGAAAAAAGATACGGTGTTGTCCACTGCCGGATCGTATGTGTTTGCTTTGTATTTAACGGTGTTTTGGTGAAGGCAGGAACATCAGCGGAACAGAAGCTCATCCAATTCACGCAACTATGAAGAATTGAATGGCCTTCATGCTACAACTGGCCCAACTGGGTGTGATTTGACATATTTAGCAGGAATCAGCTGACAGAATGCATGAATAAACTAGGCCTACTTGAAAGTTCCCACTTACTTTCTACATTTGAAACATTCCCTTAATTATGACCTCATTACCAAACTGTAAGTTTGGAAAGGCCCATTTCCTAGATATTGATGTTCAGATATCATCCTCATCTTCATCAGATAGAGTGTGGTGGAAGAAAGTAATCCTTACCAGTGTGCGCCAAAGCCACTATATAGAGTGTCTACAGCAAATCATGTGAAGTTGACAAACGTAGCATCAGTCCCTGCTGCTATCGAAGTGCGATCTTGTCATGTGCACTCAGGTGCAATTGCATTGACAGCAACAAGGCCTGAATTGACTCTACGGTACCCTATATCCGTCAAGTCATGAAAAGTTGAAACTATTGATAGGTCAAGTTATGAAAGATTGAAGCATGCATACTGTATATACATAAAGCCAGCAATAGTTAAACTGCAGTGCAGTCATAGGCAACTAAAAATTTCCACTATAGGTATGACAATTTCACTGCATAACACTGCATGTGATTTTGTTGAAAGCATATGACCTGGAAATTACTAGTCCAGACTGAAATCTAGTCTCCATCGTATATGTTCAAGACATCACTCATAGCCAGTTGAAGTTTTTGTGTGCACCATTTTGGTTTTGGTTTTCTGGCAGTGTCACATAATATATTCCGTGTCTTTAATTTCATCACTTTCCTTAATTCCGAAAATTCTCATTTACATTCTGAATTGATGTATTCATTAGATACAGAAATTCACTAACAGCCAATTCAAGAATCTGGCCGCCATTTTGGTGTCCAGGCAGTGCTATATATGTGACATTGGTTTCATCACATGCCTTGACCTCGAAAATATTGATTTAGACCCTGAAATTATGATTCCATTGCATACATAACATCACTTAGAGCCATTTTAAGATTTTGTCCGCCATTTTGTCCGCCATCTTGGTTTCCGTGCAATGCCACATATGTTACTGTGGCGGCACGCCCCGTTCGTCACGGCCTCTCAAATCGTACTTAGGCCAATCCAACATTTCGGTTACGACCGGGGAAGATTGTCTTAGCAAGGAGGCCCGGAACTGGGAGTATATTTCCGTCGCGTCGGAATCCACATCTGCCCCGTCCGCGGTCACCGGGGAGGTAACGACCTGAGCGCCAGGATGGCCAATGCTCAAAACAGGGTCCACTTTTCCACGGGCAGCCGATCCGCGCTTGGAACTCCCTTTCACCGCGACCGCCTTTGCCTTCTTCCCTACGCGGTCTTTTCTCTTTCGTACCATGTAACAACGAACGGTCGAGGCGCCTTCACTCCCGAGAGGCATGACCTGAGTTTGGCATCCAGTCGGCCATAGGTAACGGAACCAGTTCCATTCTAGGGGATTTAACCCTATACGAAGTAACGACACAGGCATTGTCTCGTATGCCAACACAACCAATAGGTCTTTTTCTGGTACCAGGCCTTTAGGGAGACCACCCTTGTATCGCTCGGAGGCGATTAACTTGTACAACGGCCGAACACGCCGAGATCAAAATAGCCAGAATACGCGGCGGTTGCCAAGCGCACGCGATTCTCTATCACTGAGATTCCTGCACGCTATCCGAAGGAATTGCGTACGGTCGACTCTTTACTTCACGTAAGCCGCCGCAACAGGCGTCAACGGTAACTGACTTTCGTATCGCTTCTGGCTCGTGGTCACTGTCAACAGACCAGCATCGCTCCCGTATTGGGGGCTTAAAAATTAGCTAAGGGGTATACACTTCCTTAACTAAATTAACTTAGGGTAACGAACCGGTAACTGATGCAATTAAAGGGAGCTGTCTAGACCAGCTGAGTTCTCCTAGACAACGCGTACGCGATTTCCCTTGGTCGCGGAAATGCGCTTCTCGGTGAAGACAAGCTTTCACCGTTTGCTACCACACAATATTCACCAACAGACGTTACAGAGATATTACACTGGGTGTGCTGAGCAGATCAACACCCCAATCGTACAAATCGGACTACAACTGACAGAGATACACGTTCTCGACCGCTACGCTTACGGTCTTTCGCGGTTCGGGGGAAACGCCGGTGACAACCGTATGACGCTTCCGACACGAACTCGAATCACTGACACAGGTCACTGGCTCTCGATGTAGCTAGAGAGCGCTTGATTTACTGAGCAATATGACACCAACTTTTCGTTATTCGCACAACAACTCACAAAGTTACACTCACCCGACCAGTCGTGGCCGGTATCTACCTTGGACTTCAACCAACGCTGATCAACGGCGGCTGATATAGCCAAGCGATCGTATCGACAGGCTCTACTACTAGCCGATTCAAAGACCAGAGGTGAAAGGAAAGATATTCGGTAGTCAAAGAATATCGCAATACACTCGCAGACCTAGGGCACTGCGCGTTGCCCACACAGACCTGTCGGCGGCGGTCGTTCGCTTGACCGCGGCGCCGCGTAACCGAACTCTACGGGAAAAGACCGGGGGAAACTCTTCGCGAGCTCCTACCGTCGAAACCCTTCCAGATATCGCTTAACTCTCTTCCGACTGACTGGTCCCACTCAACGAGACGCACAATCTGACACCAAGATTGCAAGGATCAGGTAACAATTGACAAAGTTTTCCCGTAACCCTGGACGTTCGCTGTCGGCCTTCGCGGCGTCAGGCGAAAAGTCAAGAAAATCGGCTAAGTCCTTTTCACGCGCGAGGCGTCTCCTCCAGACTATACCGTTGAAACCGTAACAGATACAGACAAACCTCTCACAGGGCAAGTCTTCTACTCGTCGAGATGAACCAGATTGTCGCTTAGTTCAAAACGATTGGATCACAGCTGACGGAGTTATTCAGTGCGCAACTACTTCGTCCGGGCGACCGCTGGGATAGCACGCGAACAGAACAGCAACGCACTTTAGTTGGCGGCCGAGTAGACCGGGGAAACCAAGTTTCGCGTCGGCTAAGTCCACTCACGCGCGAGGCGCTCTCACTAGACTGTAGCGTCGAAACCTTAACAGATGCTGACAAACTCTCAACAGGAAAAGTCTTCTACTCGTCAAGATGAACAAGATTGTCGCTTGGTTCGAGACGATTGGACCACAGGATACAAAGTTATTCGTTCAGACCGGGGACTAGGCCGGTCGTTCGCGGCCGCGTAAGAAAACTACACGCAAAGACCCGAAAACGGCCTTTCGCGAGCTCCTACCGTCGGAACGCCTTCAGATATCGATTAGCCCTACACAGGTAAAGTGACACAGCCGCCGAGGCGCACAATCTGACACCGAGATTGCAAGGATCGAGTAACAATTGACCAGGATATGCCTCCCGGCAGGTTTCGCTAATGAATTAGAGCTGGATGCCAGGTGCAAATCGCAACTGTAATTATGCGTCGCCTAAGTGCGGCAAACGATGATCCCACGACGTTCGCAGAGGTCACCAAACGCCGCCGTGTGCAGTTACAAGAGGCAACACAGCTACAGATAACAGGAAACAAGGATTCAGAATTATCGAGGCCTTACCGCTTTCTACGGTTGCGCGCTCGCCTTGGTCGGCCGTGCGGATTAACCGACGCGGGCCGCCAGAAGTATCGATTTTAGCTCTGTGTCACACGTACAGGGCAATTCACTGCCAGCACTCAGCGGGTCTGATTTTCAACACGGCACCAAATGCCAGGAGACAGTTGCAAGTAAGACGGGATGAGCCACCACCAACTCTCCCTGGTGCGTCGAAGCGGGGCGATGCCCAGTCGGCCGCCGTTCGATCGTCACCGCAGGTAACGTATAACCTTCGCGTGTGCGAATTCGATCCGGATACAATATTTCTCGTCAAATTCACCAGAAAACGTTTGGACACCAACAAACCAACGTAGCAATGTCAATTCAACGTGCCGGGACTGCGTAGAGAGCAATGAAACGAACAGAGTTAATATTCATTGCCCATAGAGTGATCGCCACCACTCTACACTAGTAGCAGAACATCGTGTGGCAGGCTTTATTCCACCGGAATATCGCTGTCTGCACGCTATGGTTTGGCTTGAAATAAATGATCGGTCTTCCGTATAGAAAAACCGTTATTATTTCGCCAAAAATCCATTTCTTGTCCGATCGTCACCAGGTTTCTTTCTGTCGCTTCCCAAACGACTTCTCCGTAACTTACGCCCTAAATTAAAGTTATTGGACCTACCTAGAATTATTTATGGAATTAAAACTAAGATTAGCCCTACTCGTACACGCGTTTGAGATGCGGTTTGGCTGTGTTAGGCCTTGCCGTCAATCTCGTCTGCTTCCAGCAACGTTTTGCAGACTCTGACTTGTCGGTCGCGCTTTAATTTCGCGTGTTTCCGTAGCGCATACGCCGTACATTTCTCCGCTAGGGACATTACGCCTTACCTATTATTGATTCTAACTAGACGGTTTGGCTGCTTTAAGAGCGTAACCGTCGCTCCGGCCTTGTATCCAGCTTCAGTTTGACAAGGCAATCGGTCGGAGTTTATCGTCTTGTGGCTGAAACGCCACATTACCTTGCTTCCATTGCATTCCTTGACCCCCAAAAAATGTTGATTTAGACCCAGAAATCATGATTCCACTGCATACATAACTTCACTTACAGCCATTTTAAGATTCTGGCCGCCATTTTGTCCGCCATTTTGATTTTCCTGCAGTGCTACATATGTGTATTTGGTTCCATTGTATTCCTTGCACCCTATAATCTTAATTTAGAGTCTAAAATCGTGTTCCTGTCACATACAATACTTTACTTATAGCCATTTGAAGTAACTGACCGCCATTTTGTCCGCCATCTTGTTTTCCCATTGAACGGCCAAAAATCCAGCTTGCTAACAGCGATTTTCGTTTTCAGCAGGGTCAAATTAGTCTAGAAACACCGGTTAGCAAATTGTTACATGATTTGCTTCTAACAGTGCCATTTTGAGATTCCAAGCCTGGTCTATTAAGGAAACGCTAACCGTTGGCAAGTTCGTAGACCATACATTGATACGAGTGCAGGGCTTCACTTCCCTGTTAAACTTCCCTGTAAAACTCATACAGATTTTAGAATCTATTTTTACCCCAACCAATCAACTTACGCTGTCTCACCAAAGTCACCATCCCTTTCTTAAAGTGTTAACAACTTAACATGTGCGGAAGGTAAAACGATTTTGGACGAATTGCAATATAAAACGTTTCTGCTTTTGGCTATTAGGCTAGACTTTCTCATAAAATGACCTCATGTATGGACGAACGCTTTGCACAGGTAATTATAGCTAACTTTCGCGTTCTTTATTATTAAATTTTCAGCATCGGAGACCTTGGTGTGTTCGAGTAGGATAAGGTTTGGGTTAGGGTTAGGGTTAAGGTTAGGGTTAGGGTTATAGGGTCGGTTAGGGTTAGTGTTAGGATTAGTGTCGTCATTAGATACTTAACAGTCATACAGAATTTTCCGCTCTCCACTACTTTTGCCAAAGTATACGCGTTATCAGTTAAAAGCTTGCGAACTTACTTACTCTGACCTTTCTTTGCTCTGCAACGCGCCACTATAATTGGGTCAGATGTCATTGGTTCACCTAATAATAGATCTCAATGAGTTTACGGTAAGACAGGGCTTCGACTCGTATCACTGTATGGTCTACGAATTCGCTAACCGTTGAGGTCCACTTAACCTTCCATTCGGTAGGTGGCGATGAAAACTGTCACTAACCGAGTCTATTGAAATAAATAAAAGATTTAATTAAGCAGCTTCGTAGAATAATTTTTAATTTTTAATTTAATTTTTTTAAATTTATTTATCCGTTTCCAAAGCGCCCATTTAAGTTCGCTACCCAGAGGCGCTCCCGATTACAGTGCGGCATATTGCGCTATATAAAGAATTGGAAAATTTCTGAGTTGTTATCAGCTGCTACATGACTAATAAATCGCCAATCGCGGTATTTGCGTGCAATATTTTGGAATTTTATTTTACTTAAAATATTCATTTTAAATAGCTTCTTAGCGGTTGTGTTTATTCAATATTTATTGTGCACGTCTGTCGCTAAACAATGAATGGTACTGAACGCTTAGAAGCCTAAGCTACTTTATAAGTTTATTTTGCAGGTTTGCGCGATTTGTCGAGTGCTAGACATGCGGAAAACTAGAAGTTGAAATAATTTTCCTTCACAGCATTTTGCTTGGTTGCATGAACTATTTTCGCAACAATATCCGTTGGTATTTAGTAGTAATTTATTGAAGATTCGCGTCATGAGCTTCAAATCCTTCCAGTTGAAGTTGTGCTGATATATCGCATTCGTAAGTTTCTAAAGCGCCGTGTAAAGCCGCAGGGTATCAACTTATTCACGAGTAATACGTCTTGTCGTCGTCGTAGGGGTTGTGAAGAGACGCCAGATGAACAAAATTCGCTTACTAGAAGATCGAGATAAAAGCCCTTGCTACATTCCCATAATTATAAATAAATATGAGTCTTAGATTCCCATAATGAGAACGTGGCTTCGAATGGTGTGGTAAAGCAGGATTAATGAAACAAAATGGGAGTAACTAAAATTGATTTCTATATCCAGAGCAAAACAAAGAGAACAAACTATGGGCCATCGAGTACATAATTCCTTACCAACGGTGGTAGATGACATTTGACTTAGGTGTTCAGTGGCTGCTTTGGGTATTTAATCATATTTGCTAAGTTACTACATATTTTTGTAGCATTCGTAAAACTATTAATCAATATTGCCTTTTTTCATCAAAGTTTTTAAAAAATTTTAACGTAATTTATCTAACCTGCAATGACCAATGGACCATTTCTGCCATTGAAATTAATTTTTTGCCATAAGTATGGATGATATTGCTTTACGTACTATAGAACCTGGCAGCTTTGTTGATAACTGTAGCAATTTTTGTTGAGCAAGCACTAGGAGAAGAAGCTAATTTGAATATGCAATCTGAGGGAATTCAGAGGATGCTATTTCAGTCTTACTGGAAGATGTTATTGATGTTCATGTTGGTGTTCTTTCAGATAAAGATTTTCCCAGTGAGATGACTTCAGAACAAGAACTCATGAGAAGTAACAGCAGGAAAAGTGACTTGGATACCATGCAGGCGGGTGATGCAATTCAAGACAGTAATGCATGCACTGATACAACTGAGGCACTTGTAAAGAAAATCACTCGCAGTTATTCAGACGGCCAAGTGGAGAATTCTAATAACAATTTCATTGGTCCAACATATGTTGACAGTGCACACGAGGATGGATTCAGTGGTAACACAAATAACACTATTCAGTTGAATAACAACTGTGATAAGGACATTGTGGGACCTCTGAAAATTGTAGTAAAAAGAGCTTTTGCAACAGATGATGACCGTGAAAGATGCCAAGTAGAGTCATTGTCTGCCAATGAACCAAGTAGCTTATCTGCTAGCAACAATTTTGTGGGACCTCTGAACGTTGTAGTAAAAAGAGAAGTTTCAGCAGATAATGACCGTGAAAGATGCCAAGCAAAGTCTTTGTCTGCCTGTGAACCAAACAGCTTATCTTTTAGCAACAATTTTGTCAAAAGGGAAGGAAATGTGTCCGAAGGTGACAGAGTTAATGGCAACGAGACAGACCTGCTTGTAGACAGCAAGTGTAACGATACCAGTGAAGCATTTGGTGACAGTAGCAATGCTGAAGTCAAAGCGTCTGCAAAAGATGAAGCAGGTGCTGCAAAAGACGAAGCAGGTGCTGCAAAAGAAGCTGCCGATAATTTTGACAATGCTCTGGAATTCGTTGCCAACCATTTTGCTCATGATTCGGATGATGAGAAGAAAGAAGTACCAGAAGAACGAGCTTTTATGTCCGAGCTGTCAGACGTTGGACGATATGCTTATGCTTGTCTTATGGCACATGCTCTGCACACTTTATTTGGCTATTCATCCACAAACAGGTTAGACTCTTTTCAGTAACCATCACTTTAATATTTTCAGAAAGGTTATTTGTAAAGAGGTTATTTATTAAAATATATTCCATCGTACAGTTTTAAAAGTTGTGGTTTTGAGGATACTTTGGCAGACGGACATGTGACCCCAATCCATGACTAGAGAGCCTTCATTATCAGATTACGTCATGGTGATGAAGTGCATTTGTTCCCAGAGGAGATCCCAAGAGCCATTAGCTAAGGAATTACTGACCAGACTTAATGTGTGAATAACTTAGTTGACTAACTGAGTTGATCGTGTAGACTTGTTAAACAGACTGGCTTAACAACTTCTTAGGTTATTCAGGACTATATAACGTGTAGTTATGTAATGCATTTTACCACTTGCTGTCCGATAATTCCGATGAAGTTCTGTGAAATGTTAATTTGAATAAATTTATGAAAAGTTGACAGATGTAAACGAGTGTTTATAAAAGGAATAAAAGGCATGATGAAGTCTGAGGCTGCCTTGTAGTCCTTGTTTAGCTTGCAGTCCATTCTGTATTTATTAATCAATTAGTTCCCAGCCCTTTTCACAGCAAGTCATTCTTACTAAGTCATTTAATCATACTGCATCCGTTTGTTTGTCCATTTTACCATACTGTATGTGTGTGTTTTTGTCTGAATTAGCAGACATATAATTATGGGCGTTTTTTTATTTCCAGGAAATTTCAGGAAAACTGTATTAAACAGGTTCATCGACGATTGGGTCAAAGCAAAACTGTATGTTGCTAAATCTTATAACATAAATTTATGTAATAAATTGTTGCAATGAATTGTGATTGTTTGGCTGCTATTTTCTGATAGATTTAAGATGACAGCTGTCAATGCAAGTGTTAGATATAAGTCATCTTCATGTATGTGAAGTTTTGGTTGGTAGTCACTGTGAAGGAACTGTTATAATTAAGTTATTACAGGTAGTGTGCCAGGTGTTTTGTGCTGTTGTTACGCATGAATACAAGAGAGTAATCGTAATCGTGCATTTATTTGTTTGTATGTATGTGCACTTGTTATAGTGACCCTTCAAGCACTCTACTCAGAGGCGCTCCCGACTGCAGAGCGGACACTGCATCAGAGTTTCACGCCGAAGCGCTGAGCAATTACGAGTGAAGGACTTGCCCAAGGTCCCTACGCGGCGACTTGAGGTGGATTCGAACCTTCCGGCTTCAAGGCAACGACGCCACCACTACACCACCATAGCGCCACTTCGAGAGAAACTCCTCGGCGGCACTCCATAATGCCTTAAGAGTAAGTGCTAAGGTTATTTTTGTATCCAGTTGTTCATTCACTTTGCATTTCCCAACTACGATGCATATGACTTGTCTTAGAATGTAAATCTGTTCGTGTCTTTTAGCTGCAGCAGACAATGATGATGGTTGTGCGTGGTGATGTATCCCTGGGGGAATCCGACCCTTTGGTTGATTCCTTGAAGGGCCAGTTTGCGAATCCAAAGCTGGGTGCACTGCTGATAATCGAGGATTTGTTGGAAATGAGCCTAAGAGAAGGTGACGTAATGCTCAAAGGCATTTATTTTAAATTAATTTTAATGATTAGACTCATTTATTTGTAATTTAAATTAATTGATGCTCCGCAGAATCTTTTTTAGCTTAAATACAGTAGATATTGTTATGCTCAAAATCCTTTTTTCTTTTATTTGACTTGAATAGTATATCTGAATGTTCAAAAACTGATTGTGAAGTGCCTTTTAGGGTTAGTGCTCAAGCTAGTTTCTTGTTTAAACATGAAAATAATCTAATTCTTAAAATTCTTTAGAACTATTTTCGTTAGTCGTAAAATTCTGGTAATGTTTCTATTTTAATTACATTATTTATTGTCAGAAATGCCTTTGTTTCATTTCGTATTGCTTGCATTGATTCAGATTTGCTAGCATTGGTTATTTATTAACCAGCATGCTTGTAAATTGCCAGAAAGTAGCTGTTGACACTGTTGAGATTATATTCTGGTGATCAGCAGCACTTTCAGCCTAAACTCAGTCTAAAGATATACTGAAGGTAAAGCTTGTTTAGAATATACAATGATACCCATTCAACTAAAATTGGTCCTTTTTATCGGACTATTCTTCTAGTTTTGTTTTAAACTTGTTTCGGACGAATTATTCATTTTGCTTGTAGGTATCTATGATGCACGGATGCGAACTGTGTTGAAGTTCATTAGCCTTGTTCTTGGCGTTCTTCCCGAGGAAATGGAAGACCTGGAGGATGCAGTGCAGGAAAAATTTAAAGAAGATGAACATCTGCCAACAGAGTAAGTGGCAGTGTCTCCGTTTTACCATGTTGCTTTACCATGAAGTTGTACCTACTAAAGAATGGTGTTGATTCCACTTTGCCCCATCTCCTCTGCTGGCTTCTTCATTCTGTTGCTGTATGATTTCCGATCAAGATCCATTATATAGCAATCATTGTGCTGCCTTTCCTAGATATACCTAAATGTGCTGGTATCATTTCGTTGACCACTTCAGGAGTAGTATGCAAAATACGTTTTAATGAGTTCTTCTGAATTACAGCAATAGCATGCTGACCAAAAAGTGTTTAAAATACAAAGTTATGATTTTGAAAATACAATTTAAAGAAGGCTACCATTTAAAGAATGTTGTCTAAAACTGCTTCTTGAAAATACTTTACATGAATGTCATGCATGCACATTATTCTATAAAAAATATATGTATATATATTATAATGTTTATACTACTTGAGTGAATAAATAGGCTGTTTATTGGGAGTTTAATTCCTTATTAGTATTTTTGCTGTTTTTGATGTTTTATTGCTAATTTGGTCACTGGTCACTGTTTTAAATAGAGAAGAAACGCAAGAGAAACAAGCGAAGATGAAGTCACGGCGGATAAAGCGAATTGCTCTGGTCAGCGTGGCTGCTGTTTCAGGAGGCGTTCTGATTGGTCAGTTGTCAGAGAATAAGAACAAGATTGAAAATAGCATATTGTTTAGGGCCCCCAGAAATTCGCGATCTTGCGCAGCGCAATTTTTGCGCAAATTTCCAGGTTTAGCGCAACAGCGCAAAAATTGGCAATCAGCGCGATTTTAGCGCAAATTTTGACAAAATCTTGCTAATTTATCTAAATTGGGCTTTGATTGACTTAAAATCACCGTGGCCCATGACAGTTCAACATCGCAACGACGACCGATGTGTGATAATCAAAATGGCGACCGCCGAATGGGATGAAATCATAGATGAATTTTTAGTTAAAGATCGATATTTTTGGTAGTAATGCACAAACTTATAGTGTAGTATAAAAATTCCAGAACTTCACGGCCACACAATAAAATGTGTTAGACGAAGTTTCTCAAGGCGGTCACACAGCAGCGTCGCTTGCTGTCTCGGCTTATGACAGAACGAACGCATTTAATCTACAGGCGTCAGGCGTGCACACAAAGATGGAAAGCTAGTACTCAGCACGTTGTGTAACTTGGTGATTCATTATAATATAGGCTATATAATACTATTTTTAAGTTATATTTGTAATGAGCGTGGATTTCGGTGGGCATAAATTTTGCAACATTCAAATTATGTGCGATCGTCTGAATACATTAATCTTATGGTTATAGGAACTTTATAACTGCATTTTTGGCTTAATTGTCTAATTTCTAGAATGCCAAAACTCTACATTAAATTACAAAAACACTGTTAGATACTTTGGTACACTGATTCAATGAAAAAATAACGAAGATTTTGATTTTTTAACTTGCGCAAAATTCGCGCAAATTTATCGTTTTTGGTGCGCAATTTTTTCAAGTTTTTGGCGCAAATTTCTGGGGGCCCTAATTGTTATTTTCTATTGCACACTGTGCTGTAAAATAGTGATTGTAGTAACAGCAGATAAAACATACATATAGTGCTATGTAGTTGTTGGCCTATAACTATAACTGATGGTTGCATTGATGTACAAACCGTAAGACTTTTACTCTAAGATAAAAAGAGAATGCTCAAATACGAAACAGAGAATCATCACTTTAGTATATTGCCAAACATTTGCTTTGTTCCAATTTGCTTGATGATGTTCCAATTTAAGGTAAAATTCAAGAAATCCACGTGAAGTAATCATTATATGTTTGGTTCTCTCCATTGGCACGTTCTTCGCTATTAACTGATATCCCAAGCACATATTTCCACTGTCTCAAAACTACTTTCTTTTCTCTTGCACTTTGCACTGGGAGCACCTCTGATTGGTGCACACTGTGAGAGGCGCTTTGTAAATCTATAAATACAATACAATGATGAATGGCAACACCTAATGTTCTATTTCTTTCATGGATTTAGGATTGACCGCTGGTATTGCGGCACCTCTCATTGCTATTGGTGCTGGTGCCATTGTGGGTGGTGTTGGTGCCGCTGGACTGGGAACAGTTGCTGGGGCGGCAATAATCGGATCCATTTTTGGAGTGGCTGGTGCTGGACTTACAGGTTTTATTGCTTTTCATATTCTTATCGTCATCCATTTGCAGTTCCTATTTTTTACGCTAATTTTTTCCACTTGTTGAATTTATTTGATCCTTGCTTTGTACGGAATTGATAGTATTGATTTATAGAGTGTTCTTTTTGAGGTTCTAAGTATTATTCAGTGTAATGGCAGGTAAAACTTCATACTGTTGCGCTGGTCGTTATAAAGTTGTGCCATTGTTTTCTCTTTGACTGAGTATCACTAAATTATTAGTAATAATTTAATAAATGACTGTGAGATTAACATACTTAATGTCAATCTTGAATTACAGATGCTTTCACATTCTCACTCTAAAATAGCTTATTGTAACTTGCTTTGTGGCTTCCGTCGCATAAACTCAACTGGTGCTTAATTTTATGATGTGCTTATTCTTTCCGCTTTAGGCTTCAAGATGAAAAAGCGAATTGGAGAACTGGAGGAGTTTGAGTTTGAGCCTCTGACGGAGGGTCGGTCTCTTCATGTGACGGTCGCTGTGTCCGGATGGTTGAACGAAAAACATACAGGTGGATGGATTCAGGCGGTCTGTCTATGCAAAAGCTGGCTTAAAAAGTTGACCGCTTTAAGAATTAATATAGCAGAAGAGGGAATTATCAGCATCAGCTTAAACTTATGCGTAAAAAATTCACCTTAAACCTTGTTATTAGTGTGCTGTGATCGGGTCTGTTAGTTGACTTGTTGCCGGATATAAATTGTAATTGCTATAACACGTAAGGAATGAAAGTGAAATGAGAACTTTTGTACATGTAAACAATTAGTCTTTTTTGCTGTATGAAAAGGCTGTGTGATTTGTTGACCTTCAGTACAAAATGATATTCATTGTTGTCGGATGCAAGAAATGCTGTTTCCTTTCTTGTTTATTTTCTTGCACTGTTGTTTAACAGCTGATTGGGACTGGTGGGATGATTTTTCTGTTATGTATAATTGGGATATTTAACAACTGCTGATATCCATTATTTACTTTTCATTTGTGTATAACAGACTTTCGCAGTGTTTGGCTTGGACTGTCGAATTCCCGGGAGCAGTATATTCTACGATACGAAAGCAGGTACATGCGTGAACTTGGCATGGCAATGGACTACATCGCAAATATTGCCATTTCCGCTGCGGTCAAACATACTCTGAAGCAAACTCTCTTATCAGGTGTGGACTGCGATTATATTTGTGCACTGAAAACAGATAATAACAATATAATAACAATACTAATGACAACAATTTATATGATGCCGTAACTTGGCCCCCCAAATGCTGCATTTGAATGTAAGGCAAATTGTTTAAGTTAAACTGCCTAAGTTTCTATGTATTGGGCATTTATAAAGTACCTCTATCAATAACGACCATTCAGAGGTGCTCATGTTACGTATGTATATAATTCATTTAGTTAATCAATTCTTTTGTCTTAATGCGGTAAGTCACTTTGGATGAAGATTGTGATTGAAACATGGTTTTGGGCAAATTATATGTACCGGTATACATGAAGTAACTTTCATTGCAAAAGGAAACTGTAAAATTGTCATTCAAACAAAATGTTGCCTATAGATGTGTTGCATATGTTAATGAATTACTTGCTATTATTTAATAAGATAGCTTTGATGCATATACAGACATTTTTAAGTTAATTGCTCTAGTTAATGTTTATGCAATGCAGGAAAGCTTTGAATATGAAAGGTATATGTTCATTTTAACACAATCTCTTTGGTAGTTGTAGTCTCCTTTCTAACTATTTTTGCGTATTTTTATGTATATGTGCTCTAAATTTTTGTTATATTTTTGTTCACTTACGTCTTCTGATTAATTTTATAATAATAAATTATTGAAACTCTTATTCGTTATTTCATTGAATATTTCAGAGTTCAGTTTTTGCTGTTTCTTCTTCGTTTCAATTCAATTATTAATCTGTTTTCTTCTTCATTTGTGTAAAGTGTTAGAATATTTATTCACAGCACCATATTGTTAAATTGATAAATGCATGTTTTGTCCATGCACAAATTTTTTTATTTTAGTGACCAAAATACTTTTGGCTTTGAATCTAGACTGCACATTTTTAGAAATTTTACTATCAATTATCTGAATTCTGATCAAATTTGAGTGATTTCGTTTAAGATCATTCTGGACTTGACTGTTCTGAATTCTCACTAAATCCTGACTTTGATTGGCATTTATGGAGAGGCTGGTTGTTCTGACTGCTGAAGATGCTCTTTAATATTTTCTGATAAAATATTGTTTCTTGAAGCATGCCCATTAGGACAAGTGTGGGATTATTAAAGTTGTGAATCAGTTGCAGTTTGATTTGAACTTATACAAAGGCATCTGCCAACACTTTGCAATCTTTTTGGGCAAGGCCTTCAAAATGTATGTATGAGCACTTGTTATAATGCCCTACTCAGAAGCGCTCCTGACTGCGCCGCACACTCTGAATAGGAGTTTCATGCCGAAGCCCATGAGCAGTTGCGAGTCCCTACACGGCAACTTGAGGTGGATTAAAACCCGCAACCTCCCGGTTCCAAGGCACAGAACATACCCTTACACCACGTGCTCCACAAATGTTCAAGTATCGGGAATCTTTTGATTGTATGTGTGTAGGATTTTAAGCAGAACCTCTCCGAATATGGAACATGCAGAATTTATATGCATTTCTTTAGTATTGTAGCTAGCATTTGCGTACTAACTAGGTAGTCCTGAATTAAATGCTAGCTTAGAAAAGACAGAGGAATTCCTTAAAGGATTTCATGGAAGTACTAAATAGATTTGAGATTCAATATGTAATATGTTATCATATGTAATGGTGCATTAGTGTTGACGAAATCAGGATATTTTACTTTAGTTTTCTTGCCATTAAAGGACTGCTTGCGGCCATATCGTGGCCATTGACTCTGCTCAGTGTGGCAAGCATAATTGACAACCCATGGAGCATCTGTACACAGCGCAGTACCAATGCAGGAAGGCAACTGGCTGAAGTTCTACTTTCCAGACAACAGGTAAGACACTCAATGCACGCTGTATATAGTCAAGGCGAGAAGGTGCAGAGATACGTACAGAAACGTTTAGGTGATAGAAGATTGGCATTGGTATGACCCGAGCAGCCATCAGGTGCGATTAAATCCTCCTATAATTCCAACGCAATCATCTCATTCGGTGGTGGCCATTTTTTCAATATTGCCCAATGGTGTCGTTGCTATGTTGAACTGCCACACGCCACAGTGATTTTTAAGTCGATCAAGGCCCAATTTATAAAAATGAGCAGAATTTTGCGCTAAAATTGTGCACATTGCCGTTTTTTGCGTTGTGGCGCGATACTTGAATTTTTGCAGAAAAATTGCGGAACGCAACATTGCAAATTTCTGTGACCCTAATTAATTGGTAAACATGAGTTATTGCTTGTTAATATTAAACAACAGCTGCTGGTTTTGAAAATAGTTACACTATAGTTTGTAATAGCCTTTATTGTGTCTTTGGATGTAAATTAATACTGGAATGCATGGTACTGGTTATTTCAGGGCAGAAGACCTGTCACACTAATTGGATTCAGCTTTGGAGCTCGAGTCATCTTTTCCTGCCTAGTAGAGATGGCTACACGAAAAAGTAGGACATAAACTTAAGTTATTGTATCATTGGCTATTGTTATATTATTGGTTTAAACCAGGGCTGGGCAACATAGGGCCCATGGGCCAAGTCTTGTGACTGGAGACCTTTGAATCGGCAATCAGGAGCAATATCAATTTTCTATTGTATTGCATTGTATTTAAGTCACGCAGATTTATTCATGTTGCCTCATTCGTTTGCTTATGCACATGCTTTCTCACCGAATCACTGCAGGATGATGGCCTGTCTTCTGTTTTGGTTTTTGATTCATGATGTCAGCTGTTTAACCTATTTGTCTAGAAAATCAGATTTAACTACCAATCTGCTGTCAATGAGAATCTCTTAATTACATACAGAATTAATGTTCTGCTATGTTTACAAAATTTTACAGGATTGTTGTCATCTGTAAGAAGAAGTGTTTTTAATTGTTCTAGATTGTGAAGGCATTGTTGAGGATGTCATCCTTCTAGGCACTCCTGTGTCTGGTTGTGTGGAAGACTGGAGTCCCCTGGAAAAAGTTGTCGCTGGACGTATTGTCAATGGCTACTGCAGGTAATAGTTATTGACTTCACAACTCCAGTTTTATCCATTTTGCTCATATTTCCCAACACGTCATCAGCCTTGCTGACTTTTTTCGCTGATGCTAATTCTCTTGTTTTGCTTACTTGTTTACTTCACTCATTTGCTCTATAGCTTTCTGACTCAATTGTTCACATCCATTAGCAAGTCCACAGCGTATGTGTGTACGTGTGGGTGTGTGTGCATGCGTGTGTGTGACTTAAATAAATACAGCACCTTTTAAGTGACTTTCAGAAGCTCTATAACTAGACAAAGCTAAGCTTAATGTATTCATGACTGTAATTGACAAATGAATATTTGACACATGATCAATGTATAAAATTTGTGAGCCAGCAAGCTTTTTTGGTTTGCTTTAAACATTTTATCGCTTATTATATTCATGTGTTGCCAATGCTCAACAACAAGGCTATACAGTCGATGGTAGACCTACTAATTGATTTCATATTACATGATAAACTTGTGAAGAAGCGGTTCCATATAAATGTTCAGATGTATAGATGACTTTCCTGTATCAATCATTTATTTGTTCAGGGGTGATTGGTTGTTGAAGTTCATGTACCGAACCGCTTCAGTCCAGATGACTATTGCCGGATTGGATGCGGTCAAGTGGGAAAACCGACGAATGCACAATATTGACCTCACTGATATTGTAAGTCAGTCATCTTTTTGAAATAATATATGCTCTTCCTCAGTCAATTGATCTTTCTGCAGAAGACTAGACCACATTAATCAAGGACTTTTGGACTGTATCCAACATCCATCAAGCATGCACATAACTGTTATTGTACCTTTTAATTTGTAACTAACTGCTCAACATCAGTGCTTGTGTTTAATAACAGTTGCCCATGTTTATCTGGGAACATATTTCTGACTAGTTTTAGTTCTGTATTTTACATTGATCTAACATAGATTTGCATTGATTTGCATAGATTTGATTTCATCTAGAGTTAATGTACCAATACAAAAAGCAGAACCTTTTCTCATGATGGATTGAAAACTCTTGGAACACAGTGCACAAGATTGAGATTGTACTGAGATTATTTTTTTAGACGATGCAGTGAGGCTATTAAATGAGAATTCTTTCAATTTGGACCCAACAGGAATTGAACAAATGTAGCCATGTTAAAATTCCTAGGAGTGTATAAAGATTGCAATAGAAATGTTCAGTTACAATATCTCAAATGGAACGTTTCATCTTTAGGTATCCGGGCACTTGGACTACTTTAATCAACTGGATACAATACTGAATGCGATCGGTATAAGGACGGTGGAGCATGTTAAAATTGGGTCAGCAGAGTCACTCAAACAGTGGACGTCTCTGCGGAAATCCGACCTGAACAGCGCTTCCGACAAACCTCAATCGTCCGCTGGGAATTCTGAACAGCTACTGTCAAAAGTAGACGAAGAAATCTCGCCAGTAAATGAAGACACGGCTGCACTGTTGCCTGCGACTGCCGCAAAGGCAGAAGGAAGTAAAGGTGCATCAGTACTACATGTCACGGATTTCGATTAGCGGCTGGATATATGTGGGTTAACTGACTGAAGATTACAGAAGCCAAAGATGCCTTGACTGGATTAACAGTGCTCATGTTAAAAATGTTGACTGCGCAGCTAGTAGATAATCTTTGCCTTATTTGGTGCTGGTGTTATGAGTGCTTCTAAACTTTAGAAGTCAAATGTAGCTTGAAGATAGTACTTTCAAAATTTAACTTGTGATCTACTGGATATAGTTTTGACAATGTTTATGTTTATTTTACTCTTTATTGATTTGTCGATTTATAGTCAGAATCTAAGTGTAATTGAAGATATTTCTTTTGTTTACTGTGGCTTTTTAATTTGTGTTTATAATTTGCTTAAGAGCATAAGAGTTTGTGCTAAGAGTTTGATTAAAGCCATAGCTGTTCTGTTTATTATGACTGTTAATTAAAAGGAGAAGCTCTCTAAGATCAGCAGAAGAAAATGGTTAAGCTGAAGTGCAGAATGTTTGCCTACCAAGATTGACATCTATCAAAATGAATAACAGTATTCCTTACATACACTGGAAACTCCTTTTTGGGAGCCATATCATGACCATTTTATATAATAATTATGAATGATGTAATTTTCTGTGTTCATGTCCCCGACTTTCTTGTTTCAGAGTAATGGGTATCTGTGTAATCTGTGTAAAAAACGTTTTCAGGAGGATTTAGCAGCAGCTGTGATTAAATAATTATGTGAACTGTTGTACTAAATAATGTTACAATAACATTGATTAATCAATTTCTTTATACTTATAGCATTCCAGCCAAGAGTAGCCTACTAGTGAGCATGCATATTTTCTTTTTATGTTCTTTATATCGCTGTATAACTCTATCTCAATTATTTGAAATAAGAATAGTTTTTGAAGATATTGAAATGTGGCTGAGAGAAAAGCAATTAATAATTCTATTGTCTTGTTCTGTTGAAATTTTTTACAAATGCTTCTCTGCTGTGGCTACAGCTTTCCAGACTGATCACCGGCTTTTAGTGATCTATCAGACGGATGAAATAAGAAAAAAATAACCAATAATAATAATATTCATGTATGATAAGAACGACTTTAAGTTTTGATTAATATGATTTCGCTTAATCTCTAGTTGGTGATTTCTATAATAATTATTGTATTATCTGTAGTGATTCATTATCGTAAATGCTGCATTAAATCAAATTAAAATGGTTAGAATAGTATTCTTATGAGTGAGTTGTATGCATTTGATCTCGTGATGGTGGTATCTTTACTTGAAGTTAAGACTTCGTTTTTCACTCTGTTAACGCAGATCGCTGTAGAATGTCATACTGCTTACATGCAACTGTTTAAACAGTTAATGGAAGTCAATACTATAGAAAACTGTACATCTTTGTTGCAAATTTAATTACTGGTAGGTCTTTTACGTGAAATGTACACATTTCGGTGTGACCTTGCACATAAGGATTTTATTTCATCATTTGTTTTCTGGGAATAATAACTTGTAAGACCTGGGAACTATCATCTGTGACACTGTACATGCTACTGGTTTTGTAATTAATGGAAGTTACGATGGTAAATGATGTTGTTACGAAAGCTGAATGCTCCACAGAGTCCGTAGTTGATATGTATTAGCTTAGGTGGAAAAGTAAGCTGTTGGTTGGAATATTGCACTAGACTCGAGCAACCATATTGAGGCAGTTTTCAACTAGAAGTTTGTCAAGGGAAGACGGTCATAGAAGGTAATTGTCAAAACCAACTACTAAGCTAGGTGACTTCTATCACACTAACTGATGGGAGAGACAGGCAGAGAGAGAGAGACAAGCGGACAGACTTGACTTAGCGCCTTTGAGTAGGTTTCTTGAAAAGGTGCTATATAAATACTTGAAATAAATAAATAATAGAAACAGTTAATTAGCAAAAATCATTGGCTTCTATTCCTCATAAACAACCAGGTTCAACCCCTGTTCTTCCCATAGTAGGTCGGCCTTCCCATCCCGACATGGAGTTTCTGGTCATTTGTTATTCCTCTGTTTTTCCTGGGTTTTTCACTGGGGCTCAAGTTGCACTTGATAAAAGTCCCAGGCTGTAACAGTCATCTATAAACCATTTATTTATATTATTATTGTTATTATTTTACTGTGGGCTAATATTTATATTAGTTAAACATTTTTCTTAGCTAACAAATGAAACCATTTATTATTATTATTATTTTACTCTAGGCTACTATTTATATTGGTTAAACATATTTCTTAGCTAAAAATTGAAATATCCTGCTTACTGTTTAGATCTGCATTTGCCTACTTTGCTACTTAGTATTTACTTGCCCATTTAGTTACTTACTTCTTTACTTACGTGATTTTTCTCATTTTGAAAAAAAGACTGCCTAACAATTTTAATGCCCTCGGAAAACTATAGGATAATATTTAAAGGTGTATTATTATGTATAGCGTATGAATGGCCCTTGGGATAATACAGTTATCAATAGGCTAATAATTTTTATAGACGTTATAACTAGAAATTTATTTTGCGTACGTTGGCCCTGGTAGGCCTACATTTTGTCAAGACCTGTCTTCAGCCGTACGCAGCACCCGTGCGCAAAATGAATCACCTAAATCCGATGGCCCATCCCTCCCTCCCTGCGTAATAATGACAGCCCCAAGTAGGCTAAACAAAACTTTTATTTTTGATGAGCTGTTCAAGTCAGATGCATAATGTTTTTTGATCTCTAAGTTTATAATTGTGAGATATTCCAAATTGCTTTAACCAACCAGCATTTCATCACATGAGCGAGTTTGGGATGGACTTGGTTGGTCATCATCCATTTAAGTAAATATTGGGGAAATATTAGGGAATAGGGAATGATAGGCATATCTAGTGTTATGGTCGTCATCAGTGCTTGAAGCAAAGACCTTATAGTTACACTTGAAGTGTGAAAAAGTGAGTGTCTGGACGCCAGGACGCCCCTTATCTTTCCAAAAGAAATGCCTGGACGCCTCCTACCTTTCCAGTCATTGCTGGCCAATAAGTGGCTGGACGGCGTTCAGATTTTAAAATAAGTGCATGGACGCCGTCCATGACCGTCCAGCCATACTTTAAACCCTGGTCGTCATCAGTAATTGAGTTTATCAAAGTTAATGCCAATGTTCATGAAAACCTCATTCATTATAGCGGAAGTGTCCTCGATTAAAGCCAGTGCGATAATGCATTATGGTAGTAGACTCGTTTTTCTATTGTATATAGGTCTGTGGAGTGCGCCATTTTGGCTTTGTTGTGTTTCAAACAAGAATTTGTTTCAAAGGTATTTCATTTTATCAATACGAGACTGCTGATATGCTGTTTATTTTAATTTCTTTATGGCACTTCTGTGTTTGCTAAAGGTTTATTTAGCCTGTTCCGTTTTTAATGGAACAAGTGCTGGTAGTAGTCATTGTGATTCCATGTTTTCCTACGGTTCGGATTTAGCGTTAGTCTAGTGCGCTCAATGTGTAAGTAAGAAAGCTGTCTAATTAAATTAATGTATCTAATGTAATTAATGTAGTCTACAATAGACGTTATGATGTAACTAGTTTATGGTGACACATTAAAACGCTGCACCCTGTGCGATGTTGTCACTAATTACATAGATTTTTCTCTTATTATGTAATTCGTGTATTGATAAATTATGTAAAAATTTGAAATCATGCATTGGGTTACTGTGTATGGCATTAACAAAATAATTTTTTTTTCGAAATGTTCTGTTGACATAGATCTTTTCCATATGGTTTGTGGAGAGCACCACTGATTAAACGAGCCTATACATTTTATCCATATGTACCTAGGTTAAAATGAGTCGTTTGTGGTATGTTTGTGCAGATTGTAGACCAGATACTTTTAAGCAGAGTCTGCGATGTAATTATGAAACACACCAGCCGTACTGTTGGTCTGCGGTTGTATTATCTTCGCACACAGCCCTTTAGATAATATGAAGTGCGTATGCATTATTATTTGTTCAGGTCTTCAGTAGCATAAAAATACTGATGTATTCAGTGATAGACATATCCAGAAGTGCAGGCCATTTGGAAGGTAAGGAAGAGATGTAAATAAGTTGGTCTTTGGTTACTTATTACGTGCTTGTTTCAACTGTAGTCCTCAGAACATGCCTGCTTCAGATGTTAATGACTATCAACAACTGTCATCAGTAACAGACTCCAGTAGGTGATGTCGTCAGTGACATACTCCAGTAGATGAAGGCTTTCAGGACTGACCCACAAGGACCTTCTCCAGAGATTGAAAGCCTGCAACGGTGGCATTCTGTGGATTACTCCAGGCGTGAAAGCTTTCAACAGTAGGTTCTTTCAACGAAGGCCTGAAGTGCAGAATAGTAACAAATGAGCAGACTGCTTGAACATCAGGCACACTCAAGCCTGAAAGTAAGCCGGTTCTGAGACCCAACATTCATTTTGAGCATTTGATTAAACACAGTTAGGTAACGCCCTCTAACCCCAGACAGACCCAGCTATTTTTTCAAATCACCTTTCAGCACTGGGCACACTGAGCATCAGGCAGGGTGATGTTAACCCTTTGTTCTATGCTCATTGCTTATAGATGTACGTATTTAATAATTTTAATTCTGCCTATTTTGGATCTAGCGTTGACTGCTAAATTTTGGGAATGATGTAAATATGCTTGCCCAGTGTAAGTAAGTATTTTGAATTGTTTCGACTTTGTTGCTTGGTTTCCTGCAGCGGACAACATGAAGCCAGAACAAGAGCGACTCCGGAATCTTCTTTACGAGACCATCACAATGCTGTGTAAAAATGGACTGAGCTACAAGAGGGCTTTGAAAGTGCAGGGCCTTCTTGCCGTCACCGTTGACGACGACGACGTTTTCATTGTTCACCTTAACGATCGGATAGAAGATGCGATTGGCGGTTTTGTCATTCCAGTGGACTGCAACGGCGTCGTAGAGCCACACGCCGGCTCCACTTCCAATGCATCCAAACAGCTTTCTAACGTCTCACATGGTTTTACAGGAAGTGCGAATATCGAGCAGTTTGAGCTTTTCAATGATCACACAAATGCTGCTTCGACTAGTGAACAAACGGAGTCGTCGGACATTAGCCAGGAGCCGCTTAGCTGTACGATTCTGAAAGTGGAGCCACTGGCAGATGACTGCGACGAGAATGCTGATGGAATGGACTTAGTTATGCATGAAGCGTCGTTAGAAGAGACAAAGGACGAGAGCGTTATGGCAGACGGAGAATCGGATCGCCGACTAGAGACTGCTTTCGACATCGGCTTAGCCTGCTCCAGCAGTCAGAACTTTCCAAGTGCAATAGATTACAGAGTTGTATGCGATTCCGATTCTGATGTAGCAGACGCTTCTAGGAAGGACTCCGGTTCAATTGGTAAGGTCACCGCCGTTCCTGTTGTATCGTCATGTCTGAATTCGGTCTCAGCCGTTCCGGGTCGTAGTCTGAATCGGGGCAGTGCAGTGCAGGGCAACCCAGCATTTCCAAACCTCGGCATCGACAAAAGCTTGATGGCTGCGACGGAAGGGGCTGCAACCAAACTGGCCTTGCCTAAATTTGTGAGAAGCTTCTTACCAGTTGTGCCAGGATATCCAAGTCAGCAACAGGTATGAAACTAGATTTGTCATTTTCATTATGGTTACATGTTTATAATGTTCTGTTCTGTCCTTATTAACAAGACATGTTTGAATTTGAAACTTTGCCTCAATTCATGTACTGAACTGAGTGCTCTTGTACGAATCAAGCTGATTTGGGAAGTTATTGAAATGCAGCAAATCTTTATGAAGTGGTTTTGTGTTTTGCTGGCTTTCAGAAGCTAATACTTGCTTGGAACTTTTTGAAATATTTTGATAAAGGTGTAGATTATGCTTTAAAAGTGTATATTGGTTTGATCGCACATTATTTTTTTATTACCACTCGTTACTGTTGCCTTCTGATTTTTATTTTCTGCTGCAACTTTAAAGTATTGTTGATTTTGATTTTTATGAAACCTATTCTGCTGGTAATTCAGATTATTCATCTTGAGTTATTCAGTCATTAGCAGGGCTGTACTCAAGGGTATACGCGGGTATACGGCGTATACTCACCTCCGGGAAAAAATGACAGTGTATACTCACCTAAAAATTGAGGGTGCACGCGAGTATGCAGCGCGTATACCCACCTCAGTAAAACCAAGTCAAACACGGCGGCAGCGTGTACTCACCTCAAAAGTTCTGAGTACAGCACTGGTCATTAGTCATTACATGAGATTGTGCTGCGCTGGTAGTGTGTATCTAAAGTTCTGCCATTATTGTATTTTAGGTTATTACAAAGAGTGAGCGTCCTCTTCTATACTTCAGTCAGAGGCATGCTTCCCGACTGCCACGGCGGCCAAGAGAGTCCGCAGAAAAGCATTTTGTTTGTCCGTTTTGTGGCCTTGCCTATTACTACAAAAAGCACCTCAAATTCCACCTCAAACAGAAGCATGGACTTTGACGAAGCAATAGCCCTGAGCAACTTCCACCAGTTCAAAACTTCATGGTATTAGAGTCAGATTCATTGCATTTGAACGTTCTATATATTAAACATGTTTCCAAGTCTGTATCTGAATTACAGTCCTCCCGTGATCTGGAACAGCTTTTGTTATCTGAATGGTGTGACAAGTGTTCCATCGGGCAGTAGTCAATGTGAGATGATGTAACTTGTCAGATTAATTATGTGCATTGTGCACGCACACCAGTGTGTGGTGCGTTTTCTTTGGTAAGTTGAAATTTCCATTTATAGAAAAAGAACGCTGCATGGAATCTGAATGAATGTCTGACCATCTGAAACCTGTTGTAAATATCAATGCTTTTTGACCAAATAGCTGAAGTGCATGCTAACGAAACTGCAACTGTGCAATGTAGTTTAGTTAAGTTCTGCAGTTGTTTGTGAGTAGAAGCTGCATCAGAACTGAAGACTTGGTATACATGTTGTAGTAATAGAAATAGTTTGAATGGTACATAGTCATTATAATACTGCTGTGCTGCAAACTAACTGATGGCATTGACTACAAACAACATAAAAATCATCTCTTTACTCAACTACAGATCGTAAGTATTCAGAATTTAAAGGTAACAAGCTGACTTGTATGCCTAGCTTGTCGTCTAAGTAGCCGTCTTTTTTCAAGTATGCCAAAGTTGCATGATTTTCTCAGTCTGCTTGATCGAGCATGTAGCTTGTGCTGTATTAGCGGTTAACTCGAGTTGGGTGGTACAGAATTAGATTTTGAAAAGTGAAATCGATCGGTTGCAAACAACTTTGAGGTGCTGCCTTTGTTTGTTAGTTAACTCTGTAAAAATGCCGGTCAAAATATTAGATGTGGCCATGTTTTGTTGTGCAATTTGATGCATGAAAGTCAGTATGTAAGTAGTTGACGTCGAGTTTGCATTCAGCTCGTCAGATAAACTGTGTCTTTTGTCTAGTCGCTTAGAATATAAGAAGATGTTGTGATTTTATTTCTTGCTAAACTTAAGACTTTTTATTCTGTTTGTCCCTTGTGACTATGAGCCGAAAAGTGTTCACGAGTTGGTTTTTGTCGCAGATTATTGTCAGTTATAGTGTAAGCACTATATGAGTCATGAACTGTCGAATGACAAGTTGAGTTTTATTTTACATACCTAAATATATTAGTATTTATTTGCTTTTGAATAGTTTGTCATTTCAGTCTTAGTCCTATTCAAACATCTAACTGCATGGGGCAGAACTTGCAGTTACAGACTTTGCAGAGTTTATCAATCGCTATATTTTGACAACCTACAGATAGACTTCTTATTGGCTATGCATGCTTATATATTATGTTCAACACAGCATTAAAAGTAGAAACTCCCAGTGTGATTCACAGTGGCGGCACTACCATAGCACCTATGTTAGTCTTGACCTGCCTTACCACCTGCCAAAAATTATTTCTTTTTAATTTTTAGTATCTTCTTTACATTTAATTTCTTCAACTTGCTGACCTGTGGAAATTGTACAGCTGATGCCACTGGTGATTCAGTTTTGATTTGATTTGTACCATTCACAGTCTGTAAAGCAGTTCAAAATCAAATGATTTGTTCATGCCAAAGTTACAGTTGATGAATCTTGATAAATGGTTTAGTACAGATCAATTTCTGTAAGGGTTTTTACTTTACGCAGTGCACTGCTTAACTCCTTTCCTTGTACCTTTGATTTTCTCAGGGTTTGATGTGTGGTGTTGGCTGTTGTCCAGTGCGCTGTGTTCATGAGCTTGTTGCAACTTTTCTCTGAGTTACTAATGTTTGTTGTAGTTTTTCTACTACTTGTGAAGTATTTAGCTGCTATTTAATACATTTTCTGTTAATGTGGTGAGACATATATCAAAAGTTTTATCAGGTTTCACCAAGAACTGAGTTATCTGTTATGAGTTTGATATTTGAAGTTAGGTTTACAAGTTTATTTTGAATGTGGTTTTTGACAGGTATTTAACTACTGGAAGTTTCCGAAGTTCATCTTGTTCTGATATTAGTCTCAGAAACTGAATATTTTACTCTTCACGAGAAACGAGAAAGTGTTTCTTTCTGTTTATATGCTGTATTATAAACACACTGGCTATTTAAGAGGTTTCTATTGTTTTTGAATCCCAAAACTAGGTCGGTTCACTGTGTCATAACACAACATGCAAATCTATCAGTGAAAATTTCTGTGGATTGTAATTTTCATTTCTGTTTAGGCTGTGGCCTCTTTTAACCTCTCGTAATGGATAACCCAGAATTGCTGGTTTTGAAAGACATCAACTAGCTTTTCTTAGCTTAGATTACATTATTATTAACTTGATAGTGCTAGTTGCTAGCACCTAGTTGGGTAACAATGAGTGTTGTTGATAGCTAGTTTTGGTGCTACCTGGGTTTTGTGCTAGTTTTAAGTACTTTGTACTCTAATTCAAAATCATTGTGGATTGTGCAATTCGTAAGAAGATTCAGTATTTGATTGTTTCGTGTTGTCAGATCTGGTTTATAGCGTAACGTTTCCTTTGAAGTTCCAATATCCAGGAGTGAACTGGATAAAAATTCACTTATCCAATTGCATTGTACTTTCTGAGAGTTACATTCCTTGCAGGTAAATATACTGAATGTTTGGTCATTTATGACCCGTTTTTACAAAAGCAGTCGCAACTTCAAAATTATTTTTTTCACTTTTTAACAATTTCCTCTAGGTGCTTTATTTTCCTTTCCAAAACTGTTTGCGGTTTTCCTACATGTACATCTCACATATAACCTGAGTTATAGAATTTTCAATCCAATGGTATACATAAACTGCTAGATGAGAAAATTGCGTTCAAAGTTTAGCGATATAATTATTGACATTCTCCTAAAAAACGGCTATTCCTATTGGACCGATTTAGATACAATTTGGCAGCCGTGTAGCTTCGATAATTGCAAATATACTCTACAAATTTGCAAAATATCTTCCATTTAAAAGATTAAATTATTTAGGTGCATAGCGTAGAAAATAAACGATTCATCCCGTTTCCTGACCTTATAGCAGTCAAAGCCATTCGGGTATGCATGCTCAGACCCGACCTGTCGATAGTTCAGCCAACCACGGCTCAAGATTTTGTCACATGTCGGTTTTTAGCGCAATTCTGAATATGTTTCTGTTAGTCGATCTATTTCGGGCCAATCTCTGTGTGTATTAAATATAAGGCGGCCATATTTTATTAATAGAACAGAAAACAGGGATTTCCTTGTTCAAAACGAGACCAATCACGCTTTTCGATTCGACCTGTAACCTAATTTAATATCGCAGCAAAAGTTGCTAATTTTGACTGAAATTCTGACTTTCCATCTCGAAGCAGATTTAGGGCTCTTGTTAAAAATTAATTTGTGCACATTTAGATACGTCTAAACAAGCATTTTATACGTCATTTCTATTAAATATATATTTTAAAACTTGTTTTTGTATTCATGTCAATTACGACTGGTTTGAAGTTTCCCATCGTTTTTGGTCATTTTCTACCTGATGACATTGCGACAAGCGACAGGTTTCGCGAAAACGGGTTACATTTCTGAAAATGGTGTCAAGTTTTGGGAGTTTGATGGGTGTTACATAAAACATTAGCAGTTGCTGATTATCTTAGTTTCTGTACGGAATGTACACATAATTATGTTAGTTATTGGTGCTTCCAAATTTCGTGGACATTGTATTTATTATCTTGCCGTTTTTCTAGTGCATGGATTCTGCCAAAAAACTGTATTTAATACTCTTTAAGTTATTTTTTTAGTATTTGTCTTCACGATAGTGATTTTTTATATAAGCTTTTGTAGTATTGAAAACCTATGTTGGTCTGTTTACTGTAAATGTGCAATTGTGTATTCATGAGTTTTATGTTGCTGCAGTTTATAAGCATGATTTTGCTGCAAACACTTTTATGGATGATTCATAATGAAACAATCAGTTTAGCAGTTGTGCTCCACGATATGAAAGGCTATTGGATCTACTACAAAGGAGTTGACCCTGTGATGGATAGACAATATCAATTGTTGTTCTTCATTTCCAGGTAAAATTCCTGCATCGAATTCTCTAAGCCTGAATTCCTTCCATAGTTTTAAATGTGCCAAAAACATATTAAGTGCTAGAGTTCTTGTTTAAAAAAAAATCAAATTTAGTTTTTTCTCAGCATATACAAATGCAGTCATGAATACATTATGGACACGGATTGCATTTGAAATAAGTATTTGTCATATAAATTGCAGTCAATTTCTGATGTGTTTCTAGCTGGTATTGCTGCTGTGTTCAGATTGAATTAGACAATGGTCTTGACCTGGATCATGAAGTAATTGGTCAGAATAAAGTGCAAAGCAGATATGCTAGTTTCGATTGTGTTGCAGTGTGTGCAACTTATTTTAAAATTGTAATTTCTTTTTCGGTTTTTGGTCCATTGTGAAAATTCTTTTACACATTTTCTATCACAAATTGATTACAGGACTCGACTGCTGTGCATTTGTCTCTGGCACTTGTGGGCCATTCATATATTACCGTACATATGCAGGAGGGTGGGGTGATCGCAGTTGGGCAATGTTGCATGCGGGGTGGGGTCCCGAAAAAAATGTATGTGCACAAATTATGACGTCGGCATTAGCCTTTTTATAACTCTGTACTATCCTATAGTCATTTTATTAAATTCTAATTAAATTATGTTCAGATCTAAAAAGTAAACCATAGCAGTTAACAAATTTAGTTAGCAAATATGATGTTTAACAAAAATAAATAAAAGCCTACGGTTAAATAAATGCTTTATATAATTATGTTTAGAGATTTAGCTAATTAACTGTTGTAATGGGTAGAGAAACTTAGTTGTACTTGCACATGGGGTCCACAAAATGTACAAGGCTTGGGGAGTTGGATTTTTTTTTTCATGCGTAATAATGTGGATGGGCCTTGTTTAGTTCTGAAGTATCTGCTGCAGTAGACTTTTCTAGTTTTTTTATATAGTGGTGATGCATTTGAATGATGCTATGATCACGTTAAATGATACTATGATCATGTTAAATGATACTATGATCATGGTAAACGATACTATGATCACGTTAAATGATACTATGATCACGTTAAATGATACTACGATCACGTTAAATGATACTATGATCACGTTAAATGATACTACGATCACGTTAAATGATACTACGATCACGTTAAATGATACTATGATCACGTGTGGCTCTTTTGACACACAGTTCAATCTGATAATTATTATTAAATAAATTATTTACGCTTGCAAGGTCACACTGAAATGTGAATCTGAATTGCGGATAGTCAGCCATCAACGGAAGGTGGAATTTAGATGCAAGTGCTTAAAAGCCAAGGAGACATTGTGAGTTGTGAGCTACTTTGTGAAGATGGGAAGTGAATCTGAGCTACAAAGTGAGAAGTTGATTCCATTCTCTCGGAGCAGAGGCATGGAATGCACGTGAGCCGAAAGCTGTTGTGCATCAGTGCAAACTTGATGATCGAGAAGGAATGTATGGAGTTTGCAGCGATTGAAGGTAGGGTCCGTAGGGATGTACGCTGATGCTGAGAAATTTGTAGATTAAACGAGCCAGTTTATATTTTATCCTGAACTGGACAGGAAACCAATACAGCTGATGGAGTAAGACTGAAGAATTGGTTCATTTTGGGACACGCAGCACTTTGCATTATAGCTAAGGAGTTGTGGGTGTTGCCATATATTGATCCACAATTCAATGTGATAAACCATTGGATCTTTAGTTGTACTTTTTATTGTAAACGTAAGTTTGGAACTTCGTAAGTGCTACTTAAAGCAGGGCACCAGCTTATTCTTGAGCACTGCATCAAGTTGGGGGTTTTCCAAGCAATGTTGTGGGTGAAGTACATAGTGACAAATGGTGTAGAAGCAGCAGAAACGGACCAGTGGCAGGCCAGAGAGAGTGGGGTTTCTGTGCTTGAGGAGTTAGATTAAAGGTATTCAATATTTAGTTGAGACAATGCGTTCAGTTATCTTAGATTATTAAGATTTCAGTTAGGATGGTATTTTAGACAGGTTTTGTTTGTCAAGATTTGTTGTTGTGTTAGAGAAGTCACAGGATCAAAGTTTTCATTTGTAATTTTGATCAATGATGAATATTCATAAGCAGTCTGTTTTTCTTTTAATTGAACTTTTAGTTAACTCTTTTTGCAGTTGCTGAGTTCAATTTTAAAGATATTGCGCCTTTGTCTCTGAGTGTTTCTGTATGTTGTGCAGTACATGGCATTTTCTATTCTCGCTGTTTCGGAACCTAATTAGATATGCATTTATTTAAATTAAGCGGTCATTATGCTAGATTTATAAACATGTATAAATGTTATTACGCTTGTCGTGTAGTGCATGTGCACCGATCATTTGCTTTTACAGCTGTCTTGCGTCTACTGAGAATGTTCATAAAAGGACACAAATAAACGTTTTATCGATTTGTCATCTGTTTGTAAGCCATCTAAAACAACATATGTATGTATGTATGTATGTGTGTGTGTATGTATGTATGTATGACATTGTATGTATGTATGCATGTATGTATGTACGTATGTGTGTGTATGTATGTATGTATGTGTGTGTGTGTGTATGTATGTATGTATGTATGTATGTTCATTATTGTATTGAATTGTATTGTATAAAAACATTTATAAAGCGCCTCTACTATGGTGAACCGTTCAGAGGCACTCCCAGTGCGCAAGGCCACGAAAGAAGAAACAGGTTTTGAGAAAAGAAAATGAGGAGGAGGGATTACCAGTTAGAAGTTGAGATCAAGTAGAAGGAGACAGCGTATTCCAAAGAGAGGGGCCAATTGATGTAAAGGAACGGGACTGAGTTAGGAGGTACTAGAAGATCAATTTATTACCTACCTGGCTTCAACTGGTCAGCTCTGCCCAGTGGCGTAGGGATCGCTGGGGGGGGGGGGTTTATGGTCTGGCCGGATGCCCTTCCTGACACCAACCTAGCAGTATTGCAGTAAATAAAAAGGGAATAAAGTAAGAAAAACAATTGTCACTACAAACAATTGTTTTGTTTTTTATATTTAAGTGGATAAATAACTTGTTATAAAACTTTTACCTAAGCCAATGGGGGGTTTAACCCCCGAAACACCCACCCCCGTCTACGCCACTGGTTCTGCCTTTACATATAGATCGTATACCCGCTTGATTTCCTGCTCCGCTCATTGGGCGAATTATTCTCATATTCGTCAGTTTTTCTACCTATATGCGCGAAGTATAGGCTACCCCGATCGAGTTGTGATTTACGATCGACTTGGCTCGGCTGACGATAGACTTCGTCGACTCGATCGACTTGGCCATAGGTGCAATCACATCCTAAAAGTTGGGTGGACCAAATGAATCACGTCCTAAAAGTTGGGGAGTAGATAGATTAAGACTATTCTGGAACATTTGACCTTAACCATGGTTCAACTTTTCCAAATCACCCATAACCATGGTTCAAAAATGTGTCGACCCATAACCATGGTTCAAAAATGTGTCGACCCATAACCATGGTTCAAAAAAATATGCTGACTCATCAAAAAATATTTCGACCCATAACCATGGTTCAAAAATATTTCGACCCATAACCATGGTTCAAAAATATACCTACCCATAACCATGGTTCAACTTTTTCCAACACAATTTTTATTTTTTTTTCCTACTTTATAAAAATAACAAAAAAAAATATTTTCTTGATCCGTCATGCATTCAACCCAAAACATGGTTAAACTTCTACCAACCACCCAGCACGCGCCTCGGGAATTCACGGTAGTTTCGATGATGAGTCATAGGGTGGGAATTTCCTATGGTTTCGATGAGTCACTCGATCATAATATTTTTTTTTCTTGTGTATATAAAATAACAAAAAAAATTATCTTGTATCAGTATAAAGATAATATCTTGTATACAAAATGAACTACGATACGTATAATCTGAAACAATTGCAACAAATTCCTAAACAAAGAGGACAAAAAGGATACTCGAAACTACCAAAAGAGGAACTCATCGCGTTCATAAAGCATGGAGATCTACTAGGCGCTCGGGCACCAGACATCAAGGTTCCAGCGCGTACTCCCCGCACGGTACGAGAATTGCGAGAAATTGCAAAACAGAGAGGACAAAGAGGATATTCAAGATTAGGAAAAGAGGAACTTACGGCATTATTGTCTAATCATACTTGGAAATTTTTGAAGACGAAAAATCAATCTTTCCCAGATTGGTTGACTAGTGAGATTAGTCAGTTACCCCCTCAAGTAAAACCACCCGTTCACAGGTTCAAACTTCGAGAGACAGCGACGGCTATCAAAGGGTTTACAAAAAGATACACGATCGATGGCAACAACAGGATCGATGCCACATCTTTTCTCAAGGCTGTAAGACCGCATGTAGTTAGGCTGCTAGCGAAAAATCGAGGGGTAAAAGTTCAACTCAATCTCATGTGTGTAATGGAGAAAGTAGACATAAAATCCGGTGAAATAACAACGGCTGAGCCTAATTTCAAATCAAAGACTGATATTATTTTAGAAGCAACCGATGTGAAGGAAATATATACCAACGCAGTGGATAAAATTAAGGAGAGCATGGCGAGTTATCAGATGCGAGGTAGCAATTGGAGATTCAGAGCCGTTTTGAAATTAGATATCGATACAGTGGTATACAAGCCATTGAAAGGTAGTTCATATATTCAGCTTCCCGAGTATTTGGCGAATAAAAAGGCTATTGTAAACATGAAAAACGAAGACGAAGAATGTTTCAAATGGTGTATTACAAGGGCGTTGAATCCAACTGAAGATAACCCGCATAGAATCACTAAAGACCTGGTAGAACAATCTAAGAAACTCGATTGGAGCGGTATCGTGTTCCCAGTTGCTGCTGATGCTAATATTATAAATAAGTTTGAACGCCGTAATAACATTAGCGTTAGCGTATTCGGCTTTGAAAAGAGCGTATACCCATTATACATATCGAAGCATGAAAGCGATACCTGCGTAGATCTACTGCTTATTTCCGACGATGAAAAGAAGCATTACTGTTGGATCAAGAACTTTAATAGATTGATGGCGGCACGAACAGAAAAATCTGTAAATTCGATGCACTATTGTAGAAGATGTTTAATCGGTTACAGAACGAAAGACTCGCTTAAAAAACACATCGAGTACTGTTCGCAACATGACGCTCAACGAATAGAACTCCCAAGCCCAGGAACTATGTTGAGTTTTAAAAATTATTATCGAAAAATGCGAGTACCTTTTATTATCTATGCGGATTTCGAATCCTTCATTAAACCGATTGATACATGTCAACCCGATCCCAGCACCTCTTACACCAATAAATACCAGAAACATACTCCTAGTTCGTTTTGTTACCACATAAAATGTTTCGATGACGACCTGTATTCACAAGCCCCCGTAACGTTCACAGCGAAGAGCGAAGACGATGATGTAGCGCAGATATTTATTAACAGTCTTATAGTGGATATAAAAGATATTTATAATCGATTTAAATTCCCAAAGAAAATGATATTTGGAAAGGACGACAAGGAGCTATTCGACTCGGCTACTGTTTGCCATATCTGCGGGGGTGAGTTCTCTGATGGTGATAATGATAATGACATACGAGTAAGAGATCATTGTCATCTTACTGGAAAATTTAGAGGCGCTGCTCATAAGATTTGTAACCTGAAATATAGAGTCCCCAAGTTTTTCCCAGTAGTATTCCATAATCTAACCGGCTACGATAGCCATCTATTCGTGAAGAAATTACGGGGTGGTAATAATGAACAGATTAAATGCATCCCCTGCAATGAAGAAAAGTATATCTCATTTAGCAGAGATGTTGTAGTCGATAAGTTTATTAACAAAGAAGGGAAAGAGAAAGTGGTCAAGCGTGAATTACGTTTCATCGATAGTTTTAGATTCATGCCAGCAGGCCTCGACGCCTTATCGAAGAACCTAAGCAAAGACCAGTGTAAAAATATAAGCAAGTACTACTCCGGTAAACAGCTCGATCTCTTGCTTAGAAAAGGGGTAGGCCTATATCCTTACGACCACGTTAGTTCCATCGATCAACTGAATGAAACAAAACTACCGCCAAAGTCAGCATTCTATTCAAAACTAAACGATTCGGGTATTAGTGATGAAGATTACGAGCATGCGAAAACGGTATGGAACGAATTCGGTTTCAAAACATTCAGAAAATATCACGATTTATATAACGTGAGCGATGTTCTCCTACTAGCTGATGTCTTTGAGAATTTTAGAGACGTCTGCATGAAGAACTACAACCTAGATCCCGCCTGGTATTACACTTCTCCTGGACTAGCATGGGATGCCTCATTAAAGTTGACTGGAGTAAAGTTAGAATTATTAAGCGACTACGATATGATACTAATGGTTAAGCATGGGATAAGAGGTGGTGTTAGCACCATTTCACATCGTTTTGGGCAGGCGAACAATAAGTACATGCAAACGTTTGAAGATAGCAAACCTTCAACATTTATAACCTACTTGGACGCTAACAACTTGTATGGGTGGGCAATGTGTAAGAAACTACCAACTCACGGGTTTCAGTGGATGACTGATGATGAGCTAAACGCATGGAGATCGATACCGTGTATATTGGAGGTGGACTTGGAATATTCGAAAGATTTACACGATCTTCACAACGACTACCCTCTCGCTCCTGAGAATATCACGCCCGAATCTTCAACGGTTCCTAAACTCATCCCAAACCTGAATGACAAAGTAAAGTACATAACCCATTATGAAAATTTGAAGCAGTATGAAAGCCTAGGTTTGAAGATTACCAAAATTCATCGAGGAATTAAATTTGAAGAAAGCACATGGTTGAAAAAATATATCGACCTAAATACTAACCTGAGGACTAAAGCAACCAATGATTTCGAGAAAGACTTTTTTAAACTTATGAATAATAGTGTGTTTGGTAAGACTTGCGAAAATATAGAGTCCCGCGTAGATATAAAATTAGTTTCAAGCGAGAAGCAAGCCATAAAACTAGCGGCTAAAACGAGTTACGACAGTCGGACTATTTTCGATGAAAACCTAATTGCCATTCACATGAAAAAGACTTCGTTGCTCTATAACAAGCCGATATATCTCGGTATGTGTATCCTAGACTTGAGTAAAACGCTCATGTATGATTTTCATTATAATTACATCAAGACCAAGTATGGAGATAGAGCTAAACTTTTATTCACCGATACGGATTCTTTGGCGTATGAAATTAGAACCGATGATTTCTATGCTGATATAGCCCCTGATGTTAGAAATAGATTCGACACTTCAGACTATCCAAAGAACCACCCATCCGGAATTGAAACCGGAGTGAACAAGAAAGTGATCGGTTTGTTCAAGGACGAAGCTTCAGGTAAACAAATAGAAGAATTCGTGGGGTTGAGATCCAAGTTGTACAGTTACAAAATAGCAGGCGTAGACCATAAGAAATGCAAAGGTGTTAAAAAATACGTTGTTAAGAAATCCATAACCCATGATGATTATAAGAACTGTCTGTTTACGAAAAAAGAACAGTCGAGAAAAATGAACGTGATTCGATCCCATCTTCACGATATCTTCTCGGAAGAGATTAATAAAGTCGCGCTATCTGCTGATGATAATAAAAGAGTAATAATGAACGATGGTATAAGCACGTTGGCTTACGGCTACTATTTATTGAAAACTAATTAGATCAAAAGAAAAAAAATTCTAATATAAAATGGAAATCCCAGAATGTCTCAAAAGTAAAATAGGTATCGGTCTTAAAACATTTACGAAATGGATTGAATATCAGTTTGAAGAGGGTATGAACATGGACAATTACGGCTCGGTATGGCATCTCGATTTTGTTTTACCAATATCATCGTTCGATGAAAAAGAACTTGATAAAGCTGTGAATTGGCTGAATATAGGCTACGCCCGGTGCTATTGGAAAAAAATATGCAAAAAGCGAACAAAATAGAGCAGAGGGAAAAAGCGTATTTTTTTATCAAACATATAAATGAAATAAATAAAAATGAGCTTTGAGACAAATAAAGAAATAAATGTCGAAGGCGTAGTTCTTCCTAATTCTCCACTTTCCAACATACAGTTGATCGATGCCGCTAAGAAACTGAAAATCCCAAATTTCAAAGGCGTATTTCTCAGAGACGAACTACCGAAGAAACCTAGGCGAAACGAATGCGGGATATTAAACTTAGATGACTCGAACGGTACAGGGACCCATTGGTGCGCTTTTTTAAAGAATGGCAAGGATAAAATATATTTTGACAGCTACGGCCTACCCCCTCCTACTGAATTGTTAAAGTATTTACACAGTCCCGTCTACTACAATAGTGAACGCGTTCAACCAGATGGCGAAGTCTTTTGCGGCCATCTATGCCTATACGTCCTAAAAAAGACTGTGTCAGACGGTTGTAAATTTCAGGAAGTTATAAATAATTTATACTAATAAAATGCCTGTAAACATATTTGGACAAATGGTTAGCGAATCAGCGCCACGAGTAATATCGGGCGGTGTCACATTAACTCAAGCCGACAATACTTTTCTAAGACGAGATGGAGCAAACCCTGTTACTGGAGATCTAGATATGAATGGCCGCGTGATAAAAGGTCTACCTACAACTAATACTTCGGAAGCGGGAAAAGACGAGGCACTAAGTCGAGGACAGGCTATAGATTTAATAACGAAATACATCGATGCAGCAACTAAAAATGCAATAGGACCCATGATTAGCGCTTACTCTCCAGGTTCGCAAGCCATAAACGCTAGTACTTTCACAAGAGTTTCTTTCGATATAGTAAGATTCAAAAGAGGTGGTGTTAACAGTACGAAGCTGACTCGTTTCACCCCTGGTAAAGCCGGTTGCTATTTCGTTACGATGTGTGTAGAATTTGAAGGTCTCAGTAGTAGTAATAGAGGTTTTGTCTACCTTTATAAAAATGAAGGGGTGTACACGCAAATTTCAGGCGTAGGGGAATTGATAGCATCGATTAGTCGCGTAGTTTTTCTAAACGAAACCGATTATCTCGAGATTCACGTTTATTCGTACGTCCCAGCATACATAACAGCTCATGACTTTTCCGCCGTATTTTTACAACAATAGCGACTGAAAAAAATCTGTTTATAAAATGCCTGTAAACATATTTGGTCAAATGGATGGTGGATCAACACCACGAGTAATAGCAGGTGGTATCACATTATCCCAAGTCAACAATACTTTTCTAAGACGAGATGGAGCGAATGCGGCTACTGGAGATCTAAATATGAATGGTAAATGTATTAAAGGTCTTCCTATAACGAATAATCCGGATGCAGGAATGGATGAGCCTCTAAGTTATGGACAAGGCGTAGATTTGGTAACGAATCACCCTTACATTCCGTCTAACGATAATCATTTGACTAATAAAAAATATGTCGACGAACAAATTGCTTCGACCAACCGATTCTTTGGCCCGGCGTTTTGTGGCTACTCCCAAGCTGTTCAAGCTATCCCCGCTAGCACTGCGACGCAAGTAAATTTTCCGAGAAAAAGATTCGATCAGGATAATTGTTTCATGGATACGAAACGTTTCTTTCCTCAGAAAGCCGGATGTTATATAGTTACGGTGTTTGTGGAATTTCACGCTAATAGTGCTAGAACTTACGGTAATGTTTCCTTGACCAAAAATGGAACAACGTACATGAAGATGCCCGGTGGTGGAGGTGACTTTGGTGGTGGAGGTACGCCCGCAGCTAATAATAATGTATCGGGTACTTGCCTAGTTCGATTAGATAATACCGACTACCTCGAGATAGCTGTTTTATCAGACGTTGACTCAACATTAAAGCCCACGAGTTTTCAGCAGCCTTCATACGACCTTAAAATTCGAAACCACATTTAGTTTTGAATTTAATTTGTTACAAAATCGTCATCACCCTCCTTTCTCTCATGAACTTTAATTTCGTATCTGTTTCTCCATACTCGGCCATTGAAAAATAAGATTGTTCGCGCGCTTTCCCCGTGTGCTTTACCCGCCTTGTAAAGCGATGAATACGAGCTTACTTCACCCGTTTCACGGTCTAATATATCTACTCGTCTCGGTTGGTTTCTGATTTTTTTCAATCTATCATATTTTTCATCCGTGCTTGGTACCTTCGGTTCTCGCCGTTGTTTCTCTTTTTCAGCGATATCACGTGAAAGTACACCCTTCTCGAACAATAGATCGATGAGTTCGGGTTTGTTGAGATGAGTCCATCTTTTGATACCGTGCTCTTTCACCAGCGTTTTCAATTCTATCAGTTTCATTTTTATAGTACAAGATATTTTTTTAATACACCATAGTCAATTTCGTACCATCCGATTGAAAATTGAGTAACTTGTCGTAAATCAGCACCGCGTACGCATCTGTACCAGCCGTCGGAGCAGCATTAAAAGTAGCTTTGATCTTGAGATCGACTACCGATGACTTTAGACGCTCAACTTGATTGCTTACATCAATCACCATAATCGGGAAGAGGTCTTTAAAGTCTGACGGTGTGATATTGCTTTGCGATACCAGTTCGTCCGTTCCGTAGAATTTTTCGCCAAACAAGGCCGCTTCTCTGTAAGCTCGTGAGAATTGCTGATTCGGGAATGATAGGTTGTAGCCGACGGCTGGGTATTGTTCCTGGTTCATCATGACGTAGATGTCCGTTAGATTGCAATGATCGAAAATCGATGGGTTTTTTTCTTGATCACCGCCACGATTGGTTTGAAATCCAATGATGATGTACCTTGGTTTCTCAGCCGATGACTTGGCGCCAAGTGACCATTCAAAAGTAGTCGCAGGTGGGACGCTTGTATTATCGCATTGGCGAGCCCTGTATGCAACTGGTAGCGATACTTTCGATGCGATCGTTTTGAGTAATTCATGCTTCTCCTCAAAGGACGGAACGACGTGCGGCATAAACCACGCGATTTTGTCTAATCTGACTTTCCCGGCACCCGCAGCGGCGAGTCTAAAAATTGCGTCATCATCGGCTTTACGAACAAGAGTTAGCTTGTGATTCATTCCAAAAATAACCTTGTTGTAATCATCACAAAATCCGAAAATATGGCTCAATGGAACGATAAAACTAAACGTGCCTTTGTCCCCCGGTTTTCGAATTAGATACGACTGTCTAACGGCGAAACCTTGATTATCCGCGATAACAGCAGTCGCGCCACTGTCCTTATACCACAGCTGATTCAAACCTTGAGCTAGTTGAAAATCATTCGGGTATTTGAGTAAACCGAGCATCGTAGTCGCTTGACCTGGGTTACGTAATGATTCAACGATTTGATTTCCTAATTCGTATTTAATATTGTAGAAAAGATGCATAAGTCCATTATTCGTAAGGGCTACGGCATCGGCATTAACGTACGCGGTGTTGTCCGCCTTCAACAATCTGCCCTCGAATAATAGGTAAGATTCCGCCGGATGGTTGAAAACATCTTGAGAATAAATGTTGATTACTATCTCTCCCCCCGCGGTGTTTAGATTCGATCCCTGAATCGGTTCATACTGGTGGTATTGGTAGCGCTCGATACCCTCATCAATCAGAGGTGGTTCGGCAAATCTTAGAATATCTGATTTCATTTTATTATGTAATAATATTTTTTTTACGCGACCTTCATTCCCGCGCCGTTTAGTTTACGCGCTAAATCTTGAATCGACACGACATTTTTCAAACCATTCCCCATCATCAGATTATTAATATTCTCCGGATTCACCCCGACGCTACTAAGTCGATCAAGAGTATCTCTACTTTCTTGCGTAAGCTGTTTCTTAGGAGTAGTAAATAGTTTCGCCGCTGTTTTCTCCACTAATCTTTTACCAGCGTCGGTTGCGGCTGTTTTCCCAACATCGATAGCCTTTTTCCCAATTTCTGTTGCCACGTCTTTACCCGCACTAAGAGCTCTCGCAGCTAGCTGTTTTGCGGCGTTCGAAGTAACAAGTCTTTTGACAAATTCTGAAAACTTGTCGAATATTCCAGATCCGCCGATAACGTGTTGCTTCCTGTAACTCCTTCTTTTAATGTCCAGCATTTTATAATGTCGACATTATATTTTTGTAACCATCTTTACTCAGCGCTTCTTGCCGTAGTAACTCATCGCATATCGCCACGATCTCGTTTCTTACTCCGGTGCCACCCGCCCTGTAGCTCTGAATTCTAAGCTCTAGCTGTTTCGCTAATACATTTGGGTCTTCGGAGATGACGATTACGCCAACGCCTTTACCTACTGTGCCTACGGTTATCTTTTCCCATATCGGTTTGACAATTTGTTTGTATTTGACGCTTGAAGATGATTTAGGTTTGTTAGGATTTTTTTCCTGTCTTATAGCATTCGTTGTGGTGAGAATCTCGGCGTAATCACCTATATCATTATCATCGTATATCACGTCGTTCGGCTGTTTCTTCGTCAACAACTCCCAAAGTCCCGGTGTTCCTGTGTAAGTCTTATTTACAACCGTCACGTCGTCTCCTTGAATCGAAATCGGAGTGTCGCCGATATAGAATTGCCCATTTTTGGATTTTATTCCAAACGTCGTGTCTACAGTTCGTTTATCGGAAGCGTATTGATGAAGGTACTTGGCAGCCATATCCCCTAATTCCAAAGTTTTGATATCCTCGGTCGGATCGGAGCTATACGCTTCTATCGAAGGACGCTGAGGAAATTGAAGACCCTGTAACGAAGGAAGTGCTTGTAACGCGTTTGAAGTAGCTACCGAATTTTGATTGATAGCGGATAATAAGACATTTTGCTCTTTGGAAATTGCGGATTGGGAATCGACGATAGGTTTGAAGAACTTGGTTAAATCTTGTTGCAGCCCCGAATCTCCCAATCTCTCCGATAAAAAGTTTTGTTGAATATTCTTCTTTGTTTTCAGATAATCTGCAACGGCATCGTCTCTTTTCGCGGGGTCGGTTATTTTTACAAACGGCATTTTAAAATTAGAAACATAATGTTTTCAGACGTGTTTTTCGACGCGTGAAAAAACATAAGTTGAACGTATTTTCTGACATGGTGACATAGGTCTACATATTTTCACGTATGTCTTTTTGATAGCTTTGTTTCCAAAACCATCTCGTTCATCGCGTGTTTCTTTCTACCCTTTCCATCTCGGATTTAATATCAAACCTAATGTCTTCTATCTCGCTCTCCGTCAACGAATATTCCTCATCTGAAATGTTATCGTCCATGAGAGTTTTTGAAATATGGTCGTAGATCGTGTTGATTGTCACGTCAGTTAGCTTTTTGATCTTTCTGTTCTCCTCCGTCTCCGAATCAAGCTTTTTACTGATATACTCGTCGATTATACTTTGTGGCCCCGAGCCTAATCTCTCTGAAAAGTTTTCACGAATACTCTTCTTTATTTTCGCGGGGTCGGTGATTTTTACAAACGACATTTTAATTAAGTAAAAAAAAAAAAATATAATGTTTTCAGACGTATTTTTAGAAGTGTGAAAAAACATAAGTTAGACGTATTTCCAGACGTAACGACATACGTCTACATGTTTTCACGTAGGCAGTGCCGGATTAACTTTTTAGAGGCCTGGCGCAAACAATGCAACAAAACTAAAGTAGGCCCTCTATCCAATCAAATTATCCAAAAAATGGGGAAAAAATTAATTATATCGAAAAACATACTTTAATAATTTATGAACACAAAATGAAGCTGTGATAGGATCATAGGAGATTTTTTGGTACATGTTTTTTATACGACCACCAAGACACCAAGAACTAACGTTGCAGCGTTGTTATCTTTCATAAATCCAACTTCTAGTTTGCCGAGAATCCTTTTAATCGATCCAGCTTCTGTTTACAGGCAAGAATTTGTTCGATAAATCCCGTTTCTATTTCGTCAGCAAATATTTTCATCAGTTTTTCATTGAAAATTATTTTTCATCAATCCAGCTTCAATTTCAGCAGAATATGACTGCACTAACCCTAAAACTAACCCTAACCGACCCTCACGACGCCTAACCTGAGCCCTAACCGACCCTCACGCGCTAAATCCCGCTTCTATTTCGTGAAGAAATATTTTTCATCGAATTTATAAATTTTTGGTGGTCGTATAAAAAACAAGTACCGATTTTTTAATTTTACTTGTTACAGTTCAACTGTTCAAAAATGTTCGTCGAGTTTAAAAGTCTTTCCTTCGCTCTTTTAAAGTAGAGAAAGAATCAATGATATCTTGAAAGTCAAGATCTGTCAAGATTTCCGACTCAATGTTCAAAAGAGTTAAATTTGCCAATCTGTCCTGGCCCATTGTTGACCTCAAAGATGATTTTATGCGTTTTAAATGACTGAATGGTGTGATCGTAAAAACAGCAGAATCTTTTAGTTTTCTATTGATACTATTCAATTTACTTTATTTCCATGTAGTTTTATGGATTTAGAGTACATGCCATCTTGATTACGACATGGTTCAGGTCCCATCTGCAGCCAATAACTGACCAAATCTTCATTTATAGTCAACAGAGCAGCATCTGTTTGTGGCACGTTTCCAACAGATTGATTCTCTTGTTTTAATGGTAGATCTATGGTAGTTTCAGATTTAGGCATATCAATGATATCATTGCTGAAATCAAGGGTGTCTGTTGTTGGCATTAGTGCTGACACTGCTGAGCGGCCTAAGCCTGAACTGCATCCAGCTTCTGACGCTGAGTCGACACCATCTATAAATTGCGGCACTTCTCGTGTTTTTACTGCCAGAAATTTATCAATACTACCACGTTGCTGCTTGCCTACCTCTTCAAGTTCGCGTTTTCTTTGACGTTTCTGCCAAAAATTTCTTCATTTTCTTTAGGCCTACTTATTTTATTTGTTTAAAAATTAAAATTAAAAAAAGAAATAAGCAGCTTCATAAACACTAAATAGTAGCCTAGATAATAATATTACATGGAACATACACTGTGTCGTCTGTACCGTAATAAGCATAATCTATATTTTATTTGGTGATGGGGTCGATCCGCGCATAAATTGATTACGTCACACGTCATCATTACAGTACACAATTAATTAGTACGTCATCATTATAGTAGTAGTACTGTAGAAGGCCTGTTTTTATAATGCCACCAAATTTTATATGCAATGCTTGTTTTAGAAATTAAACATTTTAAATAAGCCGGACTGTGACTTATATAAACAAATTCGATCGGATAATCGGATTTCTCAATGTTGTTTTTAAATTTTTACCCCCGAAAGAAGGCCTGGCGCAAGTGCGCCAGTTGCGCCATAGTTAATCTGGCACTGCACGTAGGCCTATGTTCGCGTTAGTCGTTTTTTTGATAGATTCATTATTTTTCTCAAACATAGATTGCAAGCGCTGCCTGACTTCTTCTCTTCCACGATCGATGAGTGATTGTTTCGTCACCTCGTCCATCTCGTCTATCGCAACTTTAATCTTAGTCCTAATTTCTTCTTTCATACCGTTGAATTTTTCAATCTCGCTTAGAATCAACGAATATTCCTCGTCTGAAATGTTATCATCCATGAGAGCTTTTGAAATATGGTCGCTGATCGTGTTGAGTTTCGCGTCGGCTAGCGTTTTGATTTTTTCATGCTTCTCCGCCTTCATCGCTAGCTTCTTACTGATGTAGATACCGATTATACTTAGCAATCCCACACCTAATGCCGCTCCTTCCAAAGCCATAACAATAGGTGCTGCGATTATAGTGGATAATACTCCGATTCCTGAAACTCCGAGTCCCATCGTGACCGCTGAGAGGACTCCACCTATTGCGCCGATTACGCTTACACTTCTATGGTACTTTTTACTCAACGCCGCTCTTTTGTCGCGTACTTGTTCGATTTCCTTCTTAATTTCACCAATCTTTTGGAGCCGATAGGTTTGCGCGGACCCTGTGACGATATGTATTTCTCCTTCCGGTGCTGACGGTAGCTTCGGATAGAGTGATTGTTCTGTTTTGATTCCTTCGTATTCCATTCGTTTTATTTACGCGATAGGCCTATATTTTTTAGATTAGATAATTTACACGACATAGCGAATCTCCCGCGTTGATAGTTACCACTGAATCGGAGTTGTTTTGAATAGTGACTATGATATCATCAACCACATCGTCGGAAACCACTTCGTTTTGTAGACTGCATCTTAGTTCTTTGATACTCTGTTTGAGGGAAATGAGACAAAGTCCCGCAGACATTTCTATCCCGAGTCCAAGAGTTAGCGTAGTTGTCGTCTTTGGTTGTATCGTTATAACATTTTGCGCAAAAATCTCCCACCTTACACCTCCTAGTAGCCTAACTGGATTGTGGGTAATATCCTTCTTCACCGTCCAATGGATTTGTAAGGGTTGCGTTCTAAACTCGGCCTGCCTAGTTGGTTTAGTTCCAAATTTGTGTAATGGTCTCGACATTTTATAAACACTAAATTATAATATCATGCCGAGAATCGGAATGTTTGCAAACGGGGAATTTGGGCCTAGTAAAAGTCCTTTACCTATAGGCGCATATCCCGACCCCGTTTTCATGTACAACCCGGATGCCTTTATAGAGCTGCCTTTTTGCCATGGAGTCATATACAAACCGGAACCAGCTGATCTTATCTTAGCCGAGAGATCATCTTTCTTCAGGTACATTACGCCTGATCCGCTGATTTTATCAACAATCTTTGACGTGGCTGCAGAACCTAAGCCACTCATAGCCCCCATCGCTAAACTAGGTATAAGGGTTTTCGCTATCGTTGCTAGAAACGGAAGAATGGCGCCTATAAATCCTCCTTTGACGTTCTTATTGTACTCCAATTGCGTTTTACTCATTTTGATGACTACACCGGTTCCTTTTTGGTACGCCTTTGTCATTTTATTGATTTGCCCCTGCGTGAAAGCGAACATATCGTCGCCTTTAAAATCATCGTGCGCTAGTTTGATACACACCAGTCCCCGCTTGAAGAGATTTTTGAATTTTGTCTCGTTGTCCTTCTGAAATATTGACTTTATATCCTATGTAGCGACTCATTTTAGTTTACAAAAAAAACTTTCAAACTTCTCTGATATGAAAACGAATCGTCAATTCTTCTCCTCTAAGATTTACCTCTTTCCCATTTTGGTCTGTGAGCATCGTTGTCATCGTTGAAATGGTAGATAGCGTAATGGGGAGATAAATTAAATTATGCGGCACTTCGATAATTTTGAACCCCGGGGCTACGTTCGGGAAAAAAGAATGTATTACGTTTACCGTCGTTCCGTTAATGTACGAAGACCCGATAATGTCGTTGGTCAGTAGTAAATTGCTGATACTCATTATATCTACTATGTTCTTCGATTCGTTATATCCTTCAAGATAGACATATTTTATAAAACCTAGAACCTTTCCAATCGAATTCTTAGGCGTAAAGTCAACCGCATAGTGCTCTGCTATATTTAACACAGTCTTCAACGTATTGGTGTTTGGTTCTATTGAGATACAGTACTCTGAATTTACCCTGTCGTAATGCCCATTCTCCTTCATGATTCTCTGTATGTGGCCGTTGATATCTGTTATTTCATAGCTTCCCTCCGGTACTTCTATGTTAATCCAAGGGCTCACGCCAGTCGGTGAATACCTAAAGTTATTGTTTGTAGCGTCGATATTTGGAAAAGAATAGTATGTTGCGAGATCTACGAAGGCCATTTCGTATTTTTTATTTTTGTCTAGTTCAATAGGTGGATTAAACTTTGTTCTGATTTTTGTGCTCTTTTCGCTTAGCAGAATGTAAAATGACGTTTTTGGTTCCGTGTTACGAGCCGTCGTTTCCGTATTATCAGCTATCTGTTTGAGAAGCGATGATTCCATTTTGATTATGCAATAAATTTTACTATAGTGGATCCTCGATTATATAAAATTGATCGAATCCGCAGCGGTATTTACCATTGTACTTTTCGCTACTTAGATCGATGACAAGGAATCCGTGCGGTTGTTCCCATACCGATTTGCATAGTTTTCTAAATTCCTCTTTGTGCATGTCTGTACTAACATGGTCGTTGTAAATATGGTCGAGGTTTTTCTGGTCCTGCTTGAACAGACAAATAAAGTTTGCATTCTCTCTGATCGTTTGTCGTGGCAGTTTGAAATAATTCTGAGCGAGGTAAAAACAGTCCACATTACTATGCCTCCCCCGAATATAATAATCTTCGCACTTGTTTTGTTTTTCCAATTGTAAATCATCGAAAATCATCAGATTCTTCTTTCCGCTACTCATGGCTTCCGGGTCCGGTACATCATCGGCTTTTTCAAAGAACTTGGCAATTATATCGGATTTGGCTTCCGATTTTAATGTTTTTGCCATATATTCCATAATGTGGGCTGGCGAATCGTTTAGTTCCTCGATTTCGCCTCGGTGTTCGAATAACCAAACGATCGCTTCTTTCGGTAATTTTTCTTCGAAGGCTTTTTTAATAATGCGATATTCAGGTTGAAACAGAGATTTACCGAATACCTGGAGGTTATTATAGTCCAACCAGTCTGGCCTGAGTAATAGATTCAGAAGAAGCGTCGTTTTGCCACAGCCGGACTTTCCAATTATCAGCCCCCGTATACTTTTAGGTAGCAAAGGATTATTAAATCTTTTCGATAGCGCAGATCCCCAACTCAAATCTTTGATTTCCATTTTATTTATGTATTAAAAAAGCGAGATGTATTGCGTAAAGTGTAAAAAACAGACTGAAACGAGAGATGTGCAGAACGCCGTCGCTAATAACGGAAGATCCATGCTTAGGGGCGTTTGCGTTGTATGTGGTAAAACAAAAACTCAATTCGTAAAAGCTTCCGCTACGAAAGGGGGAGATCTGGTTAGTTCGTTGAATGCAGCTACTAGTAACATTAAGCTACCTTGGGCTGAGTTTCCCGGTGAGATGCATTTGCCAGGCCACCATTTTACAGGCCCAGGTACAAGGCTAGACAAGAGACTGAATCCTGACGGGACTTTCAAAGAGTGGAGTAAACCTGTGGATAGGGTAGATAACGCGGCTTATCACCACGATTTGGCTTACGATCAACACACCGATACAGCTTCTAGAAATATTGCGGATTTAGCTATGATTAATGATTTGAACAACATTCCTAATCCTACTATCCGGGAGCGTGTAGAGAGGGCAATCGTTAAACCAATCTTGTCAGCTAAAACGAGCCTTGGTTTGGGTTTACCTTCAAAAAACGGCAAAGTCGTGGGGAGGAAGAAAAAACGCTAAAGTGGACGGATACGTTGGCGAATGAACTGCATAGACCAGTGGTTAAACATTTTAGAAAGAGAAAGGTGATTGTTAATGGGATAGATGAGATATGGGCCGCTGATCTTGTAGATATGCAGGCATTTGCTAAAGATAATAATGGGGTGAAATACCTATTAACCGTTATAGATGTGTTTTCAAAGTTCGGCTGGATTGTGCCATTGAATGATAAGAGTGGGAAATCTACAGCGAGCGGTTTCGTGAAGATACTCAAGGGTGGGAGGAAGCCTGTTAAATTATGGGTTGATAAAGGGAAAGAATTTTATAACAAAGACGTAAAGAATTTGGTTGAGTTGTACTCTACTGAGAATGAAGAAAAATCTTGCGTCGTTGAGAGATGGAATAGGACTATGAAAGATAAAATGTTCAAGTACTTTACCGCTAATTCAACGAGAAGATACATCGATATATTAGGCGAAATGGTGGGTAATTATAATGAAACAAGACATTCTTCCATTAAAATGACCCCCACGAAGGCTAGTTTGAAAGTGAATGAAAAGACTGTATTTATGAATTTATATGGCAAAGAGATTTCTGAACCAATTATGCCTAAATTCTCGATTGGTGATAAAGTCAGAATAACTAAGAAGAAGAATATTTTTGACAAGGGTTATACACCTAGGTGGACGGAAGAAGTTTTTACCGTGTCTGGAGTTCAATACACGGTTCCTCCAACTTATAAGATTACTGATTCAAATGGAGAGGAAATACAGGGGAGTTTTTATGAACAGGAGCTACAGAAGACAACTCAGGAAATATATAGGATTGAAAAGATTATCAGGAAACGTGGGAAGAAATCGTTTGTTAAATGGCTTGGATACCCAGAGTCTTTTAATTCGTGGGTAAATAATGAAGACTTAGTGGCTATGTGATGATGGTATTTCCCACTCACCCTATGACTCATCATCGAAACTACTGTGAATTCCTGACGTGAATTCCCGAGGCGCGTGCTGGGTGGTTGGTAGAAGTTTAACCATGTTTTGGGTTGAATGCATGACGGATCAAGAAAATATTTTTTTTTTGTTATTTTTATAAAGTAGGAAAAAAAAATAAAAATTGTGTTGGAAAAAGTTGAACCATGGTTATGGGTAGGTATATTTTTGAACCATGGTTATGGGTCGAAATATTTTTGAACCATGGTTATGGGTCGAAATATTTTTTGATGAGTCAGCATATTTTTTTGAACCATGGTTATGGGTCGACACATTTTTGAACCATGGTTATGGGTCGACACATTTTTGAACCATGGTTATGGGTGATTTGGAAAAGTTGAACCATGGTTAAGGTCAAATGTTCCAGAATAGTCTTAATCTATCTACTTTGGGGGACCATAATAATAAAGTTAGGGGACCACTCAAAAGTTGGGGGACGCGTCCCGTGGGTCCCATAGGGTGGTTGCGCCTATGGACTTGGCCTAGTTTTGTCTCTTGCTCACCTCTGCAGTTATATAATCTCAGAATGAAATTATGCGATAGATCTGTGCAGTGCCTATATAAGATCTGTGCAGTGCCTAAAGTGTGGAAAAATAAGTGCCTGAACGGCCCTTGCCTCTCCAAAAGAAGTGCCTGGACGCCCCTTACCTTTCCAGTCTGTGCTCGCCAATAAGTGGCTGGATAGCGATCAGATTTTAAAACAAGTGCATGGACGCCGTCTATGACCGTCCAGGCACACTTTAAGCCCTGTATCTGGGTCATAATCTGTGTGACGTCACAATAAACCTAATTTCGAATTCTCAGTGAATAGTAGAATTGCACTGAGATCAGTAGTAACGTCTCAATTATTGGCCTCGTTTTAGATTCTAAAAATTAACTTCAATAATTATTACAATAGATCTGTGTAATAATCGAAGTGACGTCACAATTGGCCTTGTTTACACTCTTCTATAATAGTAGATCTGTGTCATAATCGAAGTGACGTCACAATAGGCATAGTGTATTCTCAAAATGAATTTCTTTAATAGTAGGTTTGCATCATGATCGAAGTGACGTAACAATGGACCTAGTTTTATATTCTCAAACTGAACGTTTACAATAGTTTTATATTATAATCAGAGCGATGTAGCGTTAAAACAGTCCCAGTTTTGTATTTGGAAATGAAATAATATGCTAATAGATCTGTATTATAATCGAAATGACACGTATTATAACAACCCTAATTTCGTTTTCTCAGTGAAGTTGTTTAATAGTAGAATTGTATCAAAATCGAAGTGACGTCATAAAATGCCCAGTTTTACATTCGCAAAATTAACATCTATACTGGAAGATCTGTATAAATAATCGAAGTGACGTCGCAATTAATAGGCCTTGTTTATATTCTCAAAACGGACTTCTGTAATAGTACTTTTTTATCATTATCGAAGTGACGTCACAATAGGCCAAGTTTTTTTCATTCTCGAAGTGAGCTTAATTATGTAATAATAAAATTGTATCATAATCAGAGTGACGTTACAATGGGCATAGTTTTGCATTCTCGAAACTTACTGAAATTATATGAGAGTCGATCTGTATCCTGATGGAAGTGACGTCACAATACGCCTAATTTTGCTTTCTCTGTGAACTTAGGCCTATTAAATTGTAGAATTGTATCATAATCGAAGTGACGTCACAAAAGACTCCCGTTTTATATTCTAAAAATTAACATCTGCATGTAGGCCCTAAAGCCGCACAATGCAGGTCTATAATAGCAGATCTTTATCATACTCATTCAGAGGCGGATCCATGGGGCCAATCTGGCCATGCCTCCACCCCCAGAGATTTGCACAGGACGTGTTCCCTCCACCCCCTATCTCCAATGGCCCCATCAGGTTTAAAGAAGCTGTAAATCAACGCAACGGGAACAGGAAGGTCAGAGAGAAATTTGCAATCGACTAAAAAGTCATCAGATTTAAAATAACCGGAGTTGCCACAGGTTTTTAAGAAGTTTTTTGGGGGAAAGACTAAAAAAGGATTTTTCAGCGGAAGACCAACGAAAATTTTTGTAACAATTTTGGGCCCCCACTTTCAAACTTTCTGTATCCGCCCATGTAGCCTACTCATTCAACTCGATCGGATCGAACACGTAGCCTACGTCTATAGTCAACTTTTACAGTTCCACTAACACAAAATCGCCAGCAGCCAAAAGGTTCATTACCTACACTTGTGTACACAAACTGAATTACGTCATTATTATCCAGTGGCGGCGCTAGGGGGGCCAGGGGGGGGCTAAGCCCCCCCTGAAAAAGGCCATCTATTTTTTCTCCCATGTAAAAATAAAAAAAATGGACGATTTACCCCCTTTAGCCCCCCAAAACTGAAATCCTGGCGCCGCCACTGTTATTATCATGTAGATCACTTTGAGACTTCAAGAAATAGTAAGTAAAATATTTCTAAGTCGAGACGATTCGATGAAACAACGATCAACCCGACTTGCAAGTCGATCGAGTCGACGATTTTTCGATCGACTCGACTTAATTGGCTGAGTTACGATCGACTTGATCGATCGGCTCGATCGACTACGAGTACCCGGCTACGCCGCGCCGCGAAGCGTTACGCAGTTTGCCTGTGCTTACATGTAGGCCTAAGTGTTAAAAAAGAAGTGCCTGGACGCAGTGTAAGAATTGCTAACAAATAACTGGGGGGTTGGACCATTATCCACTTGGAATTGGGGTGTAAAAAACAGACTTTACTATGGAGTTCTAAGAAAGACTGTGTGGTTGAAACCCCTACACCCCGCTTCTCACGCTGCCTGTATGAACGCTTCTTGCTTTTCCAGACAATGCTGGCCTGATAGGAGTGGCAGGACGGTTTTCAGATTCGAAAATAAGTGCTTGGACGGGATTGGACGCCGTCCATGACCGCCCATGCAGTCGCACTTTAAGCTATGGGCCCAGCGGATTTCATAATATCAGATCGCCACTCTAGTTTCACGCTGCATCCTTGGTTTGCGTTCTATCTTAACCTGCGCCACTTCCCCGTCTTAATCTACCCGATGATATAGCGCGTTGGTCTTGGCTCCGTAACGAGGGAAGCGATTCATAGTTCCACGGGCACGCTTGGCTGCTAGGCAACGCCGAGCTTTATCGGTTGCAGGGTCACTATTTATAGTCTGACTTATAGTTGCAACCGCTGCATCAACATGGACCGCCAGATAGTGGACATAAGCTTGCAGGTCGTCAGCATAAGATTGGACTAAGTCTTATAATAATTTTTGCATCAGATTCTGTTACACGTTTGAATTTCTGCTAAAGTGACAATGCGTGCAATTGCAATGTCATGCATTTAGCTTTAAATTGAGCATATAGGCTAGCCCTACTTCACCTCATTGAACCTTCTATTCCAACGTTGGTATTTTATTCGGACTTAGAAATTTGGGCAATCCTGGGAACGGCGGTCATAGGCTAAATTCCGAAACATGTATTTTCGTCAGAGGAAGGCCCCGAAACATGTATTTTCGTCAGAGGAAGAGCCAACTACAGTTAAGGCTGCATTTATTCACTTATTTTCTTCATTCTTTACTTATTCACTTACTTACGAGCTTCTCGGGCTTTTTACGTCATTGTTTACGTTATTTTGACGGCATTCAGTTGGGAAATAAATCAACCTGACGTGTCGTAATAGCGCGGTGTAGGCTATAGGATGGTTGCATAGAAACCACGCTTGAGAAATAGAAGCTGGATGAAGACCTTTTACAGGTGAAATGGAGGCTGGATTGATGAAAAAACGCAAGAGAATTGGAATCTGGACGAAGGTTCTTCTGCAGGTGAAATAGAAGCTGGATTGACGAAAATAACGCATGAGAAATAGAAGCTGGATGAAGGTATTTCTAGATCTGAAATAGAAGCTGGATTGATGAAGAAACGCTTAAGAAATGGAGGCTGGATGAAAAACCCACACTTTTGCCCATCCAATACTCCGCACTATCGATTTATGGAATTTTATAATTTATGACCGCCGTTCCCAGGATTGCCGAAATTTGTCATGTCAGAAAATGTACAGGCCTTTAGGCCTATGTGAAGAAAAATTTGTGGTCATGGAGCAAATTTTCGAACTTAGAAACTTAAGAAACAATAGTTCGTTGGCAGTGGCACTTGGCAGAATCACCTTTTAAAAGCCTGTTAAAAAATAAACCTGCCAAAAATAATAATAGTACCTGGTAGTTGCTATAGCGATTGGCCCATGAATTTATATAAATGATTCGTCTTAAGCAAAACACATTAATTACCTTACAATCACATTATTACAATGTGTAAAATAATATTAAACAGCTGTGGTAGCAATAGTGTGCGGAAATAATAGTAAATGAACTTTTAAAGCAAATTCTTGCTAAATTATTAACCGAAAATGAAAATTCCCTTATACACCTTTTAAAAAGAAAACTCAATTCGCATGTCTTATAAAGAGAACGAAGACGTGCCTTGAATAACTGGTCCGAAGGGAAAGGATTATCGTGCAAGCGTGTCTTGCTTTCGGGTTAGACGCTTATACGGCTTACCCTCCGGGTAAGTCATTTCCTGACCCAAATTTAGACCAGTTTTTTTCCAGTTCCTTCATTAGCCTGTAGAGTTTGCTTCATAAGAAGTCTGCGGTCAATAGCATAGACCTTCAGTCTCATATGGCAAACCGAAAAAAAATTGAATGTCTTTGTCACTGTGGCATTGCTCTGTGTCAGTCAGTCAGTCAGTCAGTCAGTCAGTCAGTCAGTCAGTCAGTCAGTCAGTCAGTCAGTCAGGCAGTCAGTCAGGCAGCCAGCCAGCCAGCCAGCCAATCAGCCAGCCAGCCAGCGAGCCAGCCAGTCAGCCAACCAACCAACCAACCATTCGCTCGATTGATTGACTGAATCATTCAATCAATCAATCAATGAAACAATCAATCTATCAATCGATCGATCAGTCAATCAGTAAAATCGATCGATCAATCCACATAAATGCGCAAATGCATAATTATTATAGCGCCTTTTCAAGCTATGCCTACAATAATATTGCTTATGTTTGTTGTGCATTTGTCATTTCAAAAAACCAGAAGGGAAGGAAATGCTCTGTCTTCAGAGATGCATACAAAGGTTACATCACATGCATACATTGCATAGGTCTACATGTCGATAGGATCGAAATTCCTATTACTATCAATCTATTCTATGCTAATTAGGTAGGCTATACATTGTACAGTAGCCTATATTATTCTTAGAGATGCTTAGCCAGTCACAGCTTAGCTAGCCTATCTGGTTTAACTTTAAACTGTCTGTTTATCGTGCATAGTCCCAGTGTGTGATTTGTCAAAAAAGAAGTGTGGGGGTCGGCTTAATGTCCTTGTTTTGGGGGGGGGCCAAAATACGCCGCGGCGACTGCGGAGCATATCCGACTAGGGGGTCTGGGGGAGCGTCGTAAGCTCCCCCAGCGGGGTCCGGGGCGGAGCCCCGGCCGCTATTGATTTGGTGCAATCCAAAGCAAAATCTTCTATTGAAAGTGAATTGAATGAATTGAATAATATCACCTTTTTAAAGATCAGTTAACATGTTATTTATGTTAAAGGGTTTGAAGTTTTTCTGTTCGTTAACCCAGTAGTTTTCAAGTTTAATTAACTTGTCATTAGCAACTTTCATTGTAAACAAACACAGTACTGCATAAACTTGCTCTAAATTAGAAGTAAAATAATACAAAAACCACTCCCAATTGGACTTAAAATATGAGAAAAATAACAAAGTCCAATTGAAATTTTTGTTTTACTTTTTTTTGTTTAACATGGAAAACACATAAACATGGAGCAAAGACATATGGGTATTCATTTATAGTGCCATAGTGGCACTATAATATTCACTTATGTTGCACTATAGTTAGTACAACGCAAAGTGAGAATAATACTCAGCAGTCAGCAGACTCAGCACTCAAAATAATAAAACAATAGTAAGGTCCTAGGATGAACGAAGTGCTCGGAACTTCACAAGTCACAAGCTGTAACGCATCAACTAAATACTGTTCTTATAACAACTCACAAGAAATAACTTCAAATAAGAACTTTCTTAATAAGAAGATATTTGTGTTCCTATTGAGGACTAAAAACTGAAATAATTTCAAATGACAACAGAAACAAGAATCATCAATAACGAAGTGCAAATTATTTATGATAAACTAGTCATCATGCGAAAATTATTGAAATGAAATTGTCATGTATGATGTAGCCTAATTTGTGATGAACTCTAGCTAAGTGGTAGTGACTAGTCTTTAATCATGGCAAAAAGTTTATATCTTGGTCTAAGCTCATCAACATTCCTTTTCTTCCCTGTTGGTTTGCTTGCAGTCCCCCTCTTGTGGCACTGGCCGCCCGCACTGCCAAAAGAGGGGGTCGAAATTGGACCCCCACACCTTTTTTTTGGAGGTGGAAGTGTGGGGGTCGGGCCATAGCAAAGAGGGGGTCCGACCCCCCCAACCCCCCCGGCAAATCACACTCTGCATAGTCCTCAACACAACACACCTTCAGTCCTTTAACACTCTACTCATATACTGCGCCTCAGATTCACACTTTGGTGTGACCTTGCGCGCGTTATAAATTTATGTAATAATAATAATACTGCGATTAAGTATGGATCTTTTATAGCTGAGCCCCGAGGGAAAACAGTCGCATGCATTACGCGTGCATCTGCTCGTATAAGTCTTACATGTAGGCTACATGTAGGTAGTGGAATTGATTTCTGCTCTCGCTTCGTTGCTCAGATTTACTTCCAACCTTCAAAAGGCGTCTCCTAGCAGTGCCGGTGCTATGGTACTTGACCCCGACACCACCCCAAAAACAGACTTGAGTCCCCAAAACTTTACTTTAGGCCTCCAATAATTACGAAAAACCGCGCGACAGATGAGAACGACTGAAAGTGAAGTATCGCCCACAATAGAGCTAGCTGTAGCCCATGGGCGGAGTCTATCAGGGGCTAGGGGGCTAGGCCCCCCCAAGAGGACCCAGATTCATTTTTTACCGTGTAAATGGTTTCTTTTTCCGGGCTTAGCCCCCCAAGAAGACTTTAGCCCCTCCAAGAACGGAAAAAAACTCCGGCCATGGGATTTCTTTGTAGGCTATAACGTGCTTGCTGGGTCTGCGCTGAAGTGCGTAAATATGTTTAGGTTTCCTGACATGATTATTGAATTCAGCTACTTAGAATTAGGCCTAAGTCGGACACAGAGTGCAATGTTACCAATGTAGCCTACTATGTAGGTTTAAGTGACGATCAGCCATGGCCCCATGGGCGACAGCAGATAGCTTTTCAAACACGCGATGGTCACGATTAATTTTTTTAGCAAGGTCTTGAAAATTGCAAAGCAAAAAATTAATAACATGATCATAATTTTATATAGATTATAATTATAATTATGTAAATGTTTTCTGACTGTAAATTTCTCAATTTTGGCTGATTTGCGTATCATCAGTGTTTTAGTTAAGAAAGTTGTCAAAAGCCAAACAGTAGTAACAAAAAACATAGACCTTTGTCTTATTTCCCCGGCTATATATGTCCCTCCTGCCGCCTAAGTGTTTCAAGTTAATTTGCAGTGGTTCCAGCACACTGCTTAACCACTTTAACCATTGTTATGTTACATTATAATGTGCCCAACACATTCAGTTGCTGCCTGCAAGACACGACGAGACTTCGCACGCCACGACGTCTCTTCGTTCGGCATCGAACAATCGAGAATTGACTAGAGACTCCACCATACCGACCATGTATAGCCTACTATAGGTAGGCTTACTATAGGTAGCCTATACTATAGGTAGGCCTACTGGTCTGTGTAGCCTATCGTCGAGACAGAATGGACGCGGCCGTTTGACCTTTTGTCCGTCGCATTTCCTCTGAACGCCACCACCACATCCGATGTTGTCTGCGCTTGAATGATGTGTTGGCTTGAGTGGAAGCTGCTTCGTGGCTGACGAGCGTTTTCTTCGATGCAGTCGACATCAGTCAGTGCCACATCGAATCAATGAAGTGTTTAGTCTTCTCCTCCTCATGCACAAGCACAAGCACCAGCAGCAGCAGCAGCAGCAGCAGCAGTAGTAGTCCTTGGCATCAAAGCTACAAAGGCAGCAGTGCTTGTCTGCAGCCGCAACGAGAACAAGTACGGACACCGTCGTCATAATTAACTGCTTAATAAGTTGCCTTGGACGCTGCTTACGGCACAGTGGCTCAGTCAAGGGTGGGGGGGTTGGGGTGGGGGGTTGCGCAGTTGCATTGTCATTCTTCCCACAATCACGGTCACAGCATGCCGAACGGACCTCTATTCTTGTGCAGTCTAGGCCTTTTTTATGCAGTATAGGCCTACCATTGTTCAATTAGCCAATTCGGCAGACGGTGACTTTGAGGTTCGTATCGTGCCTCAAGTAGTCATAGGCCTAATCGCTTTTTAGGGCACGCGTAGCGTCCTAATAGACCAATTATTACGAAACAGTGTAGATTTTCAACACCAGAATTATAAAGCCAAATGACTCGGGATGTCGATGTTGTATAGGAGACTATTCATAAAATTATTACGTAAAAATCGTAGGCTATTATTGACCCTTCCGTGTTGCAACTCGTACACCTCATGCATGCGTTAAAAATGAGCTTCTCTACCCCCAATGCCCTCACAAAAATTAATTAGCTAAAGCTTAAAGTCAATATTATATGAAACATTTATTTTATTATAGATTACCATTTATTTTGTTAAGCTAGCTAAAACTTGCTAACTGTTATGGTTTACTGCTTGGATCTAAACAGAATTTAATTCTAATGCAGTCAAAAGCAACTGAAAGACTACAGGATTGTTACGATTGTAGAGTAATAGGCCTATTATAGATTGGGCAATGTAGACGTTATTGTTAGAAATTTTGTTTGCGTACGAAGCTTACACTTTGTCGAGACCCCCACAGCGGTATGCACCAGTATAGGCTTACGTAAATCGCCTAAATCCGCTGATCCCTACCTCCTCGGAGTCCTCGCGTGCGTAATATATGAACAATCCTCTATAGACTTGCAGGTTCTGCTCCAAAAACAAATAGGTCCTATTTAATATATGGCCTACAATTCTTTACAGATTTACCCCAAGCATGCAGCTACCAGTTACAGCTAGTCTGGCCGTAAATCTGTCCAGACATGTGCGGAGAAAACGAGTCAAAGACCCCTTCGGATATGTAGGCTATACTGGCCTTAAGAAAGCAAAAGCCTTTTAAGAACAGCATTGCGTAAGAATCGTAATCATTTAATCAATGCATTGAGCATAAACATAGGAGGGACAATTAATTAAGCGATCGTCTGGTGGACGAATGCCGAGGTGCGTATAGCAGGGGCTGAGCAGGGGGGATGGTTTTAGAGAGTGGATGTGCCCTCCAGTGTGAAAATTGTGGGAAAAATAACTGGGGCTTGGACTACGATCCACTCTGGGAATTGGGGTATGAAAACAGACTTTACTATGGCCCTAAGCAAGACTGGGGGCTGAAACCCCAAACGCACCGCAATTATCACCCTCAAATGCCGAGGTTAAGAAACCGAAGACGCTAACACTTCGTTTACGCTGCCCGGCCATGTCTGCCTGCCTTAGGGAATGACGTTTATCTGCTTCTTGCTGCAGTGTCTCACTGTGTGACACACACGCGATTAAACAGTGTCAGATATGTTCCACAAAACAGAGATTCTATCAAGCAGTTGCACTTGCAGTAGGCAGAAAACTTAACAAAAGTCGTGAAAGAAATTCGATTTTTTGAATGACAACGATGATCAACATCGTGTTGTGCTGTGGCTTTGTTGCCTGATTATGCCACGACTGAAGATGAAGACGGCCAAAGCATAGAAGCCTATAGTATATAGATCTAGGCTATTGCGCGTTAAGCCGTCGGCGAAACTATAGTATCAGGGACTATAGTATGCTGTAACTATAACTATAACTATATAGTAGCCTATCGTCAACAATTTTCAGCATATATATATATATACATATGCTGAAAATTGTTGACGATACTATAGTTATAGTTACAGTAGGCCTATACAGTATTCCAGGATAAGCTTAATTGACCGTTTGGTCAACTGAATTCTGAAAGAAATATTTCCACTCAACAGTGGCGGATCCAGGATTTCTGGTTAGGGGGGGGGCGTAAATACTACCAATCCAATTCCGTAAATATATATATATATATATATGAAATTAGATCACGCAAAACTATAATGATCTTTTTATAGAAAATGTTATGGAACTTTAAAAAATATATAGTTTATCATATAAAACCACTGGTCTCCACTGAAGGTTAACAGTGAAACGATTATAAATCAGTTATCGGTTACCGTTTTGATCATGCAACCCTTGATCCAAAAAGGAAATAATTAAGTGTCACATGTCAGTGGATTAAGCAGTGTCATTCTCCTTGGATGCTTTCTGGCGTAGGCATTGATAATGTCATCAATGTCTAACTTGATGTCCTTGAATTGTGCCACCAACAAGGCTCCCGTAATGGTCTCCTTTGCCTTCTGCAGTATTAGGGCTCCCAGAAATTCGCGATCTTGCGCAGCGCAAATTTTGCGCAAATTTCCAGGTTTAGCGCAACAGCGCAATAATTGGCAACCCGCGCGATTTTAGCGCAAATTTTGACAAAATCCTGCTAATTTATCTAAATCGGGCTTTGATTGACTTAAAATCACCGCGGCCCATGACAGTTCAACATAACAACGACGACCGATGTGCGATAATCAAAATGACGGCCGCCGAATGGGATGGAATTATAAATGAATTTTTAGTTAAAGATCGATTTTTTGGTAGTAACGCACAAACTTATAGTATAAAAAATTCCAGAACTTCAATAAAATGTGTTAGACGAAGTTTCTCAAGGCGGTCACACAGCAGCGTCGCTTGCTGTCTCGGCTTATGACAGAACGAACGCATTTAATCTATTATAGGCGTCAGGCGTGCACACAAAGACGGAATGATCCTATAGCCCAAGGGTTTTCAAACTGTGGTCCACGGACCCCTGGGGGTCCGTCGCTTGCTGCCAAGGGGTGGGCAAAGCAGGTCCAGAAACAATATAAAAAAAATAGTACCATTGCAAGGTTTTCATTATCATCCAAAATTTAAAAAAAATAAAAGCGATAAAGCAACTGAGCTATAAAAACATCTGAGTATCTATGGTTATTACTTAGGCCTACTGATGTCTAGTAACAGTAGTTCCTTCTGGTGCTATTTTACTATTTTAGTGCACGTTAGTGTTATTGTGACGTACCAACAGAGGCGCCATTGCAGCTAGGAATTGCTGCTATATTTTTTAAAATATAATATTAATATTTGCAACGTTCTTCTTAACCATGGATAAATTTCTAAACAGAAAAACTGATCAGAAATCAGAAGATTTTGATGACAAAGACAAATGTGAGAAATAGAAAACATTCCGCAAGTAGGCCTATGATCCACACTTTCCAGAGTATATTTCATTATGGTTTCATTGCAGTCGGAACTAATGCTGATCGACCTCTTTGTGTTTTGTAATATACGTCGATGTGTCTTACCAACGGCAGTCGGCTTATTCGCGAATGATAAAACTGCTTGTTTAAGCCGTTTTGACGGCGGACCACTCGACAATCGACATATTTTTAAATTGACCAATTTCTATTTACGTAAATTTTGTGTGTACATGAACTTTGTGAATGACGTCACGGCGAAAGTCATTGGTCACGTGGGCAACGTCTGCAAGCAACTCAGGTAAGTAGGTAAGAGAGCTCCGGTAAGAGAGCTCCATTCTGCCAGTCCAGCTACTTCAAACATCCTATTCCCAAATTGTAATTATATTAGTTTTAGGTCAGTTTAGTTTGAGAACATTTGCTGCAGGTTTAGGGGGGGCGTACGCCGGCTCCGCCCCCTCTAAATCCGCGCCTGCTCAACGCTATATAAATTCGCTGATCTGTACAGCGTTCACGTTGTTATTGCACTTACCATAATATTAAGTTTAACCGAAACAAACACCAAGTTCATGATCGATTAATCCTGGCATCATTATTATTATTACTGCAATAACAATGCCACTAATTACAGGCCTAGTTCCAGATAAAGCTTATTATAATATATTATATGATGCGGCCATAGAGGTGTATTATATAATGAATATATCACTAGAGAGAGTATCAAGTCTTTATATTGAGGTAGCCGTCTAATTGCACCGACCAATCACATCATATGTCTAATTGCACCGACCAATCACATCATATGTCTAATTGCACCGACCAATCATAGGCCTTTGATTAGTCGTTTTGAATTAGGACGACGTTAAAAAATTAACGACTTCAAATCTGACTGTTGGCTAGATACGTCATGCTCTCTCTAGCGTTATGTTATACATGTAATACACCTCAATGGATGCGGCAAAGAACAACGTTTGTCACATGCGTCATATAATTATGACGTAATCAACAAATGTTTCATTACTATTCAAAATGTCAACGCTGTATTATTACTCTGCTCGTATACGTCGTTCTTCGGTCTCCTTCATCAATGCGAATCGATAAGTAAGTAAATGTGTAAACCATGCAGTGCTGTTCATTCATTCATTCATTCATTCCGAGTATTTATATAGCGGCTCTTCAAGAACAGCTACTCAGAGGCGGTCTCTGCGCTAACTAGCCGAAGTGATGTTAAGTATCATAACAACAAGAAAATTTCATCAATTAGCAAAATAAGTCACAGTGAACCGGAAACAGTCATCAGTGGCGATCCATCGCAGACACGTAGAATCATCCAACGGAATCCCGTCGACAGCCTTCAGATGGTGTGAATGTTCAGAGTCCCTGCTGTTGTTATTATAGTACATTAGCGTGCTAAATGCAATGCAGTGATCTCTGGCAGCATCAATAGACAACAGTGCATTAGTGTTTACAATGCATATTCACCTGCGTCATTGTGTGTCATGTGAACAATGCATTCTATGGCACTCGTGTTCATCTATACTAAGCATGACCTAAATCTGTCAGTTTCACGATCGAAACCAGTGACGTCTAGGGCCTCTTCATCTGGAGAACAATTCCCACTCTAACCTACTTTTATTAATTTTCGTATAGACAGCCGTTATAAAACTGAAATCAACAACTTCCAGACTTTTAAATCCAGACGACCTCGGCATGGTGAACGTGAGACTCTCAGGTCTCTCTAGTCCCTTCATTCCCTTCAAATGCTATAGCCGTCTCTGACATGTAAAAGGTCAGCACAAAGTCATGTAAAAGTGAGATTTAAAACCCATCAAACACGGGTTTACAAGAGTAGAAACCTAGGTTTCTGGTTTAAAGCTGTCAGATTACTCGGGTATCCGTCACCCCGGGTTTTGATTTCCTATAGGCCTACTCAGCCTACTGGACAATGCATTTTGCTGGACCCCTGGGCTTCTGCTAAAGTTTTGCTCTTTGCGGCGCTTAGTATTTCGTTCGCCATCGGCACAACTTTAGTATCGATGACCAAAGTGTCGTTTAGGATCAGGTTAAGCGTCGGGAGGGTAATTATGGTTAGGCTATGTGTTGTGATGGTCGGTTGTGGTTAGGATAGGAGTTGTGATGGTCGATTAGGAACAGGTTAGGTGTCGTGAGAGTCGGTTAGGGTTAAGTTTGTGTCGTTATTCGATACTGCCCAAAAATACTGTACATGCTTCGGTCCCCGATACTACAGCTCTTGCTGCTAAGTCTTTGATGACCAGTAGTGGACGTATTGTAATGTAATGTAAATCTTCGAGAATGTCTCAGAGCCCACAAAAGCCACGTTTGGGAGACCAGCTTATTCACCGGTGCTATATAAAATCAAATCCGCAATAGCCAGAACTGCCGTTTTCGTTCCGGTGCCAGGTCAAAATCCGGGGAGGTCAAGCCGAGGAGACAGCGCGTTGCTACGGTGGTTGTCGGTGATGGTGGTAGTTGGGCGATGGAACCTGGTTTGAATCTGGATAGGATAGGTTGAAGAGTTCGGTTTTCAGTCGTGAATGGAAAGCAGCAGAGGAGAGTGCAATCGGAGGAGAGGTTGAATTTGGAGGGGAGATTGGAGAGATAGGAGGATGAGCGAACAGGCGGGGGTATGTTGGGAGTCCGTTCCAAAGAGCTGGTTCAGCATAGACTAAGGAGCGGTTGCAGAATTTCAGAGAGGATGATAGTACTGGAGGCCGAGAGAGAGAAAGATATGATGATGAGCGAGTAGACCTAGGCGGTTGGATGGTGATTAGTTGACGAATGTAGGAGGGCTGAGAGGTTTGAAGAGCGTTGTAGGTTAGAGAAACAATTTTGTAATGGATGCGCTGAGAAACTTTTAGCCAATGAAGAGACTTGAGAACAGGGGTTATGTGGTGATGTTTGGGCGTCTTAGTCACTGCGCGGGCGAGAGTATTCTGGATTGTTTGCAGGCGTTTAATTTGAAGAGAGTGGACGGACTCCCGATACGCTGCACAGTACTTCAGGGGCGGATAAAGAAATTTTCGAAGGGAGCCGAATTTTTGGTCTTGGGTCATAAATTTTTTTCGCTGATCTTTGGCCGCAAAATCTGATGACTTTTTGTCGAGGAAAAAGATATCATTTTGTCCGTCAAAATAGTTGATGAAATTTTTTCTTTAGTGGTACGTTACTTTTTTTTCTCTGCGTCTCTGTCTTCCTGTTCCCGCTGCATTGTTGAAAGCCTGTACCAACTTGATAAGGGGGGGAATGAGGCACGTCCATTTTCTTCGCCAGAATAGCTGGTGAGAAATGTGCAAATTTCTAAATGGGAGCATAGTCGGATTTGCCCCCCCTGGATCCGCCCCTGGCATACTCGGCACCCGTCTCAAAGTTCACGAAAGTGCAAAAACGCAAATCCTCTGAGTGGTCGGTGTGTAGCGGACGGGGGAGGGGTCCAACGTGTAACCAATGGTAACCATGCATGCAGTCGTCGCTCCCATCCTTCTCTGTCGTGGAGACACGACCAGGTCGTCATGGCAACTAACCACTGAGTTCGAGCAGAAAACATATATTATGGCCATAACATGATCGTGTTTAATTTCAACGACGACGGCGATAATTACCGACATTAAATCCGCTTCACTCGTCGTCGTCGTCGTCGTCGTCGTCGTCGTCGTCGTCGTCGTCGTCGTCGTCGTCGTCGTCGTCGTCGTCGTCGTCGTCGTCGTCGTCGTCGTCGTCGTCGTCGTCGTCGTCGTCGGCGATGAAAGGGGTTGAGACCGACGACGGCGTCGATTCAATGAGGCTGGTTAGGGTGTGGACCGTAGCGCGGCGACCACCCGCCCGAAGCCATAGCCGATCAGTCATCCACGGATCGCCGAAGCCTTATCCGTTATCGTAATTCCGTTGATGAAGTCACCGTCGTCGTCGTCGTCGTCGTCGTCGTCGTAGTGATAATAATTATTAGTATTGTAAGTTGCATGCGAACGTATCTGTCTGTCTGTCTGTCTGTCTGTCTGTCTGTCTGTCTGTCTGTCTGTCCACCACAGCTAGATCGAGAGAGCTGCTGTTCGAGGAGTCAGGTGTCGCTGCACGACTCGCTTGGGTTCTCTGTCTGCGGTGGCGGTGGTTGCGCTCGATGGATGTGCTACTAGACCGTCAGTGTATTTTTTGACGTTTGGCTTGTTTGTTTACAACAGAAGCTGACGGGGTACAACACGACGTTGTGGCGGCCACCGTGTCTCGTGCTATCGATTAGGGCGAATCATCGGATGCACTTGCAGGGTTTGCAAATCACGCAGTGCATGCGCTTGTTGGTATTAATAGACGCAGATGCGTTGTTGGCGACGCTTTTAGACCTGTCGTCGTCTGCTGCTATCGCTGCTCTTCGTCGGTGAAGGTGTACGAGACGTGTAGTAGACTGTCTGTTGCTGAGAAACTCTACTTATACCAGAGGAGAGGAAGGCTGGGACGGTTGCAGGAATTAAGCTGAACTCCTCGATCTCGTACTAGCCACCCACTGATCAGCACTTGACGATAATTAGTAATAATAATTAGTACTATAGGTAATGAGAACTAAGGGGGACCAAGGACGTCACTGAGTAACTGCGTTTGATTTTCGCCTTAAATTAGAGATTGTCTACATCGATTCCGTTGCTGTTCTCTGCCTCCATGTACATAGAGGAGCTAAATAAACACAAGTAGATTGGTGCCGCTTAAAGGAGCTATAGGAAGTAGTGCAAGCTATTGCAGATAATAATAATAATTACAGAGGCGCTGAATTCATCGTTTGTTGAGATGGGCGACACCACGAGACGAGTGACGTCTTCGATATGTGCCCTCGAGAAGGCGCTGAAGGCACACCTGGTCAGCCTCGAAGCAGCGATGCATAACGACTCTGGCGCCAGATCCAAAGGAGGAGGAGGTCTCCATCCTCAGCAGCAGCAGCAGCATCCGGTTGGAAGGTCGAGAACGCAGTCGATCCTGCCGCTCAACCGGATGTCGAAGAAGTCAACGGAGGAGGATCAAGCCATCGCCAGGTCTCTTAAACCGCCGGGAAAGGTAATTGACGTCGTGCACGGCGAGTGGATAATCTCGGGCTAAGTGCAGGTAGTACAGGTGATTGCTCATCTATCGCACGCGCGTTATATTTAGCTAGGGCAGATACAGGTAAGATAATTGCTTAGTTTTTATGTTATGCGCATGTGCATAGGCGTAACGTTCTTTTTTAAAAGAATTTTTGGTCCGACAAGGAATTTTTTTAGAAACATTAAATCATTTGACTGTCTAACATAATAAAGGCCATTGATTAATAACGCGATGGCGCCAATGCTAATAGCCTAGAGGCCTCCACTGTCCACACTCCACAGCGAGTTTATTGTCCACAGTCATGGCTTAAATCATAGGGAGGGAAGGGAAGGAATTCCTACCAATTTAAATTTGGGGAGGAAACGTGAAGCATGCAATTCTTTCCCACAAATCGTCATGGTAATTCCGAGGAAGTGCATGGCATGCCAACAGCCTAACAAAACCTTCTGTAATCATTGTTATTATCAAAACAGCATTGAAGGGACCTCCGTACCTTTACCCCCCCCCCCACCAAAAAAAGTTGGCTTAGACTATAGGGAAGGTGAGCAAGAATAGAATAGGAAGAATCTGGGTAAAATTTGTGACAGAGCTGTGTTTTAAACATTAATTTAGGCTACTCATCCGTGAGAGGAAATAGACCTATCGTGGAGCGCACCAGCGAGAGAGACGAAAGGATAAAGAGTGAGAATGGAGAAAGAGGAGAGTGAGAGAATTCTCACCAGAGTTCACACTAAATTTGTATCTTGGGAAAGGGTACAGCGCAGGGGTTCTCAAACTGTACACATGGGGTACACCAGGCACCGGTTAGGGGTAGGGCCTAGGCGAAAAATTCCAGAAATATAAATTTTCTTTGTGTATCTGGACTTTGTGTCCATCTTTCTTTGATTAGCAAAGATTTTTAACGTTGCAACATATAGCAGCAGCATAATTATTTTATTTCTTTCACAACATATAATTAGACTCACATACTATATAGGCTAGGCCTAGTGCATGCAACATATTTTTGTTTAGGCATATTATTATAATTTTTGAAACAAATGGTGTTTATACGTCACCCAGAAATTCTCAGCGTAGGTCTATAGCACAGAGCTCAAGATAGGGGAGAGCTGAATAATATTGGCCTAACGATTAATTTCTGATTGAGCTTCAAAATTTGTGATTCCTTTCAGCACGTCATACATGTATCTGTGTGAACAAGGGCGGATACAGAAATTTTCGATGGGGTGGGGGTCTAAAATTTAGGGTCTTGGTCCAGGAAAAGTTCGTCCCGGTCGCCGAAAAATCTGATGACTTTTTTAGTCATCTTTGTCGAATTTCCCGAAAATACACCTTTTTCGTAAACTCAAAAAACTGATGACCTGAACGGCTTGGATGACAGCACTGTGTCGGCGGACACGGTCACAGCGCTTATAAGGAATCTAGGAAAATTGGGCTACTAAAATTAATGTTCCAGGTTAATTTGCAGTGGTTCTAACACAGACCCAGCGTCTTCTGAACCGCTTAAAAGTTAAAACTTATGTTATGTTATGTTATGCTTTGTTATGTTATGTTATTGATAACTTTGAAAGACCTTAATTAACAGAACTCAAGCGTTGGTTACATCATAAGCTGCCTTATAGATTGGATGGATTATCTATATTAATTGGCGCAGTCTGCGGCAAAAAAGCGGGGTCTGCTCTTTCCCAGTTACGCGACAAAAAATGTCAAGGCCAGATAAGCGTATACTGAGCTCCTTTAAACAAGGATAACAAAATTTAACACGCAACATCAACACGCTCAGGCACAAAGTTATACTTCCAGCCGTCAGAAGTTGAATCATACAATAATAATTATTATGGTTTATGGGTGTAGTTAGCTATTCTATAATGTTTCCGGTATAATTCCATTGGTATTAGTTAGACGGGACCCATATGGGCTCCACACGGCTCTTCCATATGGTTGAACACGATTTCTATATCGGTTCCAATCCATGGATGTGGGTGTCATGCTGATAAGGTAAACGCACACGGTTCTTTCCACCGAATTGATAACTCTGCGGACAGGTATTCAGCTTGCAAGGATAAACAAGGTATGGTATACTTCAGCTCATCGCTGCCAACTGTTTGCAGTATATATCCTGTGTCTGGATCGAGGTTTATATAACATGACATAAGATAGCAGAACATGCCTTATCGTAAAAAATCTCAAGGTCAAAATACGGTTAAAAAACCCACAGAATGTGGCCTAATGCGTTGCTACTGTATCTTTCACTTCTAGCCTGGATAGTATCCCAACTGGGTAATAATGATATTCGTTTTATTGAAAGAATAACCGGTCGACATATATAACGCGACAGTTAACAAGCACAAAGGAGCAGCGAATAAAGCCTATAGTAGACGTTTTTATACAGCATCCGTGTTATGAAGTTGTTATTGTTTTTATTGGTACAACAAAACGTACGCTACCGGGTACTGTATGCACAGTATACAACGGCATTATTGATAAACTCCCAATTGCTAAATTCCCGATTCTCTTGTCATTGGTCGTGGGTCGCTGCATTTATCTGGGGTAACGAGTGAACATTGATATTACCGTATACCATCACGGTTCGGTTGTACAGTGCCTAAAAGACTGTGAAATGTCAATTTCACACTCTTTCTCAAACCATATATTCACGTGTACTTGAAGTGCTAAGTATAGAGTAAAATATCATGTGTAGTTGCCTCGAAATAATTTCTCATGGGTTCATAGTAGCTTCATACTATATATAATTATATACATGCTGCACACTCCAGGCAAAGTCAACTACAGATACTTTTTGGTTAGAAACCATATAATTTTATTTCTATAGATCCTTCGTTAGTCCCATCATAATTATAGGACCTATAGGCCTATTCGACTCGCCAGGAGCTGGAGCCCGATATGGGACTGACCATAGAATGAAACCGGAATGCAAGCGCAGCAAGAGACATACACGCGTATAGATGTAGCCTATAATTTATGCTATAGTTGGTTCTGGAGGAGAGACAACTGAAAGGACCAATAATGGAAGAAGCAAAATGAAATAGCGAGATCCAATAATCATCGGAGCGTAACCGTAATCAAACACCGATTAATTTTATCCAAGTGAGGTTTGTCTGCTTCGCTGTCTGTTTGTCTGCCTGCCTACATATATTATGTGCCTAAGTCCGCCTGCGTATGACAGCAGGATACGTGGCCATTCAAATGGGAACGTTATATTACGGTCATTAGAACTGCCCGTGGATGTAAATGTGGACCTCTTGAGCACGAAGCACCACTGCATGCAGTAGCCGTGCAGACGCTAATGTCCATCCTCCATCCATGGCAACTAAGTAACAAAGTGTTACCCCTCGTAAATATACGAGCATAATATATATATATATATATAATATACAGGGTGGGCCATAAAAATTAATCCCCTACGGTTTTGTCAGTATCTTGGCCAAAAGTAAGAATTTTGAAATCAAGTTTCACGGACCTAAAGGTAATTCATATCTACATATCAGAGCCAAATTGTACCAAGAAATTCCAAACAGAACAAACGTTATATCACTTTTAGTGAGCCCAGTAGGGCCTACCCACCCACTGTTTTTGACGATCCAAAAACGTATCGCATGAAACTGAGGAAAAAATTCATTTAATTAAATCGCATCTCAAATAAATGTTATCAAATGAACTCTATATTGCCATACAGTCATTATTGCTACTATTTGCAAAAGAAACATGTTCCAGCCTAGCTGCAGGGGCTAGGCGGGCTAAGCCCCCCTCCCAAGAAGACCTAGATTCAGCTTTTTTACCTTGTAAACGGTAAGCTTATATTGTTCCGGGCATAGCCCTCCCAAGAAGGCGCAGACTCATAAGTTAGCCCCTCCAAGAACGGAAACCAAACTCCGCCCATGCCAATAAGGAATCAGTCATATGAATAATTGTGTTATTTAAAGCAATGAAATTATAATTTCTGAAATGCTTATAATGGCCAAGGTGTCAATGGCAGATAAAATCTGATTTCACACACCTCATGAGCAGCTAGGTCTTGCATGGAGTTTAAGCTATACATGTATATGACAAAATTTAGGAACTTGCCACAATTCGATTGGATGGGGGCGGGGGCTAGAGATGGAGCGACGAGCTACAGTCAAGGTGGGCTGTAATGAAAGAATCGACTATAGTGGTGACGGCACTAAACGTTAGTGAACGAGTGATTGCGCGAAGCTGACGCGACAGATGGCAACAATCTGAGGCAAGACAATGAATCACTGATGAGTAAAATTGAGCTTCTGCATGGTCCAACATGACACCAAGGTCACGGACCGTATTAATAATTTGAGAACGTATAACTGTTACTGGGGAATCAGTCGCAAGTGCCGAGAAGTCAAGTTTGGCAAGTTGCCTACGATTGCCTAACGACCTATCCAGGTAAGTTCAATCTATCTACTCAGAGGCGCTCCCAACTACAGCGCGGTCACTGCATCGGGGTTTTGCACCGAAGCGCACGAGCAATTGCGAGTGAAGGACTTGCCCAAGGTCCCTTCGTGGCGGATTGACGTGAATTCGAACCTGGAACCTCTGACTCTAGGGCATCGAACCCACCACTGCACCACCGCGTCCCACTAGTGCATTACACTACATTAGATAAATAGACAAATAAGAGAATATTAACTGCTAAATATTAACACATAAATAGTACATGTATTGTATATACAATTATACATGTATGTAGTGCTATTCGTAATTCTAGACAACCACGCAGAGACATTAACCAATAACCATGTTTACTGGCAGCGATGAACTTGTATTATACAGACTTAGAGAAAGAGACAGACATAGAGAAAGTGACAGACATAGAGAAAGAGACAGGCATGGAGAAAGTGGCAGAAAAAGACAGAAAAAGACAGATCAATAAACAAGAGAGAAGCAGATCGATCATGATCATAATGATTGTGACGATGGATCAAACGAACGATCAGATGTCGTTGTCGTTGTCGTCGTCGTTGTCGTCGTCGTTGTCGGGTCATTATTGGTTGTAGAGGATAATTAATCAGTCGGCCAAATGTCAGAATTATTGGCGGTTTTTGTCTTCTCAAAACGGGGGGGACTGACATGTCGAGTCGATCTAACCCTCCCCTCCCTCCCCTCCCCCAATACGCCTTCCGCAGGTCGTTCGTTCATTACTCCGAAGCAATTTAAAGAGTAGCGCAGAAGAATAAATATGGAAAATATTGATTAGCTGTTTCTCTTTAATGACTTCAAACATCAATTTTTAGTCGACGCCGGTAGAATACAGCGATGTTTTGAAGCAACTTAATTTCGCCGTTGTCAGCCTACATGTCTACACATACATGCACGCACACACACGCGCACGCACACTCACACAAACACGCACACAGACACACACACACGCACACACACATACACACACAGACACACACACATACACACACACACAGACACACACGCACACTCACTTACACACTCACACACACACGCACACACACACACACACAAACACACATACACACACAGACACACACGCACACACGCACACTCACACACACACTCACACACCGACACAGACACTCACACGCACGCACACACACACACACACACACACACACACACATAAGCATAGAGCTTGTTCAAGAGACATACTCAAAGGCGCTCCCACTGCCTCCCAGCCCTGCAGCTGCAGCTACAAATTGTGATTCATGTGACTTGAAAACAACAGAGGATCGTTTAACGGATTAACGGACGCATCAGTCACGAGTCTAGTGGGAGGCCATTCCAGTTGAAGGAATCCCATTCCGGTTGAAGGAATCCCATTCCAGCTGAAGGAATCCATCGATCGAAAACGTTGGACGCTGTCTGGAGGAGTGTGCGAGCTCTTGGGAACAAGATCTCAGCCCCACCACATCCATGCGGAAGAGCGAAGAATTCGACGAGCTGCAAAGTCAGAGACAGGTCAACCAAAGGTCAGACAACTGAGGCAAGTATAATACGACAGGCCCGCCGACAGAAATTCCGGGCCCCTGGGCTGAGCAATCACGGGCCCTAAACTATCTTAAATTTATACTTAATAACTTATTGAGCAAATTCACACGCAAAATAAAAATAACAATAGTGTGGGTATGAATGCAGACCTATACTATGCTAATGATTACATTTATGATTTTAATCAGTTCTTGATGTTAAGAATTTAATTTTCAAATAATATGGTATTCAATAAGCAACCTTTCTGGATTTAGCCTAACTGCAACAGCTGGTAGGTCTATCTCTTTAATTATAATATCCTGCATGGTAATTCTCTATCTTGTCTGCGAACCTAAAAAATGTAGCCTACATGTACTTCGGAAGTTCGGAAATACTCTTTCTTCATCGCCTGGAAAATTGTCCGAATGTCTTGGAGGGCCGTTTCCTGCATGCAAGATTAATAGCAGCCTATAATTATCGTCTCAGTCGTTTGTGTATAGGTCTAAACGCGGGCCCTGTCGGCAGAGTGACAACATAAAAAACAATGCCTCTTTACAGTTTGCATAATTTCAGCATTTTCGTGATTCTTATTTATGATGTTTTCATTTGGAATTAAGATACTAACAGTCTAACACCACAAACTTCATTTTCATCCATTCAGTAGGCCTAGGCCTATATATACGATCATCATGCAGGCGTTTCATTCACTAGAATCAACCGATATAGGAGTATAGGCCTAATTACTGTCTCTGATTGCCTTCTTTTGTTATACTGAATTGAAATAGTGTGCTATACTGCATAAGCTAGGTTACCAATTTTTGCCTTTTCAAACTTATTAGCTTTTTGTTTTTGTTTTTATGCTCCAGATTTGTGTTTATAAAATATTCCATCGTTGCGAGAGAAATTTATCATTTAGATTTGTTCACTTGAAATTGAAATCTGACAACTCATAATTTAACAAAAGAACGTTCTGAGACGGAAGTTAGCGTACGTGTTATTTGGCAAAACACCTATAGGCCTAACTAAGGTAATGGACAGTTGTTTGAAACTTAAACAGTTGTAATAGTGTACGTAACAGTAGGTTAATAGCCTATTAGGTTCTATTTAAGACAATATAAATCACAAACAATAGGCTAAGTGATATAAGCGACTAGAGGTTGGGCCCGCCGCCCGTAATCAACATATGAAACATATTATAATCAATGTAGCCCGGGCCCCCTCCGTGCCCCTAAAAGTCGCCGGGCCCCTGGGCATTTGCCCCCCCTGTCCCCCCCTCTCGGCGGGCCTGTAATACGATAGAACGCAAGTACATGTATGACGGCAGCGTCAAAACCAAGCGCAGCAACTCGGTAGAAGATGCACTGAGAAACAGGTACCGTATATCCAGTAAAAGTACATTGTTGAGGAAAAGCACCAAAAGCATCAAAAGCAGGGCTTTTTAGCGTACAGTACTGTTGTACACAAAATGTGCAGTTCTAAATGTATCTGTGCAGTTGTAGATGCAGTTCTGTGCAGTAAAAACTAGTGAAAAAGGTCATTGTCCTGCGTGTGGGAGTAATTTACCATGGAGGATGGGAAGGCAAAGAAAGGGTTTGTGCAGTTCTAAAAATTCCTTAAAAACAGCCCTGATCAAAAGAGGCTGGAAAAGGTGTTCTGTAACCGGATATATCTCCTCAGTTGAAGAAGTAGTTCAAAATATTAGATACGTTTTGAAAGAAAACCGCGATTGATAATTGATTTATGAGATACGAGATGTTCAAAATAATGACATCAGAGAGACTACGACCTCATATTGTGCAGCCAGCATCGTGTTACATGCACGCACATTTGCCAGCTGAGATATCGCAACGCAGGTATGAAGATGCACCGAAGGTCGTCCTTTCCTTACTGTAAAGGTATAACAGGTCCTCATATCATCCTTACCTGATATGCTTTTAAGCCTCTGACAGGCGACTGGTGAGAC